>JAWNOW010000232.1:20141500-21347000 GCA_035045625.1 Drosophila formosana
TCTGTTAAGACTCCCTTCAACCTTCACTATCACAATATTATTTCCCCTGCCACTCACAAAAATCCGCCAAATGTGCACATTTCCTTATTAGTAGAGCACAAAAAAAAAAAAAGCAAATCATTTCACATTCCAATGATTTGCTAAACCCATCCGCTAAACGGTCTGAACTATTTGAAACATCTGCAGCATTGCAATATCAATTTCTGTTTCATAGAGCTCCGGCTTCTGTTGCTGTTTCAATTCCAATTTGAGTTTTGGCCGGCGAAAAGAACAATCACATTAATACGAGAGCGACGATGATCAGCGACATTGATCACAATGCGCAAATTGGATGCAGTTCAGTCATGCATGTGTTTTGATACGGGGTTCCCAGGCTCATGCCCAATAATCCTTCGGCAACTTAATTTCTCCCTTCAATAACAACACAACACACAGAAAGAGAGTGTGTGTGTTGCTGTGTGTGAAAAGAGGGAATCCCTTAGGCACACTAACTGTATTGATACCTTTACAAGGGTATTTCATCAGCTGCTTTGCTTAGTCAGCAGCATTTTGTGAGGCTATTGTGACTTGCCAATTGGCACTGGGGATTTTTGGTCAAAGTCATTTTGCGCATTTTCAATTTGCCCAAACTTTTCCACTCCCGAGAGTCAGTCTGACGGGCTAACTGACTGAATGACTGACTGACTGCTTGTGTTACACGGCTGCTTTGTAGTCTTAGCGCATTCAAGCTGCTAATTAGGCGGAATTAGAAGAGTGAAAGAGTGAGGTGCATGCCCCACGCAAAAAAAAAAAGAAAGAGAGCGAAAGCAATCCCCGTTTTATGGGAGCAGGCAAAGCGCATTAGATGCTTCAGTTGTTATGTGGCCCCCATGCCATGAGAGCAAAGTCAAAACGAGAAATAAATGCCAATAATTTGGTTTTCGCTCTGCTCAAACCAATCACCCACACCAATCCCCCCTCCTCCACCCCTCTGAATGACTGCCTGCCTCTGCCCTTTTTTGGCAAAATACAATTTAGTTTTTGAAAGGCTAACGAACTATTTTCACAGCCTCGAGTCGATGTCGATGTCGAATGCTGCTTTGGCCACTTGAGAGCGGCATTTGGCAAAAGTGCAAGCGAGGCAAAGAAAATCAAAGGCAAAAAGGTTCAACTTCTGCTGCTATTCTTGGTCGTGTTGTTGTTGTTGTTGTTGCTCTCGTGTTTGCTACGTGCACACAAACTTAATTTGAAGTTAAAAATGTGGTACAAAGTGTGAGCAAACAAAGTGGAGGGAAGTGGAAATATGTGCAAGTGGCAGGGGAATTGAAGTGCTGTCAAAAAAAGGTATTGACTGCGTCTCATCTGGGCTTTTATGATCGAGTTAATTTGCATTCGCAAACAAGAACAACAGAAGCAGCCCAACAACAAACAGCAGTTAAAAGCCCAAAAAAATGCTACTGTCTTAAGTGGCAATGACACGAGTTGAACTCCGACTTAGATTAATCTGACAACCGAAACAAAAGCTGTGCAAGTGATGAAAAAATAATTAGAATGAAATAGCTCAATTTGAGAACTTTTCGATACTAGAAAATAATTCTTAATACAACATATAATCTCAATAAAAATTCTTAAAACAAGATTTCAGTCTTAATATTTTATTAGAGTATTTTTTTGTAGTCTAAAGTTTATTCAATTCATAAATAGTATTTCAATCCTTTAAAAAAATTATTATGTGGTGATGTCAAAGTAAAAAGTGTAGAACATAAAAGAGCGAATGTCGTAATTGTCTTCTTTAGATACATTATTATTTTACAACCTATTATAACATAGCATAAAATTTAGTGTTGTCGCTTTTCATTGTCGTGACTTTCTATAAGCTGAGAAACGTAATGAATTGTTGTGTTATGTTATGGAATGCTACAAGGTTCAATTGAATTGCAAACTATCAGAACTTCTGAAAGTAACGCAATCAATTTGTATAGCGGAATATCTCTCGAGATTACGTTTGCTCAGCTGGAACTGCAGCCAGTGTCATTGCGGCACTTGGCTGGTTCTGATCAGCTGGGACACGAAAAAAACTAAGCCAAAGATTCAACTGGTTTTGCAACCCTTCACTGACTTTGTTGCCTCCATGTGTCCATATATCCGAGGTCTGTGCTCGTTGTTGTTGTTGCTGATTTTTTTGTGCCTTGTTTGAGATTTCACTTTGAAAAGTATTTGCCGCATGTGTCTGGATAACTTTGGTGGCTCCTGTTGTGACTGGCTGTGGTTTTCATTTTTTTTGATTTTGATTCTTGTTTTTTTTTTAGAGGAAAACGTTTTGTACGTGCCCGGGTTTATGTGCATAGGATTTTCAATACTTTGCTATTGATTTTTTTTTACAATACATAATTTCTTTATTTTTTTGCTGTTGTTGCTGTTGTTGCTGCTGTTGGTTATTGGTTGACTGGTTGGCTGGTTGCCTGCATCAGTCTTTGTCATCGTTTATATATAGCATAAGATTCGATTATGCGATTTAATCTGATTTCGCACAAACGAATGATTCAAATGCAAATACACAAGCGCACACATGCCAGACATGGCGGGGACGGGGCGTGGCCAAAGGATAACGCACAAAAGCCCGTAGTCTGCAATCGGCATAGAAATGTGAGTTTTTTATGCTCCCCTTTTCGGTTAATAGCTTGCGATATATAACAAGCAGATGAAAGCAAAAGATTTGCATTACAAAACGACAGGTAAGCAAAGGAAACATATGTGCTGAAAGGGTGAATTCTCCCAGCCCAGGGAATGCGGGGCATGAAAGTCAAGCAGACGACTTATAAAGCCAAGCCCAGGCACATACAATTACCGACAGACAGACAGACAGACAGTCAGGGAGGGAGAGAGACTTTTGAAGGGAGTAGGTGCAGTTGGAATGGAAGGAGTTGATTGGGTTTCTTGCTGTCGCTTTGAAAGTGTAAACTGATTTAGGAAATGCGTTCAATTATAAATCAAATCACATGAGGTGTTTCGCAGATATTGATTTCACTTTGCTTAATCGAAACTAAATGCAGACCGATTACGAAATAACTGACAATGAATTAAAACTTTAAGCATTGCTTATCTAGAGTTTAGAGTGCACTTTAGTTAAACAAATAGTTTCGAGTATAAAATGACGTAGAAATGTGCACAGAGAGAAAAACGATTTGAAAACATGTTGATATCGGACTAAAATCTTTTTTAATCTTTAAGTGATTATAAAATGCTCAAAAATTAAGTGAAAAATTACAAATTATTTAGTAATGTTTGCAGTCTTAAATTAAGAATTTATTATTGAATTAAAAGATTTATTTCAAAAATTACAAATCAAAAATTATTCTATATTATTTTCTCAGTGCAATTGTGACTTGATTTCGACTTGAATCAAATTTTGTTCAGATCTTCATTCGTTTTGTTGGTAAATTCACTAATGCGCAATATCAGTTGTTAATAAAAGTTTTAAGCTTTGAAGCTTTGCATGTTAACTATTCATTAATTTAATTAAAAGATCTCTCGTTAAATTCAAATAAAATGCATCCAGAATCCTTTTAGCACAGCCAAAACTTAATTTATAGGGAGACTCAAACTAATCGCAATTATTCACAGCCTCACACATTATTTTTTTTTTCTTTTGTACAAAACAAAAACGTTTTGCGAGCAGGTTGGAGTCAAAAGACATTAGAAGGAGGAGGAGGGGATAAAAAACAGCGAGAGAGGCACGCTGGCCACATAAAACTGAATGCACATCAAATTTGAGTCATTAAACTTGAAAACTTTACCGCCAAATGCAGTCATTAAAACTGCCAACCAGTAATTTCAATGCCAAAAGCCCCCACCAACAACAACAATGGGAAAACGCGAACTGCCAAACAGCAATCAACTATTAAAAAAAAAAAAAACAAAAGAGAACAAAACAAAGTTAAAAAAAAAAATACAAAACTCAGAAAACAACCATCAAAAAATCAAACATGAAATTAAATTAATGGCCACCTTCTTCGTCCTGCTGTCCTGTTGCTGCCATCAGATCCTGTAACGATTTTGGGGCCATTTAATTTATAGGATTGAACGGAGGCAGGAGCGGGGATCGCTACAAAACTTTTGCGAAAGGTTCAATCAGAAAGCATTAAAATTATGTACAAACAATTTTTGTGCGCGGGGTCCGTCCGATATATATAATCGTATATAAAAATGGATATTTACGAGTCGCATCGAAGTCGAATCGAATATTTGGCCCGCGGGGTTTTTTGTTTATGGCCGGAAGTTTATGGAGCGACCTGCAGGTTCCTCATTTCTGGAGGGGACTTTCTGCTTTCTCGCCGGACTCGAGCAGATAAACGGCAACGCTAATTTGAGTCTTTGTCACGTCTTACCATATGGAAATATTATTTGTAAATACTTTTATGTTTGGTACGTGACCAGAGACTGGGCGGCACATGTAAAATACTGAAATTGCAGGATTGGCCTTTGGGTGTTTTTGTTTTTGGGCTCCATTCGGTCCCGTTTTCTGACGGGGGGGGGGGAGGAGGAAACACTTGTCAGTGCGTAAAAAGTTGCACACAGCAACACACAGCTGGTTCTGTTGGGTTGTGTCGCCTGTTTTATTGTGGCGACAAAATCAAATAAAGCGCTTTCGAGTGCGGGGGGCTTTTATATATTAAAATTTATATGGCAATGCTTGCGAAAATCCTTGGAAACGAAATGTCATCATAAAATTGCCAGACGACTTAGCGAGCGAATAAATAAAAATTACTTCCAGATGACATATCAACGCGAGTGCCACTGCTGACACCTTAAAACCTAATGCGCTTATAATACAAAATGTGGCTGGCATCGAATGGAAAAAAAGCACGAAAAGAACCGGGGACAAATTGAAACGTTTTGCGAGTCGACTCGAGTCGAAAATAACAAAACGTCAGTGTCCCTGGGCCCCGTCTCAGACGTCAACTTAACGTGAATAATTGTCTAAATCCCAACGACAAACACTTATTGTCCTGGATTAGCAGGCAGACGGCTGCCGAGCTGCCGAGCTGCCAGGCGAACAGGCTTCCAGTAAGGAAGAAGCCCAAGGACTGCCACAGACGACGCAGCGTGTAAAAAATGTGAGTGGCAAACAGAAAACACACAAAAAGCAAAAAACAAAACAAAAAACAAAAAAAAAAACTTTGCGTTTTTCTTTCGCCTTCGCATTTTTCCCCCCATTGGATACGGCAAGCGTTTTAAGTTTAACAAGCAAAGCGTTTGGTCAGCACAGTCCCCTAGTCTCCAGCACACAGAACAGGACAGAACAGGACAGAGCAGAGCAGAACAGGATCAGGATCCGAATCAGAGAGACAGGTACGAACTCCAGCTGGAGTTGGAGGCTTTCGCCAACTGTGTTTGCCTGCTGCGTTCTTTGCGTTCAATTAATTTGCGCACAATTTGGATGGCAAAGCCCCAAGTCCGTCAACTTTTCTCATTCTTTTTTCGTATTTTTTGCATACCTTTTTCTCGGCGATAGATATGCAAAGACAAAAAGCAAACTTTAAGTAGCAAAAGTAGCTGCTATATACCTTTTATGTATATATCTATCTATCTATCTATCTATATAGTATATAGATGTTCATTTATATGTAGCTGGTATGAATGGCAAAGTTTTCTGGCGGCGACTTGGGATGCCCGCTGTGTGCAAAGTTTCGAAAACTAGCCGTAAAACCCCCTTCACAACTATCACAGCTGAGTTAACTGCTGACTAAGGGGTTGAGAGTTGGGAGAGAACAGCAGGTGAGACACTCGGACGGTAACTTTTCGATTTCATCGGTGTGATGGCCACTAGCTGTTCAAGTATGTGTTAAGCATTAGACTGATAGCAGCTAAAGTGAGCTTGTAACTGAATAAAATGGTAAATGCTCTACGAGTTAAGCTCGAGAAATAAATAAAGTTAAACTGCATTTGAAAACATTCACTTACAAATATTCTTAAGTATAAAAGAAACTAGTTTCCGCTTCCAAAGGAAAGTTGGATTTTTATGAATGCTTCACGAGATAAAGAAAACTGCAAGAACAAACAATTTCTTGGTGATTGCAGTATTATAAAATATTGAATATATGAACAAACCATTATTTGGTAATTGGAGTAAAATTTAGTTAAGAATGGATAAACTTTAAATAAATATAGGAATATTAAGATCTATTCAAAAGTAAAAGATAACATTGGATAAACAATCATTTTGTTTATTTATAATTATTAATTATATTTTGAAATAAATTATGAATTTCAGAGTTTTTTTTTTTGATTCGCTGTTTTACATATTTTTTTTATTTACAATCGATCTATAGATAAAAAGTAAACTTATGTTGTTCGTTTCTCATTATGAATTAATTGTTGTAATTTAAAATAAATGATTAATGTGTTTATTAATTTATCTTCTGTTTTATTAATTTAATTAATATGTATTATATTCCTTTTCTTTGATTTCATTTACAATCCATCTATAGATACCAAGTACATTTTTTATTTTCAATAAAATCCAATACCCATCATAAAGAATACCCATGTCTATTCTGTGAAGCATTATCTGGTTATGCAAGCTTCTAATTGCTTGCCTCTTAAAAAGCGTGCTAAAGATTAAGCAAACAAGTTGACAAAAGTGTGAAGAACATGATAAGTAAGGTTATCGCTAAGCAAACATCTGAAAAGCAGCCCTGCAGCTGCATTTAGAAAGTCAAAAGGCTGCCAACATTGAGGTTGTGTTGGTGCAGCTGTCAAAGGATTACTTTTATAGCACCCATTAACCTTTTGCCGTAGTATCTGTGTGTATCTGTGGCATCATGCAGCAGCCTTACCCCATTTCGGTATGCCTAATTTAATCAAACAGAGGCATTCCATCATTAAAAACCCATTTCAGATATGCCATCATCCATAGAGCAAAGAGAATTGTGTGTTAGTTGCCGGTTCAGGTACGAAAATGTCCCAAAAATCGGCAGCAATTGCATTTATCAAGGTCGTGTGCGTAGTGCTAACAAGCCAACCAGAGCGACAGAGGAAACCGGTTAGATTGGTTAAAATGTGAGTAGTCTCTTTCATAGATATGCAAATATGCCAAGTATAAGAGGGGTATTTTTCTATGTGACCTTTTTCGAGAACTTTTCACACACACACGCACACTCATGCAGAAGCGAAAAAGGGATATTCGGAGTTGATATATATGCAAATGGGGGTAGTTTGATAGTTTTTGGCAGTGCCATAAGTTGCGCCTAGCTGAGCGCCGAGTGGCTAGCAATGTGAAAGGAATGAGCTCAGCTCAGATGAGTTGAGGATGGGTGGGAAGAAAATGCTCCGGTTCAGGCGGGCGACAAGTTTCGCCGTCTGTTTCTAATGTTCTTTAAGGCCCAGGCTGCGTGTGACACTCGGCCAGAGCTTTTAAAACTTTAGCAGCAGCAGCATCAGCAGCACAACGAATTTCAATTAATAGCCATACACTACAAGCGAGCGAGAGAGAGAGAGCTGTGAGGAGCTGAGAGCCACTTCCTGGCATCCTAGTCTCGTCCTGCTGCGCCTCTTGTCTGACACTAAGCCCAGCGGCTACAATCAGCTCAGCTGTTGTGCCGTCCCTGTACCAAGCTGGCCACCACCAAGTTCACTAGACAATTTATTTTGCTTTCGATTTTCCAAGCTGTCAGTTTACGCTTAAATGCGCACAGTTCAATTTAAAATGGTACCAGCAAGGCAACGAGGCAGCGAGGCAGCGACGAAGGCAGGCAGCTAGTACCAGGACCTGGATCAGGAGCAAGCTACATGACACGCCTGCCTGCAGTCGGCTCGCAGTTGCCGCCGGTTGACGCAGCCAAACTAGGTTAAGAGGTTGTTATCCTTATGCCGTGTTTTTGAAAATAGGCAACCGTCCTGTTCGGCTTTCGGCTCCATCTCTGTTTCTGTTTCTGTTGCTGTTGCTGTTGCTGCTGGCTCGGCCTGTTTGTGATGCCTTCATATCCGTTGCAGACACATGAAACGTCCTGGAACCCAAACCGCAGCAGTCTGCAGCGCCACCGCAAAGACGAGCCTGATGACGACGACGAGCATCATGATAATGTTGTTGATGATAGCACAGCTGAAAGCTGCTCGGTTGCTTTCACGATGATGAAATTATGAGCGCGCAAAAGCATTTGCATTCATTATGTATAACATTTTATTTTTTTACCCCAGCTTCATAATTTCTTCACATTTTTTTTCGTTTCTGCGCTAGAAATTAAACTAACGCTGCTCGTTAGCCATAGTCAGGAGCAGTGTCGGAGACCCGGACGCGAATCCGAATGCGAATGCGAATGCGGATGAGGCGGCTTAAATGCAATGCCACAAAGCGTTAATGGATTTTTCTCTCTGCAATTTTTATTATTATTTACACTTGGTAATGCGATGTGTGTTCGTCTGAGTGTGTGAGTGTGTGTGTCTCAGTCTGCATGTCTGCGTGTCTGTGTTTGTGTGTTTATGTGTCAGTGTGCTTTTCCCACACATACACATGTCTGAGAGTTATTTTTATGAGCGTTGGCCGCGCCATTTCTGACACGCATCTTAGGGGTGTTCACTCCATGCAGCCGTGACACAAATTTTAATTGATTGCCAAATAACATATGTGCATAAAAATGCGCCCTAAAATCGTTTGTAAATACAAGATTAAGTCACATTAAAGTGATTGCTAGCACAAATTACTACAGAAATTGTATACTATTTGGAGAAATTACTCTTTACTTTTTCATGTTTTTCAGCAGCAAACCAAATTGAGATTGTGAAAAGATTAAAACGCGAACTTCACAGCTGTGTCAATAATTATAAAAATTGCAAACAATCATTTAGCTTTCAGAAAAACCACAATTAAATATTAAGTTTTCCGAAATTTAATTAATAATAAATTTACAATACTGAAAATTATACTTTTGATATACAAAATATATCAATTGAAACGTTTGAAAATATTTATATTACAAAATTGGGATTGTGAAAACTGTGGCTTTAGATTCGAACTTCACAGCTGTGTCAATAGTTATTGCAAATTATTATTAAGCTTCCTGAACTTTACAGAAAAATTATATAGAGAACCCAATAATATAATAAATATTTAGCTTCTCGAATTTTAATGAATAGTTGAATTTTCATTAACGTTCTATTGAGCATTAAGATTAAGATAAAATTTCAACTTAAGAGAAAATCATGTTTTGGATGTAAAAAATATATAAACATATATAAAATATACAAATATATATAAATTATATAAATATATATAAAACATATATTTTAAAACGTAAGAAAATATTTATTTATTCATTTGTTATGCACATTTTATGGCTGAGCAATCGATTTTCCCATGAGTATAATTATTACATCAGTAATCAAGTCACTTCATGTTTGACTTGATGATTGAATCAATCACAACAATCAAATTATTCGCACAGTGACGTCCCCCAATGAGCTGCGCGGTTGCCACCAAAAAAGTAGGCAGTGCTTTTTAATGGTATTCAAATTTCACGAACCTCCAGCACTCACATGTAATATGCTTATTTATTTTTATGTTGAGCAGCCAAATTCTAAAGCTGTATTCATAAGTAATTTTTTCTTTTTTCTGCTGTTTTGTTGTTGTATTAGTTGCATTGAAATTCTAATTTTCGCAATTGCCGGAGAAATAATGCAGCGAGAGAGGAGAGAAAAATAAGCAGAGCTGAGCCAAAGTCGAGTCGAGCTACTGACTGACTGAATTTGCTTTTGTTGGCTGGCATTTTTTGCGCTAAATGATTACACTTAACTGGATTTGCATATATTTAAACATTTCCTTATACGCACCGAGCGGAAAACGAAATGTATGCACGTGCGACTGCCTGCCTGACTGCTGCACAAAAGGATTATTAAGGAGCTTCATATGTAAATGAAAACCAAATGCACACGCCGACAAAACAGGACGACGGGACGGCGGCAGCTCAGAGAGAAAGAGAGAAGAAACTGTGAAAGATAACCTGGCAGCCACAGTTTGGCAAACACACACCAGCTTCAGCTTCAGAGACAGAGAGTTGGAGGAGGCGAAGGAAGAGGCTGGCGAGGCAGCCAGACAATGTTTGGCAAAGGACTATGGAGGCCACCTTTATGCCTGGCTAGAAAGTAGGTGAGCAGCGCGCCACGGGGAGGATGCGACAGAGATGTGGAGCTGGAGCTGGAGCTGGAGATGGAGACGAGACACAAATGGGACCCGCACCCGTTCGCTCAGCTCGGCTCGTTCGTTGGCCCGTAATTTATGCTTAAGATAAAGTCCTTGAATAAATACATGGAAAATCCTTTGAAATTGAAATTAAATACGAATATTATTTTTTTTCTTCTGCTCTCCTTCTCTTTTCTGTTAAACGCAACACACGCCAGCGTAGAGAGAAATGCAGACAAAAGGCACACGGCAATGGAAATTAACATTTGAGTGGTGCTACCCAAAATGAAAAGCCAGTTTCGCCATAACAATCGCACCACATTCCATTCCTCCAACATAACTCCGAGCAGAAGGCTGTTTGAGATCTGTGTTTGCATATTTATTACATCGATAGTTATGTGTGGTATTTTTACTTAAAATTTTAGGCACTCTGCTTATTTATCCTGGGGCCGGTTGGTTGGCCCAATATTTTTGTTAGTCATTTGCCGTATTCAATGAATTTTTCAGTCATCAGGCAAATCCTTTTGCATATCCATTGACAATTACTGAGAATTGCATATTGAATTTGTTTTGCAGGCAAATGCTCAAAAATTGAATAAAAGCGTAAAGCTTTTAAGCAATAAGAGTGAGAGTTTTGCGGTGGCTTTGTAAACTGCAGTTCTTCGAAATCGATTTATTTTGTAATTTATTTGTTTATTTATTGATTACTATTCCAAGCTGCAGCTTTTAAATTAAAGCGTTAGTCTCAGGCATGTAATATTTGAATATTCAATTGTACACAATTGTTAATAAAACTACTTGTATTTTTATTATTTTATTGCAATCACTTGATTATCAACAATAAAATTGCAAAGCTGCAAAAGTAAAAATAATTTAAAATTACTCTCAAATTATAGGAACATAGATATTTAATATTATATCTAAATCAATTGATTTGATGCCAATTAAAGCCAAGCTTCTGAGCAAATAAAAGCTGCTTGAAATTAATCTTACTTAAACCACAAACTTATAATTGAGGCATTTCAGTTATTGTCATCGACATTCGTTGCAGCAATTTGTATTTGAATTTCTATTTCTATTTCTATTTTCTGTATCGTTTGTTTGAGTGAAACCAAAGTTATTCCAATCATTGCGGCATAGAAATTCCAATCCCCTGATATTTTTGTTTTCAATTCTGTTCGTGTATTTTGTTTTGACTTTTGGCCATACACCTTTCGTTAACAATTTTTGTGGGCCGAACTGATTTTCATTTTCGTTTCATTGAAATAAACATAAATTGTACCTTTGGGTTGTTTGGTTTCTGGTTTTGCGAAAATTCCGATTAAGGAACCCAAAAGGATACAAATACAACAAGGCAAAAAAAAACAACATTGAAAATATGAAAATTAAATTTCCAATTTCAATGCGCACAAATTTTAAATGCATTTAAGTTGCAGTTTTGCCAGTTCGTTCAATTGCCTAAAATATAAATTGCATTGGACTTTGCCAGCCCGTGAGCAAATTTTATTATTAGAAAACAAAACCGTATAGTGTGTGTGTGTGTGTTGATTTTTTTTTTATTTTTGTCTTTTGTTATTGAACTTTTGTTATTGAAATATCGACAACAACGTTGTAGGTTTTTGCTTTTTTGGGTTTGAGGTTTGTTGGATAAAAACCACCGGCGGCATTAGCACAAAGCAAAGCACAAAAATTAATTATTAAACATTGTTAGAAATTGTGTAAAGAGCAAATAAAATGCAAAATAAACAACACAATGGCAATAAAAGGGCAGAAAACAGAAGAGGATAATGCAGGTCGATTGGCATTTAAAGTGATTTATAAATATGCAAATTATGTACGCAATTAACATGCGAGCGGCATTCTAAATTATTGTAAATTGTTTAAGCGAAATTGCTGACAAAATGCCATTGCAAGCAAATGGAATACATACAGTATATTTATTGTATGTGTTAACCATCAAATACTTTGGATATCATCAAACTTATTCTTATAAAGATTAATTCATATCGAATTGTGGATTGCCAATAGGCTTCTTCAACTAACAATTTCACATTAACTGCATTGAATTACCTTTGGAAGCCAACGAATTCAAGGATAATAGAAATCGATTGCAAACTGACAGTGGCAAAGTCTCCCAGCTGACAGCAAATAGTTCAAAATGCAATATTCAATTCAATTTCCATACGAAATGTCAACGCACACATTTTAATCAACAAAATCTGGCAAGTTTAAAGGCTTGTTGTAAAACAAAATTGTGGGCAAGGTAAAAAGTTTATCGCGCATATTTCATAAATGCAAATAAAATACATATATAGTGCAGAAGTGTATATAAAGTCACAACTATGTAAATGCCATATACATTTTGTTACCTGCTCAACAATTGCACAAATCTCACAGCAGTTTTCTCTCTCTTTCGCTATCTCTTTCGATGTGTGCAGCTGTCTCTGTCGCACAGTGCTCTAAACACCAAAGCCGGGCATAAAAACAAAACAAATCAAAATAAATTTTTAGGTCGCAAATTGCCTAAAACTGAGCGAGGACGAGAGTACAGTTTGGGGGGAGCTTCACTGTTATATAAATTTCAATCTATCATTTATTTAAGTCCTAGGCCCGCCGCAAAAGATACAATAAAACAACAACAACAACAACAACAAAACTGTGACAACAGCAACAACAACAAGTGCATATCCGTGCCCCAACGCGTCGCAGCCGTCGCCATAAATCCCCATCAGATACGCGTATATTTATTTACTGCAACTCACACAGATACACTCACACCATGACACACCCACAGCTGCCCACAGACACCCAGAAAAGACAACGATGGCGACAAAAATTGTAGCCGAAAAATAAAATGGCTGCTACTTTATATATTATTCGATTCTGTTCACCACACCCTGTACAGGTGGCAAGGCCAAAGCGAGTTTATTCGACCATCAGCCATGGCTTTATATTCCTATATTTTTATAGATTTAGCTACTTTTTTAAAATATCATCATTTACCTAAGCTCCAAATGTTAAAGTAAATGCTTTTAAAATATCAAAAACTGACATGATATTTATTTGATTACTGCTGAAAAATTCTAAATAAATTATGAATAGAAAATCTTTATAAAAGAGATATATTGTAAACATATTACATGCGGCTGGAATTTGGAAAAGTCTGTATATAGTATTTATGTTATATTAATAATTTCTATATTCAAATTTCTTTATTTCTTGCAATATCTTAGATATTTTTAATATTTATATTTGATTTACATTTTGTAGTAACTCACTGAGATAATCATCTATTCTTTGTTGCCCTCTACAAGTGTCTGCGTTTGTTACAGGACATGTCAGCGTGTTCTACTTGTTGATAATATTTTTATTTTAAGTAATGCTTGCTTTGTACACTCCCTACAAACATCCTATACTATATATCGTAGTTCCCGCGCTGTTCGCTTTTGTTCTACACTCTGCACTGCTGCGGGTCTTTGGTTTTCGTGTAAATATTTTTCAAAATGCGTTTTTGTTTACTGTCGTCTCTATGTGTGTTTCAGAGTGTGTTCTGTGTGTTCTCCTTTCTCTTTTTTTTTTTCTGTTTTTGGTTAGACAGGGCCAATGAAAAAGGATTTCTGCATTTGGGCCGTTCGTTCGGTTTCCGCCAATTTTATGGCCGCTGTTATTTTTGATTATTTTTTCAGATCCTGCCCCGCTCTGTGTATATTTTGCATAAGTGTGCGTGTGTATGCGAGTGTGTTTGTGTGTGTGTGTGTTGGAAACCGCTTGGGCCGTAGCAGCTAAAATATTTATGACAAGCGGTACCAAAGAACAGAACCCGACCAGCTACATATAGAACGATATTTCAATATTTGCGCTTGCTACCAGAAAAAAAAAAAAACACAAAGCAAAACAGCGAACAAATAATAACGAAAACAAAACAAAATATTATGGACGAGTAATTAAAAAAGTTGGTGGCGTGGCAGCAACAAAATGAATGCACTCGAAATTGCAGCATGAGATGCACTTTTGACCGTGGCATTACTCGAACGAATTGAATATTGAACAATTGCAATTGGAAAGGGGCAAAAGAGTTCTTTGGCCAATAATGAATGATGTGGAGTGAAGTGTCTAGAAGTCTAGACGTGTGTTTTGACAATCCGAGATCGACCTACATCAATCATTGTGACAATGAACTGATTAAAACATGAAGGAACCTAAGAGGATTATTCGCTAGCTGCATATGTGGGTTGGCAATCGCTAATAAAAGGATGAAATCGACAATGGAAACCAAATATGATTGACGGCATAAATAAACAATGCAGCGAATGTGATTTTCAATTCCAAATAAAAACAATAACAGTTCAAGCAACGATCTCAACTAACGTCGCGCCAATTCCGTAATTTTCAAGAAACTGCAAATTATCGATTTAAAAGTTGAAATTTATCTTCAATATCTTCTTCGTCTAGTTTTATGCTAAATATGAAATTTGCGTTTTTCCGCTTTTAGTCGCACATTGTCGGAAAACTTTCGTTTTGGCTTGAAAACTTGTGGCATTCACTTTTGTTCTCGGCCGTAAAAAAGAATTGGGTTAGCCAAAAATGATACCAAAAAATGGTTCAATTAGTTTTTACCTCTTGCGTCTTTCTCTTTCATTTTTGCTATATGCTTTATGCATATATTCTTAACAAAAGTTTTCCTTTATTTCGACTCCCACTGAAATTGTGCAACTTTTGAGCGGCACACAAACTTTTGCAGCTATTGAAGCACCTGAAATTCATTTCAACAGTGCATTTGTATTTTTATTATCTACCATATTTCTGCATCAACGAAATTGCCATAATTTTGTGTTTTTTTTTTTGTGGCAGTTCAACCAAATGTATTTCAATAACAACAAGCATATACATATATGGAAATATATTTTATATGTTATAAAAATTAGTGCTAATCTATATATCAACAAATTATTTTCAGTGAAAGCGCAGTTCAATACCGAATTTAAATGATTGTTTAGTTCATCAATTTATCTCAGTTGAATAGCTTTCTTCAAATATAGGTTTAAATGTCATCATCCTAGAATATTCAGACTTTTCCTTGAATAATCGTATTTTGGGTTCTACCTTTTAGATGTCGTTTTGTAATTATGGTCAACATTATAAAAATTACAGCATTTTATTTTAGTGAAAACACTCTACAGTCTATATAATCAACAATCAATTTTAGTTAAAGTTCTCTTTAGTTATAAGTTTATAGAGTATTCAGATTTCCCCATGAATAACCCTATTTCTGGTTCTACTTTTTGGCTGTCGTTTTGTAATTGTTGTCAACTTTTGGCATGCAAAACTGCAAACTGATTGAGGACATTCCATCGTTGATGGATGCGTTTTGTTCTACGTTCTTTACATTTTCATTCCCCAATTTTCCTCGTCGTTTTTCTCTTTTTTGGGCTCAGGTGAGTTGGGCACAAGTTTTGTGGTTGGCATAGTTAAAGCGATAAGGATAGATGTTGCATGTGGCATGTGCAACACCGATGCCCAGACACAAGATACAAATGTATCTACACACACACACATAGATACATACATACATACATATTTATCTGCATAATGGATTGCACTCAACTTGCCGCACAGAGCAAACCGCAAGTGCAACATCCACGTTGCACAGTTACAGGTAATACATCATTTAAGATGGGGACTAAGCCCAAAACTCACCTCCAAAAACTGCAAGATATATTTTTCTGCCTCTTCTTCCTCCTTTAGTGCTGCTGTAATTCCAGAAATGTTTCTGCGGTTTCGCTTGCTCGTCTTCTTCTGCTTCTGTTGTTTCTTTCTAATCCTTTGTTTATGTTTATGGTAATCCACATGAATATCCCACTAGCACTAATACACAGACACACTCTGCACACACACACGCACAGGCGATTTGTGCAATTGTATTTGCATAGATGGCGAATTTAAATTTCGTCACACATTACGTGGGCGGCATATGATTTGCCTATTTGCCTATTGTCAAAGCTCTCCGCCCTTTGCTTTTATCGCTCCACTTCGCCTTCTCCTTCTCCTTCTGCTTCTCCTTCTCCACGCACACAGACACTCCACGAAACACACACACAAATACAACGAAATGTAGGAGCGCGGCAAGCGTAACGGTTAATGTCCGAATGTAACGGATGTAACGCGATTTTAGCTTTGCCTCCGTTTTGATTTAATTTCCAATTGATTTTGCGTTTCACGCGTTCTATTGAAACCGCAATTATTTGCTTTAATTATGTATTACGATTAACAATTTGAGTTTGAAATATAGTATGTCAATCTATGTGCTTGAGAGCTGTTTTGTTGTATTGCTGCTGGTTTTATTTATTTTGGTCGACTCGTCGTGAATAGCTTGCGCTTGTACCGTTCGTCAAGAAAACGCCGTCCGTCGCGTGCACCGCTCGCTTTGAAACTTCGGAAGTGACTGAATTCGCTTTCAACAGAGCAGCACCTGGTTAGGTCACCTCAGTCGCAGCGCCAGCAACGGCAGCAGCAAAAGAGCGAGAGAGCCCAAAAGAGCGCGCGCAACAAACAGAGAGCCGTTTTGTCTATGCCTGCTATGAAAAAAATCAACTTTTGTTTACAACGCTTCAGGCGGCGAGCAGTAATAGTGCAGTAAGGGGAGTGTGTGTGTGTGCGTTTGGAGAGTGCGCAAGCGTCACAGCTGAGCGCGAGAGAGCGCAAGAGAGCGTTGCTGTTAAGCAGCGCTTATCCCTCACAACTAATTCAATTTCCTTTTACTTAGGCATTTACAGCGGCAATCAAAATACCGAGAGAACGAGCTAGAGAGAGCAATGTGGGTGCTCTGTAAACATTGGTGTTTCCCAACAGTGCGCTTTTAATCGCTAACAGAGCAGCAGGTGCATTGGCGGCATATCAAAAACATTTCGGCATTCACATGCGTGTGGTTGAGTGTGTGTGTGTGTGTGTGTGTGTGTGTTTGCTGTTAAGGCTTTACATAGCGCTGTTGGGCCGGCATTTAAAGTTCAAATGCACGGCACGTATGCTAATTATGACTAAGTAAATACATTTTCCGGTAAAATAATGCAAATGAATGTACATTAAGTACGGACAAAATTCTGAGACAGCGTCGAATATTTATTTGTCTTCTTGGTTTTGGGTATGGGTAAATTAGATATTCACATAATAGAGACAATTCGTAAAGTTATTAAAGTACATTTAAATACAGATAAAAATAAAGATGGTAATAAACAAAACTTATCGTGAGTAAAGTGTTAAATGCAGCAAGTTGTAAATGCAGCGGACATTAACCTTTATGCTGACGAAACACTTAACTCTATTTTTGGGCCTTGATTGCCCCCACATGAGTCCTCGCCAGCTGTTAACCACAAATAAACATGTTATAGCGCTGAAAGCCCATCTATCTGCCTAGAGACCCAGGACACACACACAAACACATGCCCATAAACTGCTGCATTTGCTTTTAGCAGTCTGTTAAGGCCCACAAGCAGCATTTGGCGCGCGCACCCAACGCCTCATTAACATTTCAAATTCATGGCAGCGTTGAACGTAAAACGACCCATTTGTCTGCCATTAACAGCAGCAGCGGCAGCAGCAACCATTTTTACATGGCAAGCCCGAACGAGCCATTAACATTTAAATTGATGGCGGCACTTGCATTGCCATGCTGTTAAACTGCTCTGCTAAGGCAATGTTATGTGAACTGTGCAGATAAATATTTAAAACACGAACTCAACATGATTAACTTAGTAAATTAATGAAATCGAATGCAGGTAGTGCCCAAAAATTAACATAATAGAGATTTCAGTAATTAATAATATATTTTATTTTAATTTTCATTTTTTTGACCATTTTTATTACAAAATTAATACAATATATTTTAGAAATAGTAATATGCCTCTGATGCTCATCGATATCATTACAAAAGCTTCATTTATTTTTTTTAATTTTTTAAACATGTAAACAAGTTTGTCAATTTATTTTTATTGTTGCAAAATCTATTTGTAATGCAAAACGATAATATTGACGATAAGTCAAACACCTCTTTTTACAATTTATTTTTATTCAGTCAAACGTTTTTATTTTTTTTTTGCAATCCATAAAACGTTATAGAAATATTAAAATATGTATTATTTTTCATTTACTTTTATTGATCTAATAAGTCTTTTTAAAGTATAAAAATATGTAACGAAATTAAATTTATTTGCTTGTAATTTAATAAAAAAATTCATCCCAAATTGGAAAGCCATAAAATAATAATAAAATATAATGCATGACGTATTGTAATTTAATAAAAAAATAATACGACAAATGGGCAGCCATAAACGATACCAATTTACCGAAATTGGGTTTAAAGTTACTTTGCATTGTAAAACATAAAAAAATTGTAAATATGAATTAAATAAAATAATAAATGTAAATATTTATGCTAAATTGGGGAGCCATAAACGATTAGCATGAACTGAAATTGAGTTTCAAGTTGTTTTGCATAAGAGTTGAGAAATCCATTTCCATTATACAGCTTAATCGCCCTTTCCTGTCCGAGTCGACAACAGATTGCAACTGCAGAAGAACGATTCAATATCGTCTGGCGGCCCATCCATCACTCCCCGATCTGTCAGAGAGAGTCACGCAATCCCAAAGAGGTTCGGAACTTTTACTTTCAAGTCTTAATTATGCTTGTAGCCGCCATAACTAATATCATCGCAAAAGAGTAAAGAATACAAATAAAATAAGAACTGACCACTCAAGCAGAGGATCAATTAAAAACTGGTATTTAATACATGGGGTAGAACATAAAACGCATTAAGAATCCTTCGGACTGCTGAGTGCAATGATATGCGTCGACATCAATCTGCAAGTGCAGCATGTGGAAGCCGCAGCAATGTGCAATGCTGCATTCCATCGTCGACCGCAGGCAGAAGAGCAGTGAGGCGACAGGCAAAACCAGTTCCGATTCCAAGAGAGAACAACAACTGAGCACTGTTAATAGCCGGTCGTTATCTCGCATGCTAACCGGTTGCTCTCGCACACTCACACACACTCTCTTGCTCTGCTTATTGCGCTCTTGCATGTTGGACTCTCTGTTTTGTTGTGATGTCGACAGCATCTCGTGCTGTTAACAGTCACCCGCAGGCTGCGTTGGCCCCAATTCTGGTGACAGACGACGACGGGGCAGCGTTTTCAATGTCATTATTACTGTGGGTGTGCGTGCGAGCGTGTGTGTGTGTTAGTGTGCGAGTGTGTTTGCGCACGAGAGAGATAGAGAGCAAGAGAGCGTTTGGATTGTCTGAGAGTGGTACATGTAAAATGCAGTCGAATTGATTTGAGAGCTCAAAGCGCTTTACATGCTGTTAATTTAACATGCGGTTTGCTTAAGAGCTGAGAGCACCACTTTATGCTCTTCATTTTCGCCGGTCTCTGTCGATGTGTGTGGCCTGCTGCTCCTGCTGCTGTTGTTGTTGTGCTGAAATTGTACATTAATAAATGAGTGTTATATGCTTTGTCCTAGTTGACTCCTGACATTCATTCATTCATGCCATCGCCGGACGGTCGTTTGGTCGGTCGTTTGCCGCACTCCACACTCCACAGTCTCCGCAGCGTCGCTGCTATGCTCCACACTCTGTGCTGTCATCTCCGGTCGGCTCTTTTGGTATTCGGTTTGTTCAATGGGTTTTTAAATGGTCTTTGCTTTGCCTCGTTTCGTCTCTTTTAGCGCAGCAGCGATGGGGGATGGGGAAGAGAAGAGAAGAGACGACAGTCGCGACGCTTCGCTGTTAATGTCTATTTCCGTGTTGTTGCTGCTGTGTTTGGTTAATTGGGTTTTATATTAACTAAATTGTGTATGTTTAACATTATTTATTATTTATTTGCCGCTCTCTCCCACGCCCAAAAAAAAAACATTTTATTTTGATTTCATTTCACGTAATTTATTTATGCTCTAGCTTTATTTATTTCTCTTTCCTCGTAATTTGACCATTTAAATTATTAATTATTTACGTTATGTTGTTGTTTATTATTCCTTGCTTTTTATAAATATTAATAATATTGATTTTACCATTAGGGCTCAGTGCATTTTTAATTAGCTGACAGAGTTTTTATCGCTGATCCCCCAGAAAACTGTTTTCTGTTGCGTTTAATTGCTTCCATCACTTTGATGATGACAATGTGCATAATAGTAATAACAATATTCATTTAAAACGTAGAAGAAAAAAACAGGGAAGCTCAGCAGCAAATTAAAATGGTTTGTCAATCAATCAGATGACAACAAATTGATAGATTGTAATTACAACAGAGTTCAAGCGCTGTCAGTTCAGTTTATTAGAGTGGCATGGTCACCCTAGACTTTGTGGCGTGCTGCCAACCCGATGCATATCAAATAGTAAACATCTAGGTTAATCGCACTGAGATACTATATTATTAAATTTAACTACAAGTGTCACTTAACCACAAGTGCGTGATATCGTTGTTATTGTTTTATTCAGCTGCAGAAAGTATTATAATTTTTAACAGACACAGACGTATATATGTTTACCGCGGAGTTATCTGGTTGACTGTCGGGCCATCTGTCCGCTGGTTTGTATGCAAATTACTCTCTCAATTTTAAGGCTATATTTATGAAACTTGATACAGATCTGTCTTCCCAATGCAGGCTATAAATATGACAAAATTCTTTGAATCAAAATAATAAATATACGAATACGATAACAGTCACATTTATCATAGTAATAATCGGTTAGAAATAAATTCAATCAGAATAATAAATATATAACGAAATTCACATTTATCATAGTAATAATCGGTTAGAAATAAATTCAATCAGATTAATAAATATATGACTAAATTCACATTTATCATAGTAGTAAACTGATTTTAGATTAAAGTTTCAAGAGATGATATCTAATCTATCTTCAAAGTCATTTAATTCTGTTCAGTTCCCATTTAGTTGTTGTAGAACAAACTCCAATTCTTTAACATATTTCAACAGGCTTATGAAATAAATATGATCAAATTCCTTGAATCAACATAATAAATACATATACATATATGATAACACATTTACCATAGCAATAGTCGGTCAGAAATAAATTAAAATAGTATAAAAATATTTATTTTAAATTAAACAAGATGTACGATATATTGTTTCTGTTAAGTTTTGTTAAGTCAAATAATCAGTTCCCTTGCAATTGTAGAACCAACTCCATTTATTTTACCTATTTCAGCTGTTAATTTCAGGCTATAAATATGATAAAATTCTTTGAATCATTATAATAAATATACATATGAAACATGCATATTTATTATAATAATAATCGTCGAAATAAATGTTTACCAAGAAATTCTTTATAGCAAGGGCTTTAAATATTAATGGCACAAGAGATATTATCGAATTGTAAAGTTATTTAAAGTCAAATAATTGTGTTCAGTTGCCTTGTCGAATAAACTCCATTTCTTGAGCATGTTTCAGCTGGTTTGTCTACCCACCAATGGCTTGTTCACAATTCCGCATGAAGTTCTAAAAATACCAGTGTTACACCTACTTGGCAGGCACTGTAGCCGGCTGCTGATTGGTGCGTTCCCTGCAGCAGGTAGAGCGTAAAGTATTTGCGTACCTACAAAGACGAGAGCCTCAAGAGAGGGAACTTGTTTATCTCGGTGGCCCTATGAGTGCGAAGAAACTGGAATAGGGGCGTGAGCATAATGATCGTATCTCGATCGGGGGAACGAAAACACAAAATACCAACTTGTTGCTACCCTCATAAGACGTGAAAGGTAATTGAACTCATGGCCAGCGGCTCTTGAGTGGCCCAGTAAAGGTCCGTTTATGACTAACGATCTGTCATTCAATTGCCAACGATGAGTAAATTGACAACTTCATATTAATGAGCAGTGTAATGTAGTCGATGAGCTGAGTTCGTGAAGATCTTGATTTATTGTCATACGGGATGTTTGGATTGCTTATTAACAGACGTAACCAAATTCATTCTACAATTTTATAGGGAGTTGAAAAATGTCGTTCAGAAAATTTAAAACAGAATTTGGTTATATTCATTTTTGTAGGTATCTTAAATCTTTTAAAAAATTTTTCTGAGCTACATTAATTGTTGTAAATAATAAATTAAAAGAGGAAAGTTTTGATAATTTATTTATTCATTATGTTTTCAATATTAACAATTCTACATAATCAATATTAATTATACATTTAAAATTTTCTCACAATTCTGAATAATAGTTTACATTAGAAATGAGGAAGCGAAAGAAATGCATTGAAAATAATCCCAATAAAAATATTTGCAATATGGAAACAGATTAAAATTTTCTGACAAACATAATAAATCGTACGGAATGAATGAATGCATCTCAATATCGCAATATCTCAATATATGTATTTATCTTTGCTGAATTTCCATTGTATGTCGTGCACTTCATGCTGTCAGTTGTCACTCGAGAGTCGTGTTGACACACACACTTAGTAAGCACTGTGGCCGCTACTCGTAATTGCAGTGCTTGATCACAACTCCAGCCACAGCTGCAGCTACATCTGCCACAGCTGCTTGGCTGCTCTTCAATCCGACAATCCGATTGACACATGCTCAGAAAAACAGAGCATACTTTATAATATTTAATGAAAAAACTCTATAATTAAAGTCATTAAATAGCTGCTAATTCAAATATTACATTCAAGTGTATATAATAAAAGTAAAATTAAGTGACAACTTAATTTAAATTAATTAGACATAATTCCCACAAAAATGCCTATTCAAGTAAAATAAATTCTGTTGGAAATGCTGAATAATTCTTCAAAATTTTATTAAAATGGCAATTCTGTCATAAATATATAATATATATATATATAATAAGCTGAAAACTCTATAATATTTATGCTTAAACTGCTGCCAGTGTGTAAATAATTTAAGAATTAAATTGAAGAAAATTTAGTGACAGCTTTATTTAAAATAATCAAACATAAGTCCCATTGAAAATACAATTAAATGCAATTCTCTTCAATGTATACGAAATAATTCTAAAAACTCACAATTCCGTCGTAAATATATAAATCTGAAAAACTCTATAAATCAAGTTTTATAAAGGCTGCCCTTTAAAAAGTATTTAAAATTTAAATTTAAGTTGTATGCAGTAACCATAAAATTATATTTAAGCTTTTTTAAGCTAAACGAAGTAATATAATTTAATTCCTATACAAATGGTCTCAGTAAACACAAATTCTCTTCCTCAATGGATGCTAAATAATTATCAAAAATTCTATTAATCTTACAATATATAAAATCTAAACATTTATTAATACAAATACTCTGAAAATTATGGAGTGAAAACAACCCCCAAAAGAACCCCAAATTATGCTAAATGATTCACAAAATTCCTTTCATACTTTACCAAAGTCGCCAAAATGACAATTTATTAACAGTCCCAAGCATTTCAAAGTTGTTCGAGTTGAATGCGCAAATCGGCAAATGAATTGCATTTTATTAATCGTTTTGCAACTGGTAAAAAATAAGAAAACAATAATAATAATAAACGAGAACTTGAGTAAGTTTTGTGCTTTAAATTCATTTGCAGCCATTTGCATGATGCATTTCCATTAATTTATATAAATTTATGCAATTACTTTTGTTTATTTACTTGGCCATTACCCCCTCGACCATTGGGCCACTTTATCGTTCTCCACTCTGCGGTGGTCTCGACTCTCGTTGTCCTGCTTTTCGGCTGTCCTTTTCTGTTATGGTCTGCTCCGTCCGTCCGTCCGTCTGTTCTTCCGTCTGAGCGTCTGTGTGTGTTCATTGTGCAAGTGCATTGTCCTTGCAAAATATTTGGGTCACTTTTGTTGTCGCTGCTCAGTTTCGACCAAGGGGGACAGCACAAGGATAAGCAAAGCCAAATGCAGAGAAACAGAGAGAAAGAGAAGTGCAGAAATTCGCTTAATTTTTTATTGACTTGACAGTCGGAGAGTCTCGGCGCGACACAATTTAAGCTTGGCATTGTTGTGTGTTTGTTTGTTTGTTTGGCGACACATGCTTGACGTGTACAAATTTAATTTAATTTATTTTAATAATTATGTGGGCCGTTTGCCGTCTTGCACAAAAGCCAAATCAAAGCGGGCCAAATTGCTGGCAATCGAGCGGCGAACGTTGCCTCAGGACGAGCCATTGAATAACTTTTAATGATGATTGCTGCAACGTGGCGAGCGATGTGTCGCGTTGACCAAACCGACTAAAGGAGACCGCATTTAAATTTGTCGCAGTTGCGCCAATGTCGACCCCTTGCACCCCTTGCACCCCTTGCACATACCTGTACAGGACACCGGTTAGCGACTTGATGGCCAGTCAAGCAAGCACAAACTGGCAGGACAGCAGCAGGACACATTGCACACGAGAGTGAGAGATAGGACAACAGAAGGGCAGCCAGACAAGCAGACAGCAGACAGACAGACGGACAGACAGACAGACGGAGAGACGTCCAGACTACAGCCAACTAGTAGATAGACATTGTGCCTTGGACACATGCGAATGTCAAGAGAATTGGCCATAACTGAGAATGTTTTTGGCGATGGCAGCGCAGTTGCTTTAACAGCAACAGCAACAACAACAGCGACGACGACGGCGGCAGCGTCAGTTTGTCAGTCAGCCAGTGCGTCAATGACAGTCAAATAATTGACAGTAGTTGCGTGTTTGTGTGGCCAATCATGCACCACGATTGCCACTGCCCAACTGCCCAACTACCCAACTGACCAGCTGCTGCTCGCAGTTGTGCCCCAAACTTGCTCCCGGCTAGCGATGACAGCGTGACACGCTTGCAAATAAAATACATTTTATTTCATTGATCATTTAAATAAAATTGAAAAATGAAATCAATAAATATTATGGATATTTAGCATTTGCATTGATTTTAGAAACATTTATATTTCATAGTTTGAAAACGGCACTATTTACTATTGACATAGAATTTAATTTTTATTTGTTTAATTTTTTTTTTTAATTTTTT
Organism: Drosophila formosana; assembly: GCA_035045625.1. Lineage (NCBI taxonomy): Eukaryota > Metazoa > Arthropoda > Insecta > Diptera > Drosophilidae > Drosophila > Drosophila formosana. The sequence continues at coordinate 20,166,657 of JAWNOW010000232.1, forward strand.
TTGAAAACTATAAAAAAAATTAAAACAAAAGCAACAATTCGTAGCAAATTTTATTATTATTCTAGTATTAAGTCTGTCATATTAAATTATTATCATTATATTATTAATCATTTATACACTCTTTAGAATAAAACAAAAATGAAATCTATGCATTTTAAACCTTTTTTAAACAATTTGACCTTTGTTCATTTTTAAACGAATTAGTTGAAGAAATTAAAATATTCAAATATATTTTAAATATAATTTATTAATCTCTGAGTTTAACACTTTATAATTATGCTACTAATAAATACAAATCTTTAATAGAATATCATTTAATGTTATGCAATGAAGCGAAAATTAAAGGAATGAATTAAATTTTCTTAAATAATTTTTTTTTTTTTTTGCAGTTCTCATTATTTTTAGTGTAAATAGTATTGGTTTTTCTTTGCTTAAAATAAGTCCCACAATGTTCCATTTATTATGCTTTTATAATCTTGCCTACAACAAGTGACAATTTAATGCTTTTTATTTCTTTACGCATGATGTGCGAATTTCGACGCTCGTGTCGTGACACGTGCCCATCGCTAGATCCTGAGCCTGCACATTGGTTTCACTTAAATTTGTGAGTGCTTCGTTCTTCATTTCTTTCCGTTTTTTTTTTTTTTTGCGGCTGTGTTCATCGTCAGAGGACAGCGTTTATTATGGCAGACACGACACTCCTCAGCTGCAGTCGCATTCTCAGCTGAAGTCAGCGAACGAGTTATGTGTTTTGGCCAGCGACGGAAAGGACAGTAAGATAGAGAGAGAAAACACACTAAATGCGACAGAGATGGGGCAAGGATTTTAATTTTTATTGCACACCCGTAGTAATGGTCGAAATTGGTTAAGAAATTAGGGTAAATTAGGGGTTGGCAATGTGTTATTAGAGACCCAGCTCAACTGCACAATTTGAGTGCGAATGTGAACGAATGTGAGTGTGAGTGTGAATGTGAGTGTGAGCCCGCCTCTTACATATCTCAGTGTCTGTCTGCTTGTAGTTCGACGGGGTGACCAGAAGGGCGTCTCGCACATAATTCAAAAATAAAAACAATGCTCAGGCGACACTGTGCGACAATCTGCACAGTGTCTCGAATCATTCAGTCAGTCATTCAGTCAGTGGCAACTCAGTGGCGTCAAAAACGGGGGTTGCCCAATAATTAATGGTAGCATCCGCAAGCGGAAAGTGTTTGACTAATCGATTGTTAATGAATGACAGTCGAATTGAGGGATTCCGCATTGTATTCGTATTCCATAGCATCGAGTCACTTAACCGTTGCAATTGCTCTAAATTAATTCGATGCACGCTTTGTTCGCCGAAGCTGCAAACTTGTATCTCGATGAGAATGTTGCCGTCATGTGGGCAAATTGTTTGGCCATCATTATTAGCGACGATTCCCGCTCGATATGGCCAAAATCAGAGATTGGCCACTTCAATCAAATCGCATGCATCGCATTGCCTGACAAAATATTTGCAACTTCAATAGCACAATAGATCATTGTTCGATGGGGAAAAGTGTAAAATTTGTATTATACGAATGAAAAATTCAATTGAATAAATTATATAAAGACGAATTGAATTTCAATAAATGATAATAAACATAAACACATTGATAATAAATACTATAGTATATAGTAAATCCACTTTTTATTTTAAAAATGTTGAAATAATGTTGTTACTAATGTTCAAATAATTTTATGTTAGTATCTTTTAACTTAGAAATAAATATAGCTGCAGTGGTCATTAAAATTTTAAAAATTATACAAATTGTGCAAATCACTTAAAATGTTAAACAAACTAATTTTAATACTGGCAAATCCCTTTTTTTTAATACTACTTAAAATAACTATTACCATCGAAGATCTTTAATTTATATTTAACACGGGCCATCTCCAAGCTAAATGTCTTCAAAAATGCATTATTTTGTTGTTATTTTTGTTTTAATTTTTGATTTTAAAGATTAGACCAAAATAAACAAAAAATGTGTATTTTATATTATTAATTTGTAATTCATTTTTATTTGCCATTTTAATATGTGTCCCAATTCCTACTGATCTTCCGAATAATCTCATGATAAGTAAGTAGATTAAGTATTTTGTATTATTATTATTCATTTATAATTCATTTAACTAAAATAATTTTAGTTCACATAAAATATTTAAATATATATTTGTTTAATTATTTACTTACTAATTTGTAATATATAGTGTAGAAACAGTTCGTCATCAAATAGATTATTTCTTGGTAAACATTTTTAGAATAATTAAGCTCAACTAATAGATAGCAAAATTAATAATATAATATTATATATTTTTTAATAAGAATTAATGCAATTTCCAAAAAAAAAAATAATGCTGTCTGCAGACTCCCAACTATCTTTTATATCATCTCTAAATATCAAATAATTATAGTTTTCATAATTTAAGAGTTCTCTTAGAATCCGCTGCTGATTGAACAAAAATGCAGAATATAAATTAAAAATTAGTTTGCAGTTGTGATCTGGATTTGCTTTTCTCATGATGAATGCAAAATATTGCATCGAGGCAGAGCTTGGCATGACGACGCCTCTGTCGAGAGTACTTGGCCCGCATTTGATAAGCAACTGAAGGACGTGTCGCCCATGGCTGGCCCAGAGTTCAGCCCGCCAATTGGAAGTCGCCAGTTGCTGCTGCTGTTGCTGCTGTTCCAAAGGCCTTCATTTCCTGTCCGGCCAACAGGCTTCAATTTATTAATTTCAAAAGAAATTATTTTATAACTGCATGGCTGGTCGCCAGTTTGTGACTCGGATCTCGGCGACTGGAGATGGAGCTGGAGATGGAGATGGAGACGTTGTAGTCACAGTTGGCAGTTGGCTGCGTCCATTTGCTTGTTGCATATCATTAGAGCGCCTGGAAATTGGCGGACTGCTTTTGGGGCATAGACTGCGAGCTTGTGGCAAGGTCTGGGCGTTGACACGCTGTGACACAAATTACCCCATCGGCGAAAGCTAATCAAAGCAAAACATGTCGCTGGTAAATTGCTTCGATAAAACGAAATAAAAATCGCACGCAAATGTGAGTAAATATTTAATTTAATTTGCTAGAAGCAGGAGGAAGGCGTGGGAGGCGGTGGGGGAGGCGGGGCTTAGGCGGTTGGCATTTTGCGGTTCGATGTGGGGCGTTGGCATTTGACGTGTGTAATAGCAGGCAATATCAATTTGTTTTATGAATTGCACTGGCAATAACTTGGAGTTGTTGCCACACGACCCCACAGACAGACAGACAGACGGACAGACAGACAGACGGACAGATAGAGAGACAACAACCCCACGGAAAGTGAAGTGAAGAAGGAGTGTCAATACATTTTGCACATTTCTTCCGCTTCATTTCCTGTAAAGGAGCGTAAATTCATAGTGATTGGATTTTATCAGCATGGCCTCATCTTTGACACACACACAGGATACGATAGAGCGAGAGAGTCCTGAGAACCTGGGGTAGGACATGGACATGGAATATGCCAATCGATTGGTTACGCAAGTGAAAAATTATTTTTGTTGCGTATTTTTTATGTGCGGCCATTACGGCTCAAATTGTTAGATATACATTCCGTCTCCTTTTTATGATCCAACATTTTCACGGCCTTGGCTTTTGTCAACTTGAATGCAGCGTCAAATGTGCTTGTGCCTTGTGTCGTTGTTTTGATTTACAGCTGCATTTACATATAAAAAATTTCATCAAAATTCATGACAGCATCAGTTTCAGTGCTTCACAAGGGGGTAATTGTTGAGAGAGGAGGAGGCGGTTGAGCAAAGATTATATCAGTTTGGTTTTGCGAAGCGTTGACTTTGATGCATAAGTCGAGAAGTTTGGCAAATGTTGATCGGTTACGCTGATAAATGCCTTTCGATTGGATTAGAATATTTTAAGCTGATGGGCGTGGTCAGGCGTGCGTCAGTTCTCCAGCTGCCAAATTGAAATTGCGAATGCCAACAACAACAACAACACCAACAACAACAAATTGAAATTGAAAGCTGTCATGCCAGTTTGGGCCTTAAAAAAAATAGCGCAGCTGTTGAACATATCTAACACATCTAAGCCTGGGCTTAGCTCCTGGGGGCGTTTCTTAATCGAAAGGCAACTCGACAAAAAAATATATATCAGATACATCCCATGCAATTGCTTTGCTTTGCATCCCAGCTGAGGTCCTTGGCTACATTTGTCACATTCGTCGTCCTGTTCGTCCTGTAGCTGTTTAGCATTATCTCACGAGTCCTTTGGATTTGTGAGCACGTCCACTTATCCAACGATTCCATTAATGTCTTGTTGTCATTGTTTTTTTTTCTTTCTCAAGACATGTCTTTGGCCACTAATCTTTTAACGGTCGCACTTTTTGGAAATTCTATTGATATGTTTTGAAATCAGTAATTTTATTCGAAAACGGCTAAAGAAAAGAATGTTGAATCTAGTTTCAGTGCCGATAAAATCTATTGTTGAGTTCATTGAGTACAAAAATGATAAATAAATGTTCAATATTGTTTTTATACCGACAAAATCTATTGGCGATATTTTGTGAATTCTATTGATATGTTTTTCTTCTACTTATTTCAATGAGTTAAAACATAATACAAATAAATGCTGAATATAATGCGTCTACTTATCCAAAGATTCCTTTAATGCCTTGTTGTGAAGATTAATTTTATTTCAGTGGATTGACCTCAAAAAATACAAAATATATAATTATTTGTGAAATATTTTGTATTTTCTATACCGATATAAATTTATTGTTTCGTTAACAAGATATTTTTAAGTAGATCGTTTTATATATTTTGTTTATAAATTGAGTAAACAAAATATAAAATATAAATAAAAATAACTTTTTTATATTAGTAAAAGGTATACACAACTTCAACAATGTTTCATAAAATATCCTCTTCGAAATCCATATGCGATTTAAGATCTACGATTTATAATTTTCACAACAACTTGATTCGATTTACATTTATTTTGTTTATTGTTTATTTTCATTCATACTTTAAATATACTATTTTATTCGATGAATTTATTTCATAAAAATATTTACTTAAATGTTGATAGCGACTTGAGGTTACCTTAATACTTTTTTTTTTTAAATATTTTCTTTTAAATTAAAACCATTATAAAATACCAAATTAATTATAATATAAAGAGCACTGGTTGGGACCATACAGAATTTAAGATATGTGTTATATGATACAAAGTTCTGTTCAAATTTTCTGTTTAACACACGACACTTCGTTCCGCTCCAAGTTCATTACGAAGAGACCTCACTTCCCCTTAACGATTGCAGCTATTTACTGGAGAAAATGACAAATAACGTTTGGCAAACCCAATTCTGACACCGAAACCGAAATGAAGCAAGAAAAGGCATTCCATTTCCATGCTATTACAGCAGATAACCGCAACGTCGTCTGACCATGCCCATCACTTTAATTTAAATTTGATTACAAGTCAAATTTATTACCCGCATCGCAAGGCGTCCGTCCGTCCCTAAAAAAAAAGAGGAGAAATACTTGGAAAGTCTTCTGCTTCGCAGAGAACATATGTAGCTTGAAATGGCATTGGAAACCGGTCAAAGCGAAAACCCCAGACCAAAGGATTTCCCCCCCACTCAAGCAGTCGGTGAAGCGACCGTCATTAACCACAAATCCTTTACTTAACAGTACGTAAATTTTTGGCACAGGCCGCCGCCTCCAAGATAAGAGCATTTGAAAAAAGGGGGAGCGGTAATTTATATGCGCATATCATGTGACCTTGAGACCAGCATTAACATTTAAGGTCTCCTAGCATACTAGCACACCCCAGAGCTCAGTGGCAAGCCGACTGAGTCGTAAAGACCACCAACTGTCGCCTGTGAGGCGAACCGTCTAATTAAACACTCACATACAGAAATAAATTTGGGTCACATCATTAAATAAATATAAATGGGTCGCCTCTCAGTCTGCCAACGACATTTTCGCCCCAAGCAAAAAGCAGTTCTGGCTTCTCACTGTCCTCGTTACTCGCAACGCGTGTTCTTGTTGTTGTTGTTGTTTTTTGTCATATGATTTACATGAAAATCAGCAGAAAAAGTTAATTTATTTCGAAGCCTTTTGCTGTTGTTTGAAGCTGACTTTCTGACACATCTTCTGACATCCCTTTTTTGCCAAAGGGATAACCATGCATCTTTAAAGCGGGCACCTCAATTAAGATATTAAACTGCCGTTGCACAAGAAGCTCTCGTCTCTCTCTTTCTCTAATCTCTCATTCCACATGACTTTCCCACACACACGCACACACGCACACCCATGGAGAGATTCATAAGCACACCCTAGTGCGTAGGGGCTTAAAAACTTCTGGTGTGCGTAGCGTGCAAATATTGTAGCATACTTTTTGGGGCCCCGGCACGGCACTTGGGTCTAATTTTATTGCTGCCTATTATAACGTGTGGATATGTATGCGTCTGCACACACACACACACACACACACACACACATGAGCGTGTCAACTTTTGAAGCCAAGCGATTTGCACCCACACACACTCACACCAACACACACACTCTGCTGAGCTCAAAGCAGCTTCACTTGCTCTGCCAACATATGGACAACATTTTGTGTGGCATTCTATTTGTTTGTTAGCGCTGTGGCAGCCACATATTTCTCTCCATCTCTCTGTCTCTCTGTCTCTGTTTTTCTGTGTTCCCTCTCTGTGTCTGTGGCTGCACAAATTTTATATAATTACACTTTGCACATTTTCACAATGAAGTAACAATGTTTTAATTAAACCATTGGAAAGCCAAATAACTCTTGTGTGTTGTGGAATTGCCAGGAAACTGACAGAGCAACAGCCAACCAAATAGACAAACAAACAAACAAACGGTTTAGTGTTAAGCAGCATAAAACAGCAAGATACAGAGATATATCTCTCACTCCGTGATATGTCAGCTGAGAGGGGCTCGTCAGTCCGGCAGACAACCGACAACCGAGAAGCGAGAAGCGAGTTGCTCGACAAGGCGAGAATTGTAAAACAATTGTAATGCAGTGCTGGCAATCTGTATTTCATATTTTTATAACAAGACGGGGGCATGGATAAATAAGATAAACAACAAAAATATAATTTTAAAAAATATATATCTTATATATTAATGTACTCAACAAAATTAAAAATGGAAAAAATGCTCTTAAAATATAATAATTACAAAAAATAATAAAATGAACAAATAAGATAAATTAAAAAAAATATAATTTTGAAAAAATATATATATATTAATGTACCTAACAAAAATGAAAATGGAAAAAATGCTCTTATAATATAATAATTACAAAAAATAATAAAATGGACAATAAACTGGAATAAGATTGTATTATAAAAATAATTAAATTAAAATGAATAAATTGAGTCTATACTATAAAATACTCTTATAATATAATAATTACAAAAAATAATAAAATGGACAATAAAATGGAATAAGATTGTATTATAAAAATAATATAATTAAAATGAATAAATTGAGTCTATACTATAAGTATTACTATAGAATGTAATTTTATGATAAAATTAAATAAATACAAAAATAAAAAATTAATGAAATTTAAAATTAATTTTAAACCATACTTAATAACAAGCTCAAAATATATTTTATGATCGTCTATACAAATACTAATTTACAATTTTCCAAATCAACTTGAGCTCTTACAAAATTCAAAATTAATACAATGATCAAAATCATGAAACTATCTCAAATAATATAAAATAAATACACAAAATCAAAGTAAACAAAATATGATTTATACCAATTTAATATAAAGTAAAACTAAAATTTTAATTTATCGACAAGACAAGCTAAATATATATTGTTCAATTTTCAATTTGCCAATTTTGTGTTTCATGCAAATAAAAAAAAATTTCTATAAATTTACAAATTGCCAAAAATGCTTTAATACATGCAAAATTTTAGAACAACAACATAGAAAAAAATAATACTTAAGTCAATAAATTCCAAGTCATCTTTAAAAATTGTTGTATCTAAAAAACATATTTATATATTTTACTGTAAATAAGGGCGCGGAAATGAGAACATCCCCATAACATAACATGTTCGTACTTAAATGTGATTATGTATGCGCATGAGAAACAAATATTTCTTGCGGAACGTGGAATACATAATATATATATTTTTGTTGGCCGACCATCGAAATTTTCATTGTGAAGCGCAAATATAAATACAAATGCGACTAATGTAATTGCACACTGAATATTATATACATATATATATTTTAAATGCTCGGACGGATCAATAAGCATAATGAAAACTATAGTGCTGTAAGCTTAAACAAACTTTGTTAATTATTTTAATAATTAAAACAACAATAAGAATTAATATTCATTGCGAGTACACTGGATACCTTAACACGAAATTGTTTGTTCAAATGTGAAATTTGCAAATTATATCAACTATTTAAGCCCATTAGTTAATTTTTTTGTTGCGTTCGCTCGCCTAAACTTTAGTTTACACTCGAAAAAACAGGCGTTCAATTTTCAACTTACTTGCCCCCAAAATGTAGTATATGCCACGTCTAGTGCTGGAGATGATGTTGCAAGCTTAAGGCGAGCGCAAGAGCTGTCTGTGCTATGAATTAACACACAGTCAGACGCACAAACGCCCCCAACTTGAGCTTAAGCCTCACTTGCCACATGCCACACTCTCTCCCCTCACCCCTCCTGCAGTACATTGGCATTGCGCAAATTGCGCACGAAGCTTAAATTGAATTGTTGTGCCAGGGCAAGGCCAAGGGATGGGGGGGCGGGGGAAGGGAGTCTCTCCGACCACGCATACTTGAAGTTGCGGCTGCAGCTGCTTGCAGCATCTCAGCTCCGTTTCACAGATACTTTTGCACTGACGCGCAACTTTTGCTGTGGCTGGCAAGCAAAATTGCATTGCCTTTGTCAGCGCTGCGTTTGTTTTATCTAATTGCTAGCAGAACCCCCTGCCCCCCACCCCCCCCTCGATTTCTTGCTGCCCACGCACATGTGCTGTCTAAACTTGCCACCCTCAAGCATAGTTGCATCCCCAGTATAAAGTATCTGCTTATATACGACTCATAGTTTATCTTCTTACGAGGGGGGGAAAAGCCTCAGCTGTGTGTGTGTGTGTGTGTGAGTGTTGGTCAACAGCTTTTTACAAATTAGCTAGCTAACGGAAATGCAAACCTGGCCCAAAGCGAGCGTGGGGTGTGTGTGTGTGTGTGTGTGTGCCCTTTCATGCTGACTTGGAACTTCCGGCGTATTTATAATTTATTTCCTTTCCTGGCAGCTGCTGGCCAAATCCCCATTCCCTTTGCCTGCCCAGCCTGCCTGCTCGGTTGGCCAATTTATTATCCAGTTTAATTGGAAAATTCTGATTTCCATTTTAACGAATTAGCACCTGCGACAAGCGTTCTTAATGAGTTATACGACAACTCGCTCTCGCACTTGAGCACAGCGAGAAAAAAATAAATAACAGGAAGAAATCCAACAGCTTTTGGTTTGTAAATTACATTTTTCGTGCTGTCCTGGCCAACATATAAATTGCAAGATTTATATGACAAATTTTATTTAATGCATTTTTATGTGCTGGCCTCAAAGGACCCCGTTCTTCTCTCTCACTCACTTACTCCTTTAGCATCCTTCTCTCTCTCTCTCTGCGTTTGTATTTGTATTGTTGGTGCCTCTGGCACTGAGCCCATATTTATTTTTGCCATTGCGGCCAGCTTTTGTTGACCGCATAAGGCTTAAGCTTTTGGCCTTTTAAACATTTTTGTAATGTTAAACTTCTAACAAAAAAAAAAAGAACTGTAAAAAGATCCGACACAAAAATAGTGTAAAATAATATTAAAGAAGATTCCATTGCGGTGACGAACACAAAATAGGCGACAAAAAATATCAATAGTACAATTAAAGTTGTTTATTGGTTTAAGCGCATACAAATTGTTAAGCTTCTTTACTTATGTGAAAAAACTGCAATTCCAATTGGCAAGGCCTGCACATACCCTGTCGTATATAAATGTTGTAAATATTGATTCAAATTAATAAAAACTAATAGTTTTAATATTCAAAATCGTTTAAAAAAAGTAATCTGATAATTTTTAATAAATATTTTTCAATGAAAAAGATTAGATTACAAAATATATTATTTTTTAATATTAAAATAAAACAGTTAATTTATATCTCTTTTAAAAAATAAAGCTTTAAAAAAATAAATACAAAAATAAAATTAAAATTAAATAAAGTAAATTAAAGTACAAATACTTTTAAAAAAGTTTCGGTTACTAGATTATTTTTTTAATTTTGTTGTACATTTGTACATTTAAAATATCTTCGTTTACCAGATTTTTTTTTTAATTTTTTAAAGAAAAAATCAAATTTTATTGCCTTTGCTTTAGTTTATATTTTTAATATAAATATTATTTAATATTAATGTGTCAAGACAAGCAACCTTTCAAATGCATTTTAATTGTTTTTGAAGGGTTTTTTCTAGATTTTTAATGCTGAAAGTTCCGCAAGGAAATTGAATATTTGAATTAAAGTTGGACATGCGTTTTTAAGCCACGATTATTTAAATTTAAGAAAATATTTTTAAATAAAATGCACTTTTGTACTGACAACCAAAAAAAAAGAAACATTAAACCCATAAGATAACTTCAAATGTGATTTGTAGTCTACAAACTGCAATATAGTGTTCATATATAATATATCCAACTTCACGGTAAAGTGAAGCCTATTTAACTCAGTTTGGAGCTTATACTGCGATCGAATACAGCAGCTAATTGACTATTTGAGCTCAAATAACATAAAATGTCGGTTCTAAAATTAAAGCTCGATTAAAAGCAGTTGGTTCAACAGCCGATTTGTAATTTATTTGCATTCTCTGTTAGATAGCATTATTTAATGGCGTAGTGTATTTAATCATCAGCCTACTTTAGTCAGATTTGCCTGTCTGATTTTCGCTTTTATTAAATAAATATGCACTTTTTACTCCTGCTGTGCAGTATAATATTTATTTAGCGTGTTTTTTCATTATTGACCTTTTCAATTTAGTGTGCGGCCATTGTGAATAAACAAAAAGCAAGCACAAAAACAAACTCTTAATCTCCATTATATTGCGGCTCAATGCGAATCCCGTTCGAAACTAAAGTCTATACTTAAAAAGGCAGACAAATAATAACAACAAAAACCCACCCACAACTCAATTGTCCAACCCCTCTACCAAACAGCGAGTACAAAACTCCAACCCCGTTTTTCCTCCATGCGTTTGGCATTAAAAGCACGTGGATTGGGCGCAAAGCGGATTTCCTGGCATTTTTCTATTGTACATTTCCAACCGAACCGAACTGTATTTGGATGCAGTTATAATTGCCAATGTAGTTGTTGTTGTTGTTGTTGTTAGCAGCACAACTTGTTGTTTGTTTTTTAACATTACACAAGGGCAACATTTAGTTTCAATTAAAACATTGCAGCTTGTGGTCACCGAATGAAAACAAAAGAACATTTCTAGCCATGCAAATTTTATATATGTATATGCAACAAAAAAATACATGTTTGCAGTACAATACAGATATAATATCGGACTAAAACAATGCGAAAAAACGAGTTAGTTAGTTCTGTGCCATCAGGCCGTGTAATAATTTGACACTAACTTTCGCTGGAGTTGGAGTTGAACTTGGACCTTTGGGGCTTGTTTTAATGCCAACTGTCTATGACAGTTGCGAGTTTTATGACCGCGTCGACAGTTCGACCAACTGCAAAATAGATAATACATTGCAAAAACTGTGGAAAAAATATGCAACACCCAAAATACTATAGTCGACTGCGAGGTACCATCTAAAGAATTTATTGGAATTTACAATTCAATATATGCAATAGATTTGTATGATTTATTTCGTTCATTAATACTGAGAAATACCTTCTAAAACATTTATGATAATTCAATAAATTTGTTGTAATATATATCAAGCCGATTTTAAACAATATTCTATTTAACTCTCATAATCGTGCACACCCTCAACATATGCTTTGTACTGCATATTAATTGGGAACAGGGAATAAATAAAACGAAGAACTAACGAGTACACATGCAGTATAGTGTCATAAATTTAATTAAAATCTAAAAAATGTCAACAGCAATGTCATAAAGCATTTCAATTAGTACATGGCTTGATAAAAGTTTTAATCTGGAAAACCAAAAGCGTGTGAAATGGAACAGCCTTTTAAAGAGTCACATAAAAAACTATGAAATTGGAAATTCTAATTATATTTCTAATTAGAAAGTGCAAAAATGTGACAGTGTGAAAGATAACACCAAAAAGTTGATCAGGAGCCTTTGACTATTGCAAATTGTCGATTTAATATTTTACAAACTACTGAAAGAATTTAATAAATGGGTAAACATATAAAATAGAATGTTTGGCAATTCAATTGTTTCTCATTAAAAAGTTCACTAATTGTGACAGCGTGAATCATTCACAAAGCAAAGATAACACCAGCAAGTTGCATGAGAGCTTTAAATTATTATGAAATTGTGAATTTAATATTGCACAAATTATTTAAAGTAATAGATAGGAAATACATGAAACTGTTTATTTAATTTTTAGCTAATTAGAAAGTTGAAAAATGTAAGAACGTAAAAGATTATACCAACAAATTGAACAAAGGCCATTTTGTTACAAATTATTTAAAGTAACTAATAAATAGAAAATCATATGAAATGGAACATTTGATTTTTAATTATTTCAAGTTCTAATGAAATATTCCACAATAATTATATTTAGTACACAATCTATATTAATAATGAATAAATAAAAAATCATTTAAAATCGAACCAAATCGACTATTATTTTTATTATTTCTTCTTCAAAATCAGTATTCGACAATAATTATATTTAATATACAATTTATATTAATAATTAATAAATATTTGACTATTTATTTGTATTATTATTATTTATTAATTTTATAACATAAAATCAACATTATTTTGGTAGTATAATTGCACATTTATCCAACGAAATCTGAAACTTTGCGAATAGTTTAATTAAACTTCTACCATTTTCTGTGATGACTACTTCACCTGTTGGCATAACAAAATGTTATTGTCTTGGGTGAAACTTGAAATTGTGAAATGATTTAAGCTGTTTGAAGAACTTCAGTGCTAGAGAGAGAGAGAGAGAGAGAGAGAGGAGCATACTTATAAAAGAGTATTATGGCGAACTCTGTTTAACTTTGATTGTTTCGACTTAGTGTGCTGCATTCACAAAGCTATCTCTGTGATACACTCATTCACAATTTCAAGTCGTTTCTTAAGCTATCAGCAGCCCCTAAAACGTCTCGAGCAGAACTGATTCTTGACTCTTTGCATCCAAGTGCAGACATTTGTCGGACCACAATGGAAGCCCTCGGGTGCAGCTGCTTTTAGAGCTGTCGCTTTGTGTGTGCGTTGCGTTGTTATCATTATCACAGTCGGGCCACATTCATGTGTGGAGCAATAAAAACAACAAAACTGTTGGAATTGTTTGAGTTATAGTATGTTCTTATGTGTTGCTGCACTCAGTTAATCTTTGGCAAGGGCAACTTTATTTCGTTCTGTTACATCTGTCTTAAAAACTCATTATCTTTGGCAACTTTTTGAGCAAGTTGCTGTCCAGCCCACATACACGTATGTATTTATATCAAATAAACTGTCTTTAATGCCCGTCTTCTATGCGCTTTGTTCTCCAACTTGCCAACTTCATATCTTGGACCATCAACACATTGGGACCCACTCATTGTTTTCGTCTCACGGACCTTATAAATTGGGGTGTTGTGCAAAGCCAAGAGCCCGCAATTAGAGACGCTAGCAACAACTTCAACTGGCCCACACATCGTCGCACCCTTAACTAGATGTCGTAAAAATAATTGCCCACTACTTAGCAGTCCAAATGGCCAACGCTCTCGCTCTCTCCCTCTCTGTCTCACTCCTTTCTTCTCATGCCCTCTCTATCCACGCAATGCTGAACAAAAGCGCAACCGGCTGGCATCTGCACTTAAAGCTCCATGAAACTACAAAATAACAACAAATGGAAATAAAAATAAAACCGGCATTAAGCTGAACAAAGCCAGAAACAAATATTTAATTTCACGAAATTTATATACCCTGAGGGAACTATTAAGAGCATACATTTCAGAGTAACTATACAACATAGCTCATTAAAAATAATTTGATTCGAATTAATTAATACATTTGAGCAGGCCAAGCAAAAAATGTTTATCATTAAACAATTTACTTTTACAACCGCAATAAATTAAAATTGTTGTACATTTTTTAAATATATTTAAACCACCACCATGAGATATAATTGCATCATCGGAATACAAATAATTTAATTTTTAATATATTTAAAATTGAGGTTTAAAGTCAATTGCATTAAATAAATAAATATTATTATTTATAGTGATTATTCAAAAATAAATTTATTATTGCTATTTATTAATGAGGTCATTCAATTCTCTGAATTTTTAAATTTATTTGGCTTCTCATTAAACTAAATATAATTCCATCATCGAAATAAAAAAAAAAATATTTCTGGTAGATTTAATTTGATGCTTAATTTAAGTTTGTTGAAGTGTAAAAAAAAATTATTTTTACTTTATGAATAATTTCCATAAATAATTATTCATAAAGTAAAATATAATTTATCCGAAATTGCAAATATATTCAAACAATCTGTTAGACGCACTGTAATCAAACGAAAGTAATTATAATTGATTTTTTTTGAGGCTAGGACTTGATTTAATTCAAGATTGTAAAAATATGTTGAACTTATTTCCAAAATAAAATCAGTTTTTCATGTTTATCAGCTCATTAAATCCCCTTAAAAATAATAACAATAATTCAAATTAGTAAAATCAAATGTATATAAAATATATATCTTATCACTTTTTTTCAATAAGATAAATCTGAGTTAAAGATCCATAATCGCTTAGCTGGGAATCGGTTCTCAAGCATATGCACATCGATTAATAATCATCATGCACATGTTGATTGGAGGTAAATAGCCAATGGCATGGCGTAGTTATTATAGCCGTTGGGAAAAGTATTTGTAGATATTGCAGAATGAACCCAAATAATGTTTGTACTCGTTCCACGTTGTCTTAAGGTGGTTCTAAGCGCTTTGCTTTGCTTTGGCGCGGTTGGTAAATAAAAATGGCAGAAAGGACCTCAAGCTGAACCTGGTAACTGCTTGGATGGCTTGAATGGTTAGCTTCACTGGTTCTGGCTATGGTTCTGGCTCTGCTTGGCTTGGCTCTCTGGCAGTTTTGTTGGCCGGGGTCGTAGTTCATTTCGTTTTTCTTTGCTTTTCCGCTTGCTACTAAATTCAAACACTTTGCCCGTTAGCTACGCAGCGAGTTGTTGTTGTCGTTGTTGTAGTTGTGGAAGACAATGGTTCACAAATTGTAGAAAAGTCGCATGTAATAAAAGTGCTGGCTGCTGCAACCGAATTGTATCTCTAAGATACACACAATAGCACCGGGCAAAGACGTAGATGGAAGCAAAGCTGCTGCTGCTGGTGCTACCAGCATTTATATTGTATTTACCTACTTGTTTTTTATTATCTACAAATGCTCAGTGCTTACTCCTCTACCTTTTGTCGCTCCCCTCTTCTTCGTCCCCTTTGCCATCGCTCTTTTCCTATACGCTCAGCGAAGCTGAAAAAACAAGTCGAGCGTCGCCTGCACTGCGCTCCGGGTATAAATATTTATCTTTTTTTTCTCTATCGTCTTGATTCCTATATTCTATATATACATCTATGTTTTTTTTTTGTTATTCCTTTTTATATTTTGCAATGGGCGCTTTTGTTTTAAGGCAATCGGAATCCGGTTGAAAGGCAACGGTACGGCAAAATATTGTCTATTGATTGATTGTTTGTTCTATTTGCCGGCTGAGCACTGCAAACTGAACAGAACTGAACAGAACTGAAGTGAACTGAACGCTAACGCACACGGGGCCATATTATTAGATACAATTTACGAGTATTGTGCAGTAAAGTGGAATGGCAGGCGCAGCAGGATTATTGTTTATTTTATGACACGTGGCGTGCTCTCCTCGGCAGTCCATGACCGGAGATACCCAGCCATGTGCCAAAGGCGCTGACACGCGCAAGGACCCTAAGCCTTTGCTAATAATGCCAATAAGCACAGACTGGACTCGGTCCTCAGACGGACTGAGAGAGAGACACACACTCAAAGCAAAGCCCTTCAACTGTATTAATAATATTTTGTTAACTTGAGCGACCAGACACATGCAAGAAGACCAAACCAATCTTTGTCATTGCAGCTGACTAAAGCAACAGAAAAGCATAAGAAAAAAAACGAAATGAATGGGAAAACTGGGGGAAAAAAAGGCGTAGAACAACGTACTCAGCTCTATGCAAATAAACTAAGGCAAAAAGAGGCAAATGTAATTGTTGTTGCCCTGCTTGACAAAGAGCAAAAGTTGCCTCCGCATGTTTCGGTAAAGGGACGACAGTTGGCATGTGGCAAGCAGCAAGCAGCAGTTGTGGCATGTGAGTCTCTCCCTCTCTCTCTCTCTCTCTGGCTCTTTGTATGCGAATGTCAGTTAGTTTAGTTACTTAATTGAATAGTTTGTTTTTGACATAATCTTTATGGGTCTTTTGTTTTTAATACCAATACACTCACACACACTCGCATACACTCGCAGTCCCTTACACACTCACACCCATTGTGCAGCGTAGCAACATACTCGGCGTAGAACAAAGACGTTGCACGAACCTAGACACATCGTTTGCCATAAAGGCTGCTGATTACAATCGAAATGGTCGCGTGGGTGGTGCGAAAAGTATCCACAAGCAAATAATGGGTACCAGCCAGAATTGTGTTTTAATGTACCTAATGGATTGACAAACAAACAAGCCAAAAACAACACAAAATTGTAGTTTTATTACGCAAATTAGTAATAAAGAAGTTATTTAGATTGTTATTTATCTTTGAATTAATTATTTACAGTGTTGTTCATACAAATATAAGTTAATAGCACATGTTGGTAATGGCTATATGTAATACGAATAAATAAAATGTTAGTAATCTTTGTTATACTTTTATTTGCTATATCATTGATCTCGTTTCTCATGTGGTTTAAATTATTTATATAGTAGTGTTCTTCACATAAATATAATTTAATAGCAAATGTTGGTAATTGTTATACGAATTAATCAAATATTCATCATTTTTGTTATTTTCCAGTTTCTCATGTGGACATTTTAACATCTGCTTGAGACAAGATATGTATACTTTTCAAAACTTATATGATTGTAATTCTTTTATTTTTCTTTTCAATTGTTTTGGTTTTTTATCATAGTTTTACTTTGCCTTCTATTTTTTGTTCAGTAATTGTTTATTTACTAAATTTTGGTATATTTGGAAATAATTCGTTTTTCTTTTTTAGCTTTATTGTTTATTTTATAAGAGTTGTATTTTATTTTTTAATTGTTTTTGTTTTTTCCACATATTTGGAAATCATTCATTTTTGTATTGTTGTTTTTTTTATTATAGTTTTACATTATTTTTTTTTATTGAATATTATTACTTGTGCTATGTTTTACATCTTAGAAAATATTTCTTTTTTGAGTTCTTTGCATTTATTTTATACTTTTCTTGGTGCCTGTTTATTTGAATATCTTAATTAATTTATGAGTTATTTTAAGTTATATTTTTTCTTGTGATTGTTTCAATATTAGTTGACTCAATTATCTGAGATCTTTAATTCAATTATTCAATATCTTAAACACTTCATTTATTTTCCCATATTTACACTAATTACATAAATATTACCCTTTTTTTACCTAAATTCCCCTTTCCCTTTTGTTACAAAAAATGCCATCTTAATCAATTTTCATCTCTCAATTTATGGGCACTCACTCTCAAACCTTCCAGTTTGCTTTCTTCTCTCCAATGCAGTCAGAGTCAGAACTTGAATATCGCACCATTTATCATTCAATTTATTCGGATGCTATTCACACATTTTATGCTTTATCCGACTGGACATCTCTGAATGTGTTTGGTACATTCTTTATCGCTGCTGATGCGATCAATTCTATTGTTGGCATATTCTGCTTGAATTATTTCCATTTCAATTTCCAATGTTTGACTTCTTATTCAGTTTATCGTTTGTCCTTTGCTTTCATAATCTCTACGCAGTCACCTGTTCTCAGGTAAAATGCTGTCTGACCTTCCCAGCCAAGCACATAACATTTATGCTTTATTGAGCTGACTGTTCACCTTTTGCGTAATATTTTCCCCCGCCTTTAGTGCTTTGCTGCTGCTGCTAATCCCAAGCGATAATATCATAATAGGCCACTTATGTTCATTCAACACAAGATGGAAACTGCTGAACTGCTGAAGCAACCCGCTCGCACCTATCCCAATGAGTGGACGAGTAAGCTACCTACTGTGGTGCTATAAGTGCTGTCCAGCACCAGGCATCAGGCATCATCATCATCGTGACCAGCACAAAAATCTTAGGCACACGGCCGAATGCGTTCATAGAATGGCATTTTGGGGACAGGCATTGTTAGGCATTGGCCTGTTAGTCAAACTCTCGGTGCGAGTTGAGAGAACAAAAGACCCAATCGAGAATGCCTTAGCTTGGGTTGAGTGTTCGAGTATGTCCTGAGTATGAGTACTACTCATGGATGCTACGCAGCAAATTACAGCAACAAATCGAGCATCATCATCATCATCATCGTGCTTACAGCCGTCTTGTGGTCGTCATCATCTGCCTGCGAGTGTCCAATATCCAATCCCAGTTGTGTGTTTGGCACTTTAGGCGCCGTCGGTGGCAGCTCATTGAGTGGCTTGTAATGCGTTGACGGTGGCCAAAACGCCTGTTATTGTTTTATTGTATAGCTGCAGCAGCAGCAGCAGAAGCTGGACTACAACTTGTAGTCGCAGTGCTAAATAGTTGCCTCGAATTGGTCGGTAGAAACCGCTACAGCTGCTGGTTAATTAATTTCTGGCCAATGCCACAAAGGACAAACTGGCCGGCGTCAAGTGGCGCATTCGAGTGCTTACATCTGCCCAAAATCCAATCCTCTGCCATCCTTGGGCTCTTTTGTTTCGCAAATTTAGTTACAAATTAGCCATGGCCAAAGTCCTGCAGGCTCTCAGAGTCCTCTCTCTGACCACACGGCTCGTACAATTTCACGCTCGAGCGCTCAAAATAAACTTGAATCTTCGCATTCGAAACCGCATTGAATGACCAACTGACTGACTGACTGACTGACTGCCTGAATGACTGACCGACCCATTGACCACTACAAAAATATGCAATCGATTCCTTCATATTTAATCAACTTCACAGCAATGCCCTACAAATTAGTAGGACTTCCTTTTTACCAAGCAAACGATGTAAGCTTTGCTCGTTCGCTTATTGAGTTGCTTTAGCCATCGGCCATGGCTTTTTATATGTGAATCAGCTACCTTTTTTGTGCAGTTTGCTGAACAAAAGCGAGTCGAGTCGAGTCGAGCCGAGCTCGGCCCGAGCCACAACTACAAAAGCGCATAAAGTCCAATAAAAAGAGCGACGCCAGCAACTATCTTTCTATAGCTTTTGCCGACTATCTCTCTGGGCCTTTATGCCATGTTGTTGTGGCTGTCTTGTTTTGCCTTTCTTTTGCACTACTAATCCGGGCCATGGCTTGTCCCGGCTATGCAAGCAGCAATGGAGACAGAGCCGGAGAACTGCAGGTTGAGGTGGAGGTGGAGGTGGAGGCGGCCCTTGTTTGCTTTTGGCTTGTTACATTTTGATTAAAAAACGCCCCCGCGCGTAAGTCGCACAGATACACGACTAACCCACAAACACACCCACAACCACACACTCATACACACACATGCAAGCACTCATATTAGCACACACACCCACACACACATGTAGATCTCGCTTGTAGACGAGGCCAGAGTCAAATGTATGGGCCAAAAATGTCGCACACAAAAAGGCAAAGGGAAAAGCAAAAGTGCAGCTGTAAGCCAAAAGCCAAATCGAAAGCAAACGTGGAGCTGGGCGTTACCTCGATGCTCTGTCCTGAAATATCAATTAAAACGGCTCCGTTATGAAGACAGTTATGGCCAATGGCCATAAGTGGGCCCGGCACAGAATTAATTTATTCAGCAATTTGCACGGAAATAAATGCAAATTAATGTTGATCAATTAAATGAACTATGCAATTACCAAATAATTTTGTTGTAACTGTTTTGAGGTATTATGAAGCAATCAATTTAGTGGTTTAAATATATTTTAGTTAACTAGTATAATTAAAAATTGTTAGTGACTAGTGCTGCAATTAATAAGATTTAGTATAGTATGAATATAGATAAATGTATAAGTTGTATCAAAGTATCTACTAAATCATCAAAAATATTTAAAAGACAGACACTATAACTAGGTTATTTTCGCAAATTATAATTTAAGTAATAATTTTGTAATTCCCCAATTTGCTAAGAAATAAATGCAAATTAATTGATCGATTAAATAAACTATGCAATTACCAAATAAATTTGTAGTAATAGTTTTAAGATATTATGAAACTATCAAAGTAGTGTCATAAATATATTTTATTTATTTAGTATAGCTAAAAATTGTTAGTGACTAGTACCATTATTAATAAGCTGTAGCTTAAATAAATATAGATAAATTAATTAAAGGATGAAAAAAATAGAACTATAAACCTGCTGAAGTAACACGAAAGTATTCAAAACTATGTGAATTATTAATTTGAAGAGACTATGTGTATTATTTATTGATGACTCTATTTAAGCAATGGCACTGTCAACAAAATTTCAATTATTAATTTCCTAGGAAATGAATGGCTATTACTATAATGTGGATTAATAAAATTAAATATTCACATTAAAAATAATTTATTTGTAAAGTTAGTTATGTTATTGTGAAGCTCACATAGATTACCTAAACATTTTTAGTGACTTCAGCCATACAGTAAAATTAGTTTGTTGGAACTGCATCATCGTTTTTCAAATTCAATTGCTTTATTTCGAAAGAAAAATAAAGCTGAAGTCTGCATAGAGTATATATATTATAATAAATTAGAAAAATTATTAAGGAAAAGTCAATAATAATATCAAATTATCTACTTAGAAAATATTAAAATGAACACTGAATTGTAGTTAGCCATTTGATTATTTCAAGTATAATTTCTTCACAATTGCTTAGACAATAATACATAATAATACACTTTTGCAGACAAATTAAAAACTCTTTCCAATTCCAACATAACATTAGTGCCTACCTTTACCCCTTTTCGATAAAGATGCTCTATCTTTCCTTATCCATATTTTTAATTTATTGTTCAGCAAATTGTTTAAGAATATATATCACTATAAGTGATAATTGAAACGCATCTCATTATTCATTATATATTTTCAAAGACAACATTAGTGCCAGGCTTTAATCCTTTATCGCAAAGTATCCTTAGCCCTACCCTTTTCGCCTGTTACTCCATTTGGGAAACTACTCGTCCACCCGCATACAAACCGAAAGATTCATCAAGTTTTTCATTATAATTTATTTTTTTTGTTGCGTTTGCTAACTTTTTTTCGGTGAGTTGTTCTTGCTGTTTGTGTTGTGTTCGCTCGTTTTGATTTTGGGCAGCACTAAAAAACGTTTTCATTGCTTATTTGTGCAGTGGCTTTTGAGCCTGACACGAGTCCTATATACATACAAATACATATAGTATATGTATATACATATATGTAGACATAAGCACGTGTGTGTGTGTGGGTGTATGTCGTGTGGTCCTGTTGTCCTCTGGCTGGCTTCCAATGCTCCAATAACTGTGATTGTGTTAATTTAAATGTCAGTCAAGTAATATTTTTGCAGAGAGCAGCCCTTGGTCCAGGAGGACCAAGCAGGGACCTGGGATCCTGGATGTGTGTAATAGAGTAGATCTGTGTGCAAAAACTCCACCGACCTCTCCCCTAAGAGTCCCTGCTGCCGTTTCAGTTTTTGGTACGTGCCTTTTATGCATTGTGCGGCAATGACGCGTGTATGTTTGTTTGTGTGTGTGTGTGTGTGTGGAGGCGGGGGGCGTGACCGGCGGGCGTCGGCTAAAAGCGGATAATCTACGAAAAATTTTAAAATTCCTAACAGGTTCAAAGGAAGTGAAAATGTGTTACTTGTTTATGAAGCGGGCAACAGACGCCCAACGGGAATCCTGCAGCGGTACAAGCTCCTCGAAGGACGAAGCGAGAAGCGAGAAGGGGAGGGAATAAACGCATGTGCAAACGCATGAAATTTCATTGCTTGATTGTCCCACAAACACAGAGAAAACACACACACACACACACACACAGTCTGGCACGCATAACTGTATTGATGTGAGTGTGTGTGTGTGTGTGTGTGAGTGTAACTGTGGCTACATAATTTTGCGCTTGAATTCAGCTGTGAGCCGTGCGACGTTTAGAGACCCCGCACACAGTTCCCAAGACCTGAGGCCCAACAGACCCCAAGACCCCAAGACCCCAAAGACCCAAAGTCTCTGCCTGCCTTAGCCTGCCTGCTGCCTGCTGCCTGCATTCGTTAGTGAAAGCAAATACACAGATATTCAGGTCTGAAGGACCTTGTCTAGGTGCCTACATTTCCAAATACTTATCGTTTCCGACGGGCATATAGACTTTCTAATCAAGTTAACTTACGGCGGCCCTTTTAATAATTTATGGAATATTATTAGATTAAAGTAGCTTAATGCCAGCATTCGTTCTGACTACGTCTGGCTGTCAAATGGAGTTCCTTTAAATATTCTTGTGTGTTTATTTATTTTACGGATAACAATTTCGATATTTCAGGACGACTGCAAAAGTCAATCATGAAATAGCTTATTAAAGTAAATATTTTACACTTAATAAGTTCTTATATTCCATGATTTGTTGAAATAAATAATGATTGTCAAAATTTGTGATTACATGTAAATAGTTTTGATGATATTTTTTACCCAATACATTTATTTTCCATGTTTTATTGTGAAGAATTATGACGGTATACTTTTTTACAGTTTATTAATTTTAATTTGTTTATATTTGTACTATATTTACCTAGATTTAATGTAGAACATATTATAAATATAAAATATTAAATAAACAACCTGAGTCTAATGGCAGCTTAACGCTTTTTAGAAAGTGTTATTTTAATTTTAATGAAACATTTGATTGTCATTTATTGCGTTCAAAGCAAAACACCAAAGTGCCAAAGTCAATCAAAAGAAAGTAGGATATAATAGTTAATTATTATAATAGACATTTTCACATTTAACGAACTTTTAATACATGTCAATTATTTTTTCGTTTATTTTCAATTATCTATTTTAAGAACAACATATTCTTAACATTAAATATTAAATATTCAAGAAAGCTCCTGTGAAAATTTAATTCAACGGTCGTCTGCTTAATTATTAATACTAAAGTAATAAATTCATATAATTTCTCTTATTAAATGTGCATTGCAAACCTATTTATAATACTTTGCCTTTCAGCATTTTACGAAGAACATTTTCTAAATATAAAATATCCAACAAACTGTGTCAGCTCAACGCTTGGTTAATTACTTAAATTCATCATACCTGTTATTTTATGAAATAGTTATTTAACATTTAGTGCATTCGAAACAAAACACACCACATTTATTAGGCCAGCAATATTATTTTGTTTATTTAGTTTAGATTATGCATTTATCTCACTTAAAGTAAAGGCAATATTTCTATAAATAACATAAATAGCATATGAAAGCATCGGTGTTGCAAAGTGGTTATTGCAAATTCGTTCACTTCACATTGTTGAGGGCAATTGTAGGACAACAGACGACGCTGGGAACCGGGGAGCTGGGGAGCTGGTAGCTAGGAGACCGAGGAGCGAGCGTTATCCATGGGGAACAGCATCCGATGGGCGTTCTGCCCTCCGGAAGGGGGGGCGGGGCGGTGGCGTATGCGTGATTTTTAACGCTCGCCATGCTAATTCAATTGTGTTTGCCTTGTCTACACGCCATGTAATGAGAAGCACAAACAACAACAAAGCTGCCAAGATGATGACGAAGGACAATAGCGATGACGATGAGAACGTTACAGTCCCTGTTCACACACACACACACACACACAGCGACGCACCCACCTTCCATGCCCCGCGTGCCCCGTGCCACGTGCTGCATGCCCCGTCACGTGCGTTGCGGCTCGTTGAGTTGTTTTTGGGGAGCGAGCAAACGAGCGAGCGCCGCTCATCATTTTTACACACAAATGCATATTTATTTTTAATTAAAAACTTATTAAAAACTAGTTAAGCATCAACTGCAGCATTTTTAATTACTTTCGACAAAAGCCCTTTTTGCATTTTCATCAATGCAAAAGACGTTTGCATAAAGCTCTTCAAATGGGGCCCCCAACCTCCGACCTCCGGCCTCTGCCGATCTCCGCTTACGAAAATCAAAAAAACAGTGGAGCCGAAAGCCCTAACAACCGCTGCAAAGTTTAAATAAATAAACGCATTTATTATGAATTATAATTTGTTTATATTTATTTGAATAAAGCCGTGCACAAATACTAGTCTAACTTATTGATGCGGAACGCATTACAAAACTAATTACAGCTGTTCAAATTGTGTTTAGTTTTTAAATTGAAGTGCTTAAAATAACTATCTGATTAGCAATAATGTTTAATAACATTATTATAAATTGTTGTCGTTACAATAATGGCAACTTCATTCAGGCAGCACAAAATGGTTGTGTTCTCTTTAAAAACAGAATTATAATTACATCAATTGGGGGCAGTGTTTAAATCTTTTGGTTAATAATACCTGAACAAAACATTGTCTATAATGTCATTAAAAATAATAGGTTGGAGAGTATTATGATTTCAAAGCTTGAAAAATCGCATGAAATACATTTTTATTATTACAATTATTTTTTAGATGTATTTTTTATATGTTACACAGTATTTTATAGATTTAAATCCTTGGTTATCTTATCATCTTAATCGCATGGTAAATCTTTGAATGGTTTTAGAAGATACATTTCTATATCATGATAGATTATATGCCTGTAATTCTATGTCTGTAATCTATCATGATATTAAAATGTATCTTCTAAAACCATATAAAGACTTACAATGTAAGTAGGATGATAAGAAAGCTTAAAAAATACTTGGAATATATTTTAAATTTTATTTTTTTGTTTCATTTTATTCTCGAATTAACGTAAATGCCAATTTTCATGTCAATAAAATGAAACGAAAATGTATCTAATTAAAACATACATAATTTACAATCTAAATATATTAACTATGATAAAAAACAATGAAAAACCCCTTGAAATATATTTTGTAATACTCTGATAATTTTTTATATGTTACACCGTATTTTTCAAAGTTTATTTTAATAAATTGAAATTAAAATGTATCTTCCAAAAACAAAAAGTTTTACAATGCAAATATGCTGGTCTGCCCCCCAAAAACTTTTACGTCTTCGGCAATAAATTGCGTCTGTCATCGAAGTGAATGTAATGTGCCTAATAAGATTAAGACTGTTTCCCCTCAAAGGCATTACTTAAACTTTGTGAATTAAGTGCATACGTAATTTGGCTTTATTTGTTGCGCAATTTCCTTATGGCTCATATATATTTTTTTTGGTGAAGAATTTACAATTGGAATTTCCATGCAGTTGACTGCGGAATCGTGTCCACTGTTGGCCAGGAGCAGGAGCAGGAGCAGGAGAAGGAGGAGGAGGAGGAGGCTGACTCTATTGACTCATCGTTGATGGCTTGGCTGTTGGGCGCTGCATAGATTTCAATGGCTCGCGTTCGGGGTCCTGCCTTGGGGGGCGTTGCGTCATCAGGACATCGGGGACGCCTCCTGCCACATTACTTTTCCCGTAGCGCCTGAAAATTTGCATTGCTGATATTGGAAGAATTTTTTGCAGTTGCTGTTGTTGTGCGCACACTTTGTTTTCTTTTTCTCTTTTTGTCTATGATTTATGATGGTCCGTCGTGTGGGCGTGGCACAGAGTCCGTGCACGTCTGTTCATGTTTTGCGGTTGCTGAGAACATCCCGAATCAAACCAAAACCGAACAGAACCCAACTGAACTGAACTGAAACTGAACTGAAACTGAAATGACGAACAAACGCTTCACTCACTGCTCTTTGCAATTGGAATTCAAAGTCCTTTTTGGTTTGGCAATTTTGTAAGCGAAATTGCCGCTGTCTCGCACTCGTTATCGTTTTTTGTGTGCGTATGTGTGTGTGAGTGATTTTTTTGTTTTGTTTTTTTTTTTCGTTTTTGCGCAGTTATTAGAAGAAACGCTGGCCAGTTTTTTGAACTGCCCCGGGAACGGGTCACAGTTGGCCTGGCGCAGGACAGCGTTTTGTGTGATGAGGGTTTTTCTTCCATTTCGGTTCCCCTTTCTTTTTTTTTATATTTCTTGTTCAGTTTTTTTCGAGTATAGCGTTGGGTTGACATCTTGCGCTGGGAATTCCGGTTTCCGTTGCAGTTTTCTTTGAAAGCTTCGAGGGATCTTTCTCTCTGGTCTTTTTTTTTCCGGCCTTTGTCGCTAGGCAAATATATTTGGCTGGCTTTGTCGGCATATTGCAGTGCCCTTGTTGAAATCTAAGTTAAAGCCACAGTCATTAATATCAAAAGTTCAGCTCAAAGTGTTAACAACAACAAAAAAATACTTTGCGAAAAGTTCCTTGACAGTATGACAATAAAATTGTAAGATTCCATTTTGATGTGGGTCCAACTCTGCACAATTCGCATACGAGTACTTCAGCCAACACCGAGTTATGAATTTATGGCGAGTCGTAGAAGTGAATCAATATAAGAAATGTTTTCGATAATTTTCGAAAATTTAGTTTTTAAAAATATGATCATTTTTAAATTAAAAAAAAATTTTAAATATGTTTGAATGTCTAAAAACAATCACATTTTGGATTAATAGATATTATTGATTCATTTTATTTAATTATTTAATTGGTTCCTAGCTGACTTTGCTTACCATTTCCATTCCATCAAAATAATTTTTTTAGTGAGTATCTTTCGAAAATTGTATATTTTTAAATAAGTTTGCTTTTCACGTGGTGCTAACAAAATTTTTGTATTCATTTTCATTTATTGATTTCTAACTTAATTTGTTCTACAATTTCCATACGGTGATCGTTAAAATTAGAGACAATAAATAATGTGATTTAATGTGATTTTATTTGCAAATATATATTTAAAAAAAATTGTTTTTTTTTTATTTTTTTTTTATTTTGAACTGGATGTGATGATTATGAACATTCAAAAAATTTAATCAAATAACATTTATTTGACGAATATTTTTACAAACGTTGTATTGTTTATTTTTTCTAGTTGCATTTTTTTTTTAACGATTTCTTTGTGATGATTATGAGCATTTAAATCATTTGATTATGCGCCGAAAAATAATTTGCTTGTGATTATATTTTTGTAAGTTTAATTTTACTAAATATCAGTAGAATAAGTTGTCACATTTATTTTATAAATCCGGTTACACAAAATTCATATTAATATTCTTCCACAACAAACTATTGTGATGCGCATAACAATCGCTGTTTATTTAATAATATTTAATCATCCCAGACAAGTGAATATTTTGTATAAAATGCTGCTGCAACATTTTGCTGAATTATTGAGCACCATTGTTTAAATGTCGAGTACTCGACTTCCTGAATACTCTGGCAACCGAATCGATGCTTTACTTAGAACTTCCCCCTCGTCTGCCATCACAGCGCACAGCATCGAGTATCGAGCATTGATGGAGAGGCTCTCATCTTGTAATAAGCCTCATAAAGCATCTTGACAACTCCCGCAACGATTGTCGGAGCTGTTTAGGCAAATGCCTAATACCATTTGTCAGCTACAATATTTATGCATGAAGCAATTGAAATATCCATAAATCAAGCACTTAAAGCCAATGTCTGGTCTGCCGTATGCCGTCTGCCGTCTGCCCCACAACCGCAAAACTCGAAATGTGTCACAAATGATGCCACTTAGTCATTTGTGCAACTATTTTTGGGGCCATCGAAACACGTAATCTATGTCGAGCATACTCAGATACTCGAACCGCCGAGAGGTGTTTTATGATCATCGCACATTTTTTTGGTGGCCCAATTCCTGGGTTATGGCAATGTCAAAATCGTGAAATCGTGAAATCGTTTTACATATGTATTTCTATGGGTCACCGCATATTGTTACCAATTTCATTTTCATTTTCATTGCAGCTGCTGTGTGTGTTGTTGTTGCCATAAACTTTGACCGTCGGCACACGAGTATGGCTAAAAAATATTTCTGCCATTTGAGTTGTTTGCGTGCTTTGCTGATTTCACAGTTGAAGTGCTGCTCGAAAGCAGGCTTCGAATTAAATAGCAAAGTTTTTCCTCTTCACACACACACACACACACACACGCGATGACTTACACAACGAGCTGCCAAAATAACGCATATTTTCTTTTTGGCCAAGCAAAAGGGCCTCCGACTTCGCCTCATTCGCCATTCGACATTCAAGTTTTTGGTCCAGTTTTGCAGGGCGTTTGTTGCGTTCTTATTTCTCCGTCTTTTTCCCAGCCACATTTTTTATTTTCATTTTTCATTTTATAAACATGTCGAGTCGAGTCGGTGCTGGGTGCCTAGGAAAAAGCGAAAGCGCAGACATAACTTCTAGCATGTGAGTACCTGAATGTGTGTGTGTTTGTGTGTGTTTGGATGTTTGTGTCTGTGTTATAAAAAGGCTTGTGCTACATTTACATTATGGCGCGCAACGACAACAACACTAAACAAACGGCATAATCTACAAACAGCACCTCGAATTCCAGCACCGAATAGCTAAACACACCAACAAAATTCGTTTTTGAAAGTATCGAAAACTCATGGCAAAAGTATAACTCTTATTAAACATTTTTAAAAATAAAAAATTTGTAATGTTTTGCTATTTTTTAATTAATTATTGCACCAGTGAAACACAAGAATGAATTGAATAATTGCATTTAAATAATTGAATTTTAATAATGTGATAATAAAATGTATTAAATATTGCTTAAAATTAATTAATGAAAAGCAAATGAATTGGTAAATAAAAAACTAATTTGTATATCAATAATAAATAAAAAAAAAAATCTTGTGTTTTAATAGTAATTTAATGAAGACATAATAAATGTATTCGAGATAATTAATAAATGTGCCTTTAAATAATAATTTAAAAAAGAATGTAAATTTTCTAGAATTAACTATTGCATCACACAAGCTTGTATTTGTAAAATATGTCTTAATTTAGTTTTAGAGAATTGATATTTTATTGCGAAATTATTATCGTACAAGTAAGAACAATAGCATTCAATTTGTTATTTGATTTTTGAATGCATAACCATATTTTGAAACATTCTAAAATGGCAACTCAGAAACAAGCTTGTCTTCGACAAGCCTTCATTAAACTACAAGCTTATCAGAAATCATAATTTAATTATTTAGTTGTCACATTCAGTTGAATACATGAGTTGATTGTGCTGTGATGAGTGTATCGCCCTGTCTGCTGTGACTAAGTGTGTTTAAGCTGCATTTGCAAATGTGACAAATATCATCAACGGCTTGGAATACCCTCAGTGCAGTTGTCAGTCGGCCTGCCTGCCTGCCTGCCTGCCTGGCACACTAACACTCCAACACCTTGCTTGGCCTTTTTGGCGGGCATTACAAAACTTTTGCCATGTTTTTGAGTGTGAGCCGGGTTCAGTACGACTGTCTGTGTGTGTGTGCCTGTGTGTGTGTGTCAGACCCAGGTCCCAGACATACATAATTGAATGCTTGAAAAAGGCTGGCTGCCAGGCAGGCCGGGCAGACCGACAACAACAGCAACAACAGCAACTAGAGCAACAACAATGAGAAGAAACGGTTGCCTTTCACAACATCCTGGCCATGCCATGAGCCTGCTATGCCTGCCTCCTGCTGCCTGCTGCCTGTGTCAAGGCTCCACACTCCACAATGGGACATAGAGAGGCGGCCGTGTGCATTGCTTTAGGCCAACAAGGAATGTTACAATTATGTTCTCTTCACACTTTTCAACAATTTATGTTTGGTATGTGAATGTCTCCGTGTGCAAAAGCTTTGCCCAACCACCGCTTGACACTTGGAAAATGCGAAGGCCCAAACAACAACAACAACAACAACAGCAATAATAATAATATAAGCAGCAACATCGTCAACAATTGTGGCCCATTCTGCTGCCTGGGCTATTTACAATTATATTTTTCTCTCTCGTTAGTTATTGTATTTATGTCGTGAGCTAAACTTGCAACTTTCGCAAATGATTTATGTATCCAATTGTTTTTAGCTCCTTTTTTTCGTATTTCGTATTTCGCATTTTCAGCTTTGCCACAGTTGTTCTTGCTGCTCGTTGTCGACGTCGTTGTCGTGGCCGTTTTGTTGTTTTGCCTGCGCCAACAATAATTCATCGCAAGGCAGCGTGTGGCATAAACAAGTGGCAACAGTTTGTCATCAGCCAAGAGCCTTAAAAGATCTGCTCGGTTGCCTGCCAGCATGTCGTCCTGCCGTTCGCTGGCCTGGTGCTCAGCTGCAGCATTGTCAGCGCTTTAAGACGCCAACAACGCTCGCTCGCTCCCCACGCAAATCGCAGTTGAAAATGTCTAGCGAAAATTGACGTTGCAACAGCAACAGCGGCAGCGGCAGCGTGCCACACACATGTGCGGCACAGGCATTTGCCTGTCAGTGGCAAGCCAGCCAAGATGCTGGGCAAAGGCATCTTTATCACGGCTCCAGCATCATTACGTAGGGCCTTTTCTGGGTAATGGGGAGCACCGTTTTGGCTTACGTTACGTATACGTATCGTTGGCATCAAACCATGCCACGACTTGGCGCATAAACCAGAGAGAGGGGCCAGCTCTTGATGGTGCCGCCCTCGATGATGCCGCCTGACTGCACTGAAACACACAATGGAGTTATTCCAACGGAAAAACACATGCACTTCCCGTCGATGTTGACAACGCAACGATGCCAACCAGCCAACCAGCCAGCCAGGCAGCCAGCTATCCAGGCATTGCCAGAGGCGCATTTGAGGCACCAAAGTTGCAGCGAACTGAGGCAGTGCAACACACGCGGCCGACGTTGCACGCTACACCTAAGCGATGAAATAGAGCATGTTGCAACTGCAACTGCAACAAAAGCAGCTTTGATAAATGCCACATTGTTGGCAACTCATCAAAATTCAATTTCTACTCGCCTAGGCATACGCAAGTCGGCAATGATTTATCTCGCGAATTTCCCTTTCAATTTGCAATTCAATTCGTCACCCAATTTGTTGTTAAGTTTATTGTATACAAATTCATTGCATTTCTGTACGACTATTTTCAACTTGAATTGATTTACTTCATTTCTTAGAGTGCTTTAAGTTGGCCTCCAATTAATTTACAATTAATTAAAATAACCTAAAATTGAACAGACTTAACTGAACAGAATTTAAAAATGATTGTGTTTTTCACTAAAACCATTTAATAACTTATACAATTAAGACAAATTTAAAAAAGAATATAAATGCATCTTAAGGAAAATAGCTAATATTTGTAGTTAACTAGTGGTCTTAAAATATAATAAATAGTGATACAATTAATACAATTATACAATTTTATTTAATAATTAATAGCCAAAAATTGTTAGTGACTAAAGCCATAATTAATAAGCTAATAAAAATACAAAAAATATAAATAATAATACCTCAAAAATAATCACAAAAATTCTACTTTATAGCTTGTTTAAAATTGTATAATTGCATATAAGAAATGTCTTCAAATAAGTTTTGCTTTTTAATTATTATCAAAGAATGTTAAAATTTACTATTCATGGAATTGTTGCGAAAAAAATGATTTTATTTTGAATTATTTGATGTGCTGATTTGATTTTTACTTGACAAAACTTTCGAATACAATCATTTAATAAATTTTCCAACTTAATAAGTTATGAAAAATACTCTTATAGTATACTCAATTTAAAAAATATTAAAGAAATAAATTCAATTGTCAAAGTTTTCCAACAGAATATAATAAATAAGTTTTAGCTTTCAATTTTTATTAATTTTTGCAATTGAAGTGAACTTGGAAAAATGCTATGAAAGTCAATTTAAAATGTGTAATAAAATAAATAGAAAATTTTAAATGTTTTTAAATGGTTTTATAGTAATAAAAATATATTTACATTATGTATTTGATTGCTTTAATTTCGAATTGCAGCGATCGCAACCTTCGACAGCTGCTTGGTCAGTCGACTAGAGCCGAACTCGTCATTTGCATGGCTTGCTAACACACTTTCATCACTTTGGCCTCTGGGCCGCATGGGTGTTTCCCTGAGCGTTGCCCCATTGCCCCATCCTGCCTGCCCCTGCCCCCTTTTGGTACTCGCCCCCTTGCCCCCCGTTGCAACCATGCACACAGCTGCTCTCGCTCACCCGATTTGCGCACATCAACGTGGCAACGTGGCAAGCTTCCAAACGTAGCGAAAGGCAACTCGTAAAATGCAAATAATGCAACGACGTCGCGACTGCAACGGCGACGATGGCAACTGGCAGTGACTGCCAGAGCTTTTTTAGCCCCTCGATTGTATGTAGCACAGTACGAGTATGTAGTATAACTAGAAGATTTTTCATATTTCTGGCTGCTGCCGGAGACCGACAACAACAACCGAAAAATTTGCGCAGCTTCAAAATGAAACCGAGCATGCAAAACGAGGCGACGAAGAAAGATGGGGAGCGATGGGGAGCGATGAGGAGTGTTGCAGTGGCAGGGCCACAGCGCACAGAGCTCAGATTAATGGATGTTGATTTTACAAATTCAAATGGCAAAAATATGCAAGCAAGTGTAAGAGATGCCTGCAAAACGACTCCGATTCCAACTCCAACTCCAACTTCAACTTCAACTACAACTACAATTCCAAGTCCAAATCCGAAACCACCTCCAGTTGCAGTTGCAGCCAGGGCATTGTTGTCGCAAATGCGATAACTTAGCTACCAATATGCGTTGACTGTCGCCAGCATAGAAGGATGAGAGCTACAGCTGCTGCAGCAGCAGCCGCTGCCACCAAAAAGGAGATATAACTCAATGCATATGTGTGGGCGAGGGGCGAGACTTGGTTGCATTGGGAGCATATGCACGGCTGCATTTGTCAGCGAAGCACAAAAATGAGACAAAGTGACGCTAGCTGCCCCCAACCTACTGCCAACAGCGAAACCTACTGCCGATTTCAGTTTTCCCCACCAACGACTCTCAACTGTCGACTCTCGACTGTCGACTGGCAACTGCTGCCCGATTTCGCTGTGATCTGATCCCTCGCCTTTGGTGCATTGTGTGCTTCATCCAGTCTACACTTTAGGCCATGCCACAGCACACAGCCTGTGCGTTGAGCATAGAAATAAATGCGCATTTATGGCGAGCAATTCAAAAGTCTTTAAGATTTCCACATTCCATGCATTGTGTCTGCCACAGACACAAGCGACAGAGCCGAGTCATTCTTTGTCCCCATATCCTGTAAGCTCCTTTTCAAGTGCAACCATATTTGTTGCCAGGCGAAACGTGACAAGACGTTTTAAATTAAATTAAATTAATATTAAAACCATGGAGAACTCTGTAGATTCTAAAGTTGTTACATTGCATTTTAGTGTTATTAAATGTTAATAAATATAGTGGCTAATAATAAATCTTAAATTAACATAAAAAGCATGTAGATCTTAGTAAATTCTATATTAACAAACCTTCAAATGCAAATATTTAAATGAAAATAATATTTATATTATGGAAAGTGAGCAATAATTTTTAAATTATTATCACAAGCTTGTAGATCTTGTAGAAATGAAATAAATCGAAAAACTCTGTAAATGTTTGTCGATTTTAAATAAATTACATTTCAAAAGCTTTTTAATACATAATATTTAATATAAATTTTTACTTTTGTAAGCATAGTAGTATGATTGTAGTCGTCAGCATTTGCTATTTTTGTGATTATGTTAAAAACCATAGTAATTTTATTTGGCATACGATAGCTTAGCATGTTATAAATATATGATTAACTTATTGGTATTCAGTAGCTGCTGAAGAAATAGGAAAATATCAAATAAAGGAGAAAAGAAATAACTAATTGTGGATCCACAGTGAATAGCAATCAGAGAAAATCTGCGCCTCTAATGCAAATAATGTCGAAAGGAAACATTTGCAAAATACAATTAATGGATTTAAAGTCACTTTGCACAACAAATAATATAAAAAAAAGTGCGACAACAAATATTCAAATTAATAGACTACAAAACCTGAACAATACTAAACTACAAAATTATTTCAATGGTATTTTAAACATAAATAACATAATCTAATAAAATAAATAAAATTATATATTTAATTTTAGATTTTTGCATTATTTGTTATTTGCTTCCATTTCAAATGATAACTTACAGAAAACAAAAATGTCCCAAATGTATTTCTTCCTATTATTGAAGTAGTATTCTTTTAATTAAACTGCCAAATGTAAAATTATCATATTTATATTATTATTTAGTTATTGGTTAGTTGTAGTTGATAATTTTGTTGTATATAAAACCAAATTTAGTTGGCACGTTTAAAATATATACTTATTTGATTAAGTATAATAATTATAATTATCACAATATATTCTTCTTTTCGTTTCTATTCTTTTTTCAGATACATATGTACTACGGAGTGTCATGGCGTCCATCATGTGGGCTAATTTGACAGCTGCCTTCATACAAAGGACTTTTTGTTGGTGCTGCGTGCAGTGCACATAAATCGAAATCCGCACCTTCTTTGGCATTGTGAGGACGAGCCATAGCCAGGATGCCTTGACTTGCCTTTTCCTTTGCCTTGGCCCGGTCGCAGTCTTGGTCTTGGTCTTGGCCTGGTCGTGGGTTTGGGTTTGGGTTTGGGTTTGCGTTGGCTATGGCTTTGGCTTGGTTAGATAGCGAGCCAAGTGGCATGACTATGACTATGAGCGACAGTGTGCGATATGATAGCAGGACGCGCGTTTTATTGTCGTTGTAAATCGTTGCCGTACGTTTCGACATTAATAAAAGTTAGCAAATAACTTAAGAGCGACAGAGACAGCACGAGGACGACGCGGGCGAGAAAGAGCGAGAGAGCAACTGATTGCGATAGCAAGTGCTTAGAAGCGGCATGGAGGAGGTCGAAGAACGTGAAGCGAAGGCGGTTTCGGTTTTCATTTTTATTGTGCTCGTCATCAAGTTGATTGTTGATGACTGCCTCCTGGCGCTCGCATATCCCCAACTGACCAGGATATGGATATATGGCAAGCACAATGAAATTGAGTAATTTGTTGGGTCAGGCGGTCAGCGTTGTGGTTTGCATAGCCAAGCAGGGCAAACAGGCAAATCTCTCGTTCTCTCTCTCTCTCTCTCTGAGTCTCCCGCAGCTCCTGCAAGCTGATTGATGTGTATGCGTGTAACCTGCCTCCATCTGTGGACGTCTTGTGCTAAAACAAATGCATTCGAATTGCAGTCGAAGACGTGGCCAACTGGGACCAAGGGACCTCACAGTTAAGCCGGCACGCACAGACGCTTCGCTGTCAGCGTCTAAGGGTTTTAAATTACACACACACACACACACACAAATGCTCCAGAGCACAGAGGATGGTATAAAACAGACACCAGGTAGCAGCAGGTATCTCTCTGCTGGCAGCAGCAAATAGATTAGGCAATGAATTGATGCGTAGCTGCCAGGCCAGAAGCTGAGAGTTGAAGTTGGCTGTGATAAGCAAACCGCAAGGAGCAAAAAAGAAGTTTGCCGCCTGCAGGCGAAGCGAACCCGAACCGAAACCAGGAGTTGAATATTGAGCAGCACTTGATAAAAGGCTTAGAGCCCAGGATATTCGTTAGTGCAACACCCCTTTTGTGGCTGCCACGACAGCAATACTCTCTCATCTATATCTATGTATATATACGTATAGTATATCTGGCTACAGCAGAGGGAAGTCAAAAGAAAAAACATGTTTTTGTTACGAAACGATGTGACAAACTATTGGATATGCAAATGGCTTTTTGCCGAAGACAATCTACAAGCAAAAACAAATGGATAGTTTAGATAGACGCTGCAAATGGAGAATGCCAAGTATGATTTACAGAGCCCGACAGTTCTATTAAATGCTTACCTCACAAAACACTGCCAATTTAAGGTGAAATCAAACGAATTCTGTTTAAATTGCATTTGAATAAGCTATCAAATATTATAAAAATACAAGCAAACTTAAAGAACTTTGAGATAAACTTAAAAGAGATCATCGAATTTAAATTTATTTCAATTGAATGCCATTCATTAGAGAGCTATGTTATCAAAAATTTATTTATTTTAAATTTAATGCTTACCTTACAAAACATTGGCAATTTAAGAATAAAAAAAACGATCTCTGTTTGAATCAAATAAATTAAATATATAAACGAACTTTTAGATAAACTCAAAAGTAATCATACAATTTAAATTTATTTCAATGGCATTTGAAAGCTATATATACATATGTACATATATTTATAAATATATTTTAATATAAATACCTATTCCGAGCTTAGTTTTGGGTTAAATTTCAATGCTGTATTTATATTAATTTCAATTTGCTGCTTTCCTTAATTATTAAAATGAATAATTGAACGAAAAACCATACGTGAAGCTAAAAATGACTATCTGTGTAATTAACTATTAATATTAATTACCGATTAACAATAAGTTCCATTGAAGCTTAAAATTGCAAATTAATTTCTTGTATATCAAAAATATTGATTAATATTGATTGTCACTCAAATAGCGCTGAAAATGATTACATGAAAAGCGTACATTTTAATGCCTTTTAAATTGTAATAATTAAAAGCACATCAATTGAAATTGAAATCCTCAAAGGCTGCCAATACTTCTGGTATATATCTATACTTATCAGTTTATCAAGTCTTGTTATTATTTTTATGCATGCAACAAAGAATTTTATAATTTGATGACAAGACATTGCCCAACAAACTTTCACTTAATGTGATTAAAACCCACTTGATATTTTTAATTCCATCTCAAACTCCAACGGAATTCCCCTTTGCTGTTTCCGCAAATTACAAAAGTCTACACCTTAAGACTTTGCCATCATCATTATGATTGGTTGTGACAACTTTTGTTACTTTGCTGTGCTTGCTTGACGGCTTTTGCCAAATGGGTTATTGATTTTTAATTTACCGCACACATTCCACAAGACATTTACTTACTCCCGCTTCCACTTCCACTTCCACTTCAACTTCAACTCCAATTGCAACTCCTTCTCTCCCAGTTCTACCTCAACTTTTCATTACTCTCATCAGCTTGTTGTTGTTGTTGTTGTCTATCCATCTATTCAGTTGACAGTCGCTCATTTTTGCATTAAAACTCGAAAACTTTCATCATTTTTCAATATGCTGTTGCAGAACTCTTGCAACATGCTCGCAACTCGCAACTTGCAACTCTATCAGGACACCCCGGCAACTCATTAATAAAACACACACACACACACAGACTGCCAGACACACACAGATACAGAAATGCATGTAAAGCGAGCAACGAGGTAACGTGTAATTGCATTTCTTTAGAGCGCCGGTTTCTTCACATCACATGTCATTCGAGGTATAACGACTTTTGCTTACGCCCCAAAAACTGTGCTATCAAACGCATTGCAATGCAGCGAGCGTTGCACTAAGACACGAACCGTTGCGAAGTGTTGCAACAACCACCAAAGCCACGTTGCAGCCTGCAACATAGCGCAGCAACCGTTCATTAGGGATGGCTGAAAAATCACTGCTTATTTCTGGCATGTCACGGCGAAACTATTAATTAACACTAAAAATAACTGTGTTCACTGCGGATACCATCAATCACGGCATCAAAAGGTTGCAAGTTTATCAACGCAGAAAAGCGTTGACAACCCCTAGTTAGCATTATTAAAATGCTTTGTTTGTTCTCCCCTAATAGTTCCTAATAGTATAACAGTTTGGTGTCGAAAATATTAGTTAGTTTTTTTTTAATAAATTATGAGTAAGTATATCGACCTTTTTACGACATTTTTATAGACAATAATTATTTATGATTTTCGCAATTAAGATTTTGATACTAGCTTGTTTGAAGTTACTTACCTATTATCTAAAACAATAATTAAAATATGAAAATAACAATGGTTTTCCATATGAAATTAAGAAATTGGAAAAAGAAATTAAAACAGCAATCCCATGAAATCAAGTTTTTGTAATATTCGATAATTCCGAAAAGAAGCAGAAAAAATAAAAAAAATATTAAGAGCTGCATATTATTATTGTCATTCTTAGCTACCAATAAATAGCAATTGACGAGTTGTGCAATACTAAAAAATAAATAAAATAAAATAATTAACTAATCATCTTATCTGATTATGTTTTCTCTTAGTATTTTATTGCTATCTAAGCAGAAAAGTTAATTAAAGTCTTAAATTTGTTTTTGAAATTTTAAATTAATAATTTATTGTTATTCAATTCAATTTTATAGTTTCATAGCCTATAAATAATTTAATATTTTAATTTTGTTATTATCAACTGATAAAATACAAACATATTAGTTAATTAATAATACAAATATAATATAATATATAACAGTTTAATATTTAACCCAAGCTTACATCGCTAGGAGTAAAAATAAATACAGTGTCAAATATGATTCGTATAACAGTTCAAAGTATAAAAGCTTTACACTATAACAGTCTGCTGTTTAACACTTCAAATAAATTAATTAAAATCAGCTTACTCAGCAATTATTTGCAGGTGCATACAGATTGTGGTCTTCAGTATAACAGTTTGTGCTTGAAGTAAGTAATTTAAAATTCTTACGGCATAGGCCAGCTAACTGTTTATGGACAGTGGCTTAGGAAATTTGCCAACTAAGTAATTAAAAGCGCTGTAAACTCGTGAAATGAGCGCATGAGATTCACAAATCTATTTGCGATGATTCACGATGATTCACTGTTTTACATTTCACTTCATTGCACTACTCGCAGATGGCAGCCAGAGGGGTAGACGAGAAGGGAACACCGCACCGCACCGCACCGCAGCGCACAGTACACTACACTACACTACTACACACACTACACTGTCGAGCTCTTTACCAATTACGTGCGCTTCATTGCTCTCGGTGCCATTAGTGTGATTACGTTTCATTGTCTGCCCCTGTCTCTGGCTTGGGCTTCGGCTTCGGCTTCGGCTTGGGTTTGAGCTCTGGGGTTAGTGTATGTGAGAGGGGGAGCGGAGGAGGGGATTCCTGAGTATGTAAGTAAGTACGACTGTGTGTGTGTGTGTGTGTGCGTGCCTTTCAATTGTGTGTCAAAATGTAGCCGTGACGAGACTTGACAGTCGCATACAGAACAGATATACCAAATAGATATATATGGAGAGATAGAGACAGGAATAGGGAGAGTACATGCCGGAGAGCCAGCCACGTACATAATTGTATCTTAGTTACTTACGATTGCACAAATTTGAATTCAATTATGTTTTACTTATATATATTCGCCTGGTCGCAGTCCCAAACGCAATCGCAGTTGGCGTTGGAGTTGGAGAGTCGGGGACCCAAAAGAAATTGCATACATTTCGTCTGGAATTGAATTATGCGCCAAGTGTCTGTCTGAAAGACATTCCCAGCAGGGGGCGGGAGATAGTGAGGGAAGAGGAAAGAGATGGCTACTCAGTTGCTAACTGTCGCTGCAGTTTATTGGCAGCCATTTAATTTGCAATTTTGTAATTTAAAAGGAAATTTTTCAGTTCGATAACTCAAATGATGCCAGACCATGGCTGACTGGCTTATTGGGCTTTCCTCGACTCCATCGTCTGTTAGCAGTTATCAGCTGTGGCCCCCCAATCCTCCCTCCCTCCCTCCGCCCCTCTTGCGAGCGCTTCAAATGTAAATTATAAAATTGCATTGCAATTTATTTGCGACCGTATTGATATAAAAGTTGCGCCCACAGTCTGTGGCAAACATTTTATTTTCAATTTAATTTTGCGTTTTGTAATTAAAGCAAACACTCGGATTATTTATTTTATTTATTTATTTATTAGAACGCACAACTGATTTTAGCTCGTTGATTATTACATTGCCTCTCGCTCTCCACTCCACTCCACTCGGCTGATGCTGCTGCTCAGTTGCCCCATGCATTAAATATTTACCATAATTGAAGTGACAAGCGCAAATGCCACTACATGGGCTGTATGGAATAGGCCGAAGCTCGACCCAGAACCAGAACCAGAACCAGAACCAGAGCTATAACCAAAGCCATCGCCATCGCCAGAGCCAGAGCCTGAACTGGGGCTGCCTGGCAATGACGGCAGCAGCTGCTAATTGTGTGCAAGCTCATTAACATAACCGCAGGCCATGCCCACCTCGATTCCCGCCCACTCACTCAGCTCACTCTCTCGCTTCTCTAGCCGTCAATGTGGACAGCCCCCCAAATAAACAGCTGGCGGCTTCAGGCCACTGCACTTAGCGTAAGGGTGTCACGGTTTGGCATGCCGCATGCCAGATTGCCGCATGCAACGAAAGATTGCGCAACAGTTTCTATTTAAATCGTCATTTTAAATAAAACGCTTTTCATTTGTGTTTCCAGCGAGAATTACTATCGATGATCCAACAAATTTTTTATTGCAAGTTCTATATCTATTTGTGGCTAAACTTTCAATTGATCTCATTAAATTTGTGTGTTTTATCTGATATTGCATTATAATTAATTATAACTTCAATCGATTAAAATTACTTGACTGTGATTAATGTTTTCCATTATTATTTATTTGGTTTGTTTATCTGCAGCCTAGAAT
Organism: Drosophila formosana; assembly: GCA_035045625.1. Taxonomy (NCBI): domain Eukaryota; kingdom Metazoa; phylum Arthropoda; class Insecta; order Diptera; family Drosophilidae; genus Drosophila; species Drosophila formosana. The sequence goes on from JAWNOW010000232.1 coordinate 20,207,612, forward strand.
AATTATGCAATATATTTTCTTTTTTATATATTTGAAGTCTTTATTCAGATTGTAATATTTGGCATTAAATTAAAATGAATGTAACTAATTTAAATATATTTGCCAATTTTAATGAAATTATGATTCAAAGTCAAGTATAAAAATTCTGAACATTTAATATCTTATCAACCTTACATAAAAATCCCTATGTACAGGCTAGAATAAATATGTATTGGTTTTTTTTTGTTTAGGTATTTTGTCTCTAATCAGCTAGTCAATTTTGACTTTAATTAAAATGCATATGTTATAATGAAAAAATGTTTATTTTTTGCAGTCCAGCCTTGGAAATTATTATTGTAGTTTTATAAGTATTTATTATAAATAATGACTAGAATAACTAATATTCATAAATTTCTAAATATTGATTTTGAATTAAAAAGTATATATTTTATTATGTTGAATACTTTTATGAATTTTAATTAAAAGTTCTTTACTTTAAATGAAATATCTTAAAAATATCAATGATTTAATTTTTGTATTATATATTTTGTATATTATTTGGCCTTGCATTTAAATCTTGAGTATGTATTAATTTTATTTATTTTCTTGTATATTTAGTCTTGACGTAAATAATAAATTGTATATATTTAATCAATTTGAATAATTTGATGAATTTTAATTCATAAATGTTTTTTAAAATGAAATATCTTAAAAGTATCATGATTTATTTTTTGGCCTTAAATTTAAATCTCTATTGTGCCTTAAATTGTCTTAAAATACACATGATTTAAGGCATTTTATGATTTGAATTTATTCTTAGATGTTCTCGGCGCTATAAGCCATATGAGTTGCTTACACATATGCGATCTTAGCTGCTGCTGCACGATACAAATCTTCATACTTAAGCTTCGGTGGCATATGACAAACTGTCTGAGTATATCTTAATGCCCCACTCGAGGTAAGCGCATGGCCAAAACCGACAAAATGAATTATAGCCGCTAAATTGTAAAATATACGCCAAATTCCGATAAATCAAATCATGCACACACACACACACACACACACACTCAGATATACATACATACATATACATAAGCAGCGCACTCGAAATGAGTTTCGGTGAGAACATAAAAATATACAGACATATGCATTACGAATGGATGGATGTGTGTGCTTATGCACAGCATAAATACCATATACATTTATGTATAAATCATGTTGGCAAGTTTTTATGCCTTTTGCTGGCCGCCAAAAGACTTTCTATTAGCAGAGGCTGCTGCTGCTGCTGTTCCCCTTATACGAAATACGGTTCCCATCTTTTTCGTCGTAGGCTCTTTTTGCCACAGATTTTTATTGTTCGATGGAGGGAACATCGTCTTCCCCCCTTCCCCCTTCCCCCCGCGTACCGTTCGCTTTGGTCGCCCCGCGTCTTTGCTGCGAGTGCATGAATATTTATGACGCAACATTTGGCATAAGTGGCACTCATTTTCAATAATCATCTTAAGCAGATTAAGTTAAATGTCAACCATTAGTCATAATGGGCAGCGCTTTTGTTGCCTCCCATACTATACTATATATGTGGCAGATATTCCCCAACAACTTGCTCACATTTCGTATTCGCATTCGCATTCGCATTCACAGTGGCATTTTATTGCCACAATGCCATATAGCTCGAGTCGAGAAAAACGCATAAAAATCAGTGAGAGAGGCGAAAGCCTCAGTCCCGGTACCGCCAGCCCCATTTATTATGTGAATTCCAGTCCAGAGCCCGCTGCTCTGATATAAACGCGCGCCACTTGAGTTAAATATTATTTTTTTTTCTTTTTGCGTTTGCTTTTCTCTTTGCCGGCTGTTTGTTGGGCCACGGATTAGCCAAGAGCAATCGCCAGGAATGTTACGTTTTCATCTCGCCCGGCGAGATGCGTAGTAAAAAAAAAGAAATAACAAAAACTTTGAGTGCTTCCACAGCCTTGAATTGTTTGGAGTCTGCGGCAACCCAGCCACTGTGGCACCTTTTGGCCGCCTTGCCTCCCTTCTCGACCCCAGTGCGTTGTTGTGGGGGTTGCAGTTTCGAGGGGGCAGGGGTTGGTCAGGTGAAAAGTGACGGCTATTAATTTGAGCGCTGTGCCAAATGACATTAGGCATGTTAAGCATTCTGTTGAATCACTTGAGCACTAACGAGCAGCCATTTGAATAGCTTAGCTGCCCGGCCACCTGAGCAGCTGGCATCTCATCCGAAATCCCCTCATCGCCGGCAAAGTGCGTGTCGTGTCAGGTACTCAAAGAATTTTCTGCGCTTTCAGCCAAAGAAATGTCAAACAAGCCGGGCAACTTGACAAGTTACTTCCACTACTTCACAGAAATCTCTTACACCGATCTATGGTACACGGCTCACGCTCACAACTTTACTTTACTGCGCCATAATATTTTAAAAAGCAACATCTGCATGAATTGCGGGCTTTTCGATTACCTGGCAATATTACGTTGTCGGCTTATTTCATAATTTCAAAATCCACATCTGGGAACAGGAATTCTCCATGTTCAAAACGGATAATATTGTGAAAGAATTAACGAATTAATTTTAACAAAGAAGTAAAAATAGATTTCAACATATATTAAAAATGTTTTTGAATGAATCCATACTAAAAATTTGTTAAAATATCCTCATCTAGGATTTGTTAAAATATCCTCATCTAGGATCCGGAAAATCCTAGTACAAAATATAAAATAGTAAAAAAAAGATGACGTATATTTTTAAAATATATTTTTATGGATAAATAAGGAAAAAACAAATTTGTTTAATATTCAGAATTTTAATTTGCTCAATATACTCTCTTGAAATTAGGATTTCTGTTTTAAAGCATTGTGTTCAACACGAATAAAATCGAGATTCGAAGAAATCTTCAAAATTAAAGGTCTCTCAAATAATAATATAATTAATATAATTTTATAATTTATATCAAACAGAATTTTGCAAATAAAATGGCAAAAATGTTTTTTGGAATTCCAATTTGTTTAAGTATTGAATTCTCTCACGCATTTTTCAATACTAACTACTACTATTTACTACTATATTTATTTGTAATAAGAATTGAACTATGATGCAGTAAACAAAATAAATCATTACGTACATTTTGGAGATGAAAATATTGTTTAAGCGACTGCTCACATTTTCAACGTTTGTAACCTGTGGCAAGCTTGTTGAACTAGTTATCGAATCCCCCCCTGAAGATGAAATTCAATCATCTGTTGTGCATACTCAACTACCAACTCATAAGCTATTCAATTCAGTTTCAATTCAAGATGCATAATTGTAGAACTAGTCGAAGGAAGGCCACAAATCCGAACATAAAATCAAGCTATCAAGTTGGATTTAACCTACAACTGTCAACTATCTGAAACAGACGCAAACATTGCGTTGCACACTCATATATCTGGTATATTCGTATTCATCATATACGTGTGTGTGTGTGTGGACGGTGCATCCACTTGAATCACTTTACCCGAAATACCAACCGCAGACTGACAAATAATGCTAATGAGCGTACAAAAACTGCCATTTGCTAACCAATGAACTTCCGTCAATTGCAGCGAGGCAATGGCGGCTAAAATGGCGGCGTTTTGCCAAGTGCACGACCAGAAACACCAACGGCAACGAACATTTTTGAACTACTATAATAATAGTTAGTAGGGCAACCGCAGGGCACAGACTGTGTCAGACGGCGGCGACGCTGCCGTTGTGGAAACTAGAAAGTCGAGAGTGGCGAATGGAGAAAGGAGAAAGAAGAGGAGAACGCCAGCAGCTTCAACTAAAACTACGATTCTTCTGCCCCAATGACACGAGCTGAAATGGAAAGTCCAAACAATATCCAACAAATTTGTCAGCTTGGCCTTAAGGCTTGCTCTGAGTTGAATTTAATAATACAACTTAATTATTTTAAGACTGGAACTATTTACTATATTGTGAAATAAAGCAAATCTATATTTTTTTCCACTTTTCCTTGTCTGCTTTGTTAATAATATACAATTCATAGACATTTATAAAAATATTAAACTTAAATTTCCATGGCTTGCAATAAGTTGTAATATTTTAAGACTCATTAAAATGTTAAAATTTTTACTTGGCTCTGTAGTGCTTAAAAACAAATGGAATTATTCATTTTATTGCTGAACTTCTGTATCATTTGACAAAATTAAAACAAACGAAATCTGGATTTTTATTCGCACATTTTTCTTTGCTCTTTTTGTTAATAATATGTAATGTTAATATTATAAAAAAATGTGTCTCTTTATAATATTATTTTAAAACAAAAGCTTTACGTGAATTTTAATGTTCATTACTAGCAATACAATTTAATTATTTTAGGACTGGAACTATTTATTATATTGTGAAATAAAGCCAATCTACATATGTATATTTTTTCTCTCCCCTTTTTCCTTGTCAGTTTTGTTAATAATTTACAATTCATTGAGCATTTATAAAGGTTTAAAGGTTTAAAGCTTTAAAAGTATATATAATACTACATGGATCTGTAATTTTAGAAAAAGTATATGTGTAATAAAAATAAGCTTAGAAAAATAACCGATTTGCAACAATCCGTCAATATTTAAATGGTTGACTCAAAATCCCTTCAAGAGATTGCAAAATATTATTTGTAATTTTCAGCTAATGTCATTGGTGAACTCAGCCGAATCCCTGCAAGTAGCTGGCGTTGATTGGACTCTCTGTGCCTGCCGCCGGGCATTTATGTCAGTTTGTCACGATAGGCGATGGAAGCACAGAGATTACCTTGGTTAAACTTAACAATGGCGCTGCCATGGCACGACCAACAGACGCAGACACAGCGCCAGGCAAGGGCCAAGGATTGAAGAGGGGAGGGAGGGGCTGAGGGGCTAAGGGTTTTGGACGTTGGCATCATCAAAATGCAACGCCGTGCCATGCGGCTCAGTTCTTGCCCCGAGGCATTTTGGCCAAAAATGTAGAAGGCTGAAGGCAGAAGGCAGAAGGCGTCATGCAATTGTTGCTGGCAAAACTAGCAAAACGTTTTCTGGCTTGGCATCGCGTGCAGAGCTGTTGAATCGCATTAAAATCAGTTGGTGCATCTTCACTGACTGCAATTTTTGGGGCGACGCGGCGAGGGGACGCGAAGGACGCAGGACCCTCCGAGTAGTTTGGCTCCTGTGCGCTCAATTGGCTGCTGTCAGCAGCATTTTATGTTAATTTTCATTAGCGCCATTGCCATCGACGCGCTGCCAATTTGTATGGAAAGTGAATTTGAAACTGGCCCCAACCTCTCTCTCTCTCCCTCTCCGCCCCGCCAAACAAAAAAGTGTGCCAATCGGGCATATCCAATCCTGGCGCCGCACAGGATCAATTCCAAACAGTGGGAGGCAGGAGAGCATTGGCAGCATTGTGGATGCAATAAAATTGCACAACAAAGTATTTTTCAATTAGCCGTGTCGGGTTGAGGCTCGTAAAAACAATAAATGTAAGCGTGTCTCCTACTATCTCTAGCGCCATCTCTCTCACTCTCTCTATCTCCGTCTCCCTCTGGTTTTTTGGTGGTGCATTGTTGCGTGAGTTTTGTCGAAATTGGCAGCAATTGGTAGACTTAAGCGCTGGCACAAACATAAATTGTTTAATGGTCGTCAGCGTTGGCGTTCGACATTCAGAGGGTGCTGCCTGTTTTTTTTGTTGCCCCAAAGATTCTGGTGCTCTGTGGCATTGCTGCAATTTTAATATTTGTTTTTATGACGCCAAAACAAAATGAACAGCTGCAGTTTTATGGTGCGGAGTGTATTTTTAAACCATACCAAAGGGAAAGCTTCTTTAATTGGCTAGACGCACTAGAAATGGCTGGACAAAAAAAATGCAATCAAGCGAACAAATCATGCGGAAAAGTTCTCTTAAATTTGGTAACTTTAATGCATTTTCAATTTCCAAAATAAACAAACAAATTTAACACAATTTAGAAGACAACATTGTAGGCAGACTTCCGATTACCACGACAAAATCGTTATTGCCTTTGGAGTTCTAAATTCACATATAAATAAATACTCCAGACTACACGGATCGTCGAAGAGCAAAACTCCCCGCTCCGTAACTTTGCCATGGACGCAATGTTCATTGTGCCGAGCATTGTTCGGTTCGCCTTTGTGCCACAATGGATATGTTGCCTTTAGTTCCCCAGTCGCCAGCGATCGAAATTTCCCATCTGCAATGTTTATCAAGTCGACCCAATAAAGTTCACCTACTTCCAGCTCATCGTGCACGGCTCGTATCTCGTCTAAGCTTCTCAAATTTACCAATCTGCCACCCTTTTGATGGCAAGTCATCAGAGCTTTAAACCAATTCAATTTTTCTTCTTTCTCGACGTAATATAGCTTTGATCCAATTTTCTTGTACGGATCACTGCTGACGGTCTGAAAATCACATGGTATTCCAGTCGTTTCATTTGTCCGCCTGTCGATTCCTTTTCAAACAAAAGATTTATAGTTAAATAACATTTTAATAATTAAATAGTTCTTACCTTGTCCGTATGAATCCGATGAGGAAACACTTTTCAGAATTATGCAAGAAAATAATGACAGCACAATTATGAAATTCATTTCCACTCAAAGAGAATATGAAATTCTTGTGATTGTGATTCTGATTTTGTACCAGCTTATATACAGAAATATATGCATTATCAATCTATATACTACACATTTTGATGTCGTAATCTTTAAATTTCCGCCTTTATTTTGAGAATTATCGAAAAGCCATAATTATATGTTCGATGACATTAATTAATTCTGTTTTATTTTTATATTTCCTAGCAGATAGAATACACTTCATTATTTTCAATTAAAACTAATAACCCATCTAACCTATTAAGATATATTAAAATATTTATTAATATGTTTCTTCTTCGACGAAGTGTGGAATTTTCTGTCTTTATCGAGCAGAGTTTTCAACATATTTAAGTACAATTTTTTTGCATGATGTCATGTGCCAATTCTCACAATTTTATTTATCAATATAAATTCTTTTGTTCAATTTTTAAGGCCTGACATTTTGTTGTTGTTGTCGTCGTTGTTGTTGCTGGCAACATTATCATTGTTCAATTAAACTTTTCAACTGAAAATCGGCTTTTGTTTTATCGCACGGCGTCTGTCGATGCCAAAAACAGAATAAAACTCCTCGAACATGTAGAAAAACCCACTGCGAATCCCAATCCGATGCAATGCGATGCGATGCGATGCGTTTCGGCCATTGTCATTGTCATACTCATTTTTGTTGCTTCTGTTTCTGTTTCTGTTCTTTTTTTTTGTTTTTGCATTTGGTCATTGCGATTTTTAATCGCCATATCACCAGATTCACGCTTGCACGATCTACTACGCACATTAAGTGCAGTATCCCAATCGGAGGGCAAAAAACGGGAAGCAACTGGCACAGTGGAGAGAGAGCATGGTAAATGCATTTCCAAAGCTAGCCCAACAATAACAATTACTGTTTTTGCCATACCCTATATGCAATAAATTGTTGGGCATACATTCGCACTCTTTTCCATTTTGTTCAATTTTCCCAAAAAATAAATAAATAACAAATAAGTTGAACCTATTTAGATGACAAAAAAAATAATTGATTGAGCTACTCATTCAAAATAAACAAACAATAAATATTACTTTCAGAAAAATCATATTTTGTCACCTCATTAATAAATGATTGGAGAATTATGGAAAATTGCTTTCATGTAAATCCAAAATTCGGTATAGGGTTTAAAAACATCCTACCTCAGTGATCATGAAACTATTCGATTAAACGGCAGTATATATGGTATTATAAAATTCTGTAGTACTGTCTAAAAAATCGTATTGATTCGAAGTACTATCCAAATAATTATAATTGTTATATTATTACTATAAAAAAATATTCAACTTAATAAATTAAATCAAGCTAAAAGTTGAACTCTGCTTTGATTTTTCAGCAATTATAAATTTGTTTAAACATGTTCAAAGTAAAATAAAAAGAAGTAGAAAATACATAAATAAAATCAATTGAATTCAATTTAAATCCAAAATGTACATTACATTTAAAAAAGTATTTAAAATTCTTTTTTTTAAATATTAACATGAACATAAATATTATGTATTTTTTGGAAAATATTTTTAAATTTTAAGTAAGGAATAGTGCAGTGCAGGGTACATTTTCGTTGGGCAGCAGACATATAAATGTTGCTGCAGTTTGACTTAAATGCTGTCGTTGTTGTTGTTTCTGCTGTACGCACAATTGTGCAAATGTGACATCATCATTTTCATGTTTATGTCGAACAAGTCAAGTGCCATTTACACACACACAGATGCACGTAGAACACGCATGGATAGTATGTACATTGATGTAGTGCACTGTGTGAGTGCGAGTGTGTGTGTTGGTGAGAGAATAATGAATTTTCCCAGTCTGCTGCTGACTGGCCTGAAACGCTGTCTAATGAAGCAAGCCTATGCCATAAAACCCACTAACTGCACTGACTTACTTACACGAATTTGATTCTAAGCCTCGCTTCCTCTTCTCCCTCTTCTCTCTCACTCTCTTCCCCTCTCTCTCCCTCTCTCGTCCGCTGCTGATTGCAGTGCCAATGGGCGGCCATCATCAGCGCACGCTCTAATTAGTATTAAGTGGAAATTATTTCTTCGAGTACATTCAATTTTTTATAGGCTACATGCCAATTGATGTGTCACTGTGCGTGTGTGTGTGTGTGTGTGTGTGTGTGTGTGTGGGAAAAGTGAAGCGCACGATTGCTGAGAGTAGCGATAATTAGTTACAATCGGAGAGTAGAGCGACATTTAATGAAGGTTGACATGCGGAAATGTTATCGTTTAATTATTGCTACACAATTTATGGAAATTCATTAAGATGATGGGTGCCAGTTATCGTAATCAGAGAAGGTTTTTAAAACTACTATTGCAGTGTGTGTAATATTTGTGCCCTCATATTGGGTGGGTGGATATTAATTGGCCATTTCCAACACTAACTCCTAATTATGGCCAGCTTGCTGATGATGATTTCTGATTGCCGATGAGAAAAGTTTCTCGAGCTGTAACTTGGCTCGATTAATTTATGAGTAATACAGTCGAATAAGAAAATAATTAGATGAACATTAATCAGTCAAATTTAAGCCAAGTATTAATAATATAATAGTCGAATGGTTTCGATTATTTCAATATCTTACATATTTAGAATTGCCAATTAACGACATGAATTCGTAACAAATAGCAAACAAAATATTAAATCACAACTTGCTTCGATTCATTAACGAGTAATGAAGTCAAATAGTGAAATAATTTGGTGAATATTTGTCAGGAATTGAGAAGTATTAGCAATATAATAGGGTTTGTTTATTTGGTATATCTGAAATAGAATGTATTTAGTTGATATATAGAATTGCCAGTTATTTGCATGAATAATTATTAATAGTGATAATACAGTTGAATATTGAAATAATTAAGAAAATATTTATCAGGAACATTTAAGCAGTAATAGTTGATATCTGTTGGTATATCTGAAAATAATATGTATTTCAGCTGCTATACAGAATTACCACTTATTGACATGAACAATTAATAATTTGCTTACAAAATTAAATTATAACTTGGCCCGTCTCGTACAGCAATGCAGTCGAATAGTGAAATATTTATGTATTCATTGAGAAATATAATCGTTTAAAGATTTCGACTATTTGATAAATCAACAAAAAAATGTATGTTTTTAAGTTGCTTAATAGAATTGCTAATTACAGTTATGAATAATTAATAATCAACCCAACAAAAAAATATTTAAAAAAAAACAACTACAAAAATACTACGATTTGATAAACACCGAAATATTATTAAATCTACAAAATGTAAATTAAATTATAAAAGAAAAAACAGCACTAAGGGAAATCATTGCTATAATTACAATTGTCATGAAAACCAATATAAATAGAATAGAAAAAACTATTGTTAATAAAAATCCGTATTTTCAAATGGACTTCAAATTTAAAATAACTGGATACAAAATAAATCTCAAGGCAATGTCTGAAATTTCCTGGAGTATACTAAAGGAGTTCAGATCGTTATGCAAATGCTTTCAAGAGTGGGAAGGGTAGGGAAATTAATTGGCTACTGTGTGATGTGGAAAGTGATTGCGAATCAGTGAAAAGCATTTCCACCTTATGGCATAATTCCCAACTAATATCCATTGGGCAATCGAAGAATACTTTTAGTGCCGCCTTGGGGCATTCCAGAGTTCAGCTGTCAAACTTTTGGCACTTCAGCAAAACCACTCAGTGGGACTTTGGAGTAACTGAATCGCAATTGCAATGCGTAAGTATTGCATGAGCACACCGAGCACAGTAGACAACAATACGAGTATAATAGTTGGAACTCTCGGTCCAGTTTCGCTCCCTTGATGCCTTTTGCCTTGAGGCGCTCTATTGCCATGTCGCCCCGCGGTGCTCACAGCTGTTGTTGTTGTCGTTGTTGTCGTTGTTATCGTTGTTGTCGTTGGTGTTGTGAAGTCGCCTCGGAGAGCAGAACTCGGTCGAGGCAAAAGTTCCATTCGCATTCGCATTTCCATTTCCACTTCCAGTTCATTTGTTTGCCTTTGTTGCCACAACAATTGGCGACGTCGTGTCAGGCCAAGTTTTGCACAGTTTGCACTAATTAAATATAAAATCTATTCTGTTTTCCTATACATATATACAAGTACATATTTATACATTAATTAAGACTTTTGAGTGTGGCTGACACACAGCACACACATACTCACAAAGCAAATATGACAAAACAATAATGAAAGCTTTGACACAACTAATTGCCTGTGGCGTTTGCTGTCTGCTCCAATCTCTGTCGAGTCTCGCTCTCTCACTCTCTCTCTCTCTCTGGGTCTCACTTGCAATGTCTCTCAAGTTGAGAAGATGGAGATAGAGTTGGAGTTGGAGATGGAGACGTCGACAGCGCCGACTAACGAATTTGTAATTGAAATAATGCAATTTCCGTTACTCGTTTAAAATACATTTTACAGGAAATCGCAAAGGGCGCAGCACTCGCTGAAAACTTAAACCAAAATTCATTAAAACTTTGCATTGTTTCCCCGCCAACCCAAAAACGAACGTCGACACTGGCTGCCTCGTGTCCTTTTTGCATGACGTGCTGACTTGGCTAACTCCTTGCTCCCTCTCTCTCTTCCTTTTCCCTCTCTCGCTGTCTCGTCCACCCTCAGTCTATCTCTCGCATGGTTGCCTTTGTTTGTTTGTGTTTGCGCGCCCTATTTGAATAGGTATCCATTTTATTGTTTATTTTAGACTTTGGGATAAGCATGTCGCGACTAATTCCAATTAATTCAGCAGACAAATATCCTCGAAGTACGGAAGCAAACTTGAGCTCGAACTCGAACTTCAGCTCAGCTCAACAGAGAAGAAGCGCAAACCGAAAATGCTGAGCATGCAGCATCTCTTTCGGCTTTTTCCATTTCAGTTCAGTTCAGTTCGGTTTGAATTGGTTGGACTTGGCTTTGGTTTGATTTCGGCTAGTTGTTTGCCATCATTGTTCTTGTTCTCGTTGCTGTTGCTGTTGCTGCTGCTGGTATTATACTCGTCTTGTTGTTGGCAAGGTCGCTGCTGGCTAAGGCACAACAAACATGGCAAGCCACGCTTGCAACAAAAGCCATTGCACACTGTGGTCGCTCTGCTCAAAAGCACACCAATTAAATTAAATCTTTATTTATTATAGCTATACAAAATAATTGTAAAGTATAGCAATATAGCCAGAGCTACTGTAAAGAATTTAAATATATATTTTATTGCATTTTTTGTATTAAATATTTCAAAAATAAGTGATTTTTAAATCAACAAAACTGCAATCCAATGAATGAATACAAAAATGTTTATTTTAATTCCCTGTTGAATAATTCATTTTATTCTTATTATATCGAAAATAATTACATTGAATTAAAAAGAATGTAAAAAAAATTTGGTTTATGGTATTTTAAAATATATAATAAAAATTAAAAATAAAAATAATTTTTAATAATTTAGTGACTGTCAATACCAAAAAGTTAATACAATTTATTGGTGTTTTATAACATATCAAGTAAACTATTAATACTTAAAATAATCAGTAAATACAATTTTATTTAATAAAATGAAATTTGTGAAAATGTAAAATAGATATTCCCAAATTTTTTAATAAATTTTAAATTAGTATATATTTATATTTAGATATATTTTCTTTATATGAAATGTGTACAAAATAAATAAAAATTTATTGCATTCAAATTTGTAGCCTCAGTAATATCTTATGTTGCTTAATTTCTCAATATTTTTCTTCAATCAGAGAATTAATGACGTTTTAATAACAATTAGACCCACTGTGCTGCGTAATCAAATTGCTGAAAATGCGAAATGGAGGGCAGGACAATCAGAAGCACACTCTGCAACAGTCGGCATCTGAGTTGGAGTCCGTAGTTTGTGGACTCGTCATGTAGTATGTGCATAGAGAAAAGCAGCTTATAACTTCGCATTTGAGTATCTGTATCTCAACGTGTCTCTGTCTGTGTATCTCAATGTGTGTTTGTGTGTGTGTGTGTGTGTGTGTGTTGAGTTTATTTAAGCAAGTCGAAAGTTTTAGCTTGCAAGATTTACCGTGTGCGCTGCCAGGCAAAAACTTCTTTTGCAGCGCCATTGACTTTTGTATTTGTTACAACTTTCGTAAGCATTTCACAACTCAACCCAAAAACTGCAACCTCTGAACTCTGCTCCCGCCACAACACCTCCCCCTGTCGACCCCTTGGAACTGTTTGCAAACTCCTTTTTAGCCAAGGCTAAGCTGCTCTTGTTTTCGCTGCGCTTGTAATTTGCCTGTGAAAAATATGAACTGAAACGCGCACGGATTTCTATGAGTAAACAAACAAAATCAAAGCGAAAATAACAAGAATTTCTCTCTCTCTCTCTATATGTTGCTTTATATGCATAATTGATGGCTTAAAAATAAACCATTGAATGCATTTCTTATTTCGCATAGACAGTTAACTGAAGCTCACTATTGATGGGATATGCTGAAAGATACTGTCTGAAGTATCAACTGAATCCGAAGGCGTCTCCAAGTCGATGGCGCAGGTTGTATGCCCGTCTAAGTAAATCTTGAGAGTAAGTGCAAACAGTTCGTCAAACTTGCAGATACTTTTAGCTCGGCAAGCAAACTTATACATGAAATTCATTTCAAGGGTTAATTGCTTGAATTTGGGCCAACAGGAGAGAGAGGGAGAGAGAGAGGTGAAGGGAGCATATCTTATATAATCATCAAGCTAATCATGTTATTACTTGGCAGTGGGACAGAGAGGCAATTAATTAATTTGAGCTATTTATACATATATATTATGTATTATGCATGCGCCAGATATTCAGATATCCAAATGTATCTAAATTCACAGTGTCAAAGAGCAGCAGCAGCAAATGTGCTGAGTCAAGCTGTCAGTGGGCTTTGGCCATATTTGTTTTTATTATTATATGCATATGCTGACATTTAAACACACACACACACACACAGGGAGAGAAAGGGATTTAAGGGTTGCTGGTGTAATAAAGGAGGGGGGAAAGGGGCTTGATGCTTTTAGTTGGTTTTGCTTGGGCAAATAAGTTTTGTATCTATGGGGGCCATCAACAAATGCAGCAAGCCAGCGATGCCAAAAACTTTTCATTTAACACATGCACAAGCAGACAAACAAGATTTTTAGACAAGTTAAGCACTAAGCTCCGCCATCCCTTTACCCCTAAGAGAGACCTCCACACACACACACACACACACACACACCCAATCCAATAGCAAGTGAATCCAATGCTCAATGACACAACCATAAACCAAACACAGCAAAGACATTTAAACAAATCAAGCAATGAAGCTAAAAGTCTCTCAAGCGTATCACATATAGAGTTTGCCCCCCTCCCACGTCGAACCCCTTTGCCAACCCAGCAAAAATAAAAAAGATAGAGGAAAGAGTTCGCTTCATTTAGCCAAAAATTGGTAGCAAATTCAAACACAGCTTCAGGGCCAAAGCCAGATGATGGCTTGGAGTTGTCTTCCAGATGGAAGTTCTACTCTTCGTCTGTCTCAAGTGATGAATTTCAGCACTTTCTCTGCATGTGATGAGCGTTTGCTTGTTTCCTCGTTCTTTATTACTTCATATTAAAACAGTTTAGATACGCTACACAATTGCGAGTCTTAGGCCTCGTACATCACGCAGTTCCTCAAGCGCCTGTTAATTTTACACATATTTTGGTATGTTCTCCACACACACAATTAAACCTCAACAGTTCCGACAGTTGCTGCTAAATTTTAATTAAATTCATCGAAAACTTTCAACTGACATAAAACATAATAAATATTGTCCTTCGCAATACTTATTGAAATACATATATTTATTTTGTTCTATTAAAATATATTTTAATCTATTATTATTTTGATTTATTTTGTGATTTTTTAACCATTAAAATGTTACTTTTATTAATTTTAATTTTAATTTCTTATATTATTTCAGTAATACAATATTTACCTAGAGAAGACACATTTATGGAAAAAAATACTTATCTTGAATGTTGCAGTTATGTAGGTACAAAACCAATCAATTTTTTTGCTAATGTATTAAACAAAAATAAATAAAATAAAATGTGTTAAATGTTTTTAACTCAACTAATATTCTTGACCAGAAAAGAAAATAGTGCTTAATAACAAATAAATAATATAGATTGCAGTCATAAATTGCTGCAATTTTAGAGTGGCTTCTATAAAAACAAAATCAAACCTATTACTGATCAACGTTTTAAAATATATTTTTGAGTTGATAAAAAATTTGAGTTCAAATGCATAAAATAATATAATTCAACTAATATTCTTCTCCAGAAACAGCAAGGCAATAGTGCATAAAAAAAATTAAATAATATGGATTGCAGTCATAAATTGATTGAATTTTAGAAAAGCTTTAATTTTAGTTTTGTTAACAAATTACGGTTAATAATAGAAACGATATCATACCTATTACTGATTAACGTTTTTGAATTAAGACAATATGGTATTTCAAATGCCTTAAATGATATGATATCAGCTCTCAATAGCTGTATTTAACTATTGAATATCAAATATTATTTCAATTATTTCGCAAAATGAATAAATTGAATTAATATGCAAGTACAAGTCAAGTTATATGCTTAATAATAGATTAGTCGCTTTTTTGACCGAACTTTAAAATCCGAAACTATTGCAAGGTGTTCTTGAAAACAGCTTTGAATTCATTTATTTTGTAATTGTTTAGCCATTTGCATCTTAATGTTGTGCCAAGTCGGAGAAGTGTGAGCAACCCTTGCATCCCCAAACGCACTATTTATTTATGCGTGCAGTGTTAAAATAGTTATGGCCCCCGAACTGGATGTGTCGAGTCTGTTTTGGCAGTTTGCTCGTTCGAATTCCCCTTGGTTGGCTTGGTTTTTGTTAGGTCTGTCTTATTGCTGCGACAAAATTAAATTCTACACATTAATTTGTGTAAGTGGAAACATTTTACATGACATTTAAACTTGCGCTGCGGTGCTCGACACACGCGTGCCCTTTGACGCTGCATTCGGTTGGGTTACCCGAACACCCCCATCCCCCTCTTCCATCCCTCACAGGCTGTCTGTGTGTGTGTGTGTGTGTGTCTGTCTGGTGGTTTGAGCAACCACCGAGTACCAGCGAAAGACACACGCACAGCGCTTTGCACTTTGTCTGGTGAGGCGGAATCGGAATATGCGCGTGCAGTTTTCACTTTGTGCTTATTTTCTCGATGCTAGTTTTTTTTTTTTGTTGTTGTTGCCGGTCGAGGAGGAGGATGAGGATGAGGCGACCTCGGAACCAAAGCCCCGAAACTTTGCTGCAATGTAAGTGGTCTCCAGAGACAGAGAACAGCAGATGTTGAAGAGGGCGGGGAATATATGTATGCATGTATGTATATATCGTGGTATGCGGTCGTGTAGTCAACTTCAACTTCACTTAAAATCCTTTTTGCCGTTACGTTTCGATGCATATGAGGTTTTGTTTAGAGACGACCTCCCCTCGCCTTCGTTCATGCCAAAAGTCGATGCAGTGAGGCAAGGCAGGCAGCTTATTTATAATTTAAATTTGCCAAAAGTTTGCAGGTTGCATTCAAATTTTCCGCTGCCTGTCGAGTGGGTGAACTTTACTTTTATGCAAATGACACTGCAAAACACCAACACACACACACACACACACACACACTCACTTACAGAAAGCCACAGTCTCGGTTTCGGTGTCATTCACAAAGTTTCCACGCTGGCTCTGCATATTACGCATACGCACCGTGATGTTGTTGCCATCACAGCCTCTGCGTCTATCGTTACCCTTCTGCAGCTGCAGTGCAATGTGAGCTATAGTCTAGGTAGCAGTCATTATGGCTTATGATTATGGCTATTAGTGCGAGTTAGCTGAGCTTAGCCCAGCCTGCAGTCCACCGTCCACACACAGTCCGTGGATGGAGGTCGAGGAGGGATTTTATAGCCGGCAATTTGCCTCATCGCCACCGTCTGTGGTCAAGTGGGGTTACGAGTCTGGTGTTCGCTGCTCGCTGCTCCCTGTTAAGTTGGCCAGTGGATTACCTTGGCAACATCAAGATATCCATATTAGCCAGATTCTGTGGCTTGCCTTGCAGCTTAACGCAGTTCGAGTTAAGCATTGAGAAATAACTTGGTTTTACTTAGATTTCATTTGCATCTTCTTAATGCTTGAATAGTCGTCCATTAAGCTGTTATTACCTTGATTGGGGTATTTAAAATGTATTGATATATTTTAATATACAAATAAATAGCGATAACATATAACACATAATAGATAATAGACAACACATATAAATACATTTGTGTTTTCTTTAAATATTCTCTGAAGAACAAACTTATTTTTTACAAGAAGTTAGAGTGCAAAATGGTCACACTAAAGTCAGTATATATCTACAATATAATACTAAAATTGGTGTTCACTTGCAAAACACAGATCTGAAATTCATATCTGTATTGTCGCTGTTAGAGAAAGTGCATTTTTTCAAATTTAGATTTTTATTTTAAAATAATTAATTAATTTTTATTAACTTTTTTAAATGGAAAATATATTTATTTAATTTAATTTTATAATTTTATACTTCTAATTAATTCTGTAAATACAAATAATATTTAGTAAAATTCTGTATTTCTTAACTGCAAACTAGTTCAAATATACTGCTTTGCGAAACCTTTGTGTTATCAATAATTGCGCTTTATTAGTTATGAAACTATATTTTTTATTTTTCATTAAAAAATGTCTATTGAGCCTCTGAATAAAAATGTTTTTAATTTGTTCATTATTTGCACTTTTCCAATCCACTTCTTTTCTAGAGTATCAAAGTTAACGCAAAGTTGTTGCAGCTGATTAAAAGTCTATATTCCTGGCACTTTTTTCTCCCATCTTCGTTCCATCTCTCTTCACTTCCGTGGCTTTCTCCATGCTGATACTCGCAGAGTTAACTCGACCCCCTTTTTAGCTATGCCGCAAATGCGCTTATCACAAGCTTTTGCTGATTGCCTGAGCATCATAGCCGCAAAACCTTAGCACCAAAATAAATACATTTTTAAGAGCTTTATCAAATGGCAGCCTAACTGGGACAGCGGCCTCTGAGAGGCGACAGTTGGTAAACTTCAACCAATAAAAATTAAAATATTTAAGCAAAGCGTAAGGATGCAAAGCCCTGCAGTAAAGAAAGATACATGGCCAAAAGGAGAAAAGGTAGCCGAGGTGGTTTGGTTGCCGTTGTAGCAGATTAAAAATTCCACACAACCTGAGAGTGGGCGACGCTTCGGTTCCGCATGGGAATGGCAAATGGAGCTGAAGCTGGAGCTGGAGCTGGAGCTGGAGCTTGGGTTGGCCTCCCAAAAAGTATCATTGCAAAGTTTTGTTCGCTTTTCATTCTTCTTTTTGTGCTGCATGCGAAATGCTGCTGCTGCGGTAAAAATGCCTGCGAGGCAAGGACCTCGACTCAATGTTGCTATGTCTCTCTACGAATAAATGTGCGAGTGTGTGCGCGCTAAGTATTTTCTCAGTTAATTATGCAAAGATATACGCTTAAAATTTTGCAATATTACGTGCATATTTCAAATACTCAACGTAAATTCTGTAGCTCTCTGTCTCTCTCTCCCACTCGACACACATCTCACTCTTTGTCGCTCGCAAGAAAGCTGTAAAAATGCCTCAAGGATACAGCTGGCAAATGAGAGCTGGCTGGAAAGGTTATGCCGTGTACGTGTGGGTTAAGGCTTACCTTGTCACAACCTTGGCCCGAGGTCGCTTCTGGGGTCGCTACAATACCCACACACACACACACACACACTTACACACACACATCCCTTCGCTTGGCAGCTGGCGCACTGCTTTTTTAATTGCTCGTTTGCCTTGCAATCATCGTACGCCGTAAATGTTGCCGTTTATTGTTACGGCTCACACACACACACACACACGGACACTCCGTCACGTTGCGAGCCAACGAAATATGGCCAAGAGTTTCGAGTCTAATTAAAGCGATGCGATTTTAATGGAATTAGCAAACGTCTTTAGACGTCCTTCTCGGGCTTCAGTCAGATTTCAAATTATAAGAACAGCTAAATGTCAAGCGACCTCCTAATTGGATTTTATTTAAGTCAAAAATCAATTTGCCTATCGACTCCAGATATTTTACTGCACTTTAAAATTGAAGCTTTGCTTTTTTGCAGATTTTAATTTCACATTTATTTAATTCCGAATTGAAAAATCTTGTTTAGCATTCTTCGAATGAATAGAAACAGTGGCTTAAACTTTGTGCCAAGTATTTATTAATTAACTTTGCATTTGCATGGAGTCAACGGAGTAAAAGTTTCATTAAGCTCCAATGCAGCATCTGAAAATTGTTTATTCTGAATTTCACCTCACTAGTGGACCACGCCCCCAACCCCCCGCATCGCCCATGTCATGCTCGAGAGCACTGCAGCAGAAAATAAAGCTTGCAAAATGCAAAACAAAAGCTCAACTTCAACTAAATGCGGGAAGAGTGTGGGAGACGGAGACGAATAGAGTAACTAAGTGAGCAGTTTTGGGAGAACGACGAAGGAAGATGAGAGAAGGGAGACAGTATACTATGGGGAGAATTCCAGTTCCAATTCCGAATATTCATTAATAACTTTTAAGCCAAGCAAGATTTTTTTTATTTAGTTAAAGACACCATTTTATTGGAAAGTAAAAAAGTAATTTCCAATATGTATATTTATTTTTTAGAATGGCTTTTGTACCTAAGAATAAAGTTTATCATCAGAAAAAATATAATCATTTATCGAATTCAGCGCTTAAGCTTACCAATGAATCGTAATTTATTTTATTGCAAAAATAAATATATTTTTCGTCTCAATATTTCTTATAAGTTTGATCTGAACCGTTAAAATCACATCCTTATCTTTTCTGGGCGCTTCTCATATATTTACATTTTAATGTATGTATTTGTAAGATTTTAAAACAAAAAGAACAATAATTTCTGCTTGCAAAAATGACGAAATACACGAAAAAAGCGAATTATCCCCATAGTGCAGTGGAAACGCAACTTTCGTTAGCAGCTGCAGCGCGATGCGATGATAACTGAAAATCTATTTTCTAACTGACTGACATCCAATACAGTATTTGAATGTTAAGCAAACGGATAGAGGGGGAAACACACACACACACATACACACACACACACACACATAGACACACACACACACACATACACAC
Organism: Drosophila formosana; assembly: GCA_035045625.1. Lineage (NCBI taxonomy): Eukaryota > Metazoa > Arthropoda > Insecta > Diptera > Drosophilidae > Drosophila > Drosophila formosana. The sequence continues at coordinate 20,227,415 of JAWNOW010000232.1, forward strand.
ACACGTACACAATCATATAAATAAAAATATGGTAAGCAATTTGTGTTGTGCATTGCTGAAGCCATGTGATGCTCATGCTCACCTTGCCACGCCCAATTTAGTTTTGTCACATCAAAATATTTGCTGTTGCTCTTGCGGCAAGGGGGGCGGAGGCAGAAGGGGAAGGGACGCTTGTGGGCGCTTACCGCGTATAATTTATCTATGCATATGTTTTGAGTTGCCATCAGCAGTGAGGCAGCATCCAGCAGGAACCCGGCGAGAACACGAGAAGGTCCGCATAAATCACAAACCCCTCCTCAATTCAGTCACATCCAAACATTTTCCCATCACACACACACACACACACACACACACACACACACACACACACACACACACACACACACACACACACACAGTTTCACACCCCTTTCATGTAACGGCAGTTTTCGCCCTCGCACATCACGTAAAAATCCAAAAGCAATTGCCGTCAATTTATTTTCACGTGCCTATTAAAAGAACGGGATTAGAATGGTATCCACATTTGGGGTTTTCTTTTTTCACATTCATCGTCGTATGCGATACAACGCTGTTCAGCTTCGGAGATCTTGTTGATGCAACAAAACATAAATACGATGTATCTCATGTCATCAACGAAATATTTTAATACTTATGTGACAAACCATCACCTTTTCAAAGAAGCACTTAATTTTAAATTATGTTAAACAATAAACATCGTCTTTCCTTATTTAAAATTACTTTTTACTTTTAATCATCAGTGTATACAGCGTATCAGATATATATATATATTGAATAACAAATTTTCAAAGCAAAACAGAAGTAGAATTGTTTATAATTTGAACCAAAAATTTTGAAGGGAGTTTCCCTTCCATGTTATATATCATGTTGATCATTTTCATGTATCTTATGTCATCAACATAGTATTTTAATACATACATATTTTACAAACTAATACGTCCATTTAGGTATTTAAAGATGCATTTAATTCTTAATTATATTAAATAATAGAGATCGTCTTTCCTTAATTAAAGTTAGTTTTTGGTTATGATCAGTATAGACGGCGTATTAAAAACACATCTCGAAAAACAAAACTGAGGTTGAATTGTTTATAATTTAAGGCAAACATTTTCAAGGGAGTTTCCCGTCTATGTTCTATATTATTTTGCCCATGTTCTCTGTGGAAAGCATTCAGATTAAGCGTGATACATTTTTAATGATTAAATAAAAAAATTTGTACCGTTTTCCTCCGAAGAACCTTAAGGAAATTGATGTCGAAATGAAATGAGCACACAAAATATAATGTTTGTAAAGGCGAAGGCCCCAGCAGCCAATGCTTAATAATATTTTTGCATTTAACTATAATTTTGGCTTAACCACATATAAATAAATAAATAAAAGAATATGTCTTTAATTTATACAGAAAGATATTAATTTTATATTTTTCACTTACAATCGTTTAAATCATATTTAGTAATTATAAACATATTTTTTTACTAAATCAGGTTTTCGCGTCGATTAAATATAAAATGTAAAAATACTATTATTTTCTGAAGTCAAATGTAAAGTGAATCATTTATGTGTTAAATCATTAAATTAAATGTTAAATTGTCAAAAATGTAGACGGTAAATGGGGGAAATTGGTATTGGGGATGCCCCAATCTTTTGGCCCAGCCAAATCTCAGCTGAACGCAAATAATTTGATAGCGTTGGCGGGTCGACGGACGGCAGGCGAAACATGCATAACAGCAGCATCATCGTTATATTCACATGTTTAGCACACAAACGAAATGCCACAGCAACAAAAATATGCATACAAATCCAAATCCATCTATGCGTATTGATAGCCAAAAACAAAACCAAACCGACCAAATCTAGGCAAGTGGAGTGAAGGCGACGCAGAGTCCGAAACTCAAATCTGACGACTGCTCCACATTTTGTTGTGCATGACAAACATTGTGTGTGACTAAGTGTGACTTTGTGTGTGTGTGTGTGTGTGCTATCGAATATTGTCTATATGGGTCTCTGGTCTATGGTCTCTGACTCTGGAAATCTGGATGCTGTTTGTTCGCCCGTTCGTGGCGTCCCAATCAATTGTCCAAATGTCCAAACTTCATTTGTTATTCGCATCACAAAAATTGAAGCAAATCATTTTGCCAATCGCATTTTGATTTCGAATGTCACTGACAGTGCCTGTTATTAGATGGGTGACTACCACCGACCGCCTCCACCACCTTCTACCTCCCAGCAACTACACTACCCTGCCATCCACAATTTATGTTAATTTTTGTGTATTTGCCGCCAGCGGCGCTTGAAATTATGCAATGCCTTTATTAATTTATGACAAACCAAATGGTTAGTCTTGCTAGAGAGGACCACGTGATAAATGCGAGAAAATATCGTTCGCAATGTGCATAACTGTATAATGTCTTCCTATCATACATATTTTAAATGTTTTGGAGTTAAAAAAAAAAAAAACAAAGTATAAAGTTCAATGAACTCAATTGCTTTTTTGTTAGATAATGTGAAAGCAATAATAATAATAAATCGTGAAATATTACTGTCATTCTTCATTCAGGAATTATTAACTAAAGTCTAAATATAATCTGATAAGGATAAGGCTTTTATCAAATCTGTTGACCAATTTATATGTTACTAAGTTAGTTATTTGTTAACAAAACTGACCGGAAAAAATTAAAAAAGTTATTTCCTCAAGTCTTATGAAATTGCAATAAAAACAGCACAGAAAAACTATCGTAATAAGTAAAGCAAGGACTAAACTTTAGATTTGATAGTGAATGGACTTCATACATACATATGTATGTATATTGAAATACAGTACCGTATTATATTGTATTATAAGTACCGATTAAGTACCAAACAATGATCGTTTAATCTTAAGCGCAAGACGTAAAATTAATATGGTAATTAGGCCTACATATAATAATATTTAATTGTGTAATAAATGCAATTGTTTAAAAAAATGATATATACAAATTAAAGCATTCAACAGAAGCAAAAATCAGTTACGTTCCGATGCACATCTCTGTCTACGAAGTGGATAGTGTGTGGCTAGTGCAATGCTGGCAAACTACACCAGTCCTACTACAGGGTAGTCTCTATGCCCTTGGTCTCGGCTATTTATGCAGTGTTTAACTTGGCCCAAAGCGTTTACTAGATGAGGGGGCGTGGCATTTCCATTCTAACGCGCCAGGCGCGTAACTCATTTTCGCCCCAGACGAATAAGCGGAAAGTGCAAGCAAACAGAAAAAACGGAATACATATATAGCTTCTTTCTGCCCATCTGCACGCTTAGTTCTTGGTGAGCGATTTTTGTTGCAAAATTTCACAATTTGTAATATTCTGCACGACAATTAGTCTTAAATTAAGCGTTTGTTTTTGTGGGGGTCTGAGCCAGTGTAGCCGTCAGCTCGTTAGATTGATTATAAAACAAGTAAGAAAGCTACAGTCGAGAGTGCTCGACCGTATGATACCCGCAACCCATTTCGAGAGAAAACAAAAAACTTAAATGATATTTTAACAAAAAATATACCGAATATACTAAAACTTGTGTTTTGTATATATTTGAAAATAGCGGGTAAAAATCCACAACACCGTTATGGTCATACTGTCAACTAAACAAACAAAGCGCGGGCAGCTGGTAGTGAATTTTCCATATAAAATTGATTCTTTAATAACTTCCTTGTTTTTCATTCGATCTCAACCAAATTCACAGGAATATAATTATTATTATGCACACCAAAATGCTCTAGGTCTATTATTACGGCTTTTACAGACTTTTGGGGGCGGAAAGGGGCGTGGCATCAAACTTTTGAAATAAACTTGATCTGCGTAGCACCTATAGGAGTACTGTCCCCAAATTTGGTAGCTCTAGCTCTTATAGTCTCTGAGATCTAGGTGTTCATACAGACGGACAGACGGACATGGCTATATCGTCTCGGCTGTTGACACTGATCAAGAATATATATACTTTATGGGGTCGGAGATGCCTCCTTCTGCCTGTTACATACATTTTCTGTTGGCACTAAGTTATAATACCCTTCTACCCTATGGGTAGCGGGTATAAAAAAGGATAGAAAAGGACACAAATTAAAAACAAAACGACAAAAAACAAGACAAAATATTTTTTTTATACATTTTATGTAATATCACTCTTTATTGGTTGCCAACTCGTTTAGAACATCGTCAATGTCATCATTGCAAGCTTCTAAACTTAGATTTTTTGTAGATTGGTTGCTTCCAATCATTTTTATACCCGCTACCCATAGGGTAGAAGGGTATTATGACTTAGTGCCAACAGAAAATGTATGTAACAGGCAGAAGGAGGCATCTCCGACCCCATAAAGTATATATATTCTTGATCAGCGTCAACAGCCGAGATGATATAGCCATGTCCGTCTGTCCGTCTGTCAGTCTGTCCGTCTGTCCGTCTGTCCGTCTGTCTGTCCGTATGAACACCTGGATCTCAGAGACTATAAGACATAGAGACACCAAATTTGGCAAAAAGGTTCCTTCATACCCTACGCAGATCAAGTTTATTTCAAAAGTTGGATGCCACGCCCCCTTCGCCCACAATAAGCATTAATCTAGAAAAAGTCAAGTTTTTTTTTATGTAAATCGCGTATAACTCCAAAAGTTCTTTGTGTAATGATGTGTAATTTGGTAGCCCATCTGCGCTTGACACTCTTAATATACCCTGTAATTTTGGTATAAATCTGATAAGTGGAACAAAAGTTATTCGTTAAATTATTTATCAAAATTTTTGTGCCCAGTGCATATGGACGTATTAAGTGTGTGAATGACCTAGAGATATCAAATTTGGTGACAATATTCGTGTAGGTCTTACGCAGATCAAGTTTGTTTTAGATTTTTGCCACGCCCCTTTCCGCCCCCAAAAACTGTAAAAGCCGTAATAATAGACCTAGAGCATTGAATTTTGGTATGCAAATAAAAATTATATTCTCAATAACTCCAGTGAACTTGGTTGAGATTGAATGAAAAACAAAGAAGTTATTAAAGAATCAATTTTATATGCAAAATTCAGTTGCAGCTGCTCGCGCTGTGTTTGTTTAGTTGACAGAGTGACCATGTCGGTATTTAATGGATTTAAAAAAAATATCTATATACAAAAAAACAAATTTTAGTATATTCGGTGGTATATTTTTTGTTAAAATATCATTCAAGCTTTTTGTTTTCTCTCGAAATGGGTTGCGGGTATCATACGGTCGAGAACTCTCGACTGTAGCTTTCTTACTTGTTAAATATTGCTCAGGTATTTTATATTCATGGCAACATACGCCTTTCCGGCGTAGCCCAAACCTAAAAAAGAAAAAACATTTTCAATAAATGTGTGAAACAAAAGAGTATTAAAATATAAAAATATTTATCTGATCGATAAAATCGCATTCAAAGTTTCTACCAAATTAGCTTGGCTAAAAACACGCTCAACTTCTGCATTTGACCTGGGCAGCGACAGCAGTTGTAGAGCAAATGTTGCCAATTCCATAAATGGGTTTTTGCCAGCCGAGTTCTTATAATTTCTCACCTCTGCCCAAAACGCAACTGTGGTATCAATATTAGTCCAATTTATAAGGTGTATTGTATTGTATTGCGATACAATTTTCGCGATACGATTGCTAGGTATTTTAAAAAATTCTAAAATGAAAACAATCGGGACTTTTTTTGCGCGCATAACATTTTCGACCGTAAATGTTTCAATTTTTTGTAATATATCAAAGTTGTCAGGTAGCCTGAAAGTAAATAGAATTAAAATTAATTGGCCGATTAAATAGTAAACTATCTATAAAAAATTATCTTAGCATTGCTTTAAATGGATGATAAGCTCTAGTACAAAAGTCAGTACAATACTGGCGGATAATATTCTCTGTCGTGTCATCAATTTTATGTTTAATCGTTTTTAAATGAGACTCAAACTCGTACCCCAAGTACAGATCCCGTTTCATGATTGGTTCAATTTTGTCATTAAAAATATTCACGTCGGCGTCAGAAGGAATTATTTTTATTTTCAACATATTTATTCCAAGTATTAGGTCTCCTAGCAATTTAGTCGGATTGCAATTTTTCGACTGAAAGTTCTTATTTATACGCTGCATATCATCGAGAATTGATTTTAAGAATACCAAATATAAATAGTTGGTGTCGTTAAACAAATCGCTTAAACTTTAGGCTTTGTGGTATTTTTCCGTTAATGCAGTGGTATTAAAATGCAGCTTCAGCTCATTTGTCAAGCGGATAAATAAGGCCAGGCGAAAATAAAAAAAGGACAGATAAAAGGCTAGGGGATGTTTTAAATTTTTTCCGGGTGACGCACAGTGTGCCCAAATCGGCCTCGGGAGCCAACTGGAATTCAGAGCAGCAGCCGCATAGGGCCACACTGGTGAACGGCACAGGTCCTGTCAATGTCAACGTCAATGTCACATTGAACCTGAACCACTTTGATGCTGATGCTGTGACAAATGGCAACGGCCCCTTTCCAACACCGACAACCATCGACAACTTCCAGCAGTTCCTCAACTACAATCATCAATTGCCAAAGGGATTCTCGTCACATCTGCAGACTGGACTCGACCAGACCAGAGACCATACCACAAGTAGCAACTGCAGATCGACGTCTGGAAGTCGTAGAACGTGCCTTGGTCTTCATTATCGAGACCATCGAGAATCAGCGTCAAGTGGACAATTTCTGGGGCGTTCTGTTGCTGCAGCGTAATTGAGCGATGTGCGCGATTATTTGGTAAGCGAACAAATTGATAAACTGTCCATTGCCAAATTGATACACGAAATCGATCAAAGAATTCAACAATTGCCATTCAAATTCGATAGTGTAACGACAACAACACCAACAACGACGTTCACGACATACAACTCATCAAATCCCGATCCGATGGGCTTTGATCTGTTTAACAAGATTCGTCAATGGTTTCAGCTGGGCTGACGAAGCCAACAACAATCCAAGGATCAGCAATCTAATCACACTGCTTTCAATGACGTTGACTTCAGACGCAAGCGCAGTTATCAAGCTCTGAGCAACGAGGATTCCGCAGAGCGGTTGATTAGATATCGTAGAGTCGATAACACATTTCCTAAATTCATGCCGAATGACGCTGATGACTACATCCATATGGCGGATTCAAGGCAGCGCAAGGAGCAGGAGAATATTAGCAATAACTTGGCATGCCAAAATATAAAACGTCTTTCAATATTCAGCGCACACAACACACAAACCACAACTATTGATTTGTCGGACACGGAGCAGCAGCAACATCATAACGAGAGCAATATTTATCAGGCATTCTCCGATCGTCTTGTTGTAGATCTACCAACAATGCCGCGCTCCGAATTTGGGCGCGAATTCGAGAGTGTGCAGAATGTACCGCAGCGGACAAATGTTAGCGATTGCGGCGTCTATAGCTGCATGTTTGCCGAGTACATTACTCGCGACCAACGCGCAACAAAACCATTCGCTACTACGATTCAATGGGCAAGCCCAATCAGATGGTGTTGAACGCCTTGGAGACATATCTGCGTGAGGAGTCGCTGGACAAGCGCAAGGTCCTCTTCGATACCAGCGACCAGCCATACACCAATGGACACCACCAACGTGCACCGGCACTGGAGCTATATCCTTGCTGAACAGATCTATTTTGCGTGTCCAACGCTTAACCGCGCCATGACCGTTCTGTAGCAGGCGTGGTATGAAGAATGTGTTCATTGCATAAACACTGGGCAATTTTCCCTTCTTGGTCTAGAAATTAATAACCTCATCGTTTAGCCAGCAGCTGCCTGCCAACGTGTTGATGTCGTTGCGTGTGATATTCCGGTTCAACTTCGACACAAGTACCATGTGGGGCGGTCCATAGATGAGTTCGTTGTAGCGCTGTTGATGCGCCTCAGTGAACGATATAATCTGAGGCTCGTCCTCTTCTTCCGAAGAAGAAGAGGTAAATCTACCAACAATGCCGCGCTCCGAATTTGGGCGCACCTCGTCGGCCACGCGGCCAAATTAACTGTACTCGGATGCGCTGCGTTGTGGCACAAATGGCTTTGCATCCGATCCGCACTTCTCAAGTCCATCCAACAGTCTATCATCGTCGGAGGCACGATTGAATGGACATGCCGGCAACTTGTACGAGTCAAACATGAGCAAAGACAATGTGCTGGAGGACCTAGAAACCCGCAAGACCTAGAAACTTCATGTCAGGTAGATACGACAATATGAAAATTGATTTTATTTTCAATTTTAGAGAACAGACCGTTCTCATTCACAAATCAAAAATTGCAAGAGAAATCTATAATACAAGAAATTGCTTTTTTCCGCAACGTCCTAAAAATGTCATGATGATACGATTACTAAGCTAAAGCATTGCTAGGTGAGTGATTGTCCTCTTATATGTGAGTTGGATGACACGATAAAATAATACAAAAAATCTAGTTCTCTCTATTAGTAAAACTGGTTTACAATGCTTCACCGCATTTTGGTTTTTGTATCAATCATTGACAGATATATAGTGTAATTTTTATTATAACAATATTTTAATTTACCAATAACAAGTTTATTTTTTTTTATCCAATTTTTTGGTGTGAACGAGAGTAATAACTCGTTCTTGACCAATGCCTGCGCCTGTTATAGGATTCAGTTTGGGACTCAGAACAGGCAGAGTCGTAGAAAGACAACACGCCATATAGCGTTTGATTAATGTCTCTAATGTAAACAAACACATAAAGAAAATTATAAATAATACTTTCTGAAATGGACGCAAAACAATTAGAGGCAATTTGCCTTCATAAGCGTACATCTAGCTAAATTATATTTATTTTCAACAATTTTTACAGGATTGTGTAAATCAATAGAAAAAAAATGAAAATAAAAAAAAATTACCTTAGTAGCTACCATAGTATTGCTAATATACTTCAAACTTACATATACACAATATGTAATCCAAGTAAAAAGTAGTTTTTCTTATGTTTTCCCATCGTTTTGATCTTAATTGTTTTATTTTCTTTTTGTGTCAAATATTATGGTAATTATAGAATTGGTTTTCTTTTCGATTTGGGAAAACTTAAAAAAACGTATATATGGTTATGTTTGTATGTATGCAATAATGCCACTTTCAGAACTTACTCGTAACGTTTCGAATACACACTAAAAACAAATTATCACTTTTCTAAAAGTTTATTTGTATTAGTTTACTTTTCTTATAACAAGCACAGGGAACTGGAATTTCTTTTTGTTTTGTTGTTTTTTTTTTGTGTTTTATAGTAAATGGATCTAAGGAGTTACTGTAATAAAGAACTAAAAATATATGTATGTAAGAATCTACACGTCTATACATATCATCTCGGTGGCGAGTTGTTCTCTGGCAAAACAAAAAAAATGATTAAAAAAAAGTTATCAAAATAATATCTGTACATACATTTGAGGTATATAACGTGACCATCGATCGATCAGGTGTACGGTATTTTTATATAAGTATATATATTCTTGATCAGTGTCAACAGCCGAGACGATATAGCCATGTCCGTCTGTCCGTCTGTATGAACACCTAGATCTCAGAGACTATAAGAGGTAGAGCTACCAAATTTGGGGACAGTACTCCTATAGGCGCTACGCAGATCAAGTTTATTTCAAATAATAATATATATAGATATAACGAGAGACTTCCTAATACCATATAAACTAATGGGTACATAATAGATAGAATATGGCGTGACACACATACGATAGAGAAAGAAAGTGACAGAGAGAGGAAGCGAAAGGAAAGGGGCGGAGTGAATATCTGCAAATTAATTAGCGCCATTATAAAGGTCGCTGCTTTATTAACAACAAGTAAGAAAGCTACAGTCGAGAGTGCTCGACCGTATGATACCCGCAACCCATTTCGAGAGAATACAAAAACTTAAATGATATTTTAACAAAAAATATACCAAATATACTAAAACTTGTTTTTTGTATATATTTGAAAATAGCGAATAAAAATCCACAACACCGTTATGGTCACACTGTCAACTAAACAAACAAAGCGCGGGCAGCTGCAAGTGAATTTTCCATATAAAATTGATTCTTTAATAACTTCCTTGTTATACCCGCTACCCGACGGACAGACGGACATGGCTATATCGTCTCGGCTGTTGACACTGTTCAAGAATATATATACTTTATGCGGTCGGAGATGCCTCCTTCTGCCTGTTACATACATTTTCTGTTGGCACTAAGTCATAATACCCTTCTACCCTATGGGTAGCGGGTATAAAAATTTACTCCAATTACTCAATTCGAAGTTCTATGTTTGTACTGTATTCATATTTTTATTTAATTTTTAATTTTTTATTTTTACAACGAATAAGAGTTATTGTTTATGTTGTTCATGTCAAAAAATGCAAATTCAGGATGTTCCTTCCAAGCACAAACCATATATAACAAATATATTTATCTTATATTATAAAATAACCTAACTAACTTCAATGGTGTTATAAATGTCAACAACCATTTTTTTAAACGTTTCAGAGGAATTTGTTGTTATAGTTGCCTTCATTCATCTACATTCAAAAAATATGCAAAAAAACAAAATGTAGAAATTTTTAATGACGCACGCGACAAACTTTACAAAAGTTGCAAATCCGAACGCAAAATTTGTTTAAGATTAAGTCAAATTTTGTGTTTGGACCCAAGATTTGATGCACATTGGGCAAAAACCTTGGATGCAATGATAGCACATATTCTTTTCAGTCCTCGATCGCGAAAGTGATACAAAGGGTTAAGCTGATACAAAATTTGACTCAATAATCAATCGCATCGTTTCTTTTACATTTCTTTTATGTGCTCTGAATATAAACCGAGATTTAAAAGACCAAATACCAATGTAAGACTCTTTAAGAAAATAAATCTAAACAAAACGTGGAATAAAATTTAAAAAATAATGTTGCTTTTAGTAAAAATTGAATTTTGATAATTCTCAATTTTTTTTACCCGCTATCCATAGGGTAGAAGGGTATTATAACTTAGTGCCAACAGAAAATGTATGTAACAGGCAGAAGGAGGCATCTCCGACCCCATAAAGTATATATATTCTTAATCAGTGTCAACAGCCGAGACGATATAGCCATGTCCGTCTGTCCGTCTGTCCGTCTGTATGAACACCTAGATCTCAGAGACTATAAGAGCTAGAGCTACCAAATTTGGGGACAGTACTCCTATAGGTGCTACGCAGATCAAGTTTATTTCAAAAGTTGGATGCCACGCCCCTTTCCGCCCCCACAAGTCTGTAAAAGCCGTAATAATAGACCTAGAGCATTGAATTTGGGTGTGCATAATAATAATTATATTCTCAATGATTCCTGTGAATTTGGTTGGAATCGAATGAAAAACAAGGAAGTTATTAAAGAATCAATTTTATATGCAAAATTCACATGCAGCTGCCCGCGCTTTGTTTGTTTAGTTGACAGTATGACCATAATGGTGTTGTAGATGTTTACCCGCTATTTTCAAATATATACAAAAAACAAGTTTTAGTATATTCGGTATATTTTTTGTTAAAATATCATTTAAGTTTGTTGTTTTCTCTCGAAATGGGTTGCGGGTATCATACGGTCGAGCACTCTCGACTGTAGATTTCTTACTTGTTTTTTAATAAAGTCGCAAAAGTTACACTTGGTTTGAATAATAAAATCGTATCCTCTTTCAGTATACCCCTTATTAATCATTAGACTTTGATTTTAGCTTCGTTTAAATTTACAAACAAAATTTCCAATACCTGTGTATATCATATAGTAGTCAAAAAAGTTGAACACGCTGAATAACAAGTAAATTTTTTTGTGATTTTAAATATATCTTTTGTAGCTGATGACTACATCCATATGGCGGATTCAAGGCAGCGCAAGGAGCAGGAGAATATTAGCAATAACTTGGCATGCCAAAATATAAAACGTCTTTCAATATTCAGCGCACACAACACACAAACCACAACTATTGATTTGTCGGACACGGAGCAGCAGCAACATCATAACGAGAGCAATATTTATCAGGCATTCTCCGATCGTCTTGTTGTAGATGTACCAACAATGCCGCGCTCCGAATTTGGGCGCACCTCGTCGGCCACGCGGCCAAATTTACTGTACTCGGATGCGCTGCGTTGTGGCACAAATGGCTTTGCATCCGATCTGCACTTCTCAAGTCCATTCAACAGTCTATCATTGTCGGAGCTGGAGGATGAGCGCAATGAGCACAATCAGTACATTAATCTAATCAACAATATGACACTGCACGACAGTGCATCCGCTGCCACTGTTCCTCGCCGCCCGCCTGGCTTAGTGCGAGATGCGAACGAGAAGCCACCGACGCCACCGCGTTTGCAGAGGATCAACAGCAATGCGGACGATTGGTTGCGGGGCCTCATGAAGAGCAAAGCCGATCGACCTCCATCCTATTCAATGAATCGATCTGAATACTTTAAGCTGCTGGAGAGTGAAACAAAATATCAATATGTACAGCAACCGACGGCAGCGTTGGGCATGAAGAAGACGCCAGAATACAACTACTTGAGCATCGACAGTAGTAATAGTGGTGTTGTCAGCAATAAGGACAACGGCAAGTCAATGTCGAGCCAGATTGATGTACACAGCGAAACTATGGCCAATACTTCGCAAGTGCAACCGCTTGTATCAAATGTTATTTCGCGGCCGTTGGCCAAGGCATTACAGCAGCGTCATCGCTCTTGCATATACTATTCCGACAACTTTCAGAAGAACTTTACTGAGCATCAGCTAATTCAGGAAGCCATCAATGCCACCGAAGAACGTAGTGCCTATGAGCAGAACGTACGTGAGGCGTTGCCCAAGCGCCGCTGCATATGCAAAACGATATTCGTGCTGAAGAAGTTTCCATCGGAAGAAGAGGACGAGCCTCAGACGATACCGTTCACTGATGAGCATCAACAACGAACTCATCTATGGACCGCCCCACATGGTACTTGTGTCGAAGTTGAACCGGAATATCACACGCAACGACATCAACACGTTGGCAGGCAGCTGCTGGCTAAACGATGAGGTTATTAATTTCTATATGAACTAACTCACCGATCGTTCCGAGACCAAGAAGGGAAAATTGCCCAGTGTTTATGCAATGAACACATTCTTCATACCACGCCTGCTACAGAACGGTCATGGCGCGGTTAAGCGTTGGACACGCAAAATAGATCTGTTCAGCAAGGATATAGCTCCAGTGCCGGTGCACGTTGGTGGTGTCCATTGGTGTATGGCTGGTCGCTGGTATCGAAGAGGACCTTGCGCTTGTCCAGCGACTCCTCACGCAGATATGTCTCCAAGGCGTTCAACACCATCTGATTGGGCTTGCCCATTGAATCGTAGTAGCGAATGGTTTTGTTGCGCGTTGGTCGCGAGTAATGTACTCGGCAAACATGCATCTTTTTCCGGAAATACTCCATGTTCTCCTGCGAGAAGCTGAGCGGTAAGTCGCGAGTAATGTGCTCGGCAAACATGCAGCTCAAGACGCCGCAATCGCTACCATTTGTCTGCTGCGGTACATTCTGCACACTCTCGATCTTGAAGTCGCTGGTGTCGCTGGGGACCTTGCGCTTGTCCAGCTACTCCTCACGACTCCAAGGCGTTCAACACCATCTGATTGGCCAATCAAATGGTGTTGGACGCCTTGGAGACATATCTGCGTGAGGAGTCGCCGGACAAGCGCAAGGTCCCCTTCGATACCAGCGACTTCAAGATCGAGAGTGTGCAGAATGTACCGCAGCAGACAAATGGTAGCGATTGCGGCGTCTTTAGCTGCATGTTTGCCGAGTACATTACTCGCGACTTACCGCTCAGCTTCTCGGAGGAGAACATGGAGTATTTCCGGAAAAAGGTGGTTCTTGAGATATATGGCGGCGCACTATAGAATTAATAATAAAGAGAACACGTCAGCTAGAGCAGCGCCACCCTCTTCGAAGTCTTTAAAATAGTTTTTTTTTTTTTGGTAACTTGGCGATTCTGCGCCTCTCTAATGATAGTAATTAATTGTAAGCAATTTCTCATTTTCTTTCCCATTTCGTACACACTCGCGAAACGCACAATGGAGAAATGACCATGTAGTAATTTAGCATTTTACATTTACACGCCGCAGACATAAACTATAGAAAGAAAATTTTTTCAAATACTCAAACTACTGATTACTATATCATGGCCGAGATATGTAATAACATTTTGTTCCTCCGTACATTTAATAAAGCACAACACCGACATGGTCACACTGTCAACTAAACAACCAAAGCGCGGGCAGCTGCAAGTGAATTTTGCATATAAAATTGATTCTTTAATAACTTCCTCGTTTTTTATTTGATCTCAACTAAATTCACAGGAGTCATTCAGACTATTATTGTTATTATGCATACCAAAATTCAATGCTCTAGGTCTATTATTACGGCTTTTAATGCTTTTGGGGGCGGAAAGGGGCGTGGCAAAAATCTAAAACAAACTTCATCTGCGTAAGACCTACACGAATACTGTCACCAAATTTGATATCTCTAGGTCATTCACACACTTAAAACGTCCATATGCACTGGGCACAACAATTTTGATAAATAATTTAACTAATAACTTTTGTTCTACTTATCCGATTTGTACCGGGTATATTAAGAGTGTCAAGCGCAGATGGGTTACCAAATTACACATCATTGCACAATGAACTTTTGGAGTTATACGCGTTTAAAATTTAAAAAACTTGACTTTTTCTAGATTAATGCTTATTGTGGGCGAAGGGGACGAGGCATCCAACTTTTGAAATAAACTTGATCTGCGTAGGGTATGAAGGAACCGTTTTGCCAAATTTGGTGTCTCTATGTCTCTTTGATCCAGGTGTTCATACGGGCAGACAGACGGACAGACAGACAGACAGACGGACATGGCTATATCGTCTCGGTTGTTGACGCTGATCAAGAATATATATACTTTATGGGGTCGGAAATGCCTCCTTCTGCCTGTAACATACATTTTCTATGGGCACTAAGTTATAATACCCTTCTGCCCTATGAGTAGCGGGTATAAAAATAAAAAAATAAAAATAAATAAAAGGGAAATAAAGTTTCTTTTGCTGCCACTTGGCACATTCTTAATTTCTTGCGTATTTTGTCAAGACAAATTGAATTTTTATGAGCGCAGCAGTCTCGTCGTTCGTTCGTTCGCTCTTCCAAAGAAAATCGCAAAAAGGCGTCACGAGACGTAACAGCAGCGGCAGCGGCAGCGGCAGTGGCAAAGAAACGAGGCGAAAACTTTAAACTTTTCTCATCTTGTGAAATTCATTTTATCACAAGTAATTACTTTGTAAATATATGGGGTGGCAGACAATGCAGCAGACGTCGTCGCGCCGCTACGTGGATTGCACACGCAGGCGGCAGCAGCATCAGCAGCAGCAGCAGCAGCAGCAGCCTTTTGGCCATTTGAAGAGGGCAATAAAATTGCTGGCAACACACACATAAAGAAAAACCTTAAAGACTTTGCAACATGCAACAAGGAGTTCAGCTTGCCACAGTACTTATGAAAATGGCGGTTTCGAAAATAGTTTTTAAATTAAGCACATAATAAACAAACTTCTTGCTATAAAACTCTTCTAACCATGCGAGCAATGCAACAATGTTCGCAATCAAATGTTGCCAACAGTAAGTTTACGAAAGAAATAAATAAATCAAATTAGTCTGTGAATATCGAACAAGGAGTTTAGCTTGTAAGCACAATACTTATAGAAATGGCGGGTTCGAAAATAGTTTTGAAATTGAGCATATAATCCCCAAGCTGCCTGCTAGAAAACTCTTCTTTGCATGCAAACAAAGCAGCAATGTTGATAATCAAATGTTTCCGGCAGTCAATAAACGAAACAAATAAAACAAGTACATTAAACAATAAATCAGAATTCAATAAACTAAATTATATTTTATGTACAGAATTCAGCTTGTAAGCACAATATATATAAAAATATAGGGTTCGAAAATAGTTTTTAAGTTGAGCATACAATAACAAAGCTGCTTGCTACGAAAATCGTTTGTACATAGATGCGGTCAATGCAACAATGTTGCTAAGCAAATGTTGCCAGCAGTCAAGTAACGAATGAAATATGTAAATCAAATTATTCTCTTTGAACATGTTGCGCAGAATTTAGCTTATCGGCGCAGTACATATAAAAACAGTGGGCTCAAAAATATAGTTTAAAACAAGCTTCCATGCATGCCTGCAATGCAACAAAGTTGCCAGCTGTCAAATAAACAAAATATTTATGTCAGCATTATTTTAAATAATTATTCACTGCAAGCTTCTTTACATGCTGCAATGTAACAATGTTGCCAGTAGCCAGCTAAGAAAACAAATCGAAATCAAGTTTACATAATCTTTATTGTTGTTGTTATTGTTAAATGCACAGCGTAAATGCAACTTGCCATTGGGTTTGTCAAACCGCGACAATAATTTGCATTGTCAGCCGCACAAAGTTCTGTGTAAACATTGAAATTAGTGGCAGATCGCTCAGAGAAGTTCGGCTGCTTAATCGAACAGACCAAAGCCCATGTCGTCATCCTCCTCTTCCTCTTCGGACTCGACCTTCTTGGCCTCCTCCTTCTTCTCGGCAGCACCACCGGCACCAGCGGCTGGGGCCGAAGCGGCAGCAGCAGCAGCAAACTTGCTGGGATCCTTGATGTACTCCTTGATGGTAGTGGCCTCCTTGAACTCCACCTCGGTGGTGGCAGCAATAGCCAACAGATTCTTGAAGCCGTTGGCAATGCTGTGCGGAGCCGAGGCGATGGTTGGGTAACCCACCGACAAACAAACGGCAGCCAAATTGGCAACACCCTGTTGGAACTTGGCGCGCAAATCCTCGGGCTTGATGTCCAGAATTTCGGGCGAGAAGATCGAACCCGAATCGTACACTTGGTTGACGATCAGACCGTACGAGAAGGGCGAAATGTTCAACATGTTGAGCAGCGTGGCCTCAGAGGCGCCCACTTTGTCGCCGGGCTTTAGGATGGGCACATCGTTGATGATTTCAATGGTACCCTTCGAAATCTTCGTGGGGATGGACAGAGCCTGGAAGAAACTGGTCTTCTCGGGACCCAGACCGGTGTTTTGGGCCGGGATGATGACGGGCAAAGGGGCAATAGCGCCGGGACGTGCTGGAGCACGAACCTTGGATTCCAGCAGCTTATCGCGCACCTCAGCCAAATCGCCCTTGGTGAACACAAAGCCCACATTGCCCTTGATGTGGGGCAGCAGCTTCTCCAGCTGCGGGTTGTTCTCCAAATGCCCACGGATCGCCTTACGCATCATCGTGTTCTTGCCCATCAACACCACAGCCAGGCCACGGAGGCTGGTGCGGATGTTCTGCATCTGCTTGGAGCCCACATTGTCGGCGCCCACAATGAAGCACTTTGGAAACTCATCGAAGAGTTCCTATAAAGGTGAAACTGTTTAGTCTTTCCGCTTCTCAAAAAAAGTTCAATATATATGTATATTTGGAGCACTTACCACAACTTTGATGAAGTATTGAGCCTTCCATGCTGCTTTGTTCTCCCTAACCATTTTGCAGTTGTATTAGGGACTCGGTTTCGAATTTAAGAACTGCAAAAAATACATCAATTTCATTAGATTCGAATGCATTTCTGTGCGCCGCTTTCATGTTTTATGTTTTTGAAGCAAACATCAAGCGGATGTTGCAGATTTTTTAAGATTTTCTGCACGCCTTACCAAAACACAAACTATACGCGGTGGTGACTTGGACCAAATGGACGAGTTGTCATCTTCGCGATTGTAACATCGATATCAAACTATCGGTATTGTAGTGTTATCGAGTGTTTTTTTTATATAATAGGAAAATTACATTAGAA
Organism: Drosophila formosana; assembly: GCA_035045625.1. Taxonomy (NCBI): domain Eukaryota; kingdom Metazoa; phylum Arthropoda; class Insecta; order Diptera; family Drosophilidae; genus Drosophila; species Drosophila formosana. Next base: position 20,245,324 of record JAWNOW010000232.1, read on the forward strand.
AGTATATTATATAAGCTATATATAAACGTTTTTTAAAAAGTCAATATTGTCAACGAACATATTGTAACTCATCAGTCTGAAAATAATAATTATCGTAAAGATGAATTGAAAATTTTAAAATCCATTTGTATAAGTGTTGTAAAACGTTGTTGTGGGACGACTCAAAAGTTATGCATCTGACAGCTGTTAGTAACTGGGTACTAAATAAAGTAGTTTAAATTATAATTTATTTATTAAAAACTTAAAATTGCGGTCGTACAAAAAGAAACTGTTTGGTATTAAAAATACATCGACAGTACCATCGATTTTTCTCTAGTTCTTCACCCGTATCGATAATTGTTTTAGTTTTGAGCTGTGTTTGATGTCATTGCTACTGTTTGTTGTGCAATAAATAAGTTGTGCTTAAACTGGCATGTAGACTCAGATTAAACTTTCGATTCTCAGCAGTACAATGGGCACTAACTACTATGAAATACTCGGCATAAGCAGGACAGCAACAAATGATGAAATCAGAAAAGCATATAAGCGAATGGCACTCAAATATCATCCAGACAAAAACGATCATCCCCAGGCTGCAGAGCATTTCCAGCAAATTGTTGCTGCGTTCGAGATACTTTCGGATAAAGAGAAACGGCAGATTTACGACAACTATGGCGAAGAAGGTCTAAAGTCCAATGGCAGCGAACAACCGAATTATGACCAAACTTCATCTGACATGTTGCCCTTTATGTGCGCTGTTGGTGGAACTGTTTTATTTGCCTTTGCGGCATTTAAGACATTCCAATTTTTTACAAAGAAAAAGGACGCTGCCCACGATGACGACTCATCATCAGAGTGATTAACATTTATGTTTCTCGAATTTAATACTCTACATTTTGTAAATAGATAGTTTCGTACGAAAAAACAATAAACCGTAATATCTTGCTTAACTGAACACCTGAACATCAATAATGTTAGTTTCAAAATAATGACAAAATGTATATTTATGTCGATAATATGGTTCTTATGGATATTTTTCTGTAAAATAAGTATATATTTGCATATAACGATAACATATGTAAATACCTTCAATGGGTTTTTATCGATATATGAAATTTAATATAACCCGATATAGGGTCCTCCGATACCTTGGACGCAGAAGCTCGATTTACTTGTCCCATGCAAATTACTCATGATTACAATTACTCAGCTGTTTCATTGAAAGCGGCCACACTCAAAATTAAACGTTGGAAATATGCAATTAATTTCATTTTTTGCAGTGAATTGTGCAAAACGGAATTTTTATAATACCAAAAAAAGAGAGTGGCTGTAGACGGAAGCTATTTTAGAATTTTGAATACCTTTACATTTTAAGGAAATTTGTTTTTATTGCATTATTGCTATTGCTGGAATTCACAAGATTAATTTTCAAATAATATACAATTATTTTATTTATTTATTCTTTTGTATTTCCAAATAAAGCAGAATCCATAAATCAAATATCACGATGGTCATATTTATTTATTAAAAATGTCAGTATATCGATATTTTGGTATTTTTTCGCTTTTCTTTGTTAGTCACTCTTGTTTCATATATTAAACGGGACTTTCATTTAATACTGATTATTCATAAGTGCAAATCGCATCGCATCGCTGAAAATCTCAATTGATTGTTAAAATGAGCAACCGTAATAATAACCAGAATCGACTCCGTGGAAGCAGCAGTCCATATGAAGAGAACGCTAGGATGTACAGAGAATTTGCAAGAACTGCCAACGATGCCTCGCGAGTTTTTTTGATGATGGCGGATGCTCAACGTCATGAATCTCCGCTTGTGACAAATGCTGCTTGGATTGGCGGTGGTTTATTGTTGCTAGCCTATATAGTCAATGTTTTCGAAAAACCTAAAGATAATTTCTTGCAGCAATAGAAAATACAAAAAAAAATGTAAAACATAAAAATGTATGTACATATGTATATGAAAATTAGAATGTCAAATAAAATGTTCCCGTTCCACAACTTTTGTGCTGCTTTTCCATTACAAGAAAATACATTTGACATTGAAATAAATTCCCAATTAATAGAATTTTCTGGAACATTGAAATTATTGAGATAGTATGTACATATTATGTAAAGTGATTAATAAATGCTGATAACTGCGCTGAACGATATATTGAAAAACTTTCGTCACGATAAGAATATCGATACTATCGCAAAGTTCTTCCATCATTGTCCGACGCGCTTTGTCAAATGAATTTGGAACATCTCATAAATTCAAAAGGGAGGTTTTAGTGTTCCTGCTGTCGAAATGGTTAATCACGATCCATACCAAATACTTGGCATTAAGAGAAGTGCCACAAATGACGAATTGCCAATGCTTATCTTCAACTTTTGGCGAATTGCTATGGCAAAGATGTTAAGCAGTTTAGGCGCATCGTAAGAGCGTATTTACAACTATGTGGCATGGGACAGGATGGCCCAGAGACATCTTCAACTCCTTTCTGTACCAATTCTATCAGATGGTTTCGCTCGGACCGCTCAAAAATGGTCTTTTATATCGGAGGATCCGTTTTATTGGGAGTCGTCGCGTATAAAGCATTCCAGCTAAGTAGAACTACGCAAAGTGCCCGATTGATGGATTTGGAGAATAGCTCAACGCAAATAACAACAGCGTTGTCTCCTATTCCAAGATAACTCCTAGAGGTATGCCAGTGGTCAAGAGAAACATCAACTTCAATCTGGCAATGGACCGTGGATAAAATAGCGTCTCAGCACGGAGAGGCTGATTTAGAGAATAGCTCAACGCAAATAACAACAGCTTCAACGTTGCCTCCAATTTCAAGATTACTCCTAGATGTATGGTTCCTGCCAGGAAGCTCGAGCAGCTTGGCAATGGGGCGCAAACAAAGTTACATCTCCTACTGGAGATGGACAATCCTCCAAAGCGATTGCTTCCACAGTCAGCTCTATTTCGAGCTCATCTCTGAGCGCTTGCTCCAAGGTCTGGAAATGGACAGCGGGATCGGTTGGAGCTGCTTGGCAATGGGGCGCAAACATCAGATTTACGACAACTATGGCGAAGAAGGCCTAAAGTCCAATGGCAGCGAACAACCGAATTATGACCAAACTTCATCTGACATGTTGCCCTTTATGTGCGCTGTTGGTGGAACTGTTTTATTTGCCTTTGCGGCATTTAAGACATTCCAATTTTTTACAAAGAAAAGGACGCTGCCCACGATGACGACTCATCATCAGAGTGATTAACATTTATGTTTCTCGAATTTAATACTCTACATTTTGTAAATAGATAGTTTCGTACGAAAAAACAATAAACCGTAATATCTTGCTTAACTGAACACCTGAACATTAATAATGTTAGTTTCAAAGTAATGACAAAATGTATATTTATGTCGATAATATGGTTCTTATGGATATTTTTCTGTAAAATAAGTATATATTTGCATATAACGATAACATATGTAAATACCTTCAATGGGTTTTTATCGATATATGAAATTTAATATAACCCGATATAGGATCCTCCGATACCTTGGACGCAGAAGCTCGATTTACTTGTCCCATGCAAATTACTCATGATTACAACTACTCAGCTGTTTCATTGAAAGCGGCCACACTCAAAATTAAACGTTGGAAATATGCAATTAATTTCATTTTTTGCAGTGAATTGTGCAAAACGGAATTTTTATAATACCAAAAAAAGGGAGTGGCTGTAGACGGAAGCTATTTTAGAATTTTGAATACCTTTACATTTTAAGGAAATTTGTTTTTATTGCATTATTGCTATTGCTGGAATTCACAAGATTAATTTTCAAATAATATACAATTATTTTATTTATTTATTCTTTTGTATTTCCAAATAAAGCAGAATCCATAAATCAAATATCACGATGGTCATATTTATTTATTAAAAATGTCAGTATATCGATATTTTGGTATTTTTTCGCTTTTCTTTGTTAGTCACTCTTGTTTCATATATTAAACGGGACTTTCATTTAATACTGATTATTCATAAGTGCAAATCGCATCGCATCGCTGAAAATCTCAATTGATTGTTAAAATGAGCAACCGTAATAATAACCAGAATCGACTCCGTGGAAGCAGCAGTCCATATGAAGAGAATGCTAGGATGTACAGAGAATTTGCAAGAACTGCCAACGATGCCTCGCGAGTTTTTTTGATGATGGCGGATGCTCAACGTCATGAATCTCCGCTTGTGACAAATGCTGCTTGGATTGGCGGTGGTTTATTGTTGCTAGCCTATATAGTCAATGTTTTCGAAAAACCTAAAGATAATTTCTTGTAGCAATAGAAAATACAAAAAAAAATGTAAAACATAAAAATGTATGTACATATGTATATGAAAATTAGAATGTCAAATAAAATGTTCCCGTTCCACAACTTTTGTGCTGCTTTTCCATTACAAGAAAATACATTTGACATTGAAATAAATTCCCAATTAATAGAATTTTCTGGAACATTGAAATTATTGAGATAGTATGTACATATTATGTAAAGTGATTAATAAATGCTGATAACTGCGCTGTACGATATATTGAAAAACTTTCGTCACGATAAGAATATCGATACTATCGCAAAGTTCTTCCATCATTGTCCGACGCGCTTTGTCAAATGAATTTGGAACATCTCATAAATTCAAAAGGGAGGTTTTAGTGTTCCTGCTGTCGAAATGGTTAATCACGATCCATACCAAATACTTGGCATTAAGAGAAGTGCCACAAATGACGATATTGCCAATGCTTATCTTCAACTTTTGGCGAATTGCTATGGCAAAGATGTTAAGCAGTTTAGGCGCATTGTAAGAGCGTATTTACAACTATGTGGCATGGGACAGGATGGCCCAGAGACATCTTCAACTCCTGTCTGTACCAATTCTATCAAATGGTTTCGCTCGGACCGCTCAAAAATGGTCTGTTATATCGGAGGATCCGTTTTATTGGGAGTCGTCGCGTATAAAGCATTCCAGCTAAGTAGAACTACGCAAAGTGCCCGATTGATGGATTTGGAGAATAGCTCAACGCAAATAACAACAGCGTTATCTCCTATTCCAAGATTACTCCTAGATGTATGGCAGTGGTCAAAAGAAACATCAACTTCAATCTGGCAATGGACCGTGGATAAAATAGCGTCTCAGCACGGAGAGGCTGATTTAGAGAATAGCTCAACGCAAATAACAACAGCGTTGTCTCCTATTCCAAGATTACTCTTAGATGTATGGCAGTGGTCAAAAGAAACATCAACTTCAATCTGGCAATGGACCGTGGATAAAATAGCGTCTCAGCACGGAGAGGCAGACGGAGAATCGTGCTCCTCAATTCCCGCTAGCTGTTTGATAAAGGGCTCCAACCTAAAAGTCTTTGTTGACAAGTATGCAACGATTGCTTCCACCGTCAGTTCCACTTCAAGTTCCTGCCAGGAAGCTCGAGCAGCTTGGCAATGGGGCGCAAATAAAGTTACATCTCCTACTGGAGATGGACAATCCTCCAAAGCGATTGCTTCCACAGTCAGCTCTATTTCGAGCTCATCTCTGAGCGCTTGCTCCAAGGTCTGGAAATGGACTGCGGGATCGGTTGGAGCTGCTTGGCAATGGGGCGCAAACAAAGTTACATCTACTGGAGATGGACAATCCTCCAAAGCGATTGCTTCCACAGTCATCTCTATTTCGAGCTCATCTCTGAGCGCTCGCTCCAAGGTCTGGAAATGGACAGCGGGATCGGTTTGAGCTGCTTGGCAATGGGGCGCAAACAGAGTTACATCTACTGGAGATGGACAATCCTCCAAAGCGATTGCCTCCACTGTCAGCTCTATGTCAAGCTCATCTCTGAGCGCTTGCTCCAAGGTCTGGAAATGGACAGCGGGATCGGTTGGAGCTGCTTGGCAATGGGGCGCAAACAGAGTTACATCTCCTACTGGAGATGGACAATCCTCCAAAGCGATTGCCTCCACTGTCAGCTCTATGTCAAACTCATCTCTGAGCGCTTGCTCCAAGGTCTGGAAATGGACAGCGGGATCGGTTGGAGCTGCTTGGCAATGGGGCGCAAACAAAGTTACATCTACTGGAGATGGACAATCCTCCAAAGCGATTGCTTCTACCGTCAGCTCTATTTCGAGCTCATCGGTGAGCGCTTCCTCCAAGGTCTGGAAATGGACAGCGGGATCGGTTGGAGCTGCTTGGCAATGGGGCGCAAACAAAGTTACATCTCCTACTGGAGATGGACAATCCTCCAAAGCGATTGCCTCCACTGTCAGCTTTATTTCGAGCTCATCTCTGAGCGCTTGCTCCAAGGTCTGGAAATGGGCCACTGAGAAAACTGGGAATTAATGGATTCAATTTGGAAGCTCATTAACACCAACAATCGTTGAATTGGACATCAGCAATTGTTTCATTGTTAATAGGACGAGAAACCTAAAAAACAAGCCACAGTGGTTAATACAGCTTTCTAACAACTGGGGCAATATCATAGAAAAGCGACGGATGTAATTTTAACAGTTCAGGTCAGACTTTAAAAAATAAAAGAACATTGAGAAGTTTGAAAATTTAAAAAATTACAATTCATTACGGATTTTGGTAAGCTGAAGCGTTGAATTCTATTTAGATAATTTATTTTTATGATAAAACTATGTTTTTATGTACAAAATGGCATTTTATACCATAAATATATGAACAATATTCGTACCAACTTGATACAAAATTAATTAATTTGTTTTTCTAATGGCAGCGGCGGGGCACGCCCACTTTTTGAAAAATATGTCCATAACAACATAAAAATAACTGCTTCCCGAAGAATGTCAAAAGTTCCCATAGCGCATTGGTGCAAAATTATTACCGACGCCACTCTGACCGACGACACAAGGCTAACTGGCGCTATTATATATTTTTTATTTTATTTATTTAATTTTGTTTGAAGTTTGGTTTAAAATTCGAAAATTTTAGGAATGTCAAATGCGATTATCGCAAATATCGTGAAATCAGCAATTGTATCGATATTTAACAATATCAGCCCCAAAATAAGTGACAATCGACAGAAAATAATTTAAATATCGATATTTTGATATTACATCCCTATCAAATTGTTTAAGGAGAATCCACTGATTAGTACTACCTGATCACTATGAACAATCATTTTGAAGATTATTATGGCATTTTGGGTGTCAATCAAAATGCATCGCAGTCTGCAATTCGAAAAGCTTATCTTCGTCATATAATGAAGATTCATCCGGACAAGAATCCTGGCCAAACTGCAAGCCAACTTGAACTCTGTAAGAGAATAATTAAAGCATATAAAGTGCTATCAGATTCCTCAAAGCAAAAAGAGTACGATCGAAATTATCAAGACAGAAAGAAGCGACAACAGAACACTAATCAGCAGAGAAGCGCCAGCAGCAAGGATAAGGGAAGCGACAGCGAGCAGAAGAAAAAAAACCAAAAGTCTGATAATAATCAGAACGCGCATTCGTCAAGTAATCAGAAGAGGCACGACTATGGACAACGTCAAGAAAATACTAATCAAAAGAACAGATCCAACAGTGAGCAAAAAGAAAAGCCCAAGCCCCATAATAATCAAAATGCGCATGCCTCAGGTAATCAGGAGAGACAATATTATAGCCGTCGTCAAGAGTATAGTAGTCAACAAAGAAGATCCAACAATGAGCAGAATGAAGAGCCCAAGTCTAAAAATAATTATAACAAGTATATAAGATGGTTTCGCTCAAACCGCTCAAAAATCGTTTGCTTTATCGGAGGATCCGTTTTACTGGGAGTCGTCGCGTATAAAGCATTCCAGCTAAGTAAAACTACGCAAAGTGCCCGATTGATGGATTTGGAGAATAGCTCAACGCAAATAACAACAGCGTTATCTCCTATTCCAAGATTACTCCTAGATGTATGGCAGTGGTCAAAAGAAACATCAACTTCAATCTGGCAATGGACCGTGGATAAAATAGCGTCTCAGCACGGAGAGGCTGATTTAGAGAATAGCTCAACGCAAATAACAACAGTTTCAACGTTGCCTCCTATTTCAAGATTACTCCTAGATGTATGGCAGTGGTCAAAAGAAACATCAACTACAATCTGGCAATGGACCGTGGATAAAATAGCGTCTCAGCACGGAGAGACAGACGGAGAATCATGCTCCTCAATTCCCGCTAGCTGTTTGATAAAGGGCTCCAACCTAAAAGTCTTTGTTGACAAGTATGCGACGATTGCTTCCACAGTCAGCTCTATTTCGAGCTCATCTCTGAGCGCTTGCTCCAAGGTCTGGAAATGGACTGCGGGATCGGTTGGAGCTGCTTGGCAATGGGGCGCAAACAGAGTTACATCTCCTACTGGAGATGGACAATCCTCCAAAGCCATTGCCTCCACTGTCAGCTCTATGTCAAGCTCATCTATGAGCGCTTGCTCCAAGGTCTGGAAATGGACAGCGGGATCGGTTGGAGCTGCTTGGCAATGGGGCGCAAACAGAGTTACATCTCCTACTGGAGATGGACAATCCTCCAAAGCGATTGCCTCCACTGTCAGCTCTATGTCAAACTCATCTCTGAGCGCTTGCTCCAAGGTCTGGAAATGGACAGCGGGATCGGTTGGAGCTGCTTGGCAATGGGGCGCAAACAGAGTTACATCTCCTACTGGAGATGGACAATCCTCCAAAGCGATTGCCTCCACTGTCAGCTCTATGTCAAACTCATCTCTGAGCGCTTGCTCCAAGGTCTGGAAATGGACAGCGGGATCGGTTGGAGCTGCTTGGCAATGGGGCGCAAACAAAGTTACATCTCCTACTGGAGATGGACAATCCTCCAAAGCGATTGCCTCCACTGTCAGCTCTATTTTGAGCTCATCGGTGAGCGCTTCCTCCAAGGTCTGGAAATGGACAGCGGGATCGGTTGGAGCTGCTTGGCAATGGGGCGCAAACAAAGTTACATCTCCTACTGGAGATGGGCAATCCTCCAAAGCGATTGCCTCCACTGTCAGCTCTATTTCGAGCTCATCTCTGAGCGCTTGCTCCAAGGTCTGGAAATGGACAGCGGGATCGGTTGGAGCTGCTTGGCAATGGGGCGCAAACAAAGTTACATCTCCTACTGGAGATGGACAATCCTCCAAAGCCATTGCCTCCACTGTCAGCTCTATGTCAAGCTCATCTATGAGCGCTTGCTCCAAGGTCTGGAAATGGACAGCGGGATCGGTTGGAGCTGCTTGGCAATGGGGCGCAAACAGAGTTACATCTCCTACTGGAGATGGACAATCCTCCAAAGCGATTGCCTCCACTGTCAGCTCTATTTTGAGCTCATCTCTGAGCGCTTGCTCCAAGGTCTGGAAATGGACAGCGGGATCGGTTGGAGCTGCTTGGCAATGGGGCGCAAACAAAGTTACATCTCCTACTGGAGATGGACAATCCTCCAAAGCGATTGCTTCTACCGTCAGCTCTATTTCGAGCTCATCGGTGAGCGCTTCCTCCAAGGTCTGGAAATGGACAGCGGGATCGGTTGGAGCTGCTTGGCAATGGGGCGCAAACAAAGTTACATCTCCTACTGGAGATGGACAATCCTCCAAAGCGATTGCCTCCACTGTCAGCTCTATTTTGAGCTCATCTCTGAGCGCTTGCTCCAAGGTCTGGAAATGGACAGCGGGATCGGTTGGAGCTGCTTGGCAATGGGGCGCAAACAAAGTTACATCTCCTACTGGAGATGGACAATCCTCCAAAGCGATTGCTTCTACCGTCAGCTCTATTTCGAGCTCATCGGTGAGCGCTTCCTCCAAGGTCTGGAAATGGACAGCGGGATCGGTTGGAGCTGCTTGGCAATGGGGCGCAAACAAAGTTACATCTCCTACTGGAGATGGACAATCCTCCAAAGCGATTGCCTCCGCTGTCAGCTTTATTTCGAGCTCATCTCTGAGCGCTTGCTCCAAGGTCTGGAAATGGGCCACTGAGAAAACTGGGAATTAATGGATTCAATTTGGAAGCTCATTAACACCAACAATCGTTGAATTGGACATCAGCAATTGTTTCATTGTTAATAGGACGAGAAACCTAAAAAACAAGCCACAGTGGTTAATACAGCTTTCTAACAACTGGGGCAATATCATAGAAAAGCGACGGATGTAATTTTAACAGTTCAGGTCAGACTTTAAAAAATAAAAGAACATTGAGAAGTTTGAAAATTTAAAAAATTACAATTCATTACGGATTTTGGTAAGCTGAAGCGTTGAATTCTATTTAGATAATTTATTTTTATGATAAAACTATGTTTTTATGTACAAAATGGCATTTTATACCATAACTATATGAACAATATTCGTACCAACTTGATACAAAATTAATTAATTTGTTTTTCTAATGGCAGCGGCGGGGCACGCCCACTTTTTGAAAAATATGTCCATAACAACATAAAAATAACTGCTTCCCGAAGAATGGCAAAAGTTCCCATAGCGCATTGGTGCAAAATTATTACCGACGCCACTCTGACCGACGACACAAGGCTAACTGGCGCTATTACATATTTTTTATTTTATTTATTTAATTTTGTTTGAAGTTTGGTTTAAAATTCGAAAATTTTAGGAATGTCAAATGCGATTATCGCAAATATCGTGAAATCAGCAATTGTATCGATATTTAACAATATCAGCCCCAAAATAAGTGACAATCGACAGAAAATAATTTAAATATCGATATTTTGATATTACATCCCTATCAAATTGTTAAAGGGGAATCCACTGATTAGTACTACCTGATCACTATGAACAATCATTTTGAAGATTATTATGGCATTTTGGGTGTCAATCAAAATGCATCGCAGTCTGCAATTCGAAAAGCTTATCTTCGTCATATAATGAAGATTCATCCGGACAAGAATCCTGGCCAAACTGCAAGCCAACTTGAACTCTGTAAGAGAATAATTAAAGCATATAAAGTGCTATCAGATTCCTCAAAGCAAAAAGAGTACGATCGAAATTATCAAGACAGAAAGAAGCGACAACAGAACACTAATCAGCAGAGAAGCGCCAGCAGCAAGGATAAGGGAAGCGACAGCGAGCAGAAGAAAAAAAACCAAAAGTCTGATAATAATCAGAACGCGCATTCGTCAAGTAATCAGAAGAGGCACGACTATGGACAACGTCAAGAAAATACTAATCAAAAGAACAGATCCAACAGTGAGCAAAAAGAAAAGCCCAAGCCCCATAATAATCAAAATGCGCATGCCTCAGGTAATCAGGAGAGACAATATTATAGCCGTCGTCAAGAGTATAGTAGTCAACAAAGAAGATCCAACAATGAGCAGAATGAAGAGCCCAAGTCTAAAAATAATTATAACAAGTATATAAGATGGTTTCGCTCAAACCGCTCAAAAATCGTTTGCTTTATCGGAGGATCCGTTTTACTGGGAGTCGTCGCGTATAAAGCATTCCAGCTAAGTAAAACTACGCAAAGTGCCCGATTGATGGATTTAGAGAATAGCTCAACGCAAATAACAACAGCGTTATCTCCTATTCCAAGATTACTCCTAGATGTATGGCAGTGGTCAAAAGAAACATCAACTTCAATCTGGCAATGGACCGTGGGTAAAATAGCGTCTCAGCACGGAGAGGCTGATTTAGAGAATAGCTCAACGCAAATAACAACAGTTTCAACGTTGCCTCCTATTTCAAGATTACTCCTAGATGTATGGCAGTGGTCAAAAGAAACATCAACTACAATCTGGCAATGGACCGTGGATAAAATAGCGTCTCAGCACGGAGAGACAGACGGAGAATCATGCTCCTCAATTCCCGCTAGCTGTTTGATAAAGGGCTCCAACCTAAAAGTCTTTGTTGACAAGTATGCGACGATTGCTTCCACCGTCAGTTCCACTTCAAGTTCCTGCCAGGAAGCTCGAGCAGCTTGGCAATGGGGCGCAAAAAAAGTTACATCTCCTACTGGAGATGGACAATCCTCCAAAAGGATTGCTTCCACAGTCAGCTCTATTTCGAGCTTATCTGTGAGCGCTTGTCTGGAAATGGACAGCGGGATCGGTTGGAGGAGCTTGGCAATGGGGCGCAAACAAAGTTACATCTCCTACTGGAGATGGACAATCCTCCAAAGCGAGTGTTTCCAATGTCAGCTCTATTTCCAGCTCATCATTAGTTGGAGATGCATTCCTTGGAGTCCGACTATTCGTGGAACTAACATTAACAATTTTCGTATCAGCAATTCGGATATTGTGGAATGTGATCCACTTAAGCATTAAGATCATACTAACAATTTGCAAATGCTTAAAATTTGGAATTAATTGCTTAACAACTATGATTTGTTTTACGTTCCAAATATTTTTGTAATATTTTGAAAATGTATTTTGTAATCGTTATGTGAAATAAACGGAAAACAGAGTATTCGTTTTACATATATATGCTTGATTCAGAAAGAGTTTTTATTTCCAGAGAAATGTCGAAAATGTGTGTTTGCCTAATGCTAAACTAGGGAATGATTATTATGAATTAGTTTCCAATTTTTTCAATATCATCCGCATTATCGGTATTCAAATAAGTAATATCCTTTTGAAAGTGCTTCTCAATGGCACGACATACGGTCATACTCTTGTCGCCATCGATTAGATTGATGGCAATTCCTGACTTTCCAAATCGTCCAGTACGTCCGATGCGATGCAAGTATGTCTCGCAATCAGCATTGCCACGTAGATCGACAGGCAAATCGAAATTAACAACAATTGTTACTTGCTCGATATCAATGCCGCGCGACAACACATTTGTAGTGATGAGAACTTTTTCCTGTCCCTGTCTAAAGCGATCCAACACTGCCAATCTCTGCTCCACGGTCAAATCACCAGATAGTACTGCTACAGAATGACCATCTTTCGCCATTTTAGAGGCCAGCCAACCAGCAGTTTTACGCGTATGGCAAAATATAATTGCCTGGCCAATGCTAATGCAGCCATAAATGTTTTGGATTGCATTATATTTGCCATCCTCGTTTTTGCAATTCACATAATATTGCTTGATATTGTCCAGTGATTCTTCCTCACGCATCAAACGAATGATGGTTGGTTCTGAGACAATGAGGCGCGCAAAGTCCATAACCTCTTTGTCGTATGTCGCCGAGAAGAATAACATCTGACACTGCGGATTGAGCATTTTATGAATTCGAATGCATTGATCGTGATGCCCTTGTGTTGCGATCATAACATCGGCCTCGTCTAAAACAAAAACTCGCACTTTTTTCATATCAAAGAGTCGCATTTTTAGACCCCAGTCCAGCATCTTGCCAGGCGTCCCAATCAAAATGTGCTCCGTAATTTTTGAGTTGCGATCGACTGCAAAATGTTCATAAAAATCGCATTATTAGTAAAATAATATGATTAGTTTATAAAGATTAAGAAATTACTAAAACATTTAGTGACTAAATAAATATGTTAAATAGTACAAAATAAATGAAAATAATTACGTGAAGAACTTTAAAATTTCATCAAACGATCTAAATAAGAATGCGAGGTATAGTCTCCAGTTGCCTCCATACTTTCAGACATGTTTCTTGGCTCAACAAAAATATAGTATAGTTTGATATGATATGGCCTGATTTTCGATTGGTGTGACCTCTTTCAGCCTATGGGTAGCAGGTCGTTTATATACCAAAGTACTTAGAGGGGTGCAATTTAGAGCTCACCTTCTTCTCCACGAACAGCGAATCTGAGCTTGATATCGGGACAAAACTGTCCCATGCGGGCAGCAACTTCGCCAGTTTGTATGGCCAGTTCGTATGTGGGCGACAGGCAGAGAACCTGCGGATGGCTCAGTGCGGTATTGACGCGACTTAGCATGGCCAGGACAAAGGCAGCCGTTTTGCCGGTGCCCGATTGACTTTGTGCGATCATATTTTGGGGGGGATCGGCAAGGAGAGTTGGCAACGCGGTCTCTTGAATTTTCGACGGCGTATTGAAGCCCATGGCATAAATGCCTTTTAGCAGTTCGGGCTTGAGGTGCAGTGCCTCAAACGTTTTCACCGAATGCAATGGCGAATTTGGGTTCTTCTGTTGCACATCCAGGGATTGTTTTGTGTTAACCAAACCCTTGCCCAATATCTTAATGAGGAGACTCGTTTCCGCTGGATCGGCGACATCCGGTTCGTTGTCCTTGCCGGTAGCGGTGGCTGTCGCTGTCGTTGGTGCATCCGCGGTGGCGTTCACCTTTATCTTGGGCACCTCCTGATCCTCAGCTATTTTGACCCAATCACTCATTTTCAATAATATTTCACTTTTACAACTCAATACTCTAACTACACAAAGATGTGTACTGTAATGCCGGACGCAGCTGTTTAATGGCAATCGATAACACACACCACATATCGATACAAGTGTTGAAAAGCGTAAGTTTAGTATTAGTATGCTGGTTAACGAACAAAACGCGCATTATGCATTTATGTGAAAGTTTCTGCGTTAAACATGCATTTAAATGAATTCCATAATTATTTGAAATGTGCATGTTTCTTTGTACCATTGTTTTGTGGAGGACTGCATGCGGCGTCCTCAAGCAGTGTTGTTAATTGCGCAAAGCACTTTCGAATCAATCGATGCAACGATAACATCATCGGACGTGTCGATAAATATCAAAGTAGATTGTACAATGTTTTGGCAAAGTAAAGTGGTTATATGTTCTGCGCTCCAAATTAGCAATCCAACAATAACTTACACGTAACCGCAACGAGCGCAGTTTCAAACACTGTCAATTGGGGCACAACTTGGATACAATTCAGCCAGTCAGCATTAGGTGCGTATTGCTTATGTGTGTGTGTGTGTGTGTGCGGATCTTCAACTGGCGCGATAACTGAGACATGATTACTGCGCAGTTATGTACTCTGTATGTGTGTGTGCATGCATAAGTATTTGTTGTCATCTACAATATCCCGCAATTTCAGCAACAACAACGACAACACCAAGAAGAAGAAGAAGAGCAATGTCCGGGGCGGGAAATGTTGCTGAGCAATCAGAAAATGTGACGCTTTGGCTCAGCGAGAAGCTGTCGTTAGCTGAAAGCAACAGCCACAACAACAACAACAACAATAGGAACAACATGAGTGGCAGCAACAAATACATTGCGCCATCTTCAACGGCCTCGCCGAAGATGTGCCCCAGCAGCAGCAGCAGCAGTAGAAACAACCACAGTGTAAACAACAATCAGCCCAAGGAATTCAATGAGCTGTGCAAGAAAGTGGAATGTGGCCAACGGATCATGATCATCATGCGTGGCGCTCCAGGCAGCGGCAAAACAACGCTGGCAAAATCGTTGCTGCAGCAAACGCGACTCCTCGAACTGCAGCCAGCGATGCAGGAGTTCATTTGCAGCAGCGACGATTACTTCAACACACAGCGTGGCTATCAATTCAATCCCGCCTCCCTGCCCGACGCCCACGAGTGGAACAAACAGCGGGTGGCCCAGAAGGCGGCAGCCGGCTGGAGTCCCATCATTGTGGACAACACCAATATTATGATCTGGGAGATGCAGCCGTATGTCCAGTTGGCCGTGCAACACGGCTATCTGCTGGAGCTGCTTGAGCCCCAGACCACCTGGTGCAAATCAGCCTCAAAGCTGGCCCAGCGGAACGTGCATCAGGTGCCCAAGGAGAACATTCAACGGATGCTCGATCGTTACGAGAATGCCAGTGTCGCCCTCCTGCTCCGGGTAAATAAATGCACCACAAAAGAAATGAATATTACATTTTTAAAATTGAATATCGAGCGAAAAGGCAGCCAGATAATCAAATTAAATCAAGAAGTTTTTAATGATACTTAATTTCTGGGTGATTTACAACCTAATGTATGTAAAATGTATTATCATACATACATATGATGCAGAAAGAAGTCTTTAAAATCAGATGAATTACTCTCTAGATTTCAAAAACAGATTTGCCTTGAAAGCCTCGAATTATTATTCTGCTTCACTATTTAAAGACGGGGAAGTCCCTAAACTGAATTTAATTCTTCGTTTTGCTTTCTATCTACTGTTAAAAGTGTGTTGAAAACAGCAACGATAATTTCTTCTTTTGCTTATTAAGACAATCGTTCTGCATTCGAAAATGTTTGCATTCCATTGATGCGATCATCATGAGAACTCTATTTTACTTGTTTTGATGTTTAAAGAAGAGACATATTGTATTCAACAATTATTGCAAAATTGTGCAATACTATTAAATTTATTGACCGATGAATTACGCTTAATATACTTATTTAAACTTGCAGTTGCTGAAGGAGACCAAATACACAAAGCCATTGCCGCAAATGCGTTTACAGCCGCCGCTGCCAGCGTTGGCGTCACCCAAACCACAAGCGGTGCAGCCTACAAATGACGCCAAAGTGGAGGCAGCTGCGACAAAGTTGAACTTCAATGCGCCAAACTGGGTGCCATATGAGCAAAATGCGCCCAGCTATTGGGCCCAGTTGGATGAGCAGAAGATACAGGCACCAACTGGCTGCAATGTGTCTGCAGGTCATGCCACCAGTTTGACGGATTTGTTGCGCGACGAGCAGACCGCCGCTGTGGCGTCCACTTCGTCCAGCGATGCCGTTCACGAGCCGCTGCAGCGGCACAGCATCAACTGCTCCAATGAGGCGTATGGCTTTGGACAACTGCGTCAAATGTATCCGAATAAACAGGTTGCCGGCCTCTGGGATTTGTATGTGAAGTGCAATGGCGATTTGGATTGGACTGTGGACATATTGCTGAAAGAGGATGAGCTCAATGGCGGGGCAGCCGACTACGATGACGATGAGCTGAACAACGATCAGTTTCAATGCGCCTGCAACGGCAGCAACAATCTGCCATTGCAGACAGCGTCAGCTCCCAACGTTTTAGCCTCCCAGCTGGCGCCCAGCAAAAGCATTCCCAAGCCACAGCGACAGTCGCGTGGCAAACGCAATTCTGGCGTCGGCTCCAGCAAGGAGTTGCAGTTGCATGTGGAGAACTGCTTTGTGCTGGGCGACGAACAGTACTCGGAGCATACACGCAAAATACGTGATATACGCAATGGGATTCTGGATCAACCGCTGACGCCAGCGCCGCCGCCGCCGCCAGTTGAGCCGACCACAGCAGCTGGCGACGACGACGAAGGCGATGCGGAGGATAATGCGCTCTTGGAATTGACATTGGGTGAAACGCTAATCAAAGAGCTGAACAGTCATTTCCAGCTGGAGGGAGAAATGCTTCCCATTGAGCTGGAAATGTCGCCGACCACCGTGTTTATGCCACGCCACGTGGCCAAGCAGATCTACATGGTGTATGTGGAGGCAGCACTTAATCAGCAGGAGGAGCAGCGTCATCAAACGTTTCGAGACGACGAGCAGTTTGCACGTCTGCTCAAGAATCCCAAGTATGCGGAATGCACCGAATCGCCGGTGAATTTGAATGAGCTGCTGGACATGGAGCTGGCGCTGAGCATTTACAACAGCGAACAGCAGGCAGCATCGCAGGCAACGCGTCACAAGCCCAACGATATTGCCACCCATTTGACCAAAATGAAGCTGTGCGAGAAGTTTCCCGAGATACCCAAAGAGACCGTATTGGAGATATTTGCGGCCAAGGAGAACAACTATGTGAAGACGCTGGAAGTGCTGGACAGCGATTTGAAAAGTGATCGCACGGGCGCCGAGCTCTATGAGCAGGCAATACGTGAGAATGAAAAGCTCATTGCCCAGGAGCAGCAGCAGCAGCAGCACCAGAAACCGTCGGGCAACCGTTCAAGTCCGCGAAATGGGAAATTGCATTCGCCGCAGCTGCTGCATGAGGAGGCGAAGAGCGCAGCGTTGCGCGACTTTGAGGAGACACGCAATCTGGCTGCCCATCACTCGCAGCTGCGAGCCGAATGCTATCTGAAGGCCAAGCAGGCCATACAGCAGGGCAATGGCAGCGTTGCGCTCTACTACTCCGAGATCGCTCAGCTGCACAAGAAGAAGAACGATGTGTTTAACAATCGGGCAGCCAACTGCATTATGGAGGTGCACAAGCATACGCAGAACAATCCAGATCTCTTGGATCTACACTATCTGCACACCGTGGAGGCGGTTAGCTGTTTGGATCTCTTTCTCGATCGTCACATCAGCGTGCTGCGCAACATTCAACGCGTCTATAAGCATCTGTTTATCATTACAGGCCGAGGATTGCACAGCGCCAACGGCGTGTCCACCATCAAGAAGAAGGTGAAGGTCAGACTCGCTGAACGAAGATTGCGGTAAGCGAATGAATAGTTTACGACTTCAATGGATTTCTCTACATGAATTTGCTTCTTGCAGTTGGCTGGAGGTGAATCCTGGTCTGCTGCGTGTCAAAGTCTTTTCGGCGTCGCGACACTCCAACAACTTTTGATCATTCGCCATTGGCAATTCGCAATAAGTGCCAAACACAGGGACGAACCACAAATAAGATTGTTGCTGGTTCCATCTACTTGTAAAATTATGCGTGGAGAAAAGAAAACAGGCACAGCACTATTAAATCAAATATGCATGTTTTCTTAATTTTATTTTACGTTTTTTTTTATCTTTTTCGTATCAACCGTTTATGGATATTCATATTCGTATTATTTTGTGTTCAGCAAGATACATACATACTATATAAGACATTCCCCCGCACTTGTTTATTAAGCAGTCCATCAAAAGTACCCATCGTTTCACACGGAACGCTTTACAAATTATGTTTAACTACTGGTGAGGCAAAAGTATCTTTCAAAATGAAAAATCAACATTTTTGATCTTTTTTTGTTACAACATTGAATAATCTCAATGTTTATTGAGTACTCTTTTGAAGAATGTGAAGTACTTCCAATTATAACTTTTTTTTATAAACTTTTATGCATATCGACTTTGTATAGTACACAAACTTTACGAAAGTGTGTATAGACTAAGATTTTTAAAATATTTGTAAAATAGTTGTAAGATTTAATTTCATGAATAAGCCAAATATTATGATAAAGAAAAAAACATAGTCTCCTAAGTAAGAAAATAATTGCTGTTTTTATTGAAAATAATTCTGGAAGTTTGGCACAGAACGGATTTAGTTGGGCAGATGTGCGAATCCAACCTGCTTAGGATTATAGATCCGGATCCTGCAGTTGGAACTTTTTGAGTTCGATTCAGGTAGCCGCAATGCTTTCCACTGAAATTGATGCCAGGTACAGGAAAGGTAACATGAAGCATGCTGAAAATCCCCGTCATAAAATCGAAAACACGCAGTTTTAATGTTTGAAACATGGAAAGACATATGTTTTTACCACTCTAAAATACATACGCATATATAAATTCAGCATTCGAAACATAAAAATATTTAAAAATGATACATTCTATTCGCTCAGATACACAATGTGTACAAAAAGTGCATGCTTCTAATTTACATCTAAGACTTAATCGAGGGGCAGTCTAAATGATCGTGTCATATATGGCTTTGGCTTTCGTTTGTGGCACTGACAACTAGGTGAGTTCGTTGGGTCGCTCCTTGCTGGGCGATTTGTTCTCCTTGCCGCTGGTCACACGATTCATGGCCACCAATTCCATAAGATTGACGCGACTTCGTTTCGGTGTACTGCGATTTCCGGAGTTGGAGCTGCCGCTTTTGTTGAGTGTCTCGCGCGGTGGCGTATGTAGGAAAACGCCCTCGAAGATGGTCTCCAAACTGTTGGCGGTCATCGATTCATTGCCTGCATTGTCATTGGGTGCACTGATCTGTGCATTGATCTCATGCAAGGCAACGAATTCCGGATTGTTTTGACGGCCAGGACTACGTTGCTGTTGGTGTTCATCTGCAGCCGTGGGGGTCGCCTCAATATCCGACACGTTCAGGTCATCAATGGGCGAGGGGGTGCGACCATGT
Source organism: Drosophila formosana (assembly GCA_035045625.1). Taxonomy (NCBI): domain Eukaryota; kingdom Metazoa; phylum Arthropoda; class Insecta; order Diptera; family Drosophilidae; genus Drosophila; species Drosophila formosana. The sequence continues at coordinate 20,265,175 of JAWNOW010000232.1, forward strand.
GGGGAGAAGGCTCTGATCTCAAAGGCCGGCAACTCATCACAGTCCGTTGGCTCGGCCAGATCACGATCAAAGGCCAACGATAAATCACTTTCACTCCCGAGCGATGACAGCGAGCACTGGAGGCGAAAGGAGCTGTTTAACTGCAGCTCAATGCTGCACATCTTTAGTGAGGTATTATTTACCGCATCCAAGTCCGCTGCTGCTCTCTCCATGTTGTTATGGTCCGTCTTGTTTGCTGTACTTAAGTGCAATGCCGAGATATCGTCAAGCATTACAAATATCAGGGAAAATCGCGCTGAATGCGCTGTTTGCTTATTTTCTTGCCTGCCTTTCGATTTGTTGTCGCGAATTCGCGGAAATTCGTAAATGCAGGTAGCAAAACGTTAAAACGAGCACGCGTTTCAGAATAGCTGCCGCACCGGTCGGCTGGTAAACAAATTCATAAATTGTTGCGTTTCGAACTTAGTGTGACCGTAACATAGATTTTCTAATGTACTGGCCAATGCCTAAACATATATCACGTTCGTAATTCTTTATTTGTATATATTTGTTTATTTACGATTTCTCAGGCATGCGAACATTATCTTCGAGTGGAATGAACTACGTAGCGAAGTTTTATTTTAGAAAAGAATTGCAATATACCAAATGATTCTTACCATGGATGGTTACACTGACACGCATTTTTATCGATAAGTTACAGTTGATTGTTGTACAACACTACATTTATTTGAATAATGTCAGTTGAAAAAGGTCGAGTCTGAAATATGGGTATTCTGATAGGGTATAAAATATGCAAACAAAATTAACAGTGATTTGTAATTTGGAATAATAAAACAAAGACATTTAATTAACTTAGTTTTCATAACTTTTATTCGATTCTGTCTTTTGGTTTGTTTTCGTTTTGCATTTGCTAATTAAACAATTTAATTAGTGTAATTATCGTACATCGAAATTCATAAATTGCAGATGTACTGTTTGAGTTTATCCATATTCATACATTGATGTATAGCTTTTGTTTTGCAACTATATTGCATATAGCAATTTAACATTTAATTATTTTAGTTTTTTTTTGTTCTTTCTATTTATTACCAAGTATTTAAGCTTTTAGCTGCGCTTGTTCACACTCAACACTTTTGTTGCTTTTGTCATAAAAAACAATTAATATTAATAATTAAATTATTTAACAAATATTTAAAGCGTATCTCAAAGTATACATACATACATATAATACATACATATTTATTTTGTTGTCCTAAATGTAAATACAATTATTTAAAGTAATGCCTATAAGAAAACAGTTTTTGTTTTTTTGTTTTGGAAGTATCTCTCTTAGTTGAGCGCGCACATTTTACTATATTGTTTTCGATAGTATATTTTAATATATATATATGTCTGTGTATATGCTTGTTTATGCGTTGAAGAGTGAAACATGAAACGGTTTGCAACAATCGTGTGCCTAAACATTTAATTAAATTCAATTGGGTTCCCCATTTATCCTATACGAGTATGTTATTACCTGTCAATTCTTTAATATTTTTTGTAAGTTTCATATTGATGTTTTTTGTAGTGTTTGGGTTTCTTTTTATTTGTTTTTCATTTGAAAAGAGCAAGCACACATAAAAGCTGACCTTGAGGTCCGCCTTCCCCTCCCATCTGTTGAACGCTTTTTAAGAGTATATAGTGTACATATAACAGCTAAGAGCGTCCAGGCATGTCCTCTGAAATAGCTCTTTATAAGCATTTTGAAACACCCAAAAAAAGTGAAAAGTGAATAGTGAATAGTGAACCAACGCCTACCCAAGAAATTCATTCTTTTTTGGAAGTCAAAATGAATGTTTGTTATTCAAAAACTAGAAATGTATTAGTAAGGAATTTAGTATAGACTGAAAAGAGTTGCTTGCTTTCTATTTGTTTTATAAATGTACATTTTTATATTGTATTAGGTTTCGTAATGAACTTTCGAGATCTTTGTACAAATGAGTGAAACCATATTGAAATGTTTTTGCCAACGCAACAGCAGCTGAAAAAAGCAGTGTATAGCACCACTTTCTTCAGGTGTTTCACACTATATTAATGTTGCTATATATGTTACTTCATATGTCTCTTTGGCACAAACTGCGAGAGAGGCTCTCTCGTTCGGATCTATGCTGAACTCGACTGAAATCATCATATCACTTCATGCCCAACAGTCTTTTAAATGCGCGCCTATAATCCAAATTGAATATCGTATAAATAACCGGATTTAGACCCGAATTGATATAGCCCAGCCAGGTGATGAAGTTCTTAAACTTGTTGGTTGGGCAGCAGCTCTGGCAGAATGGCAAAATCACGTACATGAGAAAGAACGGCAGCCAGCAGATGACAAAAACACCCATTATGATGCCCAGAGTGCGAGCGGCTCTTCGCTCCTTGGACAGCGAAATCTTTTGCTTCTCCTCGATGAACTGATTCACGGTGCTCGGCTTCTTTTGCAGCGATGTGGCCGAGGTCGGGCCAGTCGATGACTGTGGCGGTGTTAGCTTCAGTGATGTCTGCTCCTCGGCTTGTGTCACACAAACCTGCCGAACATTCCATTTCAATATCAAAATATAATATTATATATTTATCGAGCTTTACCTGTATGCAACCCTTGGGATCACTGCCGCTTTCAGTGCTGATCTCTGCATCGGATTTGATGGCAGTGTTGTTGCTATTGTTGCCGCCTTGGGGCAGCAACTGTTGCTCACCATGTGGCTCGCAGGCCGATGACGAGGACTGCGATCGGCGACCAGAACGCGCCTTGCCATGCTTTATCGAATCCTTGATCTTGGCGCGACGCGACTTCTTCACCAGCACAACAACATGTTGTTGCTGCTGCTGCTGCTGCTGTTGCTCATTGTTGGGCTCCTGCTGGGCGTGGGTTTCGCTGCTAATGCTCTCCTGATCATTCTGTATCATGGGCGTGGCAAAGTTGGCACGATCCCGACCACAGCACAGCCAGCTGGCGCAAAGGCTGCTCAGAGCACGTGCCTTCGAGCTAGTCGAACTGTTGCCAGCCGGCACATTGCTGGCATTGATCGTCTCCAGCTCTGTGGTCTTCAGGGCAATCGTATTCAGTTTGTTGGCCTTGGCGCGTTCCCGCAATCGTCGCCGTGTCGCCACAAATATCTCAATGTACACAATGGTCATGATGATCAGCGGTATAAAGAACGAGCCCAGCGACGAGTAGATGACATAGCCGCGCTGCGAGGTAAGCTCACAGGGCGTGGCGCTGGTGAACTCATCGGGCCAATCGTTCCAGCCAATCAATGGCGGACTGCTGATGATCAGCGACAGCAGCCAGACGCCCGATATCAGAAGCAGCACTCGGCCCACAGTGCGCTTCTGGGCATAGTTAATGGGATCCGTGATGGCCCAGTAGCGATCCAGCGCAATGGCGCACAAATTCAGTATGGACGAGGTGCAGCAGAGCACATCGCAGGTGAGCCACAGCTTGCACAGATGGATGCCAAACTCCCAGCGGCCCAGTATCGAGTAGGCCACATTAAAGGGCAGCACCAGCAGGGCAACCGTTAGATCGGCCACCGCCAGCGAGACAATGAAAAAGTTCTGCACAATGCGCAGGGGCTTGTAGGTGAAGACGCTCAATATCACAAGAATGTTGCCAATTATGGTCAGCACTATGATGATGGACAGCACCAATGCCGTGAGCAGTGCCTCCCACTCCGGCACCGCCAGCTGCAGTCCCAAAATGCTGCCCTGGAACTCCTCCATTCCGGCGGCGCCACATTCTTGCGTCGAGTCGACAATCGCGGCCGTTGTTGTTGCCGTCGCCGTTGTTAGGCTGTCGACCAGCGAGCCCGATAAATTGGCTGCCAGCGCTGCGGCAGCTGTTGTTGTCGATGTTGCCGCTGCTGCTGCTTCCACAGTGCTCTCTGCACCGCGTCCTTTGCCTGTTGCTGCTGCTGCCAGTGTGGATGCCTCGGGCGGACTGTTGACGGCAGCGGCTGCTGTCAACGCTGCCGCGGCCACCGTTGTGGTGACATTTATAAACAAGATTTGATCTGCCGATGGCATTTTGACATCCTGCCACCCGTGCTCTGTCCTCTCGCTCCTTATGCCAACTTGAACATGCGTTCTATGTCGCCTTTTTTCCTCTTACTTTGCGAGAGAGTGTTTTGGGTGTGAGCTGCAATGGAAAGTTGAATGAAGAATTGTGTGTGAAGCAACTGATTTAATTTTCGCGATAAATCTATGAGCCAAGGAATACAGTAATAATATTTCTTTTAAAATAAACGGAGTGCAAATTGTGTGTGAAGAAACTGATTTCATATTTCAAATAATATTATAAGCCAAGGCCAATACATACATAATATTTGACAATTGTTTAATTCTAAGAGTCAAATAATAAATTAAATATTTTGAAAAGTATTTGAAATACGTGTGAATTTTAGATCTTATATTATGAAAATGTTGAGTGAAAAAACTGATTTAATTTTGGCTATAAATCTATGAGAATACAATAATAATATTTCTTTAAAAATAAAAGGAGTTCATTTGTGTGTGTGAAGAAACTTATTTAAATTTCGAGATCATTTTATGAGAAATACAATAATAATATTTATATAAAAATAAAAGAAGTGAAAACTGTCTGTGAATAAACTGATTTAATTTTGGTGACAATTCTAAGAGCCAAAAAACACAATAATAACAAACATATTTTAAAATGTGTTTGAAATACATAAGTATGTATATTAAAGTGTAAATTATGAAAATTGTGAGTGAAAAGGCTGATTAAATGTTCGTGATAATTCAATGAGACAAACAGCATAATAATAAAAAAGCTGTTATTTCATTAGTTTAAATAAAAACTATTTCGTTTTTAATACGTTCCATAATATCCATATTTCTATAAAAAAACAACAAAAAAATGTTTAAATTATGCATTGAATGGTATACTACATAAAAGGCATATATTACATTTTTATAAATGTGCGAAATTATATATAAGAAATTGTAATATACTAGTACATATAATAAACTTTCGTTAACACATTTCAATTTATTTATTAATTTCACCAATGAACCTTGTTGAAACATGAATTCTGTAAATTCAACGCAGAAATAATTATCATGTCTAATGTTTTAAGTAGAAATATAACAACTTTTAGCAATATGTATATTTCTTTGATCGCTTTTAATGATGACTCCCATGCTTAAAAATTAATATTAATGCAGGCTTCATAATTCTTTTTAACATTCAGCTCAGAAATGATAAAGATTTATCAGTTTCCGCTCATTCTTTTTCTCTCTTTCGCTTGACTTTGATTTAGCCTTAAAGCAAATAGTTTAACTTAATGCTTGCATATTTGACTTACTTGATTTGTATCGATTGTTTGACGTTTGTATGCGAAATCGAAAAGTTCGATTCGATGGAGAAAGTTGAGCTCAAGTTTTCCATCAAAGCCAATTGCGAATGTCAAACAAGGCAATCAAACTGATGTCAGATACAAATTATTTATAAGTTCTCTGTAAACATGCAAAATGGGAGAGAGACACACAAAAATAAGTGCCAGCGCATCTATGAAATGGATAAGACGTTTGACAAAGTGTCCAAAAGCTCAGTCAGCAACGACCGAAAAAAAGGTCAAGTATTTTCATTCTTCGGAACAACAATTCTCTTATGGACATTCTAAGGAGGGTCATGTCACAATGCCATTAACAATTTCGCTGGCAATTTTTCGCATTAGCCATAAAATAAAAGGAAGCCAGCTAATTACGAATGTCACACAAAGTAAAATGACAGCTGTAAAATAATACAGCAAGTTCCGTGTACTCCTTAGACAATACACTACGAGTATTTATTATAATAAAAAGGCACTCTCGCTGGTCTCTTCTTGATTAAATGACGCAGATAGATGCTGAACCCTGTAAATATTTGTGCGAATACAAAAGATAGTTTCCTGCAAATACTTGTTCAGAAACCAAGGTAACAAAGACTATATCAGATTACAAACTAAAAGAGAGATTATAAAGAAATTATCCAGAATAATTTGCGAGTTGCAAGTATTTTAGAAATTATAGAGAAACCAAGGTAACATAGTAACTATATCAGAGAACAAACGAAAAGAGAGTTTATATAACTATTATCTATATTTTAGAAAACAACAGATTTATCTAAAGACTAAAGCAACACAATAATCTTCTTTTGATAGCAAAGGACTTTCAAACTCTTTGCTAATGACAGCAGGACCCAAAAACAAACTCAACCATCTACATATGTGATTGTGTGTGTGACTAAGTTTGTGCATTAGTGTGTGTGTGTGTGTATGTGAGTGTGGCATATCGTACACAGCCAGTAGCAAGGTCATCTTTAAAAACTTTGTACATACAAAAGAAAGGCCAAAATACTAAAGCTGTTCATTTGCAGGCGCTTTTTAATAGTTTACTTGGAATAATTATGAATACGCTTCAAGCCGTATTCAGTTTTTCACTCTATATATTTTGTTTGTAATCAGCAGACGGTCATTCTAATTTTGCTTAGTGCCAAACTTCATTGTTGGCCAGATCACAAAAAAGTAACTGCAAAACTTTGCCCATATTTGTAATGCAGCCAAAAATGCAACTGCGCTGCTAGCGAATAAAAAACGACGCACACTCCCACTAAAAGCTTTGCCCCGCAGACAGGAATCAAAAACTACGCTTCAGGTGCATTAGCAATAAAAATCTCTACAGTCAAAATAAAAAAAAAAGGTGAAGGAAATGGGGGCAAACAGAAGCCAGGGGCGAGGCAAACAATTTTTGGCCTGAATGAAAATGTTTTTACTGAAGTTTTTCTTTGGCGGCGGCATGCGCGCAGTTTATGAGTGGGTTATTTTGATTAATGTTCTCGCGCTGCGAATCCAGCTGAAGAAGTGAACTGCGACTGCAGTTGGCATCAGGCAAGAGGCTAAGCGGATAAATGTGTCAAGCGTCGAAAGCTCCAAAAATACGGCGCAACAATTATGCGAAATTTATAGACTTCGCCAAGATTATGTTGCTAAAGATATTTAACATCTGAAGCGGCAGAAAACGGATTTCCATTTATGAACAGTTTTTTTATAATTGCGTATAAATAATATTTTATTAAAAGGGTTGAAAGGCTTTCCATTCGAAGTCTTTCATTATTACTTTACTATCATTATTTTCATTAGCCTACTAATAATGGTTACAGTAGTCACATTAGTAAATCAGAAATTTCCAAATTTAATATTTTTATAATCTATATTAAAATAACATACAATTTTAACAAAAGGGTTAAAATGCTTTCCATTGCAAGTCTTTCAAATTATTTCGATTACAAAACAAATAATGCTCACATTAGTTACTTTAGCAAACCAAAAATTTCCAATTGTGAAAAGTGCTTTTCATATTTGAAAATAATATAATATTTTATTAAACAAGTTCAAATGCTTTCCATTGCAAGTCTTGCAAATTGTTTCCATTACTGAACTAATAATGCTCACATTAATCACCTTAGTAAATCAAAAATTCAATTGATGTGAAATAAAAAAAAAAATGCATATGTAATTAAAAAGCAGTCATGAGTAAAATTCCGAATTACTTGGAAACCTGCGGTGTGTTTAAATCAAAGTGAAACTTTTTAATGATTTGTGTTTGCCTTTGTTATTTGTATGGCATTTGCGTAAAGATGTAAAATATTAAAGTGAATTTTGCGGAAGCTTTTAATGAGACGAATCATAAAGCGTAAATTGCGGGTCAACAAAAAAAGTAAAATACCTGACAAACTTGGTCAGTCAACGGCAATTAGCAGGAATTGCTAAGAAACTTGTGGTTGAAAATACATATTTATTTCTTGTTGTAATTACATAATGCCGATATATGGCATAATTTAGTAGGGCACAACAAAAAAGTTTTGAGCTGTTCTTGGGGCCTATTTTTAGTAGGCAAAGTGTCCTATAAATAAAAGTTCATACAAGATGCTCGTTAACTTGCGCATATTTAATATGGGTATTAAACAAAAATTCACTTTAACATTAATAAGAAAAGTCAGCTCAGTCTGTTTAAAGAATAATTAAGTTTCATAATGTTCTTAAACAAAATTCAGCAAATTAAAGAAGAATTTGTAGATACTTTTAGGCTGCCTCTAAGGAAAATAGAAGATGATTTTCGATTCTATTTGGTTCTGCAATGTCATCACATTCTTCTGCAATGCTGTCGTCGTTGCGATTAAACTTCAATTCACTATTGGCCGCATTATCGGACCAGTCGCTTTCTGCCTATTTCCAAGCACCTGACTCGTTCCAGCCATTGTCCTCGTCACACAACAGAAACAGCAACAGTTTTGCGTATGCCGAGTATTCCCATTAAAAGCGATGCTCTGTCGACCTGTTTTCAATAACGTCGAGTCCAGTGAGATGAAAATGTGGAAAAGCTTGAACCGTATCTGCGCACACAATATCGACACAGATGACGCAGTCATACTCGTGGAGGGACCTGCAACACACACAATCCCGCAGTTCTCTGTTCATGTGACTACCGAACCATTCAGATATTCATTCATGGCTTAGAATGCCAAATCCATTCACTTTAGTTCTCGTTCGTTTTTGGGGGGGCTTTTGGACACACGTTGCGTGCAATTTTTGGGCTTTTATTGCGCGGCTTATAGTTACAATTTTGCAAAATCTCATTTGGCATTCTCATATCGGTTCCAAATATTAAGGTGCAAATTTGTTGTGTTCTCTGAAAGCCCGATAGCCAAATCGATTCGTGTTTGTTTCTCTTAAAAGTCTGCAGTTTTTGTAGTTTCTATTTTCGATTTTTGTGTACTCTGCTGCAAGTTTAATGTACTATAAAGTACACCAATATATCAGACAGACAGTTGCAAATTTGTTTACGCTAATGTATCTTCTTATCAGTGTGTGTTTGTGCTTGTAGAGCATCTCAGTGTTTCTGTTTGGCTTGCGTCTCGTCTTTGAATCCGATTCTTAGGACGTCTGATTGAAAACCTGCTACGTGTAAAATTCACTTTTCTGCAATGTTTCGCAATGACACAACAGAACGTATTGATGTGTCAGCAGGGCAACAATTGTCAGACTATTTCCCAAAAAGAAATTGCGGATTACGATTCAATCAATTTTTAGTAAATGATTTTAAATTTAATTTTCCTTAATTGTTTTCTGTATGAGACTTTTAATAAAAACAGAAGCTAAATAGTAAGGCATTATTGTTATCAAATTGAATAAAACAAGAATTGAATTATGTAATAGTTTAAAATGTACTTTACACATTTAATTGTGATTAAAATTTGTTTGATTGTTTTTTAAAATACAGAAGAACTCAGAGAGAAAAATAATAATACAATTATTAAACTTGAGAATATTTTGATGTGAAAATTATTTTTGTAATAAGTTTTTATTCTTTAGAAAACCTTATATCGATTAAAAAGATTAAGAATTATAATTCAATTTTTTTACGAAAACTCTTATTTAAATTTTTTAATATTTTTAAGGTATATTTTTAGATTGAAAAATCTGGATCTTAAAAAGTTTCTTTCTTAACGCTTTCCTAGTTAATTAACTCCTTAATGTACAAATATAGAAATAAGTCAATAATTCGACTCATATTTATTCGGAGTAATCACAGCAAATCAAGTGTCAAATTGGGAATTCGGGTTTAATGCCTATCCAGTTGCTGACACACTCGCCCTTTTAGCTTATGCCAATCATACATAAATCTTCACTATTTTCTATATGTCAGCAATTTGCATTTTGCATTTTGCAGATCGAGAACTGGAGATGGAGAACTGCCCGTTAATGCGGGCTCTGCATTTTAAAAATTGATGCATTCTTGTGCACCATCGCAGCGGTGACTGACAAGCCACCAGACAGAGAGCAAAGAAAGACAGCCAAAGAGGGAGACAGCGGCAGAGAAAGAGAGAGAGAGATGTGAGATGGACAGTTAGCCCTCGTTTGCAGGACAGGGATGTGCGTACCTGACACATTCACGATGACTACGAACGAGCAACGAGGGATAAACATGAAAATCATCAGTAAGGCAAACCAGCCATGTAAACTGCCAACTAATGTGGATGCACATGTGTGTGGGCATGTGTGTGGGTATGTGTATGTGTGTGTGTGTGTTCAACACACACACAACGAAGCCACACAGATACGCCCACAACTGTCAGTCAAAAATTGCACTCGAATGCACATTTTGTGCGATTGTAATATGCATTTTACATTGGTCTCAGCATATCGAACATTGTTTCATGGCCCCAAGCGAAATCTGTTGGCAAGAATGTACGCAAGTATTTGGCTTAAAAGTCTGTTCAGTTGGCATTTTGGCAGAAGCCCAATTTAATTGCTCGGACTTTCCAAACAAAATTTGCAAGTGTATTGTGAGAGCTGCACTTAAGCTTATAACTAATATTCTTATTTGCTTGAGGACTTTTGCATGTTTTATGTATGCACAGTATATCGAGCAATCTGAAAGTTTCTTCTATAATTAAATACAATTTTATTCGAATTATTGAAATATTGACACTAGACCCAAAAACATTTATGCCAAGAAATAAATTCGCAAGTGAAAGCTTATAATAAATATTCTCATTTGCTTGAGAGTTTTTGCAAGTATTATAATGGAAATGTTCTCCCATAAAATACAACTTAAATTTAAATCAAATTATTTTACTAATCGCATAGATATGCCAAAAAATAAGTTAGGACTTATTTATTTTATGTCTAGCTACACTTTAATGACTATTTAAATTTAAACTTTCAATTATAATACAACTATAAATGATACTATTATTCAGCTTTACTGCATTATTTTAATGATTTTCTCTAACAAAATACAACTTAAATTTGAATTAAATTATTTTACAAGTCTCATATGTATTCCAAGAAAAAAATGAGGAGCTGAAGAATATTTATTTTATTTAATGACTATTTGAATTTCAAGTTGCAATTATAATCCAATCATAAATAAAACTAATATTCAGCTTTACTGCAAAATACATTTCGGTTTAAAATTATATTATATATGCAATACACATTAAAGTATTGCTGTTTCTTGATCTTCGATTTGCATATTTCATGTTTTTATTATCGTGTGAGCATCTTTTTCTGCACGCCTCTTGCGCATAGTTTTGCCATTGCCTTTTTATTCATTATCAAGAAATTGGCTTGTGGGAATTGTGTTGGGTTGCGTGGCCCACTGTGTCATCCGCACACTGCTTATCAATTTATTTTGCTGTTGTTGTCGGATGCCGTCGTCATGAGCAAATTTTCTATGCCACATCACATATAAACAGTATTCCTTTCCCTCCCCTGGGTAGTTTGTGAACGTGTGTGCAACTCTGCGTATGCGCAATATATGAACATAATTGCATATCCTGGATGGGACACAGTTTTTACTTTTTTCCAATTTTTCGATTTTGTTCTTGTTAAACCAAGTATAAAGCGAAAATTGTTGTTGTTGTGTCGTCGCTGCTTCAAGATGTGGCAATGAGGCAGCTAAAATGAGTTGCTAGCAGGCTAATGTGGCGTATGCGTAATTTGCCAATTTAGCTAATTTGATGACTGCTTCTTTCTGCTTCTTTCGCTTGCCAATCGATTCGCTTGCATACCAAATAATTAATTAAAAAAACGTAAGTTCAAAACCCCGATATTTGCATATGAATTCCATTCAGATTCCCCATTGTTTATTTTGGTTACCCGTGGAGCAGCAGCGTTCGCAGCGGGGAGGGAGGGAAAGAGAGCTGGAGAGATGGTTGTTTCAACAAAATCAATTTGCCAGAAACTAATTAATGGTTGCGTATGCATGTTAGGGTTTTGCCGCAATTTGCTGAAAGCCAAGCAAAGTAATTCCACAACTTAATACGCAATGTTGGCATTGGCATCCGAGATGGTCAATATGTGCAATTATATTGCTCGGTCGGTCTTTTGATTGTTTTGGCAATTGAACTTTTACTCGTTGCTAAACTGAAACTGCCTCGAACACTATTTTCTGATGCATGATGTATCTGATGTTTGTTTGTTTGACTTTGCATTGATTTGATTTGATTTGATTGATTTGCTTTTTTCTGTTCGCTTAACTCTCTCCCAGTCCAATGCCACATACTCGACTCTTACCTCGGCCATTTGGCACTTTGACTCTTTTGTTTTAGCCACACAAACAAACAAAACAAGAAAAAAAAGCGTTTGTGAAAACAAATCAGAGAAGGTCGTCAGTGGGGTTTGTCTCTCTCGCTCTTAGTGCCTTCGTTTTTGTCCGTGTATTTGTGTGTAGTATTTTTACTGCTTTTTGTGTGTGTGTGTGTGTGAAAAGTTTTTAAATTGCAATGCAACTGTATTTTGAAATTGTTTGCTGAATGGTCATCGAATTTTCAATTGCTTTGCGGAATTGCGTGAAACGTTTTTGCGTGCTTCTATTTACCAACTAGCTGAATAATAAATATAAAATCATTTTGCAATGGTCCAATCATTTTTGATGAACAATTTACGGTCAATATGAAAATGAGTTTGATCAAATATCGTAAACTAAACACCAGTATTTTCGCTGTAATGGAAATCTATTAAAATCTATTACAGAATCAAATTGCATAATCAGAGATTCACTTAAATTATCAAGTTTCCAAATTTCGTAGTTACTTGTTGAGCTATAAATAAAAGGACTTTAGAAAAATTCTGTGAATTCAACTAACCATTCACATTTAATAATCGCATTTACGTTACGAGAGCAGCCTTCTCAGAAAATGTAATTTTTTTTTTTATACTTCTTCTATTTTTAAACATATTGTGCAACCTTTCTTAAGAATAAGGATCTACACAAAATGAGTAAACATTTATTTGTATTTTAATATATTTGGATATAAACATTCCTATCCGAATATTTTTAATTTCTCTACAGAGATCAGAGATTCACTTAAATTTCCGAATTTTGTAGTTACATGTTGAATTATAAAAATATATTTAGGAAGATTCTGTGAATTCAACTAACCATTCACGTTTAATAATCGCATTTACCTTCAACTAACCTTCTCAGAAAATGTAATTTTTTCTTTTTATACTTCTTCTATTTTTAAACATATTGGCAATCTTTCTTAAGAATAAGATACTTCCCAAAAAAGAGTAAAAATGTATTTAAATTTCATTAGATTTGGATCAGTTTATCTTTTTAGGTTTATCATTTAATTGTCTCATCAGAATATTGTTTAATTTCTCTACAATTAAAGAGCTTTCCCTTAAGCATTGTCACTTTGCTCCAAGTATTTTTATTGATCCATTGGCAGTTCTTGCGGAACTTCAATTAACTTATAAAGTGCTGCTCAATCAGGCCATTTGTATTGCATTTGCCGCAATCTAATTAAACATTTTCATACGAAACAATGGCCAATTATCCTTGGTCAGGGCCAAATAGCCAGACAGACGAGCGTTACGTTCGGTTTGAGATTAGTGTGCTTCACTGCGAAAATGGGGAGAACCTTTTATGCTCTCAATTCAGTTGGCTAGGAAATGTAATAAGCATTGTTATGGCCAAAGTTCGATGATGAAATTGATGGCCTGATTCACTGTGTGACTGACTGTCCGAGTCTGAGTTGTGTTACGTGTTGAGAGTTTCAGTTTGAGTTTGAGTTTGATTGAAAAGGCATTGCTTTGCGTCGACATTATTGACCCCGGTAATAAAAACTAAAACGACAATACAGTTCAGTCGAAGTCCAGACCGTCAGTCAGTCCGTCAGTTCAGTCGGTTCAATGTAATACAGTAGAGCTGAGTATTGCTTACTGACAAAGTTGTTGGCCAGTCTGGCGCCCAAGTGTTGGACTCAAATAGTCATTGCAGTCCAATTGCCAAACCGACGGCGCCCATCAATAAAAGCACAATAAACTGGAGCTGTTTATAGGAGCTTTCTCCGATTGTGTGTTCAGTCGATTATATGTTTATTTTGATTGTAGCAAATCGAGCATAAAAAGCCAACCAAATTAACGTCCCACTTCCAACTCTTCAACAATATAGTATATATTCTTTTTAGATGCTGCTGTCCTTTTACTGCAGAGTAGAGGCGACCAAATCAAATGCAATTCGTGCTGCCAAGAGGCGTAAATTCGTTTTAAATTCATTGCATGCCATTGCAGTCCTTTGGCTGATGCTGCTCATCAATATGAGGAACCAACGGCAGACAGCAGACAGCAGACTGTGGATAGCTTTGACACTGAGCATATTTGTCAGCTCGACAATTCCCCAAACGATAGTCGAGCTAAGCAAATGGAGCTGGAGCTGGAGCTGTTGTATCAGCTGGAGCAGAGATACTTTGGTGGTACGTGCTGCCTCTGGTTGTAGCTTCAGTTTCAGCTTCAGTTTTTGGCCAAAATTTACTTGCTCGCATTTATTACCGACTATCTCAGCGTAAACTAAAGGGAATTTTGGGGGTAATGCGATTACTTTGTTGACCAAGATAATGCCATAAAAAATGTATATACGAGTTTGGCTTTAATTTTGTGGATTTGTGCAATTATACTAGTAATTTGCTTTGCAATAGGAATTAGTTACTCCCTCTCTCTTCGAGGCAATCCAATTTGTCGCGTTGACCTTCACCCCAACTGCTAATATATCTTTGGATCGATCTGACAGCTGTCACAATTGATTGCTTTAACGTATTAGTTTTAGTTATTGCGCTTGGCAACTGTCAATGCTATCTAACAATTGATTAAGTGCTAAAACCGAATCTCAAATTAGCAAACTAAATCTACAACTATCGTCCATCGAGCACAAATTTATTTAGTTAAATACTCGTAACATGTCCACTGCAAGTTTTGTTTCCCGGAATTTTACTTTCTGTTTGCACTTCGGCGTATCGATGTTGCCAGCAACATTTATCTAGACTATTTTTACAGCCATATTTCCTACTTTCGCTCTGGCCATCATGGCATATATAAATCATATTTGGCAGACACTTGACGCGTGAGAAATGCGCAGTCAGCCCCGTGTACTCACCATTACCACTTGATCCGCCTGGATTGAACGGGTTGTTTGATTTGGTTTCGGTCTGAGTTTTGTTCTCTGTTTAGTTACAGCATTTTTCTCGCCTATTTTTTGTGGTATTCTGCTCAGCTGCAGAGCTGAATTAGCATATAGCCATATATAGCCGCATTAAGTTGTACAATCCTCACACAAATCACTTCAAATACTTTGTTATCTACAAAATACTCGCACTCGCACTCGCACTCACAAAACCAAGCAATTTGTATGCATCAAGCGCAAACAACGAGTAAATATATTACACAATCATTGCCGCACCAATTGTTGTTTATTGTCCTCACCCAAGAACCCTTTTTGCATGTCAAATGCATTGCCATGCACAATGCTTACACTCGTTTTTTTTACGTCTATTATATTATTTAGTATGGTATATTATGCGTTGTATCTGCGAGGGGTTACATGATATTTTCTTGGTATAGATTAGATTCGGATTCAACCGCGCGGCAGCTGCTCTGATGTCGCGCTCGTGTCCCGGATACGTATTCAGCTGCCGTGTGTCGAGCAGACTGTGAAGACAATCCACTGAGGGCGCAGCACAATTCGTTTTTTGTTTTTCAATTGCAAAACAAGTGCGAGAATTGAGCATATTCGGCTTTTCTATGCGCTACAGTGGTATTACATTTTGGAAGATAATTCTAAACTCTTTCATTATAAGAAAAATTTCTTATTCTTACGGCTAAAATTCATTGATACGAGTACACAATAATATACTGAAATTTACGAAAATTAAAAAGCAATTTAAGCTTAGTTTTCTTACTTTACAAAATTGCCAAAATTTATTTTTCTATCATTATAAATTTGCTAAAATCATATAAATATTCGGTAAATTACAAAATCAACATATCACTTTACTAAATGCCAAATGTTGTTTACAATAAATATATACTTGTTCTAGTTATTAACAGATTATGTAAACAATAAAATGAGTTTGTAAATTAATGTTTCCATTAATACGTTTTCAAGCAAAGTGATAATGCCCGATGAATATATACCCTAATATGCGAATTTTAATGCATTGCTCGACCTTTTCGGTAAATAAAGTCAAGCAACTTGTTTGACTTCCGTTAAAAACTCTGATAATAAATTTTGCTGTGCAGCTTCTCGTTTTTATCTCTTGTTTAATCTGATAAGCGCTTTTGCCAATTCACTTTTAGGGGCTGCTTATCTGATTTGTCTACGAACTGCTTGCGCAGGCAGGTGAGCAAATGAAAGCAGTGCACTGCTTATGAATTTAGTTGGTCAGATCAGATAATGCTGAGCTTGTAAGCAGTGCGTTTTTAATGTCAATTTAATTCAACAACTGCAGTTTAATCTACCCATTTGTTAATCGCACAGGGTATTAAAGAACTCCGTGCTGCCATTCAAATTACTGGGGCATCGTGTAGGCGATGCAGGGCCCATTCATAGAAATGCTACACGCGTGTATCCCAAACAGCAACAGAGCCATAAATACGTTCAAAAATATTTTCGTGTGATTTTCACTGTTTGTCCAATTGATCGGTGGGGCGGGGACCATTGTGGCCGATACAAGTGCGAGTAGTTGCTTATATTGCAGTACATCTGTGCATACCCCAAACAACTGTCAGTCTGTATATTTAGCGCAATGTTATTTTGTTGCTCAGTTCAGTTGTTTAAATGGGCCGGCTGCTTTAATTTTTTGTTGTTGTATATTTCGCTTTTTTTTATGTTGAGAATTCAAAGAAAAAAAAGAAACGTAGAGCAAATGAGATGAGATAAAGGAAAGGAACAAAAAATCCATAAATAACTACTTCGATTTTTAGCTATAAGTTTTCGACATTGGACGGTGTCGACAACTTTATGACCTACGCTGTGCATGTTGTTGAATTAGCGAGCGCCAGAGTGTGAGAGAGAGAGAGAGAGGGAGAGAGTGTGCCTCAAGTACTTTGGCCCAATCATCAAGTCTCTGGTGCTGCTAGCAGGCAGCATTTTCTTTTTTTGATGAATTCCACAAATATTGACAATGTGCGTGCCAAATACAAAATAAATCATAGCCGTTTTCGCTTTTCTTCAGTATTTATTTACATGCCGGAAGAACACCAAACGTAAGCGACAACAACACAAGTAACAGCAACACAAACAACAACAACAACAACAACAACAACAATAGGCGCAATTGCTGTGCGTGTCTTCGCACCGGCAACGAAGCCAAAAACGATGAGCGTCATCGACAGCTCGTTTTCGAATTTTTTTTTCGTTTTTTTTTCCTTTCTTTTGGGCATGCCATTCGTGTGGGCGTGTGGGGGATATTGAGTTCTGCTGGGGTACTCGACACACACACACACACACGCACACACACACATACACATGCACATTTAATATGGAAATTGAAATGAATTTTGTTTTGTTTTATTTTCGTTTTAGTATGGCAACTATTTTGAGCTTTACTTCCTAATTTTCCCACTGTTGCTTTCGCATTCTCTTCATGCCTTGCCGAAAGGTCATTGATTTGACTGTGGTTTATTACTGACACCCAACAATAAATCATGGGATATGAAGAGCTATCCGTTCTGTCAGCTGAATTTGTAGAGATGGTATTGATTAGCTACGACTTGCCATAGCGCTATGGGGTAAATTCAATTTTTGGGGAATTATTTAAATAAATATAAATAAAATAATATTATAAAATATAAATACTTAATAATAATAATATTAGGAATACAGTGACTGCCAAACTATAAAAATTAAATTCTAAATATTAGATATAATATAATAAAATATTCATACAAAATATTATACAATATAAAATAGAAAAAACTATATAAATAATAACATATAAATAATACAGTGACTTCGAAACTTTAGTAATTGAATTCTTAATTAAAATATATTAGAATACAATATAATAAAATAAAGTATAAATACAAAATTTATAAAATATAATAAATATAAAATTATTATCATATATATGCTCACATAAATAAAACACTAATTTCAATACATTAGCTAATTAATAAATGCTCTACCATTTACCCTATACTGATATGAGCATTCATAACTAATGTTAGATCTAACTGCTAATTGATTATATGTTCGGCACGTGGCACGTGGCGTTTTCTCCTCTTCCTATTAGCATAAGCATTAACTCACCATGCCAACTAACTCCTCAGCTCGTTTAGTTGGCCTACTTACTGGAGAGAACCTACAAGTTATCTTTTAATTTCTTTCGGCACGCCAACTTGACTAATTTGGCTTCCTTGAGAATCAATGGGCCTTGAATGCTGCCAAATTTTGAGCTGAATATGAAATTCAACTGCCGCACACACACACACACACACTCGCTTACACGCACATAAAGCAAATTAGTTACGCCTAATTTGCAACTCATTGTGAGCAACAATTGACTTGCTTATGATACAATTGAAATGGCACCCAATTTTGAAGCATAACATTTGTATTGGGCAACACACACACGATGAGTACACGGCTCTCAGAGGAAGGGCGATGGAAGCGAAAGCGACTTTGCCAATTGATTTCCTGGGTGTACTTGACGCTTCAACGCGGACACAATGGGGCGTATACGCGATGGAATTAAATTAAAGGCAAAGGCGAATGCAAAATGCAAAAGGCGAGCACAAAAAGATTAAAGCGAGAAAATGAAAGACGCCAGAGTCGTTTAGACGTCACTTTCCTAGAAGCCAGCAAAGGCAGCATAGAATATATAGTATAACCGAAACCATTGAGAATACTGCGAGAATACACAGAACAATGAACTATAATTTATATGAGTTGAATTAATTTAGCAAACGGCAAGCGAACTTATCACCTGCCTGCTAACCAAATGAAACATGGCACAGGCCACAAACCATTGAAACTGGCTCCAGCTCCATGTCCTTCTCCGGCTCAGTCTCTGTTCGACTGCCAGAAGCTGCCTTGGGGCGCCATTTATAAGCATATAAGTTGTTACGTATTGCGTATATAAATAGTCGTTTCTGGCAAATGCAACTCTCTTCGGTGTAGTTGCAATATTTAGCTTAAATACGCTACAGCCAACATTTTGGGTTGTTGTTAGACTAGACCAGGAAACTCCTACTGCCATGGCTTGTATAATTTAATAAGGTTTCGTAAATGTATTGCCAGGAACGCACACACACACACACACACAGCCTGCCCCATATTGTTGCACGTTTTGTAGTTTTCGACAGGTTGTGCTGCTGGGCCATATAATTTCATTATACCCTTGAAAATGGCTGGCATAATAGCTTTGTCGTAAAGTTTGTAATAGGCTGGCAAAGGGGCGCAGTAAATTCTTGTGTTCCATGCTGACCCTATTGTAGCTTTTTACCTTGAGCAAATTGTCTTTGAAATAAACTTCTGTGCATGTTGCTTGTTTGCTTTTAAGTGGGGATAAATTAAGGATTATGCGAGACATGGTTGCGAAGCTTGAATTAAATTAATAAGTTAGCAACAAAAATTATTTACTAATTCAATTGCAACCGAAAAATGACAAAACTGAAAGTCACACGCAATATTTGCAGTATGGATTAAATTATCAGATAATTTTGAGTGGAATTTATGAAAACTCAATTAAACGCAAAATAAATCTAAAAATTTAAAATAAATAAAATATTTGAATTTCTCATTAAAGCGGAAGCCACTTTATTATATAGTGTAATTAGTTAATCAAAAAAAGTCAATAAAAGAGAATTTGAATTATGTATAAATTTCATAACTTTTAAAAATAAAATACAAAATCATTATTTAGTTCTTTCTTGTTGTGAGCTCATTTAAAGTTCTTACAACATATTTAGTAATTTTTGTATTAATCATTAGACATATAAATTAAATAACCTGTAACATAAATAAAATTAAAACTTTTTATTTATTTATTTTACTTATGAAAAATTTAAATATGACAACATATTATAATTTTTAATGGTATATTTTCTTAATTGGAAATTTTTTTTATGTGGACAGATTTTTCACTTCCTGTAAATATTTATAGTACTATATACATATAAATTTAAGACCTTGTAACATAAAAACAAAATATAATTTTTAATGTCATATTTCCTTATTTGTAAATTTTATTTAAAGTGAAAAGATTTCCCACTTCCTGCTGAGAGCCCATTCAAACGTTGTTATGCCCATTTTGTCGCTCTGCTATTGTGTTTAAATTGAACTTCAAGTGTTTCGGCCACTGCCGAGAATATAAACATATATTTATGTGGTCCGAAGCAACGAGTATATCATCTGTGCGGTTAATGCAATACTTTTGTGCTTATAAATTACTTAGTAGCATTTTCGTGCTGAAATGTTTTGTCGGTTAGTTTGTGTTGGCGTTTGACTTCCTGGTCAGGCTCATAAATTTCAATTTATCTTTAGCTCTTTTCCGTATTTATTTGCAGATGTTGACAAGTAGCAAGCAGCAAGCAGCATTATGTGGAGGAAGGCTGCCGCCCCTTAATGGGAAGTGTGAAAGGCTCAAGCAGAAAGGTTACAACACGGTGAGTTTAAAAGGCTTTTCTTTCCCAGGCTGTTGGCTGTTGTTGAAAGTAGTGCAGCATTTTATGACAGACCTTTTGCACTTTTATCATCCAACTACTGGTATCGTGCTCCAAGGCCAGACAAGGGATTTATCTGCTGGCTGGATGATTTCTTTAAGAGCTTTCGGGGTAATGTACTACAATGGGTGTCGTGTGTTTTTTGGGCGTGCCAACTTTTGTGTCGCCCCTTGTGTGAGCTGTTACTTTAATGAACGAACGTATGAAGTGTGAGTAATTGTCTAGCTGCAAAACTCTTAAATTGCAATCTTTTGTTCGGAACCTTTTTGGAGCATTATTATATTTTATTCTTTTCATTTTCTGATTAAGGAATTCATGCAATTGGAAAGCCGTTTGTAATAAAACAACACTGGTTTCTTTTCTTTTTAGTTTAATTAAGACTGCCAACTGAGTCTCTCAAGTATTTTTTCTTTAATTTCATTTTGCGCTTTGCTTTTCTTCAATATTTTCCAGAACTTAATCAATTTAGCCATCATTATGCCGTTCTATGTTTTTGTGGCGTTGCATCCTCATTTTTTTTGCATTGTTCCATTCAAGAAGTTTTCATTTAAGTTGAACTTCTTCGTGGAGTGCTTCTCTTTTACACCTGGCAGACGGAAAGGCTCGAAACAAGTGCACGCAAAGTTCAACACTAGACAACAAGCAGAGCAAAAAATTAACAAATACAAGTGATGCAAATTGCACGACTTGCAAATACCCTGCATACTTTACACACTCACAACAATTTTCTGTCTGTATACTCTAGTTTGTGGCCTGCAGAGAAACTTGCAAGGTGCAAAAAAAAAAAAAAAAGTTGTACTCATTAGCATGCGGCTGCTTGCAGCATGACTGCATCGCCATCCCCTCTCGCTCTCTGCCCCCGCTGCCCGCTGCGTTGCATATGCTGCTTATGCGTGAGCAACTTTCAACAGCAGACGACAGTTGTGCGCCGGGCCGGGTCCTGTTTGGATCTTGTGGGCGTTGGCTTAAGCTGAAACCCGAGCCACAGACAAAAAAAAAAAAAAATGCGAAAACGAAAAGTTTTTGCAAGCCACTCAGACTCTTGAGTTGTCGTTTGCGGTTGCTGCTGCTGTGCTGTCAAAAACTGTCTGCCTCACTGAAAGCGAAAACTGATGAGCAAACACCCGAGAACCGAACCCAATCCCTAGACTCGTCCTCTGGTCTATTCCCTGCCCCGATCTCCAAACCAATTCCCCATCTCGAATTTAAATCCAATCCCCAAGTCCAGGGGACCCAACCGCACTTGCCAGTCGAGTTGAGTGCAATTCACATGCATAGTTTTTCGAGTGCAATTAAGTGAAATTCGTATTAGTTGTGTGAGCTGGCAGGGTGAAGGATGTGCGAGGATATGCGAGGATATGCGAGGAATTGTGAGGAATTGTGTGAAACATGTGCCAAGCGGCGAAAAGTATTAGCTAAAGGATGACACGAGCTCCAGCTCAAGAAGATGGCACAAAAACCAAACTTGGACACGTTGCAGCCATGTTATACAACAACGCCAAGGTGGAAATGGGACACGAAGGGAGGGGCAAGCACATATGAGCACATAGAACCATGTGCAGTTCGCTCTCGGAAAGTTGTCGTTGGCTCCTTTGATAATGTGGCTAACATGTAACACGCGCTCGCATACAAAGCATGTCATTAAAAGTTCTTCCCCGCCCCGATTGCCCCGCTTTACACCCTCCTTCCACCCTCCTTAACCACCTTGGTCTGGCTGGCTGCAGTTTCTGTGAGCTAAGGACAACTAATGCTTAAGCAATTTCTTTTCAGTTAGTTGTAAGCAGCTCCTATAAAACGGCAGTTCTCGAATTCTTGTCTAAGCACCAAACAATTCTCTGTTTTTCTCTCTCTCTCTCTCTCGTTTTTATCGCCCATATGTTAAGCAATTCCTTAATAATTGAATGAAAGCCCTTTTGCAATTGTTTAATTTTTAATTAGTCGACATTCGAAACTGATTTTAAACGGTAATTGGCGTAAAGCAGCAATTTAACAATTGACAAAGATGTGGAATTTAGCTGCTTCAATTATGAATAAATATTTTTTTTAAAAAATGCAACATAATGGAAATGAATTTATAAATAATAAATATAATAAAATAAAATGCATTTAAAATGCTTTAAATTTAATAATGCAATTCAGCTTACAGTGAATGAAAACCAGGTTTAATATTAAAGCATTCGAAATTGTGAATGTTATAATATGGCTAATGGAATGCGGATGCGCTTGATAAATATTTAAGGTGAATTCGCACACATGTATTTTTTGCATTGACCCTTATCATTAGACTTGAGGATTTCGTAGCTGACATGCCTGTTAGGAACTTCCGAGCCCCCAAAGATTGGTTTTTCAATATGTCATTTGCCATGTCGAAAAGTTGCCATCACGGGCCACCGCAATATATGTGTTTCCTTTAAAGTACACACAATAAGGATAACAACGGCAACTGGGGCAACACATAAAAAAAGGACAGACAAGCGGACAGTCGAGAGAGAGAGGGAGCCAAGACAAAATTACACGAAATTATGTTTGCTCAACTGGGCTGGGTCGGAGCCTTGTGTGTCCATCGCGTGTATAGTGTATGTATGGAGTGGAGTCGAGAAGTAGATCCCAGTTGGCAGTTCGTCCTGGTCAGCACGCCCCGGTGTATCCAATTCCATTAAAATCAATTTGTCTATTTATTTAACCGATAATCTGCTGGAGCGTTTGCTTGGTTGTAAAATTTCGCACCGCAAATGCTCCCAGGGGTCGAGTGAGGAATTGTGCATGACATGGCATCAAGGAGGTTCCACACCTCGAAAACCTCTAATTTGTCAACATCAGGCAGACGGCAGGCAGGCAGGTGGACGGGCAGTAGAGTGGCATTGGACAGGTGAAATGTTTTAATTTGACCAACATCTCACCTGCACTCCCAACAACCTCGATTTATTATGGTCTATGCGCTTGCTGCTCATCCTGTGGCCTTTGTCCTGTCTCTGCTCCTGTCAATATTTACGTCAGCAGTCAGCCAACATATATATATATATATAAATTTTGCTTCTCGCAGATAGATAGCTGTACTAGGCAACTCTCCAGGTGCTTTGTCGCATTTTTATGATACTATTAACATCATTGTATGTGTGATTTATGGTTTCCGGGCAATAGGCCCGTCTCATGTCCTGACATTCGCCTTTCGTGGCTGCACTTGAACTCTGCCTTTTTTGTTCACTAGTATTTTTATGGTCAGCCATAAAAATCGGTATGCGGCGACTTTAAGCCCTGCCAAGTAGGCTACCAAAAATCGCTTATAACTGTCGTTAACCCAAAGTAGAGCGACAATAAAGAGAAAACAGAAACAAAGCCAGCGACATCTGCTTTTGTTGATTTTGACATACGAGAATGTTTATGTTTGGTGTCCTTAATTGTACTGGGCACATCAGCACATCCGTTATGATATTCGTGGCCCTCTTTTTTATATGCTCTGCTCTAAATACATTAAACGATGTCACTGGAGTCTATTTGCTTGGCGAATTTGTTCGAGCTCGCCGAAGTAAAGCATAACGTAAGTGTAAATCAGAATTAGCTAAACATCAAAATCGATTATGCTGACGTAGAGAGTTTGCATGAAACTTATGACTAATCACGTTAATTTTATGTTTTTATGAAAATCAAAAATGTTTTAAAATATATAACAAATTAGTTAAATATGATTGTGAATTTAATGTACTATAAAATTTGTCGCTATATAATATACATCAATTTGTTTTTTTTTTTAATTTATTAAATGATTAAGAGTTATTTTTTGGCAGTTCAATTTCCCCGACAATTTACTATAAAATATCAAAATATAATATAAAGAAAAGTTTGTGTTCGGTAATTTGGCATTTTTCATGTTTTTATTGAATTTTGATATATTAAAATTAAATTAAATTAAATTCTTCTAACATACAAACATATTAATTATATAATTTATTAATTAAATAAAAATGTAGTTTGATAAAAATAGAAAATTTCGTGTTTATTTTTATGTGTTTGGTATATCATAAATTAGTTTGTATGCTATTTAAGGAGCGTTTAGAAGGAGCAGCTAAATTTTGCAGACAATTGGCTCTCAAAAATCATTTTGTGAAGCAAAGTTCGTAATCGGTCATTCTGCATTTATATTTTAAGTGCTGAATATTTTAAAGGTCGATCAATTTCTTGAAGAGCGTTGAAACATCGATTTAGGCTGCGTTTAAATGGAGTTTTCTTTTGTTTAATGGCCGAAGCGCGTTTGCTCAGTCAACAGAGCAATGCGCTTGTTGTCCACTCGCTATTCGAGAATGCCCCACTCTGCGGCACATCAATCAAATGCCTCCACAGCACTTAACAACCACAGGAGGGTATTTGCAGGGCAGCATCTGGTCATCGCAGCAGTTGGCACAGGCTTCTGCTTCGGTGCTTCAGTGCGCTGAGTTGACAGTTTTTTCCTCTTTCTTGCGTATTTTTTTCTCGTTTTTTTTCTATGCTGGCTTGAGACGCGGTCACTTGAAGCGCAAATAATTGAAATTAATAAATTGAGTTTAATTGAAAAGCGTTGGACAACTTTGGCACTTAAAGGAAGGCAGTCAGGCTGGCCCAGAGACTCGAGAGTCAATGAGTCGGAGTCTTAGTTTGAGCTTTAACTGCTGCATTGACATTGAGAGATAGAAAGAGAAAAATAGAGAGAGAGAGGGAATCGTGGGCTAAATCGTCAGCCAGCCTGTTTGCATTTGCCTTTCAATTTCAATTTCCGTTGCACTTTGCACAAATCTTTTATCGCTCGAAAGACGGCAACATCTTCTGCACAGTTTCGCTGGATAGAGTTTTGGGTCCGTTTTCCAGCATTGCGACGTACTTCGAAAGCTAATCGTCAGCTGTGTGCCACTCAGTGAGCATGAAAACAATTTGAATCACCAGAGTTTTCCACCAACAGCAGCAGCAGCAGCAGCTGCTGCAGGTTTGACTTAAATATAATATTTTCAACGACAGGCATCGTCGAGTGCATTTGCAGTTCCAAGTTTACTGTTTGCTGTTTCTTTTCATTTACTTTTGCTTGAAAATTATGCGACTAAACAACAAACGGCAGCACAACTGGGAAAAACTTATCGGCTAACCAGATTGTAGGGCTGCAGCATGGTCAACATGACGTATACGTACTTTTTGAATTGCTGCGAGAAACTTGTTATGCCAAAAATTGTTCTGCTAAATTTAATTTATGCACTTGCCACCCAAAAATAGCAAGCAACTTCATCATCAGCATCAGCATCAGCATCAGCATCAACAGCAGCACTCGAGTGTAAACCACAAGCTGTATAACATGGCGTATGAGTAATCTCAGTGAGCTCGTGACTTCGAGGAGAGTTTTGAGGGGTGTGTGTGTGCATATGGCATTTATGAAAAGTTACTTTTTGGGTTTGATTGGATCACTGCTTAAGTCATTCAGTTAAAGCGCTTGAGCCAACAGCTTGGCCAGATATTCATCTTAATATTCTCATTCTGCCTCTAATGATGATAAATCCCTGCAATAGTACATAAACAGAGCAATTAAGGCCAGCCTATCAATCAGGCCATTAAAATCATTTATCAAACTGACAAAGCGAATTAAAAGCAAGTTAAAATGCCGCTTTATAGAATGTGCTAACTACCAAAATTGTGGGATTATGTCATCAACTGTTACTAACCAGACACTTTCTAGTCAATACTAAAATATAGATAATATAGCCTTCATTGACTCGCTGTCGTTTAATAATTTTCTCGAGGGTTTTCCATTATTTTTGGCCACTTGACAACCCATAAGCTGTTCTGCGAGTACGTCATGAGTACAACAAAAAAGACGGAGTATAATACAACATTATCAGCAGCTCCGCCGGCTTTTCAGTTACGTCAGGCTGTCAACAGCTTGATGGCTTAATTATAGCATTTTGTAAAAGGTTTCCATTTTTTTTTTTTGTATTCGTTATTAATCGTTTCACGACAAGGCGAGGGCGGAGGGAGCTGTGCAGATTTGGATAGTAATCTTCAGCTATGTTTAGAATCAGACGACTAATCCGACTGCTGATTTACTTGAAGGCACTTTTGATTAATTGGCGTGTCTGAGAGGCAAGTGATTTATTGGGTGGCTTCACCTGTCGTCAGCTACTTTTGAAAAATGGTTCGCCTTTATGAGCATATATGGTGGCACTCTCTTATATCGCATATAGAGACTCAATTGATTGCCTCAACTTGACATCACATTTTGGAGTGAGCATGTGTGTGAGAGTCTCTGTGTCATAGGCTTAACAAATAAGTTAGCCAAAGTGCCGCAAATTTTGTAGACGGGCAAAGTTTTCATGGAAGAAAGCGAACGCGAGCTCGAAACTTTTTTACAAATTCCAAAATTCCAAATTGCCGTTCGCAGCTGAGCTGTTATTTTTAGATAAGACCTAGGCATTCTCACACTCGTTCGTTCTCACGCCGTTTGGCCATAAGCTTTAAAGACAAATAAAATATGTTAGTATGTGCAGCTGAAATCATTAGCCCATAACTCTGACTGTTTATTATTATCCGAAATACTCATCAGACTTAGTTCACCGAAGCAGCAGCCCATCTTCAGTTTCACATTAAAAGTCACAAAAATTCTCCGATATATGTTATAATATCCACATCGTGTGTGTGTGTGTCTCTGCTTAAGAAAAACGTTCCTTTGAAGTTGCTGCTAATTTTCCAGCTTAGTACAAGTTGAAACTGTTTTGGAAATCGTTTTTGCTTTTGGCTAATTATTTCACAAAAACAGATAACGAACAACTGTCCTCAAAGCAAAGGGAAAATAAGCAAAAATGTTGTATCAAACACGAGCCCAAGGAGGCCACCTTGAGAGCTCTTAAATAGTCGCTGAGTGTTTGTTTGCCTAGCAATTACACGAAGCACTTCCTGCCACTTGAAGATACTTTTTGGCCGCCCTCCGCCTTTGCCCTTCCCTCCTGCGGACTTAATTTACTCGTAGATACTCTCGGCGTGCTCAGTTCTCTTTTTTTTTTAAAGGTACAAGGAAAAAGCATTTATGCATAAAATGAGAATTTGTGAAAGTCGCGCGACGTCGTCGTCGACTAGAAGTCGACTATTTGCCACTACAAGACGCTGTTTGTTTACGCAATTAACGTGGAGGCAACGTAATATTTGCATTGCATACTTTACGGCGCCCAACCGTTGACATCAAATATGCGCGCTATTTGGCAGTCGCTTGGGCAGGCAGAACTGAAATAGAGTCGGGGACAGGCAGACATGCATGACTGCACTCTGACAGCCAGACAGACAGACGGACGGACAGACTGACTGACAGGGGAGGTTGGGGGGGATGTCGTCAATTTTTGGTTTTTGACTTTTGCCTTTTGCGAAACTCATAAAATACATGAGCGAAAAAACCTTTCCAAGTGTGTCGCATAAAAATGATGCTTTTCACTTTTGCGTACGTAATGTCACTTTAGGCCCCCTCCCGCTCAATGAAACAAGTCAGAAAGAGAGACGACAGTGCTCGACTGCGAGATACCCGCATTGAATATTTTTATATTTATATATAAGTTCAAGCAGTACAAGCAAAAGTATCAAAACAACCCATTCCAGGAATAATATCCTGAGAGGAAGGAGATTCTTCGAGCTGCAAGAAAGGCGAAGGCTGCAGGAGTCGAACTGATCTTGTTAGCGGACCAATATTCTAATTTTATTTTGTTTCTCATTCCCAAAACATGCAGCTTAGATTTAAGTATGTAAATATTAATATTTTGTTTTGAAATCTGCTTATTCGCTGCACCATAAGTTATTAATCATAGTAACAGTGATCTGCATAAACATTATTTAATAAGTTCGCTCTAAATAATAATGATTACAAAAAAACGAATCATTTTAAAACCAAACTTCAAGCTTAAATTATGAGATTGGTGAATGTTTGACGAATCGTCTTGGCTAGACACTTTAGCCAACCAAATGTTCTGGCAGATATTTAAAAAAAAAATAACGTAATATAGCGAATAATATTTATATATATTAACGTTGAAAATAAATCAGAATATACAAGATATGGTTGCTCCATCAACAACATCAACTAAGCGCGATCAAAAGCATCTGATTTTGGCCCTATAAAATTGTTTTTATGTACACATATTTTGTGTTGCCACTAAGTTGTAATACCCTTCTTTCCTACGTGTATCGGGTATAAAAAGAGAAGAATATACGCATCATATATGTTCATATATGGTACTTAAAAATGCGCCGTAAAAAATTTGCAAAGAAATGCTGGCGGGGTGAGTTGTCGATGACTCTGTTAAAATGGAGTCGCACACGAGGTGGCAATCAAAGTGAGTAGTGAGCCATCGGGGAGGATTCTATCACTGTCATTGCTGGCATTACCGGCAACGGCAAACGGCAGAGAGAAAGTCTGAGACTGAGACTGCGATGGAGCAGGAGAAACCCTGCAAATGTGCGTGACATTTTGCAAACTTTTGATTTTAATTTTGTCAAATTTGGCAAAGCGTAAAGACATTAGACTCAAGTGCAAGCGAATTCAGATTGATATGAAGGGGACTTTGTTGAGTGCTAAACGTGTGCGCTTTTGATGAATGATTTATTGCTGAAGAGCAGTAGACTTATGACATCTTCAACAGCAGCAGCTCCGTGACTTTTAACAGTCAATTTAGTTTGTGAAATATTCCTGTCGATAGTTGTGCTTAATTTACGCGCATTCGCTTTAATTTCGCATCATTTCTTAGCTGAATTTATAGCGAGTTTTTGCCTGCCCACTTAAGCGTTGATTGCCGCAAATAGATTGTCGTTTTATCTTTGGTGCAGACTACGCGCATCCTTTATACGCCCCATCACTTAACCAATCCGGTCTAGGCGTGGCTCAGTCCTTTGTAACGTGCCGCGATAATCAGCGCATTTATATGCAACATCGAGCACACTTCGTGTGGCAGCCACCAGCAGCAGCAGCAGCAGAAGCTCAGCTTGGTGGCGATAACGACGGCGGCGGCGGCGACGTTGCCGGCAACATTAAAAATGAACATAAATTAAATCATAAATTGCAATAATTTCCGGTAAAAACAAGCAACGAGAAAAATGCAAGGAAATCGAAAGGGAAATTGTTTTTCAATAGCTGGCAAATAATTATTGTTCTTCGGGCAGACACAGAAACAGACACGGATACTGAAGGCGGCGGCAGCCGACGAGAAACCCAATTAAAAATTAAAACTTACTTAAAAAACAATAATGTCAGACCATATTGACGGTTCTTTTTTGTATTATAGTTTTGTTTTATTTGACTATCTAGAAGAGATGCCAAACACTTAACGATAGTGACACAAGCTGACAATAAATGTACATATCGAGTATTAATCAAATACAAAACATGCAATCAATAATTCAATAAATTACTAAATGAAGTGAGAAAAATTATTGAATTATAATTAAATAAAAATATTACGAGTGATATTAGATATTAATGACTTTTTTCATAATTCATAATAATTTTTACAACAGATGCCTAGCAAATAAAATAATTGTATTAGCCTGACAATTGATTTTAATCAGTTAAACCACAATGGAATAAACTTTAATTAAGAATTGTGCTGTTCTATTGAGTAAAATTATAAATTTTAAATTTAAATTAAACAAACAGAATGCAGTCACATAAATGAAGGCAGTTTTAGTAATCAATTGCTTTTATTTCAATGTTACGCTTAACATTCTGTTAAGTACAGTCTATGTTATGTTAAAGTCATAACAGTTTATGTTATTTTACAGCAAGCTTACTATTCATGAGGAATTTTATACACAATTATTACCGTATATCTTACTATAACATTTAATCGCTTGCTAACGATTTTCGATTCTTAAGAACAGAAAATTTATTGATTTTACTATAGTGCAATTATTTTATTTTTTAATGACATTTTAGATCCATCAGTATTTAGTGCAGTATGGGCAAGAATTGGTGTAAATATTCAACTACAAATAATGAAAGTAAAATAATTGCACTAAATAATATAAAATTGCATTAATTATTTCTTATGGCTAACTTAGTTTTTCAGGAGATCATTGAACCAATAATTGATTGCCACTTTCAGCTGGTGTCATCGCTGTGGCCCTTGTGCTCACATGCTCTGCAACTTTATAGACAGACATCCTGATGACCACCAACGCTTTGACTGCCCCCCGGCCGCATTATAAGCAGAGGAGCAAACGAGCAGCGAGTCCTCGCCATATACCATCAAGGTGTCACTCGTTTTGCATGTTGGCAACGTCATCGTAAAAAAGGGCTAACATAAATCCGCTCCCCATTTCAGACCGTAAGAACATGGCTGTTGTATCCTCTTGTCCTGTGTGTTTTGTGTGCTGTGTGTGCTGTTCTTTTCACTTGAGTGTGTGTTGTTTTTAAATGACACATGGCACAGTAACAACAGCAGAGCCATGAGCACAGTCAACAGAGAGGGAAAACGCTCACAGAGACATGAGCAATGATAGTTATAACTAAGGTCCTTATAATGCTGGCGTTACACGGTTTCCCTCTAGTTGTCCTTCTTGTTGTTCCTGTTGTTCTTTGTGCTGTTTGACTTGTTGTTGTTGGTCTTGTTGCTAGTTTTGCTGGCTGTCTGTCTGTAGTTTGGTTCATTGTTTATACGCCCTGGTCCGTAAGTGACTTTCTGATTGCGGAAATTAGCTGGTTTCGAGATTTGCTGAGGTTTAGCTTCTGCTTCTCTTGCTCCACGCTACTGTTTTCTTTTCACTTGATGGATATCCATGGAAATTGCTTGCTCAGCTGCCGTTCAGCAACTTGCCCCTGCCTCGCCTCTGGTGTTGGCGTTGTTTGCGGTTTGGTGACGGTATTTATGGTTTTTGTGGTTATTAAAAGTGTCAGCAACGTGCAAATAATGGCAAAAGTATCGTTCTGTTTTTATTTCCCCCTCAATCCCCATCAATGTGCCAGCGTTAAGTGGTGAACGAGTTGAGAGTTGATTTTCAATTTCTTTAAAGCTGTCAGCAATGTTTTTTTTGCCAAGCATCTGTTTTTGTGCTTGGAATTTGCTTGCTCTTCTGCTTTTTGTCTGGTTTGCTTTGGTGCCTCGGGAGAAGCTGTTCACATTAACATAAAGTAGTTGTAC
Organism: Drosophila formosana; assembly: GCA_035045625.1. NCBI lineage: Eukaryota > Metazoa > Arthropoda > Insecta > Diptera > Drosophilidae > Drosophila > Drosophila formosana. Next base: position 20,296,844 of record JAWNOW010000232.1, read on the forward strand.
TGCTAATATGTAAGTAGGTCAATCTTGAAGGGAGCAATTCCGAGAAAGCTCTCTTTGATCCCTTTAACCCACTGGAATGTATTACAGTAGTTTAAATTTCAAAATGACTGTACATTACATTTCATTAATATTAATTTCAATATACAATTTATTAACCTTAATTTCAATGTCATATATTCCATTTCCCATATTATTCAAAAAGTAAACCAAAGCAAAATTCATGGCAATTTAAATGCGTATAAAATTTATACATTTTGGTTAACAATACAACAATATTATAACAATTTTGGTTAATAATGAAGCTATAAAATGGTGTTGTTAAAACACTAAATTTAAATTGAACGAATTCTTCACTTTAAATAAATATATTTAATAATAAATTTGGTTTTTATTTATCTGTTAAATCGTATTTATTTATTATACTATCAAAATTATTATAATTTCTTATTTCTTATCTAATGCTTAACCAAATTTCTCAAAGTTTACAAATTTTAATTCGCACAGTCCGCACAAAAGCAATTAAAATTTGTTTCTGTATTTTAGGAAAATAAAAGAATTTCTTTATTGTCATTACAAAGAACGTGGAGTTGAAAATCGACTTGAAGCACCTTGTGCATTTTAGCACCCAAAATAAACCGGGCCCAAAAGCGGTGAACAGGTGAAAATAGGCAAAGGACTGAGAGAGAAGGACAGCAGGATAATGTAGGCCAAAAACGAAATGGTTGAAGTTGTAGGTTCAGCTGTAGATTTGCTACGTGCCCCACCAGTTCAATTCGCCATCCACATTCCACATATGAACTGCGTTCGTGGTGCAATGGAGGACAAAATTAAAGTGCACGTGTTGCTTGAAATTGTGTGTGCTTAACATCGAGAAATGCTACGAAAAATGTAGCAAAAGCTGCAAATTAATATAAAGCGCACATGGTTACTTTGAAAATGTTCGACGTACTAAATAATGTATGCAAATCGTATTCCATAAACACTCTTGGCTCTTGTGCGTGCGCTGCAAAGTATGCAATTAAAATGGGCGGCCTCCGACTATTTGGGCAACGCAATCAAAAATCGCTAGCGATAAAATCGGCAGCATTATTATAATATCATCTACATATATGTAGATATATACACAAGTACAGCTGGCTGATGAGTTGCCTGTGAATGCCCAGCATCGTCGTGCCACAATATTTTACAGGCCAAAAAAGGCAACAGCAGTTGCCAACGGGGCAACAAAAGTCACGCAACTACAAAAGCGAGCTGCGATTGATGGGGCAACATTTCTTATAGCGCCACAGAATGCGGCAACTACACATACAGTGAATAGCAAGTATGCAATGATATTAAAGTTGGCTGCTAAGCATTTAAGTACTTTTCGTTGTCGCCGTCGCCGACGCCGTCGCCGTTGTTGCCTTCGTTTTGAGCTCCAGTTTTTAATTCATTCGAGAGAATTTCAAGATGAAATTTGATGGCCTTAAAGAGATATTTGGCTCAGTTTCAAAATACTTGGATTTTCCGTTCCCTTTCACACCTTTAAAGCAACGGGTTGCTTAGAACATGAGCATGTTTTTAAAGCATAAAATCCATAAAATTTTAAATTTTCTTAAAGCTTCACTAGGCTCAGAACTTTAGCCAGGAAATTATACTATATTAAACACCAATTTTAATAAAGTGAAAAGTATATAAAAAACTATTTATATTTGAGAATAGAATTTAAATATTATTTAATTTATTTTTATTATTAATGCAAAAAAAATATTCTTTTAAGCTATAATTTGTATAATTAATGCCATTAACAAATAGTAATAAACAGAAACAGAAAACGATTCTTATTTGAGAAAGAAAATAAAAAAGTTTTTAGCTTATTTGTAGATGATAAAAATGAATAACTATTTTAAAAATTATTATTATGAATTTAACATAAATATTCTAACAACTTTCGCTCGTCCTTAGCTTATCTTCACTGTAGTTGGCGCTGTATTAATTATTATGCATTATCTTGAGCTTACAGTGGGAATGGGAAAATTAAATTCTCAGCAATGTAAATTGTGCGCGTCGAGCTGTGGCAGCAACAAACATCTGTGGGTGGGACAACCAAAGCAAAGCTCACGGACCAGTTGGAGTAAAGGGTGAAAAACATTTCTAGAGAGACAGATAGAGATAGTGAGAGAGAGTTGTATTTTGTGGGCCAGCTATAAATGGATGATTCATGTAAGAGAAAAAGTGTGTCATAATTAGCATATTATGCAAATGATCAAAATCAGTTGGGGGCCAACGAAAAAGAGACTGACCGAAAAGTTGAGCTCCACTGAGAGTGCCAGCCGAATGGGAAATGAATGAAAAAAGGCTGGACGGATGCTTGAGATAGGATTATGGGTTAGCTGTCATTACTGTTTATTTTTTCAATTAAAAGGCAGAACGCTCCATTTACTTAAGAAATTTGCTGCCCGATAAGCAGAAAAGCCCTCATAAGTATGCTATGGCTTTGTTGTTTACTCTTTTAGGCTCCTGCGACTTCAAATCCGAGTCTGTGCAAAATGATTGCTTTGTTGTAATTAAAACTTTTGTCAATGTTGACAGAGTGGGAAAAGTCTAAAGCAAATTGCTGAGGCAGGCAGATTCAACAAATAGTTAAAAGCTCTCGTTGCTTTAACCCCTCAAGCTATTCCGCCGCACACATACACACACACACCCGAAAGCCATTCAAAAAACGGTTGTGTTTAACTAAGGACATTCTTTTTGTTGGCCATATCAACTGCAGAACAGAGCACAGAGAATGGAAATTCCGAAATTGAATGCGAGCATACACCCATAAAAAAAAGAGTGCGGTTTTTGAGTTTGAATCTGAGGGGTTGCCAAGGGTGAACAATGCACATGCAATCGACAACCATTGCCAACATTGCGGTTTTCGGCAAGTTTGCCAAGTTCGCTACACTTGCTAATTTGTATCTGCGACTGCGAAATGGATACATACTCGATGGGGAGACGAGAGCTCTGTTGCTGTGGCACGTACTGCGTGCCACAAGCAGCAAGAAGTCAAGCAAACGGAGTCTGGCATTATTATGCAAGGCAGACAAATGCTGCCATTGCCTTTACTCTTATTCTCTCCTTTGCCGTTTCCTTTTTTTATTTTAAATGTTTTCTTTTTTGGCAGTCATCACGCGAGCGAATTGATTGATTGATTGCTAGATTGATTGCCGGCAATATCGGGCCTTCAATTAAATTAAAACATTTCCCTGCGCACACACGAAATTATTTATTACAATTATATGTTACAAAATAAATGCTCAATGTAAATATTTACGATAATTCCCAGTTCCCGTGCGATTTCTGCTTAACCAATTGTACAATTTTTTATGCACATGTAGTTCATTAACTATAATTGTGATTGATTTTTTTTCTTCCTTTTTTTTTGTGTGTGCTGTGCGGCGCTCCTTAACCACGTCATTGGCATAAGTGCTCGTGAGCTGATTGCAGCTCAATTTGTGCGCTACAAGAAATTGTTCTGCTCGTTTTTTGTATGGGTTCGACGAGGCGTGTGCGCAATTCGAAAACATAATTAGGGAATTGAGCTGCATTCAGTTCTATGCATTCTTTTCGTCAAATTCCGCAGAGTGTGCCGCCAGAAATCGCAGAGAGCTTCACTGAGTATGCACAAAGGTTCTTCTTAATAATTGTTTATGAGTACAAAGTGCCATGACTCAAAATAAAAGTATTCAAACACTCTTGCGAGCAATTTGTACCGTTTCCGATTATAATATTACGTATACGTATTATTAATTTCGTATACTTCATTTGCGTATACTTAATTTCCAGTAATGAGAATGCATTCGCGTAGCGTTTAACGTATTTATTTATATTAAATTTATAATAAAAAATTATAAGAGTAAAAAGTGCCTTGACTTGAAAACAAGTATTTTAATTTGAGTTCTGCAAGCAACTTTAACCGTTTCTGATTATATTATTACGTATACGTAATATTATAATAATTATTATTAAGCACAATATTCTTATTATAGTAATTAATAATTACTAATTATTAATAAAACTAAATTTTATTTTTGTCAAACGCTCATTTGTTATATTTAATTTCGTATACTAAATTTTCAGTAATCAGAATGTATTCGCAAAACTTTTAACGTATTTAAATACATAAATATTAAATTTATAAGGCAGAGTACAAGTGCCTTGACTTGAATAAAAGTTTTCGGAATTGAATTCTGCAAACAATTTGAACCGTTTCTGAATATATTATTACGTATACGTAATATACAAATTATTATTAAGCACAGCACATGGTCATTATAGTAATTATTGCATACAACTCAGCTTTATATTTGTCAAATGCTCATTTGTTGTACTTAATTTGCGTATACTTAACTTGCGTATACTTAATTTTCAGTAATGAGAATGCATTCGCAAAACATTCAACGTATTTATTTAAATTCGATTTGTAATTGATTGTTTGTCTCTGGTATTTTTAAATGCTTTAAAGCAAGCACAACACTTGCAACTTAATTTGTATCTATAATCATTTTAAAATTGGCATTTTAATTGATTTATACAACAACATCAATTCGGTTAACCAATCCCATTGGTTTCCCTTCCCGGTTCAGCTTGCACAACTTCTTGACAATATGAAAAAAAAGGGCACTGCTGTCGCTGGTTTATTTGCATGTAAATTATTGGCAATTTAATTGAAAAGATTAAATATTAAAAATATCAATATTTAATTGATTACAACAGAGCAGCAGCCGAAGCGTTGACATCCACAGAGACAGCGACTGGAGCTTAACTGCATTAATTTGATGTGCATTTAATAAATACGTTTTTTCGCATGATTTTTACTCGCTTAATAAAAAGCCGTTTGCTGCAAATATTTTTCATCCCAAATGACATTCGTTTATTCATCTGATAAATCTCTTTTTTTTTGAAGATATAATCGGTTTATTACATAAAGAGCATTTGTAAATATATTCTTGAGTATTTATAGAACTTTTCATTTATTGTTAAATATTTTTTCCCCTTTCCAATTGCATTTATTTGAAGCTATTGCAATCAAAATTAAATAGTATTTGCTTTATTGGCAATACATTTTTTGTAATGGCAAATAGTGTATCTCAAATTCGATGCTCCGACCTGCCTTAGTATTTTAACATTTTTATTTCGTCGCTTAACCACATGCATTTGTTTATCGCAAACAAACAATGGAAACAAAGAACAAAATCAAATAAAAAACAAAAAGAGTTGATGCGACAGACAAACTGATGAATTATTAAATATGCTTTTAGGGTAGGCTGAACGGAGGCTGAAGAAGTGGCTTGTGGTGGCAATAGACATGAGGCATGAGGCATGAGGCAGGGTTCTTGGCTAAGTGCAACAACAGTCGCCACATACGAATACGAGTACGCAAAGACATGTTGAAAATTTGATGAGCCCGTTGGCAGTTAATGTGCATGGCTTTTGATTAGATTTTATGTAAATGCTGTGGGCAAGACAAACAGCGCATATAAAGCACCCAGACACAGAAGGAGACGGAGACGCAGACGCAGACTGTGAATGCGGCTAAGAAAGAGAATGTGGCTGATACTGTGGCTGATACTGAGTCTTTTGGCCAAGAGTCGTCGTAAAACAGCGAGCCAAAAATCAAATAAATATATAATCAAGCGGCTGCCGCAGAAGTGTGGCGCACTTTTTAAATTGGTATAAATGTGGCACGCGCTGGGAGCTATGCTAACACGCATCGGGGGGCTGAGCTGCGCTTTAGCTTTTACGCTCTCTCCCTCGCTCTCTCTTACACTTTATCTCTATCTCTGTCTATCTGCCGGGTTTTGGGTTGTGTTGCGGGCTATGGCACTGACTGATTGTGCAGGTTGTGTGAGCCACACGCCAAGGTGAAACAGAATAATGATGTTAAAAGACGACACAAATGTTGTTACAGTTGTCCCCGAACAGCAAAAACCCAATAGCAGATGGGCCCATCCCCCCTCCCAAACTCCCCTTCCATAAGCAACCTTGACAGCTGCTAGAAGCTGCTGCACCCGCACTTACGGGAGCTGTGCTGTTTAATTAATTAAAGGTGTTAAAATAAAATAAAGACTCGCTCTTAGGAGCAACAGCAACAGCAGCTGCAGCTTCCTCCATTTTTTCCGTTTCCGCGTGTGTTCGCTAATATATATATGTGTGTGTGTGTGTGTGTGTGTGTGTGAGAATGGAATCCTGTGGTTTCATATTGCTCTGAATTTATGATCATATCTAATGTAATGTGGATGGCAGACAATTGAATTAGAATGCCGCACAGACTCGCAAATCTAGAAACTCTTAAATAGCCATTACACATGATGCCTGGAAGGGCTATAAACATAAAGAAACAAATAAATTGTTGATTTACATTTTTGATTTACTTGCTGTCTAAAAATACGTGTAAATAAATAATGATGGTAAAAGGCTAAAAGGCTGATTTTAAATGAGAATAATTTATGCATTGTGCTTCATTTGAGAAATTATTTAAATTGTAAGTAAATTCACCTACTGATGGTAATAATATAAAAATAAGTCGGGTGATGGAGTAAATTAAACGATTAAAGTTTACAATATAATAATATACATTAAATTGTTTCAAATTAAAGTAAACAAATAGAGTATATTAGTTTGCATATTTTCAATGGGAATTAGGTAATTTATGAATAATGAAATGAATATAATGATATACTTTATTAATATTAATTAAATTGTTCCAAATTAAAATAAACAAAATCATGTATTTTAATTTGTTTGTTTTGAATAGGAATTTTGCTAATCGAACATCGAAAATTATCTATACATACGCGTAAACAATAATAATAATAATAATAAGCTGAAGGCCAGCCCATTAGAATTTTGTGTGTTTCGTACTCGGAATTATTGATAAATATTCCAAGAACTGTCAAAACTTTAGCTTCCTGTTCGAGCCGCAAATTGGTAAATACGACAGTTCGACCTTTTCTCCCTCATTGGCCCCGAAAAAGGGCAAAAATAATTAATCAAATGCTTGGGCATAAATTGATTAAATTGCAGGCAAACTAATAAACATATTTTGTGTTCGACTTGGGCTTTAATTGAATCATACGTAATTAACGTGAGCAAAATTCGAATGCTCTGATTTGCTTACCTGAGTTTGAATTATGAAATTATTTTAGACGGTCTTTGGAGCCTGCGGCTGCTGTGTAGTTTGCCTTTGAAATTCAATTTGTAGAAACATTTTGCACGAATATTTCGAGTTTAATAATTGTTTGTAGTTCATTTATGACACGAGCGTAATTCGGTTAATTGGTTTAGCATTGCGACGCAACTTGCAATTGGCTTAGGTCAAAGGCCAACGCAAACGAGTAATTAGATCAGACATGGGCAAAAGTGCAGCGCAGTCTTCGACCACAAGAGATCGTCTAATGGCAAACACTCGATGGCAACTCGATTCCCCTGGGATTGTTGGCCTGCAGTTGAATGCCCATTGTCAGATGCCTCGTTGTCAGTTGCGAGTTGCCAGTTAGCAGTTAGTACTTGTCAATGGGGTAACTTTCACTTTGACTTTGGATACTTGTGTTTGGCTTAACTTAAAGTTTGTTGCGGCATTGTCGGCAAACGCGCAACCGACACACACACACTGACACACTGACGCACTGACACACGTACGACACACAGACGAGACGAGACTCCTGGCGAACACAACGCGTCCAGTTGGCTCGACGTTGAAAGCAAAACTGAACATCAGCAGCTGCTGCTGCCGTCCTTAAACTTCACGGCTGCCGACAACGACGACGACGACGGAGACGAATCGGAATCGGAATCGATACGAAGCATCGACTCACGAACAAACACACGCAGCTCTTTCGGTGTCGGTTAAGCAGTGCACGCTCTCTCTCGCCCGCTCTCTCTTCTTCGATGGCGCTCTCTTTGCGCTTTGGCTGTCGGCCAATGCCAAACTGTTGATTCATTGTTGTAAATTTTCGTTACCCGCATCTGTTTCTGGCTCTGCTCGTTGGCTCTCTATTATTTTTTTAATGTGACAAATTCTTGATAGTAGTGGAGTCAGTGTTGGGCTAACAAATTGCTGTGCATGTCATCAAAACAACAACAGTCGAATGCGTAAGGCCAACGAAACGCAAACGACAATTCATAAACACATTAGGCATTCATTGGAGTAGGGATGATGGCATTTGGACGAAAACTCAGTTGCCTGCCACAATTATCTCTGCTCTACTCAGGCTGAATGAATGAATGTTTTTGGATACTCGAATGGCAAATGGGTCGATATGAGTTTGAGGTTGCCATGTGCCATCAAATTTGTATGACTCGCAATAATGAGTTATGCATGGCAATGAACTCTGGCAACTTGTTATCGATTAAATGCGAATTATTAAAGCAGTACAGCAACTTTCATTTAAATGTTAAAGACATTAAAATGGCGCATGTTTTTGCTTTTTTAATGCACAATGGTAACTGGAAAACAAAGTTCATCGGATAGTTTTTTTATGTTGTCTTCCTGGCTGGCACAAATTAAACTTTTAATAGTTGCATGTCACAGCAAATTATCCTTCCTGCAGCACACACACTGACAACAACAACAACAACAACACTCAGACAATACTTCAGACCAAATGACGGACAACAACACGTGCTGCTTGTCTATGAACATGTTGCGAGAGAGGGCCAAAATAAACTGTAAAACTTTGGACGGCATAAAAACAAACACTCCATCGGCCTGGGATCTGAGAGAGGAGATCTGAAGCCGGGGAAGCCACAACATGTAGACATCGTCATGTGGGGCTGGCAACAGTTTTTCTTCATAAAGACACGTTTTAGTTTTGCCAACTGACAGTTGGACTCATAACTTGCCAGGGTCCTAAGTGTGATTCATATGTAGGTCATTATTTTCATCTAATGGCCCAAAGCTCAGACTGGCCAGCTGCTGTCGTAGGCTGCATGTTTGTTGCCCCGAAATTATTATTCTCACTATGGCGAAAAGAAATACATGAACACATAAAAGATATTAAAATGTATCTGTTTTGGGTAATAAAAATTTACATATTTCATTCTCATGCTCGGCCAGAGATTGAGATACAAATGCGAAAAGAAAATGAAAATGAAAATGAAAATGACTACAAACACCACAAAGTAACCGAAATTGCTTTCAAATTGCCCTAACTAAAAATCCAGCAAAAAATACACGAACAGAACCAAATAAAGAATAACTGACAGTTGGGGCGTAATACATTTGGGTTACAATTTTCAATCTACCATTTGTTATTAACAGTTCAATGGTGCCGAAAAGAGAAACATTCGTACACACACACATACTATACATATTCTTTTGAAGCATTTTTGTGTGTTGTGTGTTCCCAAAAATATCCTCACATTGATTTCGTCCATTTTTATTTACCAGTAGAGATAGATATTTGTTTGGTATTTGCATAATTCTAAAAGGGAAAAAAAATTGTAGCTGCACAGAAAATATCTTTATTGACAACTTGTTTTGATTTTGAAGTTTATATTCAAGACATATATTTGTCGGATTTTACATAGAAAATGAAGATAAATCTGCGTAGAAAATATTGTCAATAAGAAATTGTTAACAACTTATATCGGAGTTGAAGATTATATTTCATTTTAAATATTCAAATATATATCTGAAAGTCTTTTTACTTTATTCAAACAATTATTGTTTTATTGTGTAAAATAAAAAATTCATTTTATGCTGAAAAATGTCCACTATTATAGAAATTCAAATGAACTATTTAGAAGTATGTGAACATTTTGTCATGTGTCTGAAAAAGTAATTTTTAGTTTCGCTAATGCATATTTTTAATTTTAATAAATAAAATATTAATAATAAAAAATTCTTTTTCGATACTTCTAAAAGTATCGTAAAACTAGATTTTTTTTATTTTCACGCTTTTGTGCTGAATGCGATTATTGAAGTTCGCGATAGGAATGAGCAAATGAAAATTGCTGCAAATTACAATGTTGCCACAAGCAGATCGATAGTTGAGCATACATGTGCACACACACACACATACACACATACACATTGAATGCAAATGTGTGTGTATGTAAATGTGGAACACAATGTGAGTGTAGTTGTAGTTGGGACTGTGCTTTATGGCACAAATGAATTGGCATCTTTGGCATGCTCTGCTGCTGCTGCTGCTCGCTGCTTTTGGATTCTTCTACCATCGACGTCGACGTCGCAGTCGTCGTCGCAGTCGACGTCGCCGTCGCCGTCGCTGGTGTTTTGCACTGCATAATCTGGTGGTCCGTTCGCCGTTCCATTTGTTTGTATGTTCTGTCGATGCATTGAACCAGAAATATGTAGATATGCCAAAGTATTCTGCTCTCCTTTTTTATTTATATTTTTGCTTTGTGTTTTTTTCTACAATGAGTTTTTGTCAATACATAAACATGAGCAGGAATGACAAAACAATTTTGCAGTGCTCGGCTTTAACACACAAAGCTCTCTCCACAACTATCGATATGCATATGATAAAGTAATAACGAAGATGTATAAACTGGGTGCTGAATGTATTTTGATGAGTTCTGTGTGGCTCGAAATTTGCTGCTTGACTTCGTTTGTCAATGTGAACGTCATTAGTCTCTGTCACCAGCAGTTGTCAATTAGATGGCTTGCCGTCTCTCATTTGCTGCTTTCTTCAAAATTGTTCAGTCAACTGGTCAGGTTATAAAAACTGGCCGATTAAGCTGCATATTCAGGGGGCTTTGATGGCATTACACACACTCAACAAAAGGTCAGTATGACGCACGAAAAGGTAGCTAACGAAGGAATTACTAAACCACATTCAACACAACTCGATGTCTGAGCCCTTTGGGGTCGTTGTCAATTGTCTGTGTGGCTGTGTGCCACAATGGCTTACAGTTTCAGTTTGTTCATGAATTATTTAAGAAATTAATTAACTAACAAGATGCAGCAGTAGTCGGAGGAGGAGTCGTAGTCGCTGTAATGAGCATTATGTTAACTCGCCTGGCTGCCACATTGTGTGCACTTTGGCTTAGCCTAATGATAATGAATTTCATTGTTCAAGTTTAAATTTTTATGTTTATTAAAGGCTTCGGGCCATACTTAAGGTTTATACACAATTTGCTGTGCATCATTTAACAGCTTTTACCTTTTGGAAGCTCTTGCTTAAAGAGGCGTATACGCAATATTTCAGGCATCAGGATGTTTTCTCTCCACACACACACACACGCGCAGTGGTAGAAGTATGAAATTGCTTTTCAGTGGTGAGTGAGTCTTAAATGCCCTACTAAATCAATTTGAGGCGATTGGAGAACGAAAACGAGTTCAAAAGGAATCACTGGCAACATTCATATGTCCTTAATATTGTTTTTCTGCTCTGCTATTGAGATAGCCAGCCATGTGGCTGTCAAAGTCCTGTGAACTGTAAACTTGAGGACGATTATTTCCACTACTCGGCATTCCGTTGGTATTCGATTTGATGTCTTGCCTTATTTGTTGTGGCCACGCTGCAAAGTGGCTTTAATCGCATTAAAAAAAAATACTTCAACAATTGGGTTTTATTTCAAAAGCACAAATATATATTTATAGCAAACACACACATTAGCCTAACTCAACAAACTTTGTTTAATAATTTTACGTTGTTGAGAAGAAAATTCGCAATATTTCGGTTTAGTATCCGACTTATTTTCATGTGGCTGGAAGTGCATATTAGCCGCAGCTTTGCTGATGAGCCTTATAAGAATTCTTTGGCTTTTATGCTGTATAAAAAAAATGTGCTCACCGAGGATTTCGAGTGAAAGAATGCTGCCAAGCAAAAGCAGAAGCTAATAAAAGATTTGCCAGAAAAATGATGCAGAGCAGTTCGCGCCTTCTTTTAATTATACCAGCTCCCGTCGATTTTATTTGTTGTTCTTGAGCTCAAATCTCCCATTTGTTTATTGTAGTTGTTGCTGTTGTTGTGTTGTCAACGTTTGTTTAGGAGGTGCAGATCATGCTGACAGACTGACAGACTGGCAAACTGGCAAACTGGCTGACGGCCAGGCATTCCATTTGCTCGTATGCAATAAAACAATTTAATTAAATTTTATGTGAACCAGCGAGCCAAGTAAATGAAAACAAATAAACCACAATAAAGTGCAAGCAAGCGAAACAGCTGCCACTTCTACGACTTTTCCCCCCATCCTCCCTCCTGTTTGTCTTCTCCTGCTGCTTCTGCTGCTGGCTGTCTTAGTGTCCTGCTCGTTATTCAATCTGTGCCTTTTCTAATAACCGTCTGTATGAATGTGTGAGTGCGAGTGTGTCAGTGTGTGTGTCAGCGTGTGTGCCTGCTTCCCTGCCCCACAATATGTCCAAGTCTTTTGGCAATTATGATCATAATGGCGTGTGCCCTCCTGCGCACTATGGGATAATGCCCTATCTTTCGAGTAATTTACTTATTGATGAATATTATAATTTTAAAAAATTTTGTTTTGCGATTTCATTTATTATGATTACATTGACTCCACTTTAAGAAATGATAGTGTGACACTAATGATTTTCATAATTTGTTGCAAGATTCCTTATAAGTTGCGTCTAGTTAAATAATATGCAAGAATATAATGTAGTTTAAGTATTGTTGTCCATATTCAAATTGCATTATATATATTTTTGTAAAGGGAGCGTTTTGTTATTTCATTTTTAATACCAATTCGAAATCAACATGCTTATTTAGTGCGCTTAAAAATAAAGAACTATTTATGAAATAATAAAATATTTATAAGAACTAAAATACTTATATTTTATGGGTGGGTTTAAAAATCTTCCAGCTGCTTTTTCATGTCTGCTGTGAAACATTTCTGCTACCATACATTACAGGTTTAAATTATTATTATTAATTTTCTTTATAATTTTTAAAACTTATAGTTATATTCTATGTGTTAAAGAGCAAGCTGGAGCAGCAAAGACCGTCAGGCTGCTACTAATTTAAATACAAAAAAAAGAAGATTTAATTACCGACAAATCAGTTATTTTGCCCATAGTGCAGGGTGTCTCCCTGGCTCGCTCTCTCAGCGTGTGTGCTTGAGCAGCAATTAAGTGCCACACAATGAGAGGAAAACTGCTTCTGTGGCATTGTTCATTGCATTTTCAATTTGCCAAAACTGTCACACATCACACAATACTAAATGAAATAAACACGTATCCAAGCTTGCCTTCCTTTAAATCGTTCTAGTATTTCAATTTACTTTTAATATTTATGCACATTTTTCTCACTCTTAAGACGCACACCAACACACACACACACACACACACAAACTAACGCACACACACACTTCGAGACGAGCCTCTGTGATTTATGCAAGTGCTTAAATTTCAGTGTGTTGCCTACTTTTGGGCGTAGCAAACGCAAAGTTTTTGCAGCCCAGCCGAAAACAAATGGCATTGGGCTCATATCTAAGATACTTTAGGCTAAAGCCATGCCAAAGGCCAATGGCCACTTTATCTTTGTGCGTGTATTGGCACAGATACTTTGCTCTTTGTTTGTTCATTCAAATGACTTTGAAGGACGCACCGAGTTTGCCCACAGTGCCTTAGCGAGCGCATAATAAATAGACTTTAAGTCACAGGAAGTCAACACAAGAATTTATTCTCCCTAGATTTATATTCTTCCTTTAAGAAAGCATAACTCTATAGTGTGTGTTTTTTTTGTGATGACCAATCAGTTATGCAAAGAATATGACGTATGGAAATAGTGGCATTTGTTATTGCTACCATTAGCGGTGAGCATTCTTTGCTCTTCCATTGTTTACTCTATCAATTTATTAGCCGCAATTTATTACACACACATTGTAATCTCTATTAGCTCGATTCCCCATCAAATGTTCAATTAATCTTTACGTCAATTTCCACTTCCATGGCGAGGTTTATGTAAATGCTTTGGGCAGTAGTAAGCCTCAATTAGCAGTCTGTAAGTACCTTGGAACACGACCTAACATTTTCGCTGATGGGAAACACAAATATCAAGCATACGCCACGTGTCCCCATAGTAATGCTCAACTGTCAGCGCATTTGTTAAATGCCACGTAATGTGATTTTAAGCATTTCGCGTAATGAGCCAAAAAAACACACGTGTGAACGGCAAGGTGATGACTTTTGAAATACTCTGGAAAAAGATCCGATTCAAATAACTCATAGAAATGTTTGTGTTTTTCTTCTGCTGTGGAGAGACTTTCTTGGCCCTTTAATGCTTGCAGGGTATACAAAAAAAAGTAAAGACAGCCAATTAGTGGCAGGCTACAATCAGTTACCAGTTGGTCTTACTCTTTTATCTCCCTCTGTTGGCAATGTGTTGAGCTTGCCTACTATTTGTGTACGGAGTTTGTTCGGGGCACGTTCCGAAAGCAGAAAAACACACGCCTCTGAATTAGACGAGATTTGCTGCGTGTGGCACGTATTGCAGCATTTTCCCGGCATTGTTATTGTTATTTTTCTGTTATTTTGTGGCAACAGTTAATGTAGAAGGAAAAGGTCGCCAGGTCGCCAGGTCGACTAAGCTGTCAAATCCTCTTGTTAGAGTTCGCTGCTCACTCATCGATTTATTTTTAGCCAAAACCTTTTCAAAAACTTTTGCTTTCAGCCCGCACAAAAGTTAGTCTATTATACCTCATCCTTGTTGGCAGTAAACAATTTTGCATTATCATTTCATTATCGATTGCCGAAAGGAGTTCAACACTTTAAGCAAAACCTTCAGCTTGCCAATTAAATTGTATAAATTGAGACGTTCCCTTCGCCTTGTGACCGCTTCGAATGATTTTGTCTGAACCACAAATTTTTATTTTGGCATATTGCATTTTGCAGACGGCCGCAGGCTCATAGAAAATTTAATTATCACTGGCAATCACGAGAGGCGCCAAAGAGCGAACGTTCTGCAGGACAATAGACACACACAGAGAGAGATAGAGAGAGAGAGAGAGAGAGAGAGAGAGAGAGAGAGGAGGCGGATGCACTTAGGTGTTGCCTACAATGCCTACCATGATTGAGCACAAATTGCCATGGACGGACATGTGGTGGCCACATGCTCATCATGTGGAGGAGGCGTTGCAGCAGAAGAGCTGCCGAAGCGGGGCAGAACTATTAGCTGCACTCACAACATGTGCACAAAGAAAATGGCAATGCAGCAGAGTCATCATCACCATCATCATCATGGGCATCGCCGGGTTGCCAATACACTTGAATAGGAGCTTAGGGCATTTGTAATGATTGAATTTGAATTGCAGTCTGCAGTCTAGAGCAGAAGCAGCAGTTGAAGGAGCAACGCCAACTGCGCAAATCTCCTATGTGTTTATGTGGAAAATGGCAGCTTTGCTTTTGCTTTGCCAACTTATCCTCTCACATCCTGTTTGGCCTTTTGTCTGACCCTCCTTTTTACTTTTGATATCTTCTTTGCAACTCTGCAACTGTGTTCAACTCTCTGCTCCTGTGTCCAACTGTTTGTCTGCTTATTTCCGCGCCGCCTGCAGCGCTGTATCCTTTGAAAGCTTGCCTCTGGCTGCGTCCATGTCATTTGCTCTTTTCCAGCACTGCACCACACAACTGCCAAAAAGAAAAATAAATGAAAAGCGCAGTTGTTGACCCCATGGCGAATAGCTTAAAGAGCTGAAAAATTAGCAATTGATGTGTCTTTAATAGTGCCAACTTGCTACAAAGCCTTTTGCCGGCGAATGGAAACGTTTTACTTTTAATAGTAGCAAATAGCTCAGAATGAAACTAACACGGTTTTTGACTTTGGCAAGAATTAAATTGTCTTCAATGTGAACCTTCGATACAAGAATTAAATAGACCTGAAGTATCATAATAAATGCAACACTTCTTCATTGACAAATATTAGATAAACATAAAGTATATACAAATAGTTATATAACAAAATTAAAACAAAATTCATTTTTATATTTACTCAATTTTTAGTTTAATTAATTCATTTTAAAAACAACGATTAAACAAATTTTAAATCAAATTTAAATATAAATGTTCCATATAATAATTAAACAAAAAAATGTGTTTGGCTCTTTTTTTTTTAATTTTGAATTTCGTACACGCATAATTTGGGACTTAAAAATGTCTTGAACATTTTTAAATAAAATGATTGAAATAAAATAATGAATAAGAAATTATTCTAATTTTCAATTTTAATCTTTTATTTTTAATTTTTCATGTTTTAAAAAATTTATATTCGCATAATATCGAATACGTAGTTTCTTACTTTGATTAAATGCTCAATTGAGTTTTAGTCATTCGAAACAAAATTAGTATAAAAGCCAACAGATGTAAAAGCTTCAATATTTATCTTTTATTCATATTCAAAATTTCGACTCGCAATAGTAATTCTGCGGTAAAGATGCTGCCCATGGATCAGAGCAATGAATCCGCCTATTCATTTGTTGTCTTTGGCGCATCTGGTCGGTTGGCGCTAACCAAAATCTTTCCGGCTCTCTGGCAACTTTATCGCGACAATCATTTGCCGCAAGGCACCAAAATATTCACGTTCTGTCGAAGTCGCTTGGAAGTGGCAAAATTTCGCATCAAATGTGTGCCACATATGGAGTTGGATCGGAATCGAGATCCTGTGAAATACAATAGCTTCTGGACCAATGTGCATTGTTGTTGCGGATCCTACGACAATCCGTATGATTACGTGCAGCTTAAGGAGTCGATGGTGCGCCAGGAGACGAAGCACAACATGACGCTGGCCAATCGCATCTTCTATTTGGCCATTCCTCCGGTGGTCTTCGATCAAGTGACTCTGAATATAGCTCGAAAATGTTTGTCGGTGACGGGCTGGAATCGAGTGATTGTGGAGAAACCGTTTGCCAGAAACGAGATCACCTTCAAGCCGTACCAAACACAGCTCACACAAACCTTCAAGGAGTCGCAGATCTACATGATCGATCATTACCTGAGCAAACGAGTCGTCCAGAATTTCTTCGCAGTGCGTTTTTCAAACTTGATCTGGTCCGAGACCTGGAACAACAAGCACATCGCAGCCGTAATGATTAGTGTGAAGTGCGAAAGGCCTGTGCAGACTCGTCCTGAATATTTCAATCAGTTTGGCATCATTCGGGATGCGATGACCAATGACATGATGCAGCTGCTTGCCATGCTGACCATCGATCAGCCCTACAGCAACCATGTGGAGGACATGCGGGACGAGAGGTTGAAGGTGCTCAAGCAGATAATTACCCTAGACATCAGTGATGTTCTGTTGGGACAGTACCGCAACAATGGCATGGAAACGGATCCTCAGAAGGTGGGTTACACCCAGCACTCCTATGTACCCAAGGACAGCACGACGCCCACTTTCGCCATGGCTGTGTTGAGGATTAAGAGCAAACGCTGGAGTGGAGTTCCCTTCATACTGCGCGTGGGCAAGGCGCTGAATGAGTCCAAGACAGAGATCAGGGTGCAGTACAGACCCATGGATTGTGATCGCAGCGAGAAGATCAAGAGTTTGCCCAATGAGCTGGTGTTGAGCTTGTCGCCCAAAGAGGATCTCTTCATGCGCCTGATGCTGAAGCGGCCGGGTCAGAGTGGACTTTGTTTGCGTGAAGCGCAGTTGAATCTCATGTCCTTTGAGCGACGTCCTGTTCTGGGCAATTATCCGAGTCTGCTGCTCGACATTTTTGCCGGCAATCAAATGCTGTTCATGCGCACCGACGAACAGTGCGAAATCTGGCGCATTTTCTCACCAGTCTTGGCCTTCATCGATGTGGAGCGACCGAAGCCTTTGCCCTATGACTTTGGCTCTAGGGGACCCATGGCTGCCTATGAGATGGCAAGGCGTCATGGCTTTAGATTCTATCAGTCAGATGAGTGGCATGCCAATTCGCAGGAGAAGGAAATGGATCAGGGCGATTCTAGTCGAGCACTGGAGGCGACACCTGCCTGGATGCTGCCGCGGACCGAGTAGCATTTTAGTTGTTGTAAGTTTGTAGTTTGTGCGATATGTCAAAAATTAGTTCGAAGTACTGGGGGAAATTTAATAATAAAAAGCAAAGTCAAGGCAAAGTTTTTTAATTAACCCATCCAGTTGGCCAGAAGCAGCTTCTGCTTGAGTTTCTAGTGCAACTTGACTTGATCTTCCGGCTTACAAAACTTATCAACACTTCTTGTTGTTTGCCTTGGCAAAAGGTATAAATAACACGCATGATTTGGCCATTGTCCTTTGGCTAACTTCCAACACAAATAGCAAGTGCAAAACTAGTCGGAAGAGGAACTTAAAATGCTCTGTAAACAGAATGTCGACATGCAATTGATAGAAGGAAGCAGAAAAATCAAGCAAGAAATATAAACCAATTATCCAAAGGAAGGAAACATCATTAGATATTTAGTAACAGGTTGCCATTTCTCTTTTCATTTTGTAAAATAGGGAAAAATGAAAAACCAAGTAGGAAAGAAAATAGAATGGCAAAAATTCAAAGCAATTAAAGAGCAGAAAATAAAATGCAAAATGCAATAGAAGTAAAAGAAAATACTGTGAAGGAAATGTTGTAAGTAATATCAGTAGGAGAAAAATAAGGGGCGCCCAAGTAAAAGATTTTTATTGCATTAAAATTATTGCAGTTTTGTAAAATAATTTATATAAAATATGAATTACAAATAGATGCATTAAATAAAAAATATTTCATTTATTAGGGATTTTTTTAAATAGCACGTATAAATTAACTATTTAATAATTAGTTTGCATTGCACTACAAATAAAAAATATTTAAAAAAGCACGCACAAAATACGTGTTCAAATATGCACTATAAGTTAATGTAGATAAAATAATAATATTCATTATTATTTGTAAAAAGCACGTCTAAGTATTCAGATATTTTGCTGCATTGCTCATGCATAGTTGACTGAATCCCTCCGATCTATTTTATAGTAGTGCAGAGTATTTAAAATAAATTTGCCCTGGTCAGAAGGCAGTAAGTTACAGCGTTGTATAGTCTATAGTCCGGTAAAAGTTTCCAATAAGTGAAAAGCGGTTGATGAAGAAAAAAAGAAGAAGAAACCGGGGTGAAAAGAAGTGGCCAGAAGAAGCGTGTGGCAAAAGGCAAAGCCAAGAAAGTAACTTTGATTTCTTAACGCAACTTTGGCTGAACTTATATTGCTCACTCTCTGATTTATTTTTTTCTATTTTTTGGCTCGTAGTTTTATTTACTTGTAGAGTGTTTTTTTGTGGTCATGTCGATGATGAAGCCCAGTTATCGAGCGCGTTGATTCAGCTGTGAATGTAAATAGATTCTGTGAGCGTCTTGCACTGCTGAAATTAAAGGAATTGCATTTAATTTGGCCAACAAGGGTGAACGATGCAGTTGGTGGCTCGTTAGTAGCAATTTTAATTAGCAGATACATTAAGATATCCCATGTTTGCAGCATTAACAATGAGCTTTTAACTTGATTATAAATTGCATTGTACACTTGCCAGCCATTTAGTTTATAGGTCATCCCATTCGCTCCCTGGCTTTTCAGTTTGCGTTCCGTTCTGTATTGTTGTTGAGTCGTGCTTGAACACATCCTTTGCATGCTGCATTGTTGCCCCACACTTTCCATGTCCCGTCTTGTTTTCCACCCAGCAATATATTCGCATACACAAGCACAAACACACGCATATGCTTTCGGTATTGCTTTCTTTCATGGCCCGACTTTCTTTTTATGCTTGTCTTTCAGTCGAAAAACGAATTCAATTCGCTCGCAAAAAGATTTTATAACAAGATTCCAGAACTTCGTCTCCGTCTGTCTCCCCCTGTCTGCCTGCTGTGTCGTTGTTTGTCTGTAAATGCCATGAAAATCATTAAAAACAATATTGTCACCCACAATTGAGATTGTGCCAAAGTTTATTTATTTATTTTTATACCACGCTTTCAGCCCATCCACGTGCTGGAGTATTTCGTCTGGCTTTTCTCTCGTTTTCTCGTTTTTTGGCATTTCTTTTTTTGTTATTGGCTTATGCTTATTGTTTGTTGCTCTTACGCCCACTTGATATGTGCTTTTCAATGGGCTCATGTGATTGCCTATTCAACAGCTCATAAAAAGTCGAATTTGTGACTAACGAGCAATCGCATGTGAAGGCCATTAAGTTATTAAAGCTGTAACTGGAAATGTAACCCGCAAGTGTCAAAATAAACAATAGCATTTTACGCTTAACAAATATTTTACTTTATATTTTTAGTTAGTTATCTATATTTATTCTGGTGCTACAAGCTAAAGCTAAGTATGTGTGGCTCTTCAGTGAGACTAATTGATAAAATAAATGTAAAAAATAAATAATTATTTTATTTTTGTAACTTAGTTATCTATATTTATTCTGATGCTACAAAATAAAGCTAAGTATTTATGACATTTAAGTTATACTCATAAAATTAAATTAAAAATAACATATTTTTAAAATAAATTTATGTATTAAATTAATTTCTTAAATTTACCTAATTTTATATTAATTGTTCTTGCGCGCATTTCATTAGCGTTTAATGCGCTTTGAATCGCAAATAATTGCTTAAATCCTTTAAAGTGGTTACTCTTGCTTTTTCTCGCTTTCTTTTTCTGTCTGCGGCTACAATTTCTTTCTTGCTTGGGATCCTCTTTCAGTCTTAATTTTCCACTTTTCTTCTTTACAGCTAATTCATTTCCATTCGACTGCTCGCAAATGAGCCTCAACACTACATCTGCGATTCAGCCACATTTTCTATCATCCTCCCGCCCTTTTCCCTTATCCATCTTGTGGCTTAGCTCTTGAGTGTGTCTCTTAAAGTACAAGACTATTTAATTTCGAATTTTGCTTTTTAATAGCCCAGCCAGAACCCAAACAAAACCCTTCTCTAACAAACAGACAAAGGCGATAAAAAACGAGTCCTGGCTACACCTGGTTGGCCATCGTTGTGTGGTGGCAAAAGGATTTTGTGTTTGAAAACCGTAAAGTGAAATTAAAATGGCTCTGCCGTCGACTGACCAGCTCGCCTTGGCTAACCGTAAAGCAAATGGCCAACGAGCAACATGGGCAATCAAATATATAGTAAACACACAAAGCACAAAAAAAGGACGAAGGACGCTAGCTGGCCATCGACTTCTTCATAGTTCTTAAACATCGTATGCTGGCTGCTATCTTTACTGCTGGCTGTTGGCTGTTGCTGGCTCCTGGTTGCTGGTTTACTGGTTGCTGTTGTCCAAGTTACAAGTACAACAACAGCGATTACAACCGTGACACTCCACACAAGTTGTGGCCCAACGCTTTGCGGTCTAGGGCGGGGGCGGGGCAGACGGAGATACGGAAGTTGGCTGCGGGCAACATTTCAAATTGCTTAATTTAAAAGCGACTCGCAAAAAGCAAAAGGTAACACAACTGTGTCGGGCTGCAGCTACAAAAAATAGTTAGCTAAATGTTGACCAGCTCAGTAGTTTAGTTTCTGTTTTTTTTTTTTTTTGTTTGCTGTTGGTTTTCGGCAGTTTGTGGCTTAGGCTGCCGGTTGATATCGGTAGGAGGAGAAACAAGAAACAGCTCGTAATCAAAGCAGCGAATTGGGCAGATTTTCAACGCTTGCCAGTCACGGAGCAGCCAAGAGAGGTGCCAGACAGAACGTATCAATAAAAAGGTTGCCTCACCAGGCGAATATGATAAGGGTAGCACTTAATAGGCTTAATGTTTTGCGAGTAGGCAACGAAAGGGATTGCGTGTAGTTAAGCAGATTTGATATGCACAATTGGGGCCAACGCGAGTGAGAGCTGTGAAAATATGGAATTAACCAAAGGGCATATAGAATGAAGAAATATATGCTTTTTTGACAACATAGTTAGATATAAATGTAAATATATTTTACCTAAGATTGTGTGTAATAAATATGTTTTAATGGCAAGCTATTTGGACAGCATGGTCATATAAAAATTTAAATATATTTCACTAAAGATAGTGCATGAGAAATATAGCTATTTGACAGCATAGTTAGATATAAAATTAAATATATTTTACTACAGATACATTTAAGTGATGTTTGTTGTGGTACAACTTTGCAGTTTGGATTTTAAGCTGAATAAATAAATTAATTAAAAAAGCATAGCTATAGAGTGAGCACACTTCACTGCACATGACTGTGCGTATTCGATTATTATTAAATTGTACAAATTATAATTCACCAAATTAAAAATTGATGAAAAAATGCAAATAAATGAAGCATAATTTCTGTCATAAATTTGCGTTTTTGTTTATTTCATGTTGTAAAAAAGGATATACTAAGATACTTTATATTTAACAAAATATTGCTGTATAACTTAAAGTATTCTTTATAAAATCAGCCAATCGAGGAATCCACACTTCTTCATGAATATGCATATTCTCTCTTTTTTAACGCAATACTGAGGAACACAATTTACGAACGATAGTGTATGGCTAAAAATTTCTTTGATAAAATCATCAAATCAAGGAAGCAGCATTTCTCTCATTAGTATGCACATATCATACATGTCCATTGAGTTATAATCCAATCAGCAGTCTACCTTCAACTACATGCTGCTATCAGCAACCTTAATGGCCAACCTCGGGATTTGTTTTTTTCTCAGGCATTTTGAACATTTCCTCTGTATTTTACATTTGCTTTTCGTTGGGCTACTGTTTGGCCACAGAACTGACACTCTGCTTACATTGATAACGTTTCATTTCTTTTGCTCCGTTTCGGTTGCTGTTTCTGTGTCTGTTTTACCCTCGTCTGCAGCAAGGATGTGAGACAGGAAACTGGTTTGTTAATTTCAAAGATATTGCAAAATAATTGCTTGTTTGTCTTCTTCACGAAATTGACAGTTTCGTTATCTAGCAAAAAAGGCGAATGAAGATGGGTTGAGTGCGGCATGTTTGACTTTAAGGCGTGTTCCCAAAATTTAAAAAGTGCGGGCTGCACTTTTATTGTGCTGCGACACCGTCGCCGATGCACGTAAAAATGCGGTTTATGGTTCATGGACACTTCTGAACTGCTCGGATGTGGATGTGGATGTGGATGCAACAGAGTCCCACAGCAGAGTCTGCTCTGTCAGCTCTCTCTGTGTGTGCCCCAAAATGCTGCACACAAAAGCCGCATGCACGAATCTAGTTTCAGTTCCAGCTCCAAGCGCCAACTCCTCTCAACGTTACGGTTTTCCCTGGCGGTGAATGTGTGTGTGTGTGTGTGTGTGTGCGAGTGTTAAAATGTGTCATTTTATGCTAGGAGACGTCGTAATAGGAGCCGTGTAGGTGCTTGCTCCCATAGCACCATTTTTATGAGCTCCAACCCGAACTTGACATTTTTTCTATGCATACATATGCAAATTGTCAGTGTCTGCGTGTGTGTGTGTGTGCTTGGCGGTCTATATTCATTTATTTTGCATAAATATTTATATGAAATGATTGTGTATACTCGCACTATAGAAAATCGAGATGGCTGCTGCTGGAACACTTTCAGCTCATCAATTTTGCATAAAAACCAATTTCAATATTATTTTCAGAGCAAATTAAATAAGTTGACTTTGCTCCATTTTTGCACAATTTGAAATTGAAATTAAAAAAGTTTGCTTTATTTCTCAAAATCAAAGTGTATTTTGTGAACCGTGCGACAGTTGTCTCATTAACAATTTTGATCAATTTGGTGATAATTGCAGTGCACTGACAATAAAAGTTGAAATTTTATTAAATTTTTTTTAACATTAAATTAAATATTTCTGTGCAAATAATTGGCTGACATTAATTAATGCCAGCAGTGCACAATTTAAAATTGTTATTCAAAAAGCTTGCTTTATTTCCCACACTAAAAAGTGTATTTTGTAAACCGTATAACAAGACTTAAATATTTGTTGAGCATTGCTGTGAAATCATTTGCTTCAAAATCTTAATATAATTTTGTTGGGTGGAAAAAAGAAAACAATAATAATATTTTATTGGTTGTCATTAAAATTTAGTTTTATATCTTAACAAGAATTTCATTTTAGCTACATATTCTTTTATAATAATTTTATAATATTATTATTAAATTATTGACATTAAAATGACATGAAATCTAGTAATGATCTATTTTTTATAGTGAATGCCATTCCAGCTGCATTTTCTTTTTTAATAATTTCATTGATATGATATAAGTTTTAGTAATGATTTATTTAATTTAAGTTTCAATTTTATTTTTGTTTTCGCCATTTCGGCTACATTTTCTTATTAAATAATTTTATTGGTTAACATTAACATGACATAAGTTCTAGTTGTGATTTTTTGAACTTGAGTTTAATTTTAGTTTTCATAACTTAAAGAGAATGCCATTCCCGCTTCATATTCTTGACTGGTCAAGGGCCGTGAAAGAGTCAAAGTAGAAATTTGACAAAATGAATTTGTATGCACACTAAAAGTTTTTATGTCCCCCTTCATTGCTCCCTGGCGCTTCTTCCTTCCTCTTCTGTTGGTGACTCGTTATCGCTCGTGCATTTTATTGTGCTTTTTTATCGCACATTAACGACATTGCGCCCACTCTTTGACATATTAGAAATGGCGACATTCCGCGCCAAAATGAATGTCAATTGTCTGTTCGTGAAAACTTTCGTAATGTCGCGAGCACAAAAACAAATTTTTCCACTTAACTTTTAAACGTCATCTTCATATACTCTTGTGCCCAAGTTGGCAAAAGGGGCAAATGGGAAAATGGAAAATGTCAGGATAAGGAAAATGCTCTTAATTTTGTTGTTGTCGTTGTTGTTGTTGTTGTTGTTGCTATTGCAGTTGATGTTATACGCTTATCCTTTTGACAATTTTGTTGTGTCATTGGCACACATAAATTATGCGCCAATTTGAAATTGGATCATAAAGTTATTTATGTGCGCACTTTTATTTGCACACTTAAATCAAATTTATTGGCTATGCACATTTGGTTTTGATAAACAACTTGATAGGTACTCTTCGTATTATTATGATGAAGTGTATGTGTTATTGCAGATCTGCAGCCAGCTGGTGCTCAAGCATAACTATAAAAGGACAGAATATTTTACATTTGCTGGACTGAAACTATTTAAATCAAATACCCTAACTTTTGGCTCAGTTTGTTGCGCTTCGCTACATTTAATCCAGAGTTATGTTAAACACAATTTTTTTTTATTTTTATCAACTCACCTTTCTGCTTATGCCACATTGCGTATACGTAAGAAAAAATGCGAAACACTTTTCCGACTCGTGGTGCATTTTACTTAAGCGCTCGGAATAATGACAATTTTCGTTTGCAAATGTGCAGCCAGCGACTGGGACTGACATTGCCTGGAGATGCGGACAGACAGTCGGGCAGGAGGACAGACAGACGGACTGAGAGGAGCTGACTCGCAGTTATAGCTGCTTATAAATTTTAAATGCAAATGCTAAACCAGCCAGCAGTTCACCAGAGGCAACTAGCAACCGCTGAGCCATTTGTCAGCGTTATATGCTGCACACGTTGCGGCTCATGCACATGGCAATCTCTGTGGCTCTGCTGCAGCTTCTGGTTGCTCCTTGAGGTCCAACTCATTCTCCTTCTTCGCCTGTTTCCGTTTGCTGCTTTTGCGACAATCGCGGCTGCATTACGCTAATAACCTGAGCCCTATGAGTTATGCGACATGCGGGAAATTTCACGAGTTTCACTCGCTTGGTTAGATAAAATCAGGCTTAAGGCAGATTCGTATTTGGATTTGATGCACACATCCGCAAAAGTTTGCAGCTCAACTGCTAATTAACTCAATGAAATCCACTGACACCTGGCACACAAAGTTCCTGCACCGCTGACAATGCCATTGAAACCTTCATTTAATTCAGTTGGAAAACCAGTTTAATTTCCTTGCGAGGATTATCAAATGAATTAGTTCTAAAAAGACATAATAAGTGAATTTTTTATTATTTTTTTTAGTTATTCTCATTTGGCAGTTGTCATTTATTTTATTGTGTATGGCATCGTAATCTAATTTCCCTAAATGCTTAATAGGGAACATATAAATATTTTTGACTCGGAATTACTTGATTTTAAATATTTTGTGTTGTAAATATATAATTTCACAGATACTTGCTTAAAACAAGTTCTTTTGCGTTATAAAAAAAACTTCAATAACTTAATTTAAATTTATTTTTATTTTACGTTCTTTTAGTTGTTTTTGATGACCGCTCCGCAAACGCGAGTATTAAGATCGTACATTTTTGATATGTCAAATATTTAGATTAATATTTATTAAAATTTTCAATATATTAATACATATTTTATTTCACACATGGTACATAAAAATAATTCTTGACAATTTTTTAAAACGTATAACTTAATTTTAAGAAATATTTATTTTGGTTTTATTATTCTTTGGGAGAAAGAAAGAACTCGTTATAAAAATATTTGTTTTGTTCATTTCTATAATTCTACTTGATAAATAATTCTTAAGGCTATAAATCGACTATTAACGTTGTGTTATCAAGGTATAACAGATAAGAGACATTTAAGTGCCCCAAGTCGGAGTAGAAACGCTGACATAACTTGCTCATCGTGTGAGCAGAGGTACGACGCTTGACGCTTGTTAAGTGCAACTTTTGTGCGTACTTCCGGTGAGTGCATACTACAAATAACCTGGTCCAAGGACTGGACTGACCGGGACGCACAAACGGAAGTTGACCAAGCGATGATCCCAGTGGGACAGCGCTTTGGTGTTTGCGTGTTACATCGCCTACATACATACATATACTTACATACGTATGTAACAATGTTTATATGTATGTATGAGTGAGGGAGATGGTGTTTTTGAAAGGAACTTCCGTGGCACGTCCCGGCGAGCACTTCCGCCTGTCTGGGCCCTTTGACTTGTCATTGTCATGCCCCGTTGCCATATTGTATAGCATTGAAAGGACAACGTTTGTCCTTGGCATATTTGCATCTGACAGTTTGTTTGCATATCAATGGCTTTTCAGGGGAGCCAATCTATTCCCAAAGGTGCTGCCACATTTTCGTCACATTTTTAACTTGCCTGCAGCCGCAATGCAGGCTCGCATAAAACTAAATCACATAGTTGCTGGCACTCTGTACATTTTCAATTTTTTTTCGGACAAACTTTTCTCATCATAATACAAAAGAGGCAGGCGGCCATAAAAGTTGATGATAACCACATAAATTTGGTTGCTGCTTTGCTTAATTAGTGGTTCAGCGAAGGGTTGCCTTTTTTTATTTCGTGTTTTTCATTTGCCACAGTTTTGTTGATGAGAGATTTTAGACAAAATAGTTTGCATTCGCTTGAATGTGCCAAACAAAGCCCATTGAACTTGAATAAAAAAACTTGGTTTTTCAGCCAGCTACATTATTAAATAAGTATCCTTTTTAAGTTTATTATAATTGGTTAATAAACACAAGGTTTTTTAAAGAGCTCCCAAAATTTTAAGCCTTTTTATTTGCAGAGGGTTCACAACCAGGTCATCTATATAATACTTCACTGGCCTTTTTTTTCGGGAGTAATTAAACACAGTTAACTGTTGGCCCACATTTTTAGCAAGTTGGGGCATTAATTGCACAATTTTAGTACCATAAAAAGTTGATGTGCATGAAATTAATTTAAAGCATCAAATATGAAAATACTATGGATATTTTTCAGTCCATCTGACCAGAGCAACCATTTTTCTTTGCATTTCGAATGTCAACAAGATTTATATTTATTTGCGCTTATTGCTAGACAGCCTCATTGGAAGGCTTTTGAAGGCTCGAGCTTAAGCTTAATCCATGTCACAAACAACTCACTGAATATGACAGGCTAGAATTTTGTACATTATTCAGTAACCAGCCGCAAATATTTCGATATTAAGCAGCTGCCAAAGAAGCTGTCAAAGTATTTAATGAGATACATTTTTGATTTAAATATTTGTACCCAACTTAAAAAACAGAGACCACAAAAAGGTAGCTGGGAGGGAAGCGAGGAAAGTAGCGTAAAGAGGCTGCCACACGATGGCAAACTATTTTCATTTTTATGAGATTTTATCTTATTTAATTTAAGCATACTTTTGTCTCGCTCTCAGCCAAGGCCTCTCTCTCTCGCACTCTCTGTGCGCCCTTTTGCAGTCTGCTGCAACCGCTTGCTCCTGAGCCCCCCTCTGGCTGACAGCCTTTGCCTGCCTTTGGCTGCAGGCGGCTGTCGTCGACATCTTTGCACCACTTTGTCCTCAGCGAAGAGCGAACAATTTAAAGCGAAAGTTACCAAAGTATTAAAACTTTTCTAGTTACTTGTTAGTTAAATAATAATGCGTAAAAGGAATCCCTAGTCGCAGTCTCTGGTTTGGTTTCTGAAATGCCGCTTATGCCTCTTGTTTTGCTGTTTCTGTTTTTTGCGCAATGAAAATGCAGTGGCAAATGCAATTAAATTGAAACCGCACCTGCAGCGACGAAACTTGCACCAAAGATTTATATGACATCTGCAACAAATATCGCCACAAATTGCCATCAACTCAAGTGTGATGGACAATTCTATACCCTCAAAATGACTTTGTGTGAATATTTAGAGATCACCAACTGATCCTAAACATAATTTAAAAGATTTACAGATTTTAGTAGTCACACTTTGGCTTAATGAATTCAGATGACATAATATATCCTGGGATTAGAATGGGATTTTGTTTGCCATTTGTCAGCCTATCACTCTCAAAAGCTCCTCGACACAAGAGCTTAATATTAATCAACTGTTGACTCAGCAAAATGCGCAAGCCGAATAAATTGTGTTTAAACAATTTTCACTGGCCATTTAGTTGGCTTTAGTTTTGCTTAACGCTTAGCAAAATCGAGCGCCGATGTCCAGAGGCGACAAAATGGCGCCTGCTGCGCATCCGGCAAGCAAACAAAGCCAAAGTCCTGCCAGCCACAAGGCAACAGTCATTGAGTATGCGTGTGTGTGTGTGACGGTGTGTGTGTGTCTATGCATACACATGAACATACTCGTATATGTTACAGTCTTGTCTGACTGCCTGTCTGGGCCTCTCTTGGGCTTTATTTGAGTTTTGTAAAAGGCTCGCGGCCACAGACTGACGCCACTGCACGTGTCCTGTTCGTCCTGCTATTGTTGTGCTCCTTTTTTTGCTTATGTGTATTTGGCATCCTCTTCTTTGCACATCTTATTAAGTTTTCCATGCATGTTTTTTGCTCGCATTTATGACTTGGGCATGTTAATATGCAGAAGGCCATTTCTTTGAAACATACTTATCTGTGATTTATGCACAGCCGCTCAAATAGGCCAAGTTTCTTGTGTATTGTCGGACTTTTTAGTTTCAATAGCTGGACAGTTCGTAGTATGAGCAAGATTATAATATTGCGCTCCAAAAAATTATATAAATCACAAAGAATGACACAATCACATGGACATCGAAATTGTGTTTTTTTTTTTAAATTCGCTTAACACTTCGATTGCGTATTTGCACAAAGTGTGGTGTGGTTTTATTTAATTATTGAATTCCAATGACGCCGTGCAATAATAGTATTAAGCAAACAGAATTGCGTGGAATTTGGAAAATATTTTTATGCGTTTATCATTAGTTATTGCACTTGAATTGTAATCAGGTTTGGTGCACATTTTTAATTGCTCGCATTTTCACTACCCATTTATTATAAATTTCGATATCAAGATCGATATATCGATTAATCTTTAAAAGCAAATGTGCAATTAATTTGTAAAGTCGGTTAAATCAATTTTTAATTTACTATACATCTCCATTTCACAATTAATATTTAATTAAGTGGATTTAGCTCAAGTCAACTCTCTGATTACTTCATTTATTTACTTATTTAATCAGGGTATTTAAGCTGAATTATTTATGATGTTTAGTCCTTTTAATATCAGTAATCGATTTATTATTAATTGACACAATTCTATGCCAAAATTTCCCAATAAATACGTTAATACACTTTTCCCCAAATATTGCGATAATTATAAATGCAAATAAGTAGGGAAGTCGGGTTTCTAATTATCCCCAAAGCTGTAAATGTGAATTATGCACTAATTGGCTAGAAAGCAATTCGAATTAAGCCACAATAAAAACTGTAATATTTGAATGTTGGATTGTGCTGCTAACTGCTGATGCGTATTAATGAATCGCTTATCTTAAACTGATCTAGTGCTAATAGTTGCGCAACCAAAGTGCAATTAGCTGACTGTTTTAGCGGCACTCACGCGAAGGGGCAACTACAGCGTGCAACAACTCGCCTGGTTGCATTTCAATTAAGTCTGAATTGCGCAGCAGACGGGTAAAATTCAAACAATTGGCAACCGGGCTGCCAACATTTAGTAGGCAGCTCAAAACAAATTGCCTGCCATTTTGTGAGCGAAAGTCGAGAAAAGCCGTAACAATATCGTCGTTATTTATGTGACCGTCAGAGAGATGCCACAAACAGGATAAGCCGCCAAACAATTTGCAATGCGAGCACGAGCAGGAGCAGGCAAAGCGACGATGTCGATAGTAAATGCTCAAAACTAAATAGAAATGTGCAGGATATGTGACAATTTGCATTTTTATGCAAAACTATTTTCGAGCTCAATTATGGTGGCTCACCTGTGCTCACCTGCCTCGCCCCTCCCCGAGCCACGCCCTTTTCTCTCCCGCCCGCTCTGTGTGTGTGCCTAATGCAGTTGCAGCAGAGCTGAGGTTGGGCAGGCATGCGAGAAACTCATTTTGTTTTGCCATAAAACACGCGCGGCTGCTCATGCGATGACTCCAAAGAGGTGGGCGTGGCCCTTGCAAATGCATAGGCGCACATCGGCCGACTTTGCATAGCTTTGCATATACATATATTACTCGTGTGTGTATTTTTTATATTCGAGAATTTATGCATTAGTCGCAGGCAGCAGACTTTGCTCACATCTCCGCCTGCAGGCGGGTTGATCCTTAGGCGGCTTTAAGGCCATCAAACATGGAAATTAACATAATAAGCATTATGCGTTCAGCTTCAAGTGGCGCAGTTTGCAACGTCTTTTAGACAAGACTTGAGGCTCTTCTGTGAGGCCTGCTCTAAATGCGCTTAGGGCTGTAGCTGTGTGGTTGTAGCAGGCGAAAGCGCTTCAAATTATGCAATGTTTTTGTGCTGTTCCATCAACGTCAACTGGTGTGTGGGTGAAGCTCTCTGTGTGTGTTTCGAATATTTCAGATAATGCTTTCGAATTATGCAAAACTATGCGCATATGTGAAAGATTTGCCAAAGCGACAGCCAGCAAAATGTGCCACATTAGGGGCAACTCATACGAAGGTGTGGCAGATTGCGTATACGCCTATTTGTTTTCGCCAACTGATGCGCTTCGGAGCTAATTGAACAATAAAATAATGCAGACGTACAAAGCAGCATTTGAATAAATTAAATTGTTATTTTAAATAGCTAGCTGGAAAGTTGGTTCTCCATTGTTTTTGTTCAATTTTGTTTCTACTTCTCCTCAATGTGTGTCATCTAATTGAATTGCAAGTTGTGTTTCCATTTGTTGTTAATTATTTAATTTTATATTTCATTAAAATTGTATGGAAAGTGTTTTTTTATATACTATTTTTATTATAGTAATTTAGCTTTAATTATCTGCACCATTTTCAATTAAAAGTTTGAAAATTGTTAATTATATATTTTTAAGGTAACTGGAATAAATAAATTTCTTTTTTACTTTGTGCAATATAATTGATTTGATTATCTTATTTAAGATTTCAATACAATTTTTCTGTATAGGTAACTCGAATAATAATGTTTATGCTAATTATCTTTAATTTGTGCAATTTAATAGCATTCCGTTGTGAATAAAATTTTTCAGTTTTAACAAAAATTTCGCTGACTTAATTTTTGTTTACCAATTTTAGTATTTTTAATTAAAAGTTTATAAATGATAATCTGCATATTTTGAATTGTTATTAATTCTTGAAGCGTAATTAATTGTGACTCTATCTTATGAGCATATAATCCTCTCGTACATTCCGATATCATTAAATTGGAATTGTGCATAAAGCTTTAAATTTGCTGTCAGCCAAAAACAAATAAAAATGCACTGACAGCCATCGCTTTATTAATCCACCTGCTCCATAGCCACTTACTCTGTTTAAGCGAAAAGCAGTGAACAAAAAAATATGGGAAAACAAGTATCAACCACAGGAAGAAAATCCCCTTGTTAATTAATAGCCACTGCAGCGAGTGAAAACGCTACAAAAATCCCCAGTTTATGGCCAATAATAAGAGCTGCAAACCAAAAATCCAACGGTGAAAAACTCGAAAATCAACCTGAAAATGTAACAAGTTAAGCTTGAAAAATAAGCAAAGATGACGATGGTCATGGCGAGCAGAAAAGAAAAAAATAAAGAGATAACACGCTTTAAGCTGGATATGTTGCTTTAATAAATGTTACGATTTTGGCCATTATTTATACTGTAGTTGCTGTTGTTCACGTTGCTGCAGCTTAAATATTTTTAATTGCATTTCACGTAATCACCCGACACCTACACACATCCAAGCAGCCTGGCCAGCAGCCTGCAGCCAGTCTCGAACAGAGTCGGAGCCGATACGAGCAGTAGAGGGCTGAAAGCACTGCGCACATTTTTCCAATAGTTAATGGCAATTTGCTGTTTTGCTATTTACGCCAATTATCCTGCATTTACAGCAACAACGGGCAACATCAGCGCCAGCAGCAGCAGCAGCAGCAGCAGCAGCGTCTGCAACATGGAAAGCAAAGCGAAGTCAAGGCACTGCAACAACAGCAACAACAACTTGGCTTGGGGGAAAATGCAAGTCGCGCACATTGCTGCGGTTGTATTGTGTATGCAGCGTGTACACTGTGCTGTGTGTGTTGGTGTGTGTGTGTGAGAGGGTGTGCGTCGCACACATCATAATTGAAGCCTTCAACAAGTTTCACACACAATTACGAACACCTTGCAGGTGCAAAGTACACCGCACACACAGCCTGCAGACCTGCAGCTGACGATGGAACTATCACAACTGCACTGCCAGCTGAGCTGCTCCTTTGTTCCTGGCCAGGAGGAGCACAGAGACTGACCTTTACAGAGACTGACCTGGCAATTGTATTAAGCATTGGGCAGCAACAATATGTAATAAGTTCTCAATTGCATTAAGCATGTAAGACCTCGATTAAAAGGCCAATGCAGGCAAATTTATAAGGCTAGATAACCGACACTGTCTGCTTGAATTTATGAGGCAGACTGGAAACTGCTGCTTAAAATATTAAAGTTAATTAAATTATAGTATTTATTACAGTTGCAACTGTAACTAGAATTTTCAATTTAATTGAATATTAACTTTGTTGTTAAAGTTTACGAAGAATTTTTATTTTGGATTAAAACATTACATTTTCGTTATTTTATGTTTCATTTAAATATTCAACTAAATTAAATGAAAATATTTATTGTTTATTTGGATCGGTAAGTAAAAAGTTTTAATTCAATAATAATATTCTATTTTTATTTTATTGAAGCACACTCAGTCCTATACCAATGCTTTAATAATTTAAAAGTCTTTTTTAGGAGTAAATTTTAATCTGTGCCTTACACATATTTAACTGAATAAAATGATAATATTTTTTCTTTTTTCTAATTAAGCGAAGCTCGACATCCTAAGCGGCAACTTTCAGTGTAATTGAATAATATTTTTTATTAAAGAGCACTCAGAACTTTTGCGTTGGCTTCAAATATTACATTTGATAATCCTTTCTTTTTCGTTAAGCAAACTCGGAACAACTGTTCTTATTAAAGCGAATGTTTGCTTCAATTGGTTGTGATGGTTTGTTTTTTCAGCTTTCCACAAAAGCCGTTTAGTTTTGTGGCTTACGCTTGAAGGTCATTACTCAATGGCGGTTTAAATAAGCGAAAGGCCTCAAGGCCCATATAATAGCCCGGGGCAGGCTAAGCTCTATTGCCATTGTCTGCCATACATCAAGCATACGCACTGTATGCTTTGCTATTTGGCTTAGCTTTTGTTTGCAGCAGGCAGCCAAGCTGGCAGGCTGGCAGGCAGGCACTGCACAGTTCTATTGGCCAGACAAATTAACAACAAATGCCATAAATTACAGAGTTCGATATGTGAAGAGCCCGAGCAGACTTTGTCTATTTCGCCATTGCTAAAGCAGGACCTGCTAATTGTCAACAGCTATTTATGTTCATTGTCATGTTTGGGCCATATATCTAGAGCAGCCGCTGCAGTCTGTACTGGCAATAAGCTGCTGGCTTTGGGCATTTGTCAAAAGTCTATCAGGTTAAATTGTGCTGGAAAATCATCCATTTAATTTCAGACAACAACGACAATTTGTGTATTATAGAATTTAGGAAAATGTATGTGTTCGTTACCAAAAGCCCTAGATAATTGAAGCATATTTATTTTGGCTTATGTTTGGTGTGTGTGTGCACTGTGGATTCCTTTAGTTCAATGAATAATTTATGCAATTTGTGCGTAAACAGGCTGAACAAAGTGTAACTATTTAATCACAACTTGTCACATATAATTGTGAGGCATTCCACGCAACAAACAGCCAACAGTTGTCATTTGCGGTTGAATAAATAAATAAAACTAATGAAATAATAATAAATTCCATTCGACAGCGCGACATCGTCGTCATCGTCGTCATTGTTGGTTGACAAGGGCATCTGCAGTGAGTGGCATGAAAAGTTTGACAATAAATATGAATATGTTTAATTAAAGCCAGTGAATGAATAATACATGCTAACCATTTGACTTTAATGGCTACCTATTAGAGTGTAACTGATGTAAGGACCATATAAATGCTACTGGGTAGTCAATTAAAGTATCAAAATAAATCAAATAACATTGTATCTTAGGGACGATACATAACTGAGCAATAAATGAATAAATTATGTTGCACGAAGTGGCCGAAGAAGAGACTTCCACTTTATAGTATAAATATAATTTATAATTCAGGCTGGCAGTTTAATAGATTAATTTATGAATTCATTTCTCATTTTTGTATCCCAATATTTTCATTGTTCTATTC
Organism: Drosophila formosana; assembly: GCA_035045625.1. Classification (NCBI taxonomy): domain Eukaryota; kingdom Metazoa; phylum Arthropoda; class Insecta; order Diptera; family Drosophilidae; genus Drosophila; species Drosophila formosana. Next base: position 20,331,808 of record JAWNOW010000232.1, read on the forward strand.
AATTGCATCGGATAAATTTATATTCCAAATGAAAAATGTTTTCTTCTAGTTTTGCAATTGTTTGAATTGTATTGTAGAACTGCTAACTTTCTATTACATCGCAATAGAAAATCAATAATCCGTATTGATTTCACTAACAGAATTGCATTAATTATTGTAATTACCCTCGCTAAGAATAGCAACAACCTAGAATACTGTTTAGCAATTCATGATACGCAGAATAAACGTGAGTTTTTATTTGTTGTTTTGGCCGCTCTGGCAGCCAACCGAATGCCGTCCAGTTCTTTTATGGCCCACAGTGGCTAATCACATTAGACGGAATTGGTTTGCAAATTCCTCCTTCTTTGCCGTCTTGCTTTCCTAGGTATTTCTGTCATGCTGTCAGGACTGACAAATGTCAGCCTGAGGTGCACAAATAATTATGGCAATTAAAAAGTTGAACAGATTTGGGTACGAAGCTGATTTTCAACTGATTTGATCAGTTTAAATGCGTTCCCCGACTTTTAAGTCCTGTTCCTTTCCGTTTTATTATGCTCTCCCTTTCCCTTTATTGTTCTCTGTCTTTCTCTTTATCTGTCTAGTACACGTTGTTATTGCGGTCTTTGCTATTTATTTTTAATGCCAGAGACAGCGCTGGGAAGAGGAGTGGTAACCAGGAGAACGATGTCGACGCTAATGGAATTAATTGCTATTTCCGCGTTGAATGCTAATAAAATCACTAAGCCCAACAAGAACGAACCAACGAACAACAACAAGAACAACAAGAATAAATAACAAATGGGAGCCAAACTATGCGCCAGCAAATTAGACAAAACTTGAATGCTCTAATTAGATTAATACCCAGGCTGCAGTGAATTTTCATCTAGAATCCATCCTGCATTCCATATAACAACTCATCAGGCATCAGCCCGAGTTCCGGGCAAACGCACTCGACTTGGAGAAAAAATAAAACACTCGTAAAACGTGAGCAAACTTACCAATTCGAAATTCAAAGAGCAGCGTGGAGATTATGAGAGGATTACAATAAGTAAATGAGTTCGCTCGCTGGGCATTAACGTGGCTAAAGAGCACATCATTATGGCAAATCCGTACAATGAGTCGCCACATGTAAGCATGTTATTGCATCATGTTAAACGTTAAATGGAATTAATGCAAATTAAATTGACGCAGAAAAATAAAGAGCCAATTTGACGAAATAAGCTGCAATTAAACGCAATTTTAATAAGCATCTTTTCAAGGAATGCGAATAACGATATATCTCATTTATTGCGTCGATAAATTCTAGCTGCATATTAATCGATTATTCCGTTAACTAGCAAAATGAATTTAAATTAATCAATATGCGCGCCAGCTTGGAATTTATTTTATTACAAGTATTTGTCGTTAAATAGGAAAGGAATGTGAATTCCGCTGATGAAAGCGATTATCGATTTATATCATTATTCGAGTCGATAAATTCTAGCTGCATATTAATCGATTATTCAGTTAATTAGCAACATGAATTTAAGTTAATCGATATGCGCGCCAGCTTGCAATTTATTGTTTTACAAGTATTTGTCGTTATATAAGCAACACCAAAAACCGCCTAAATACATTTTCGTAAAAGTTTTTACAAAATGATTTTGGCATTTAGCTTTTCATACCTGAAACTTTTTCGATTATTCATGAATTTATGCCGTAAATCAGTCATGTTTCCCCGCATTCTCTATTTGACTGAGTGCCTTTTGTGTGCCATATTTTAACTAATGGAATTAGCTTCTTCAGTTGCTGCGCAGCTGTTGCTCAATTTAACCTGATGTTGTATAGTTTGTGCAGTAAAAAGCGAACTTTCTTAAGGGCACGCCTTGCCCACGCCCACAGTCACACCTACGCCCTATAAACCACAAGCACACCTACACATCGGCATCTTACTAACCCAAAAGATGACGCGTAATTGCATTGAACATTGATTTTCGGGGAAAGTTTTGAGCTCAAAGCGAGAGCGCATGGAAATCGACTGGAAATTGATTTTCAATTACAGCCACAATTTTCTTAAAGGCGCAATGAATGCGAACGACAGCGAACGACAGCGAAAATTAAATAGAGAATTCCATTAAATAATAAACGCGAACACAGCATAATTGGCATAGTGTGGCAGAGCAGTTCGACAAATAATTGTGTTGGCTGTGGCAACTTTGACTTGCCACCGTGTTGCATTGTTATGCCCCGTGCTATTCACAGTCGTTGCATGTGTTTATTTTATGCTATACTTTGCACAAAAGTGTTGTTTGTGTTGTGCTGAAGGACTTGGCTTGCAATGAGAACGAGAAAATTGTGAAAGGTTTTTTTTTCGCACACAAAAATGTTGCACGTCGTGATGAGGGATTGTGCTGGGAAAATGTTTTCCATGTTTATTGCTGGCATATGCCACAATTGCATTGTAGCATGCTCCTGAGGAGGACTCCACATTGTTGTTTCGAGGGAGCAGAACAAGTTTTGCTCAACAAGCTCAACAACGGACAACAACAACGACGTGATAACCTCAACGACAAGCTGAAGTGGCCGAACTTTTCTGATGATTTTAATAACATGAATTATGGTTGTTGGCTTTGCATACGAATTAGTTGCGAGCACGTGTTTGAGCTGAGGATAATGTCGGAATGAACTAATGAAAATATTCTGCAGCACTTTGCACAAGAGTTATTGACTTGGATCAACAGCAAACAGCAACAACTGCTGTTGTCCTTGCCCTTGTGATATTCATTTGAACAGGTCCTCAAAGTGTAGTGCAACATTTTTGCTGCTTGACGTGAAATATACACAAGTGTAATTCATTTGATATGTACTCGTATGTGGGTGCAACATACGTAACATATGTATGCATTCATTTCCCTTGGCATTCCAGTTTTCCGTGTGCTGCAACGTTTATTGGACACTTTACATGGCAGCCACACAGATGTACTATATTTTCCTAGAAATTGCAAAACAGCATTTTTATACCCGACTCCCAGCGAATATTCTGAAAATAAAAAGAGATTTACCTGCTTTTTCATGGTCAAGATATGCATAACATATCTATACCGAAACGTTCGATGGTCATTGTTGCGGTATTCAGTCCCATATATCATACCGATTTACAATTAAAATGTTGTCAATGGCAAGGAATTGCATAACTTTACGGCACCCATGCGGACTGCAGGACCTGCCCTGACCTTTTACGCCACAGCACAGCATCTACAATTTATATGCACTTATAATTTGATTTTCAATATTTATAATGGCTTTTCCATACACAATATTTTGGCAGTTGGCAATTGCCAAAAATGCAGCCAGCTTAAGCGCTGGCAATGCTTTTAAAATGTCAGGAAAGCAGAGAAGTGCGATTGTTGCTCCAAAGAGCTCTAAAGCAACAATAACAATCACCTACAACCATGGCGCTCTTTATTTTTCCACCTATTTTTGCATAAATCCCTTGCACTTCAATTCGCCTGCTTTCCCTTTCCCTTTCCCTGCTGTTTGTTTATTTGTTTGCTTTTTGTGTTTGCAGTTGATCTTCAGCTTCTGATTTTGCTCAGACTTCGCTCATTTGTATGCTACGTTTTCTTTCCTTGCTGCACATGCCAAAGCTGCAGCTTCACTATTAAACTTGGTGTGTGCTTATGTGTGTGTGTGTATGGGTGTGTGTGTGTGTATGGGTGTGTGTGTGTGTGTGTGTGCTGCATGCCAAACATCCATTGAGTCAACACTTTGGTAGCACGCGCTGTTTGCGCTGTTGATGTTAATACGATTGCCAGTTGGCAGACTCCCGAAGAGCTCCTGCAATTTGGCTGAATTTGCGGTTTCTTTATACATAATTGCACGGAATTTCACTGCATTTCGCTTAATAATGTAGTATTAAAATGCATCTATTTACAGACGCAGAGATTTGAGTTATGAATGCGAACTTCAAGCAAACTCAGCTTATACATTTAAATAACTAATGTGCAATTCGGTTTTTAAAGTTTATATTGTTGAAATTTAATTTGCTGGATTCACTTTAATACATAATTCTTATAGCAAACATATTGCTATTCAAGTATTATCTATCAGCATTAATAATAAATATATTTTGACTGTATTTCACTGCATTTTGCTTAATAATATCTGTAGTATTAAAATTCATCTACTTACAGACGCAGAGATTTAATTTGTGAATGCAAACTCCAAGCAAACTTAAACAATTTAATCCCAAATATGCTATTTATCTCTTAAAGTTCATATTGTTGAAATTTAATTTTCTTGATTTCAGTTTAATAAATAATTGTTATTAATAATTAATATAACTTGGCTGACTTTGCGGTTTATTTATTTAAAGTTCATATTGTTGAAATTGAATATTCTTGATTTCAATTTAATAATTGCAATTATATTGAATTTGACTGCTTTATGTCATTGCATTTTAGTCAAAGTATTAAAAAGCTTCTACGCTGTAATTACATTTTTTAACGCAAACTGTTACAAACTTAACTTAAACCATTCAAAATTTTGCTTTTATTGTTGATATCTCGGAAATGGCATTTCCTTGATTTCAATATAATAAATAATTGTTGTAACAAATATGCCACACTTAATTTCAAACTTAATTTATTTAAATTAAAATATGAATTATTTTTAAATGACATTATTCAAGTATTATATTTATTTCATATAAATCGATTGACATATAATTAATATTTTAGACTTTATGCTGTTAAAGTTTATTTTTATTGGTTTTACTCATCTTTATTTATATTTTTATTTATTTAGACAATTTTATTTAGGTATTTATTTCAGATAAAACAATATAATTGTGTGTTTGACAAGTGTCACTTTAAGCCCAATTAAATTCAATTAAAACGTTGTCATGATTACTTGTGTACAAATCTATGGTAGGTATTTTAATTGGGCTTCATAATAAATATCAACAAAATAGGCAATACACTCGTAACCACTTTTTGCACACTTTTGCCCTAGTGACAATTTAATTAACGGCCTGTAAAATAAATTTCACAAATTGTGTAAGCAACAATTGGCCGTTGTCTGACTCTTTTTATGTTTTAATTATGTGATATCGTTGTGTGTTTTTGTTGTGTGTTTTAGAATTTTCAAGGACTAATTGTGTGAGATTGCTGGCATTCTAAGCGTGATTGTGTATTTGGCCAAACAATTTAATGGAGACCACATTATAATTTATGATGCAACTGACCGTGATTCAACACGCAATCCATCGGTTAAATAGCATTTTGCTGGAAAGTTTGTAAATGTTTGTTGCAATTACACAAGAATGCGCGGAACAACGAGTCGTATACGTAATAAACATGAACATGGCAGGTCGCAATCAAAGCTCAACCATGCATGACTTCAATAATGAATAATTTTTAATGCCATTACGTTTTTTTAACATGCACAGCCCACTAAAGTCCTTCGAAGGCCAACAAAAAATATGAAGAAATGAGTTACGAAAATAACTTGCCCTTAAAAATCCCGAGGGATAACTGCGAGTTAAGTTCTCACACTCTCCAGCAAAGTGTTAATGAAGTGTTTTAATTGAGCCCTTATCTAAGTGGATTTGTTGTGCCTGTGAATGTGGGCGTGGCTTGCTCGTCACCGCAATATGATCATTTGGCAGGCCATTACATTTTATTACTCACTTAGGCCACAAAAAAAAAAAACCAAAAAACGGAGGAGGGGAATAAATACTTGTTTTATGTGCTCATATAATAGTTGTGGCATCATGTAAGGCAGCCGTTAACATGGGAATCTTTTTTGAATTGTGTGTAGAAAATTCTATTTGATGACAATCTAAATGAAAATGTCTTTTATTGATTTTGCTAGCGGCGTTGTTGTTGCCATTGTTATCCATGATGTCTGCTAACAAGCAGCGCACGTCATTTGCAGTCGATGTTTCTGCTACCTTTTGTGTACGTGCGATGGGCGAAGGACGAAGGACGAAAGACGAAGGCTATTTGTGGCTCCGAAATGGAGCTGACGATTGTGAATGTCGAGGTTAAGCAAAAAATTAATTGAATTCAATTTGCTTATTCAGCTTTTCTTGACATCCTTCATAAATTAGAAGCGAAAACTGCAATTTAATGTTTTTTGTTCAATTTAAGGATTGGTAATTGAGATTGATTAATTCATTTTCCACTATTGCGAAAATAATTACAATTTTTTGTATAGTGTAAAGAAATACTATTTGGTTTGAAATGGATTTCCATAAATCAATTCGGATAGATGATAATTTGAAATAATTCTTGGAAAAAGTGATGTACGTCTTTTTCCGCATCACGTGCCGAGCATATTTTGTGTAACTTCTCATTCGTATGATTGATGGCTGTTCATAATTTGTATCTCCGAGAATTATGCGTAAATCGCTGAAAAACTATGGCTAAGTGAAGAAGTGATAAGTCACAGTTAAGAGTGCATTGACAGGCTATCGGCGGGGGCATTGAATGATTGATGGCGCTCTGCCAAACTAGCTTGCTTTACATCTTGTTGGTATGCACGGCACAAAACTTTCAGATAACTAACTGAGTGAGCGGCATCACTTCCTAATTGTATGCAAAAACAAAAACATGCCAACAATGGAGCAGTTAGCTGGCCAACTATGCTAGTTACCCAAAAACTCACAAAAACTTGTCGCAACTTAACTCCGTGCCGCGACATCCAATTTAATTTGCAGCATTTCTGGTGAATTGGGAAAAGTCTCGCGCGGAATCATAAAACAAACCGTCTGCAGGTTTTGCAGGTTTGCAGGTTTGCAGGTTACAAGTTGCTGCCCGGATGCCGGAAATGGCAGCAGTGGAGTCAACAATAAACGGCGCAAAGTTTTCACGGCGACAGCATCCGGCAGCATTTTAAGGCATATTTGTTGTTGCTTGTTGGCTGACTTTAATTTGCATGCACCTGAGTTGCACACCTGGGCAGCATTTTGCGGAAGCGTTGCCGTTGCCCTCTTTGCAACATCAAATGCATTGTTAGTTACACGCCCGAGTGGCCGCCTTTTTTGGCTGCCCGCTGCCATTGCAATTAGCGTGCGCAAACACATGGGGCGTATGCGCAATGTACACAAATAGAAGCTGCTAAGAACCTACTACACTCATTGTGCAGCTCGGCTTATTAGCGGCGCATATATTTGAATGCACAACTTTCGCTAATGGTAATAGGTGTGCTTAGTGGCCAGTGTGCCACAAAAAGGAGCTCTGCCATGTGGAGCTGGAGCAACGGACAAAGGACGATAATATAATGGAGCTGCCATTGTTAAATGTGATACATTTAAGAGGACTTGTCAACATGCGGGCAAATGAGGCGATTATTAATATAAAGAATTTTCTTCTATTTGGAGTAAAGCCGAAAACAACAAATTTTCCAGCTGAAATAATTATAGTTATTATGATATTATTAAAAAAGGGGTTAGTGAATATAAATGAATTATCTTATTTTTAGATTAATGGTATAAACAACAAATTTTCTGTTATTATATAATTAATCAAATTATTATATTAGTTTTTTAATATTATCAAAAAAGGCGTTCAAGCGAATTGTTCATTGGCCAACTCAAATAATTATATTTACATTTATATTAATAAGTATAGTTAACTTATATCTCTGTTTTTAAAGTAAAGATGCCAATGCAAATCTTCTGTTTGCCAGCTGAACAAATTATATTTATATTACACATTTTTCTTTTATCTGCCGCATCAAAGAAAGCAAATTATGGCATGCTAGACTATTTTTACTTTTCATTCATCTTTACTTCAAATATTTCTTGGATAAGATCAAATAAAACTTACATATAAATGCAGGTAAACAAAAATATAGAGTGTTTATATTGGGTAATTTATATATAATAGTTTACTCGTATTTATTTACACTTTGCATTCATCAATGTTTACCATAAATAATTATACCCGCTACCCATAGGGTAGAAGGGTATTATAACTTAGTGCCAACAGAAAATGTATGTAACAGGCAGAAGGAGTCATCTCCGTCCCCCCAAAGTATATATATTCTTGATTAGTGTCAACAGCCGAGACGATATAGCCATGTCCGTCTGTCTGTCCGTATAAACACCTAGATCTCAGAGACTATAATAGCCTGGCTTCTGAAAATTTAAAATTTTGGTAATCTACTTGCCACTCGATTAGGTTCGTCTGGTACTTCACCAGATCAACGTTGGCTTTTGGGAAGAAATTTCGTCGTAAATATTAACGTATTTTATTCAAATTCAAATTTTAAAAACCCGCCCAGCTTCTGAAAATTTAAATTTTTGGCTAATCTACTTGCTACTCGATTATGTTCGCCTGGTACTTCAGCAACTCCAAGTGGGTTTTGGGAAGGAAGGAATAGGTTGCGGGTATCTTACGGTCGAGCACTCTCGACTGTAGCTTTCATACTGGTTTTTAATCGAGATACAACAATTGAATGCCGATTAATAAGATATTGATATTAATATTGGGTAAGTTAATTGATTAACGAAACGTTGAAACTAAAGCGAATGGGATAAATATTTAATTGCTGACCACTAATCTACTTGCCATTTCGAAAAATGTATTTATTTATTTACACTATAATTGAAAATCGGCTAGTGCTATTACAGACTGCTGAGGGTTAGTTCTAAAAATAGCCTTCCCATCTACTTTATAATTTTACGTCAATCAAATTTAACAAGACCTGTTTCTTTGCACAACTCACAAAAGCTAATGGGATTTAAGTTCCATTTTTATTTCGTCTGGCTTCTCTAATTGTGCATTTTGAACTTTACTTTCGTGCGGCTTCGCACAACACACAAAATCCATACATATTGAGCAACCAATTAAATATTTTATTAAGCCAGCGTTGGAGGTATTCACGTTTGATATACTTGTGAAGTCACACTCCAAACGTGCCAGCCAAAAATCGTTCCGTGCGTATCCAATCAACACATCTCCCACGCCTGACAACATCCCAGTCATGTGTGTGTGTGTGTGTGTGCTATCAACACACTCACACTCACACACGTGCACACAGACATGGCGATGTTGCCACGCCCGCGCACAATAACGCCCACTCATCACACTTTGTTTGCCCGGTTGCCACACTCTCATTTAGCGCTGAGTTTGTTTTGTAATTGCTTTCTATTGTTGAACTGAAAATTGCAAAATGTTTGCTGAACCCCCCGCCCCCAGCACAGCAGCAGAAGGTGGGGCAGGCAATGTCCTTTGGCTGCCCCATGCCCCCAACTACGTCAGCCGCTCATTTGACTAACGGTGCACATAATTGGAGACTTGGCAACGTTAAACGGCAATTGTTGAAGGCCCAGCGAAGCGTTTGCGACAATCAACTCCGCCAAAAGACTTGTTAATAACCTAACGGCATCTTGTGGCAGGTCCGAAATATTTATTAATAGCACAACAGCCAACAGCCAAGTTCGACAGCAACATCGCCGAAACAATGGTCGAAACTGTCGCCGAAATTATGCACAAAGGTGTTTTATAATTAATTTCAATTCAGCAAAGGATTCATCTAAACAGTCAATGGCACTTGAGGATTGCCTTACCACGGCCAGTCACTGTTAACTGTTCTGCGTCTTGCCTGTTCAGTTCTCTGACATTTGGCTTGTCGAGAGCAGAGTTTTGTTAATGCCACGACATCAAGTTGGGCCTGGGCGTGGAGCTTTATTTGTTTCGGGGAGTGCTAAGCACCTTTGTCAGATTAATTAATTGTATATTGCGCGCCTCATTGCCCACCACTTTATTCATTGTGGCAGTGTCAAGGGCCAGCATAATGAACGTAATGACCCACGAAGTCACGAGTTTCAGGCTCAGCCTAATGAAGCCCTGCATTGAGGCGACCTTTGACCTAAGCCCTGAGTATTGAACACGATGCACAAAGGGTGCTCTTTCAAAAGAAAAAGCATTCCTTAGACGCAAAGCAATGGATGATCTAAAACGCCTGCAAAATTCTTTTAAAAAGTCAAAGTTGCGATACAGTTTAGAATTCTTTTACAGGCAGTTTCGATATAAATAAATATAATTGTTTTATGTGACTAAACATTATTGTCGTTTAATCTCTGCTGTTGAAATACAATTGGCAATAAGTTTATTTATCTTTTCCACCCGCTGGAAATATTAATATTATATTTCAATTACTCTATCCACAACAAAAATCTAATATAATTGGCTTCATTTATTAACATCTTCACATGTGTTTTGCTGATTAATACATTTGTTAACTAATTAATGCAATTAATTTGTCTTTCTCAAAGAGCATATCCACAGAAGCTTAAATACACTCTTGGGATTGTATTTTTATTTTCATTAATAATATAATTAGATAATAATTTGTATTACATTTTTTTTTTTATAAATATTGTTGGAAATACAAGTAAAAGTTTCTTAAACTATTTTGTGTGGTTACATGGTTTAATAATTAATTAAATTTCATTTGCACAACAAATGGGTTTTCTAAGAAATTTAATTATGCCTTTTATTTGCAACAAACTCTGTAGCCAAATTTTTATTTTCATATTGAAAGTGCTTTCTTAATTATTGGTGAGCATGCAAGGCGACGCGCTACCTTGAGAGCGACACGTGCACACAGAGGCATTTATACAAATGAAATTGCACATACGTCACGTGAACCGCGCTGCTTTGAGCCTCTGGCAAAGGGGCGATGGATAAGCTCATTGCCGCCGTCTGGCATGCGCGAAAAGGGAAAAGCGGCTTTCCGCTTTTCGCATTCTGAATGTTCATTAAACTTGACACACCCGAAAAAACAAAAAACAAAGCGGGAGCGAGGTCGCGCAAGGCCAGAGGCTGATTACAACAGAAATAATCAAAATAAATATTGAATTCAAAAGGCAGCGAAAATAATAAAACCGCTGGCGCTGAAAGCTAAATCATTTGGCAAGCTGAAGGCACTCTCAGATATGTATTTTTAGACAGCCACATCAAATCAAACCGACCCAACCACCTATGTCTGCGATACGAGTAAATGTCTGTGCGAGTCTAATTGCAAAAGAGAAACGTGGAGCGGGATTCCATTCATAAATAAACAAATATCCGAGCGCGACAATGCGGCGGGGCAATAAAAATTAGCACATGCGAAATAAATTATAAATAGATAGAGTCATCATAAATAACGCAGCTAACCAATTAGAAAGCAACAAATAAACTTTATTCTGCACTTGGCTGCGCATTGCACTGATAAAAGCAATTACGAAATGTGTAAATGGAATTTGAATTGCCATCGTTTTAAAATAAATTTTAAAGTGCTAAAGTGCTGTAAAAAATATGTAATAAAATGAAAAGCAAAAAAAATATTAGGTGTGAAATACAAAAGCAATTCATTTTAAAAATATAACAATAAACTCATAAATTGTTCTGAGATAATTGAAATAGAGTAGTTATCAATTTGTGTATAGTTGGTGTTAGATACAAAAAAAATGTATTGTTAAATAATGACTTTTTATGATTTATAGTTTGTTTTTATTGAATATTCAGCAAATAAAAAATAGGTCGAATTTAATCGATGCACAATTCAGTTTAAAAACTGTCTAGCCATTTAAGATATACAATGGCATCGACTCTGCTTCCTGCCAATGTAATAAGTTCATCGAATGTTTATGTTATAGAAATATATTCCTATCACGTTATTTTTCTATACTTAGATTTTATGCGCTCCCATCACGTGTCGGAGAAATAAGTCTCGACTCGTGATAATCAGTCAAGAGACTCAATCTATGGATGTGTCTATAAATTACAAGAGTAAGCAAACAGCAAATAAAATTTGGTGGAATCGTTTAGAATACCACGAGATGAAATATGCGCCGTCGTAACAGAAATATGTATAAATATTTATTTATGCAGCGTGCAATAATTTAGACGCACTGTTTACAAATGGCTCGGCAAATTCAGTATTTCTCGTATTTTCACTGTCATCTCTTGACCAATACAAATGGGCCAGCGAGCAGCAGCCGCATGCAAATGAACTGAACAGAAAGAGTCGAACCGAGAAGATTGATTGTGCCGGTTATGAATTATGAGCCATTTACGTCGACGACGACGACGACGAAAGACGAAAGACGCGAAACTTCGCCACGTGCCACGTGTGCCGCAGTTAATGAACTTTGCCCCAAAGAATCGGCAGAGCGAGTGTCATGTATTAATTGCCACAAGCACTCATACTATACTCCAATCTCAATACTCAGCAGTCAATTGAGTTTAAGCCGATAAGAAACTTATAGTACATCAAAAAGCATCACACATACGCCCCATTATATTCGAATTTGCCGAAATGCGGCTACCTTGCTGGTGAGCTGGTGGGTGAAGAATAAAACATAGAAACAAAAGCAGAACAACAATGTTGGAAAATGTTTAGTAAACACATACATTTAAGCTGTCGTATACTCGCAGCTCGGCCCGTAAGTCAACGACATTGCGCATACGCCCTGTGTGCGAGCTGTGTGTTTATGCTTGTGGTAGTCTGCTATAAAATTTATGAGTGCTTCAGTTTGTTTTTTGGGCTGTTAGAAGCTTACGTTGCTGCCATAAATAAACCACACAATTCGCTAACAAAACGAAAATAGCGACTTTATGCCGAAACCAAGATGTAAAATAAAAAAAAAAACTGCCAACTTGTATTTCAAGTTAATTTGAGCTACAGTAACTTGACTACAACCGCAACAAATACTTGATTTCCAGCTGGAATCTTCTCCTACTTGTTTTTTTTTTTATTTTTATTATGCTGTGCACTTGAGTGAGCTTAATTGTTTGGCCAATAAGCCAAACAAGCTGTAAATTTACATGGATTTTCGAATTAAACTTAAAGCCTTATATATTTTCGTTTCATTTTGCCAAATATTTCACTTGACCATCAAATTTAATATGATTTATGTGCGTCTAGCAGTATTCTCAGCAACCAGAAATATTTTAATTAATTAAAAATAGCCAAAAGGAAACCCTTTTCAAACGCGCAGACCAAAGTAGACTAAGTACCGCAAAGTATTTGCCGTGAATTTATGCAAAGTTTAAGCGAAGCAAAAGGATACTTGGGCTATTCTCATAATTGTGAATTGTGTGGAGTTTGGGCAATAGACACGAGCACGAGAATAACACAAGAAATGGAGAAACGTCTGAAAGAAGTTAGTAATAACTGAATAATGTTGAGGACCCGTTGAGTCTGCTGGGAATATTACCACTGCTAAAAATGTGGCTTCTTAATTGGCCAATGCTAATAATCGTTATTTCCAAAAAGGTGTTACCGCAAACATCATTAAGATTTCATATCAGCTAATTAATTTAAAAAGCGTTCAAGATCTTTCTCTTAACATTCGCTAATGTTTCTGTTGAACATTTCAGCATTTCTCTCTATTTGTGCCAGTCTTTAAATAGCACAACTACTTAAACCCTATGACAGGCTCAAATGCAACACACTGCCGAGGTCTTAGGCCCATGGCTTAGCAGTGAAACCAGCTAAGTATTTTAGTGCTGGTAGAAGGGATTCGTTGAAGCTTAGAGTGTGGTCCTGGGAAAGCTGGCAATGCATTAAACAGGGATTTGACGACCAGATTACAATATGTTTGTAGGCCAAAAACACAAATACAGCGACAATGTCGCTCGACTACAGACTTCTACGGGCTGGCACATTAAAAGTATGGCCAACATGGGACCCAATCAGTCCATCAAAGTAAAGTCCTTGAAAGTATGCTCAATGTTTGGACAGCAGAGCCATAATTTGTGCTGCCAGAAGCAAAAGCAAAAGCGAATGGGAGATGCGAAAGCGAAAGCAGTGCTCGTCTAATAAGGACACTATTGAGTCCAATGCTGTGCGCCTCTCCTGTCTATCTGTCTGTCTGTCTGTCTGTCTGTCTGTCTGCCATTTGGCCAACTGCTGCTCGGTTGGGACTCATTCTCTGCTTTGATTGATTAAGTGCGTGCATTTGACGCCACTTGACGTTCCTTGTTTACTGCGAGCGGACCTCGTCACTGCCGCTCGAAAATAAAGTTGTAAAAATCTACACCCGGATTCCGCTCGGTTCACAGTGTAAACATTTGCTTTTATGAGTGAGCAGACAGACGATGCAGCAATTCCTTGGCCCACGTGCCATTTTCGCTCTCACTTTCCCCGTGTGACACTTTTATGCACATTACATTTATTACTAATACGCCACGTAAACACTTAAAGCCCGCACCGCAAAAGCGACGGCAAACAAGGGACTTCCGCTTGTCGTTGCTCGCCCCATTTGCACCCAACGTCAAAATGAGCCGCACAAACAAACAAATGACAAGCCGGGCCCAGGACACCTCGCACAGCATGGCGTCCTTTATTTGTGTTATTCCAAATGCCCTCTAAGAGATGACAGACTTTGATTATAGCTTGACTTTGGTAACCGTTCAAAATGGATAAAAAAAATAAGTTGTGGTTTTCCATGCAAAATATTTGTAATTTTCATATTTTACTTTCAAATTTTTACCTGATCAACAAACAAATAAATCAATAATTTAATTACATTTTTATTTACTTATATTTCAACAAACAAATAAATCAATAATTTAATTACATTTTTATGTACTTATATTTTTTTGTATCTATATTCATTCTATTGCTATTAACTAAAGCTGATTCATTGTTAAACACTCACAATTTTGTCAATTATCAATTAAACCCGATCAGTATTTATATTATATTATATATATGTTATATGTTTTTTGACTATTTATTATTTGTGGCAAATTTCAGAAATCTTTATTAATAATATTATTAAATTTATTCGCCAACTAAAAAGAATTTGTCTTACCAAAATTGTAGAGTATTTGCAGTGCCACATAAATCTGTGATATCTGATGCCATTGTTTATATTCGTTTTAGGCAGAATTTATATGCTTTGTACTGCTCGCTCACTTTTATTTATTTATGTAAATAGCACGACGTGACAATGTCAAATGTGTGATGGCGACAGCGAAGCGGCTTTGCTGCCGGAAATAGCAGCCGTGTCGGGATACGTGAATGGTACACCTACTTTATGCTGGCACTGTACTCGTCTGTTCATAGCCATCTAACCAGCCATCCAACCAGCCAAACGGGCTTCAAACAAAAAGAAAACAGTTCATAAACCTGATACGCCCGTTATTATGCAGTAAAATAATAGGAAGACAGCTTACGAGTCTGTGTGAGTTGAGTGTTCAGAGTAAAGAGCATGTGCATAAGACTGACAAATAGCAGCAGGTGCCGTCTGAAAAAAAACTGATGCAGAAATGCACAGAATATAACATGCATATCTATCAAAGAGAGGGAAAAAACGGTCATGACACAACTGACGCCTAGTCTGTCTAAAACCGGAGTTGGATTCGGTCTGTTAGTTGGTTTGTTTGCATGACTGTCAGCGACTGTGCGACAGTCAATCTGTCCGTCTGTCTGTTCAACTGGACAACTCTCGGTGTGTGTATTTGCTGTACATCAGAGACGAGCGCTGTTAGTGATGCCAACCTATCATAGGCTGCATTTTTGAGCAAGGTTTGCCAAGTTCCCGAAATCAGTTTCGTTGCAAATACTCTTAAATAATAATAAGTACAATTTTGAAATGCCAAATTCTATTATATTTGACAGAAACTTTTGAAATATTTCTTACATTTAAATGATGAATTTCCTTATCTCTTTTATCTAACAATTATATTTATTTCACTTTCTGAAACTCGATTCTAATTGCAGCACTTCATCTAAAATGTTGACAAAGCAGCTCGTATGCTTATCGCTTTATTATCCGCCCCATGTTAAACGAAGTGGCCCGAGAAAAGAAGAGGAATAGAAACTGTGCAGAACACATTTGCGTGGAGAATTTGGGTTTGGATTTCATTCATTTCTGGGCCATTTGCTGCATGTCTAAGCAGTGACTGCTGCTGTCAGCTCCTGGGCCTGTCTGGGATAACAGTGTGTTAATTTTACGCCTCTGTATGTGTGGGCGTGTGCGCGTGTGTGTGTGTGTGTGTGTGTGTGTGTGAGTAGCGCACATGTTGAGGTTAAGTTTTTGCAATTTGAATTAAGTGCACGTCGTTTCAGCTGCCGGAAGAGTAGCATCACAGGCAGAGCAGTGAGTGGGAAGTGGGGGAATCGGGGGCAGATGAACAAGCTTAGTGCCCGGACTTTAGTTACGGGGTGTTGAGTGTTAGTTTCTGCCTGTGCTCTGATGTTTTTATTACGACTAATTGCTCATTTACAGCCATGCCTTGCCTCCTGTGTCAGACCATGACTCCTTGCTCTCCTCCTTGTTCGTCCTGGCTCGCCTTGGACTGTTTACGTTTCGTGGGCGACCGAAAATCAAAGCAATTTAAAGTCGAGTCCAAGTCGAGGCTTGCACTAATTATTGGCGTCAGGAATTACAGATTTATATGCTGGGGCCCTTTGGCTTTTTTCGGGTACTATCAAGTGCCCACACGTGGCCGACTCTTGATGGCAGCAACTAAATTTAATGCGTTTTTAATTTGCAACCTTTTTATGGTTTTACGACCATGACTCTCTGGGGCCAGTAAAAAATACCGAAATCGCTGACTCTTGGAGGGCTGCTTGCTGTAAACACTCAGTGTGCAGGTCGCGTTTGCATACTAAAGCCGCACTGAGAACTGAACTGAAACTCGGCACTGCTCAGTGAAGTGCAGCGATAGGGATCGCTCTGGAGCTGCGAAACCAAGAAGTAAGAAAAACCTCGAGGACAATATTTTAAAGGCAAGTGCACAGCATGTTTTTTTTTAACAAAAAATTGTATTAAATAAGTGCAAAATAGTATAACTAAAAATAGTTAAGTTATTTACTCATTTAGTTGAATTCCTTAATTGAACTATTATCATTTTTATTTTAGTTTTTGAGTTGAACTATGCACAGGCGACTGACAAATATTACATTTAAAATGAAATTGATTTACTCATTTAAAAAAAATATTTATTTTCTAATGCATTTCAAAAATCTTGACAATTGTTATTATTTGGCACTCCAATCATGCATTCTTTTGTAGTAAATTAAAATATTTCTTCCATTTGAATGTTCAGTTATTCTCTTTTGAAATACGTATTGAATTCCCATATTTTAATATATTTTTTTTGTATTTTGTGCTAAAAAATATAAGTTTACATATAAACAGTCGAACTATTACGTTTAAAACTCGTTATTTTTATTTAATATAATTAATTAAAGTAAAGTTGAACTATGACCTGTCGACCAATAAATACCATATTTAAAATTCATTAAATTAAATTGTTATACCTCTTAAAAAATAAATATTTATTTTACAAAATATTATCAACTAATTTATCTATCTAGGTTAGAATAATTAATTGCTCTTGGTGTAATAAACGTCTGTCTCTGTTTTCACAGTCGACCGATAAATATAACATTTAATTTTATACAGTAGTGTATCATCACAAAAATGTAAGTTTTTGACAATTATTTAAAATCCTACATTACTAATATTTCAAAATATTTACAATAAAGTAACGCATTTTAATTTAGACTAGAGAAATAAATGGCTTTATCTCCTTTTGATCAACGCCTCTGTTTTCCCTGTCCGCTGCCCTCTCCCCCACTTTGTTCCTCTTCCGTTCTACACATTTGTTGTACATTTTTCGGTCATATAAAAAGAGCAGCAACAACAACGACAACAAGGCCAACAATTTGGCACACAACGTTTATGTAAAATAGGCGACATTTGTTTTATTGTCATGGGTTACGGCGTGGCTGTTGCTGTTGCCGCTGTATCGCTTATGCCCCAACCCCCCGCCAATCGCCCGTTCCATAGTCTCCTCCGTCTCGACCCTTTCCTGGCCCTGCAATCTGTGGTGATGTTGTTGCTGTTGCTGTTGTCGTTGCCGTTGTCGCAGTCACAGTCCCATTTACAACCATGAACCAACATCGGAGGCACGCTTTCATTTTAATTGCACACATGCTTATCATTTCAACAACAGCCGCAACAGCAGCAGCAGCAGCAACATCACGCACATTCGCACAGCATTTTTATATATATATATATAGAATATATAGAAGTGTGGGTGAGAGTCTCTACGAAGTACTCATGAGTCTACAACCGTTTGCCCCTCTTCAGCTCGTTAGCTCTTGAGAGGAGGTCCACTGAGTGTGCGGAGCTGGCCAAAAATGTTGCCCCGGCTATTTTAGCCACATCCAATTCACTTTTTGGCCTTGGCAGCATGCGCTGAATTTGCAAACTGTTGAATACGATATACAATATATACTGTACATATATGCGAATTTCGCCCATATAAGACTGCAAGCAGGGACCATAAAAGTCGGCTACTTAAACGCAATTTCACTTTAATATGAGAGAACGGCAGCCGAAACAAATAAACATCGTTCGGGCTAAAGCAGATTTGCCTCCCTGTCCCCATTTACCACTTTGCCTATAAAAGAGATTTACTAGCTAAAATTTATGACCTTAGCCTTTGGGTTCTAACAACAATAAAGCTTAAGCTGGGAGCAAATTTGCTGTTGTTGGCATTTTAACTTGCATTGTAAATCTCAATTAAAGTTATTTTTCAAGTGCTTCGCCTTGGAATTTGCAGTGGCATGTAATGTCCGACCAACTCCAACTAATTGAAATGTAAACGGACAAAGACGAGCTTAGCACAAACAATAAACAAACATTTCGATCTAAGAACTTAAGCAATTGAAGCACTTCACTTTACAAAACTGAAAACAACAAGCTCCACTAGAGACTCTTCCTTATTTTATAAATACCTACATAACATTCCAGTGGCCTGGCAAATGCACAGTACAAAAACAGATTACACTGAGAAAATTTACAAGGGCAAAGATTTCCTTAGACTTTCACTATGGATTAAAATAATCTTATGCACAATCTCTGCATAACTTAGGAAAGCAATAAATGGTCATGTTTATGGAAAAATTAATTATTTCATGAAAACTTCTTTTTTATTTGTATTTATACTATTTATATTAATATAGACAATTATACAAGCTGACAAGAACTAAATAAATAATAAATTTATCTCATAAATACAAAAAAAAGTATTTTTTAAATTAAATTCGAATTTGAAATATTTTCTAAAACTGTATGCAATTTCAAAGATTAAAAAAATATTTATAAAATTACTGTGCTAATGGAAAACGTAAAACTACTTCGTTTTTTGTATTTATTAACGAATACAAGGTAACTAAATTTAAATTTAAATTAGAAGTTTACAACAAAATAGTAATAAATAATATTAAATAATTTAATCTCGGAAATTAAAATATCTGCATGTATATTAAATTTTCATAATCCAAATTGAATTTCAATATTTATTTAAAATATTTGGAATATGAATACATCTTCTATAAGTTATTTTTAGCAGCCCTAATCCACATAAATCCTTTGCAGTACATCAACAAGTAGCTTACACTTTTCGCAATTGCTTTGCCTTAGAGCAGCAGCAAAGGGCTTTGATTTTTCTAGGTAGAACCACTTTTAAAATAAAAACAACACCCACTTGTTGTGATGGCGTGAGCTGAGAGAGATCTGTAGTTGGAGCTGTATTTCATTTCCAGATTTACTCGTTGGCTCTCAGCTTACAGCTGGCACTTCTGGCTCCAACTTGATTGTGTTCCATTTGAGCAAATCGTTTTAATTTCTTACACACTTTATACGCTGCTCATTTTACTCAAGGCACAAACGAGTTGAGCACTGCAAAAAGCAACAGCACCTTTATACGAGTACACACACAAAAAAAAAAAAAGAAAATAATAATAAAATCAGATAACAACACTGAGCAACAACTGTGCGTGGCTGGGATTGCGATGGATTTTTGACTTTGCTGCAATGCCAGGACAAAAGGGGCGGGGCAGGAGCAGGAGCAGGAGCAGGAAGAAGGGCAAAGTGCTTGGCACTTGGTGGCGGTGTCCGTGTCAACGTAACTTTTATTTCCCCTGACGAGTGGCTAGAAAAAAGAAATGCACAAACTGTTGAAGCGCCTCCTGCTGCTACCGCTGCCATTGTTGTCAGGTTTTTTATGACAACAAAAAGAAAACAGGCGCAATGCGAAGCGAGGCGAGTGGCATGAAAAGCGTAACAGTTAAATGGCGTGGGCTGCTCGGCACTACAAAAAATTGTTTACTAAAACGGAACTAGCCGCCAATGTGTGTGTGGGTGTGTGTGTGTATGATTTTATGTGTAGGTGAGATATGCACACATACACATGCATGGAGGGTAACCAAATTTATGATGTCGTTATTTACATGGCATAAAACGCTGTTGTCTGCCGCTGCCCACCGTCAGCTGCAAATAGATTTTATGCTTTGTTTTACTTTCAGCCACGTAACTATTGCCTCTATACTTGCGCACGCTTTTTATGCCCTTAACACACTGCCAAAGTAAGGGTATTTTTTATCAACACGTTAGTTTTTACTTCCGTTTAGGCTGCTCCAATAACATGCACACAACTTGGTCTAACAAAAATTGCGGCTTTCTAATTTCAATTACACCAAGTGGTATTAGTTTTACTCTTTTATAACGTTATGGATTATTATATTGAATCATGATTGCTATTGATAAACTATCTTTTAAATTATGCAGTTATTGATTATTATTTCTATTGGCAATTTATTCTTATAAATAAATTTACTATCAATTTGGTACATTACTTTTCATGTAATTTAATTTTATTTATATTTAATTTTGGATAGTATTGAAATTCTTATTTGTCATATGGCGAAGCTATGATAAGAATTGGTTTTTTGTATCTGGTAATAAATAATTTTTAAGTAATTAATTATTTTTTTAATTTTTGAGATTGCTAAAAGTTTTAATGTTCACATGGCAAGGCTAACATGTGAATTGGCTTTTTGTAAATCTTTTATCATCTGATAATCAATTGTTTTCTTATGAATTAATTAGTTTTTTAATTTTTTAGAGTTTATTGGCTTTTTGTAAACATCTCTGATAGACAGTTGTTGTATTTGGCAATGATTTACAATTTTATTTTATTTTAATTTATATTCTTAAAGTACTTTGTAACCACTTTTTCATCTATTAATCGTAAGCTCTTCACAGTCTTTAATTTTTATGCCCACAATCTCAATTCGCTCAGGTGATTGTCACAGCGCAGAGAATTCGGTAGTCAACTATTTGCTGAAAGGTAACTCGCCTGTGTTTTTTATAAGTTCTACGCTATTTTAATTGGATTTTATCTTGCTGCAGCCATTTTACAGGAGCAACTCGCTGCTTTTGGCATTGGCATTTGCTCCCTACAGTTGCCGTTGCCGTTGCCGTTGCCGTTGTGCGATGCTGTTGTTGCCATTTTCATGCAACGCTGATTTAAGCTGCGAGAAAATTGGCAAATGAAATGCTTCGGGTAAATAACTGACAGTAGTTGTGAAAGGGGCACCCACAGCAAAGCAGTTAAAGCAGTTGCTCAACTGCTCCCCCCTGCAATGCTTTGACTTGTTGAGGCGGACACAGGCGGTGAGGGCGATTGAATGGCTGTGGTGTTAAACCACAAACACGCACAGACAAGCACGCACACTCAAAAAAAAGAAGGATACCAAAAGAGGTGGGGAAATCGAGGGACTTACGGTATACGCATTGCCTTCAACGGGGCCAATACAAATTCAATTGGCCAAATTACATCCAAAAAGTGAACACAAAAGTTTTCTCTACCCTCATCGACTGGCAACAATTTGCAAGTTATGGTTCGTGCAACTTTTTGTGGCTTCCATATGGCTTAAGCTATTATGGCCATGTTATGACAATTTCGTTAGTGAATTTTCTGCCGAGTTTGTGATAAATGAACTGAGGGGTTGCCGAACGGGCAAAAAAAGGAAAAGGAAAACACACATTGCCTTAGAAATGTTGTTGGCGAATACAAGGAAGAGCAAAAGCAAAAGCTGAAGACGAGTAAAAGCTGAACAAAGGAATAAAACTATTTTTAAAAGAATTTCGTTAAAAGCCAATCTCTCGTTTGGTCAACAGCTTTTGATCTTCTACTACATTTTTCTTTATTAAGAGAATTTATTTTAAAAAGTTGGAATTTTGTGTGTATTTATTATTTATAACATATATAAGTGTAGCTTAGAATTCTATAGTACAATAAGTGAAAATGTCAAAGAGTTTCATGTAGAGATTTTTTTTAAATTATTTTTTAAATAAACCAGACTGCGTTTTATATTTTAAATAATGAGAAATTGTGCGTATATAAATTGCGGTTGTAATTACTTTTACGTTTTGCTGTCCGAAGGTTTGTTAGCACAATGTGCGGATGGGTGGAACTCAAAGAGTTCACAACTGTCCGCCCAATGGCCAACAAATATGTCACAAAGCTATCACGGCCATGACTGGCAGTTTGTCATTCATTTTGCATTCGATGGATGTGTTGCCAGCAAGGCAGATGGAGAGGCAGAGGCAGAGGCAACAGCTATATCAACAGAGCGAACAGAGCTCTTGTGCCTAGGTGGCAGGCGGCCTTTAGCTTTTGGCTTTGATTTTAATGGCGCCCACATGTGTTACCAGCGACAGCAATTAAGTTATATTAACCACATCAACTGCTCTTGCCGTGGGCGTTATTGCCCGAAAAGGGGCGTGGCCCAGCGCTGTGGTGCAGCCTGCGCACATAAGAGCCATTAAGGTTTTAAAGTTAAAGCGACGCTCCGAAGTAGGCAACACATTAAGTAACAAATGACATTTCGATTGAGGCGCATAACAAATAGCATGGATAAGAGCTCATTTGCAAACGAAATGGACAAAGAAACGGAGCGGGGAAGAAGCGGGGAGGGGAGGCCACTTAAATTTCCACAATTTGTTTTATTTCGATATAAAAATTTGGGCACCACCCAATTGGGGGCTGGGCCAAGACAAATGTATCTTTGTGCTCGTAGGCGTGCGCATTTTCTAAATGAAATGGTAATGACGATGACAACGCAGAACAACAAAACAGCACAGCTCGGCAGAAGTCACGATAAATGAGCCTTGAGCATGTATTATAGGAACCGGCAATGCCGCCACACAGGCTGTGAGAAAATGTATTAGTAAACATGGCTGAGGCGACGCGACGGGCCCGCCTCTAATGGACAAAGGCAACAGCCGAAAACTTGGCAAACATGTGGCTTCCATCAGCTCGACAGGCAGTTCAAGTTTATCAGACACAGACACACCCACACACACACACACACACACACAGAACCGCACAAGAACACACTGTGAGGC
This sequence comes from Drosophila formosana, assembly GCA_035045625.1. Classification (NCBI taxonomy): domain Eukaryota; kingdom Metazoa; phylum Arthropoda; class Insecta; order Diptera; family Drosophilidae; genus Drosophila; species Drosophila formosana. The sequence continues at coordinate 20,354,984 of JAWNOW010000232.1, forward strand.
CTACTTTTATCCCACTGTCTTCACACTACGATAATTTTTATACAAGTTCCTTGACTTTTGCTGTTTGTTATTTTTGCATTGGCATCTTAAGTCTCTCCACAAGAGAACTTCTTCATGCTTTTAAAATGTGTTTATGTTCGTGAGTGATGTGAATTGCCGATATACATAAGATACTTCCTATATCTGCCATGTCGAAGCTTTTAATTTTGATTGAAACGTGAGTAAATGGCAAATCAATTACCAAAGATTTAAATTATTATTAATTGAATTACAAATATTAAATAACATAAAATTACATCTTATTGGCTTCATTCAATAAATTTGATTCATGTTTACATTATTTTCATTATTAAAATTATTAAAACTGTATTTTATCCCTGTCAAAGCTTTTGATTGAACCCTAATTATCAAGCTGTCTTGCTTAACAACTGTTGCGTTTCACACTGACATATTTATTATTTATGAATAATTCTGGAAATCGTGTATCTGCATTACAAAAGTATTTTTGCCGCTTTATTTGCCCCATAGTATGGCATAATGGCCATCATTGGGTATTGCCACGGCAACCAAACTTGAAGTCAATTTATTTGTCATCACTTAATTGAATCACGCTTGACTCTCCACAGCTTTCTGGCTCTCTACATAAATTTATTCCAGGCTGACCAGGACATTGAAATTCAATTGTATTCAGCCTGTGAGTCGGACCTAATTGTTGGCCATTTTACTTTTGACAGCGTGTCTTAAAGTTTCAGTCGCAGCTGTTGTAAAATATTTTCTGTTGGCCCATCGCCTTAAAATCCTTGCGTTGCGATGCGTTGGGTAAGTTGCGTTTGCATTTCATTAAAACTGATTACAAGCCACACATCAGGCAGGCCTGCATGCTCATGAGACTTACTTACACTGAATAAAATTATATGTAATTGCATGTGAAGGCTGCCTGCTGTGGGGACTGCAGTGGAAAACGAGATTGTGAAAGAACCCTGAATAAATTCCTCTGAACATTACTATATCCCAGAAGCAAAATGCTGAGGATAACTTAAAGATAAGTTAAACATTGCGTAAGCTGCAGCTCATGTGGTATTTCTTTTTAATTATCAGAACTCTATAAAGTACTCGAGTCCTATATTTGAATTCTGCATTATTGAATATTTGCCTTTACTTGAGTGTCAGTGTTGCCCATCTCGCTTTTGGTAAGCGAATTCTGGCTTTTGTGCTGATCGATTGTAAATAGTAACAACAAATAGCAGCATTGGTTTTATTTTTTCATCTTAACCAAAGTAAGAATTCTGTTAATATATCAAAAATGCTAAAAAAAAAACCATACACTAATTTAACACTTTAATAAAACTCTGCATATTGTTTTTATTCATATTATTTATTGTCTGTTTTTCTCGCCTATTTTTTATAGCTTCCCTGCGCTTTCCTATTCGTAGACAACAGCTTCATTTCCATTGTAAAATTTGGCAGCACTGAAACTAGTTTAAATAATGCAGGACCATTGCAGGTTTCCTGTTGGTCCTGCCAGAGCTCAGAACGTTTCTTTTCACGTTCAACTATACGAAATATCTTCCGACATTAATTTTTACGCATTTTCACAGCGTACATAATAAATACCACTATTAATTTATTGTTTCGCTTGGCGAGAGTCGCCAATGGAGTTTGTTAATGGAAGACGTTGAAGATCTTAAACAACTTTGCTATGAGAAAAGCAATTTTATAAATATTCTCAACGCTAGACCAAAATTATTACACTATGTTTAAATTTAAAGTACTTAATACAAATTGTTTAACATGTTATGGATATAGTATATAAATGAAGACATCATATATTATTTCTATTCTTTTGTTAGTTGAGTTAACTGATATTAATGTTTGATTTAAAATTGACATTTTATGGACTTAAACTAAAAGTAAACAATTTTATCACAGCTGCAAACTAAAACTGATTATTCATTTCATATTTCATATTTTAATTTAAATTGAATTATTTTTTTTTTTCTATTTTAAACTATAAAAATATTTGTAATCATAATGTTACTCTTTTTGTCATAATTATATTAATTTCTTCAATGTCGACTGTTCATAGCCGACTTTAAATAAATAAATAAATTTGTGGGCTTAATAAAAGTATGAACTCATTAGCAAACCCTTGTGCTCGATCCATCCACATATATTTACGAATTTATTTCGCTCACTTGTACGTATATGTAATTCTGACATATGCTTAAGTCGTGTGGGAGCTGAGCTGATTCCTTTCCCTCGAAAGAGGAAAACGCGCTGCTGATGCTTGGGCGTGTGCGTATAATGTCGATGATTAAACTGTTACAGCAAACAAAATTACGCCAAAAGACACTGACGAAGTGCTCAGTGGATGAATGTGAGTGCGAGTGAGTGAGTGAGTGAGTGAGTACCCGTTCATACATACTGGTGGCATGTACGAGTATTCACTCGTACGAGGCAAAATAAGTTGCCAAGCTGCTCCAATTCCCCTCAGATCGCTGCATGTTGTATGAGTTAATGTTGAAATTCTGGCAATTGCACAAGTACTACGAGAGCCATGAAATATGCAAAGCAACTTCTCGTACCAGCTGCTGAGCTGTGAGCTGCGAGTTGTGAGGCAGCAACTTCTCAGATACTCAGATACATTTCATCGTTCATCCGCATGGCAGTGCATTTGTTTGAAAATTGTCAGTAGATTTCTTCTTTTTCGGGTGTGCTGCTGCTGTCTTTTATTTGTTCTCTGTTTGAGTTCTGCTCTTTGCTGTTTGTGTTTTTATTTTCGTCCATTCTTTTTGTATCTCAAGCATAAGTTATTATTGTTTGTGTCTTGTTTTCCTCCATGCAGTTGCGACGCCTTCAGTTGTTGTCCCTTCCTTCCCAGCATTCCACTTGAATGAAATTTCCGGCGACAGCACTAAACAATCATAATAACAGATACTTTTTATACAACTTTTTGGCGCTCTCGCTTCCTTCCATCTTCAGTGCTGCTTTCGCTCGTTTTTCGCTGCATCTATCAAAAAAATCTCAACGTCAGTCAGCTTGTCGGACAGCTGCTTGTCCCTTCAACTGACTATCTGTCCGCGTTTCTGTCAGCCCGTCAAAAGCTGTGAAAAAAACATAGAAAATATAACTGCATTCAGCGCATATTAAAACAGCTAAAAGCCTGCAATTAGTGTGAGCTCGCCGTGGGAATCCGAAACTGAAACTGAGGGAAATAATGCGTCGGGACACAATTTGCGTACTTCGCTGAAATCGATAGTCAAATGAGTTTCATTATTTGACAAACGGTGCCGTGTATTGTGCATGACAGGTACCCAAACACTGCAATTAACATTGAGTAGTTGCCCATCAAACGGTAATTACAACATGCCAGCCCAAATTACGTGACAGGAAGTGGAAATGAAGCCTGCAAATGGAAATGGGAAAACTAACGGCGAAACCCTGCCAAGTGGAATAGTTAAGCAGTCTGCCAAGAACGCTATACGATACTATCATAGTAATAATAAATTATGGAATTTATGTGTACTCATGTACATATACCTGGAAATTAAATTTGACACTTAAAATTAACATTTTCCTATGCATAATATTATTTATAAAGATTCATAAACATTTTAGTGGGGTTAAAACTTTCCTCTAAGGAAATGGATTTTTATCATTAGTGACTTAATAAACATTAAGCATTCTCAACTAACGAAACATAGTAAAAAATTAAACCATTTATTTATGACATAACATTTTTCTATGCATAATATTATTTATAAATATTCATAAACTTTTTAGTGGGTTTACAACCTTTCCCTCTACGTAAGTTTATATTAATCATTAGTAAATTAATAAACATTTAGCAATCGCTACTAACGATACAGCTAATAATAACTTTTTAAATTGATTCAATTATGTATAATATTTATAAATATTTAAACATATACATATGTGTACGATATTATCATTTTAAAAATAAATTATGCACTGCATCTAAAGTTTTTTTATGCTTCGAAATAAAATTCTACACTTCAACATAATATTTGCCTACAAATGATACATTTTTAAATTCCCCTTTAAATGGAATGCTTGTAATTCGAAATATATATTAAATAATAATATACAGTTAGTAAATTGTAATGTTAAACGGACCTAATTTACCTTGTGATGCCAAAAATAGCAACAAAATAAATAAATAAAATTGATAACTCATCATGTATTTTTAAATATTAGTCATATAGATTTTATATTTATAATTGATAAATATTAATTATTTAGAGTTTCTTACGAATATTCAACCCGCTCAAGCAACTTCATTGATATACTGACATTAACTATAATCAAAAATATTAAGATCGGGCAGTGATTCGCAATAAGTTGTTGCTCATATTTTCCAAGCCGCAAATTCAGTTGATATCCTGACCTACTCAACGGGCCCAAGAGAATATGGCCAAGTTAAGAGCGCACTGACGACGACAAAGAGAAATTTGCCGAGTCGATAAAGCAGTGCAGACCGACAACGTGAAGAGAGTGAGCGAGAGAGAATTGTTTCAGTTGTTTTTGACCGCTAAAATGTGCCGAAACATTTGCATTCGTAATGGAAAAATAATCGCGCGAACTCAACCTGAGGCTAGAATTATTAAATACACGCAAAAGTTTCTATCGACGACGACGACGACGACTCACCCACCAATTAAAGTTGCTCTTTGTGATTTCTGCTCTTTGACTGCATCTGCCACGGCTGCTGCTGCTTGACCCAGAATTCGCCAATTTGTTTTCAAAACACAATAATCCGCTCGACTGGCGCTCCATAAACACCTCGAATTAATTGCAATTGCAACCGTCGAGAGCGGCCAAATAGGGTTGGCTGTGAAGTTTGCTTGCTTGGCCTGTTCTGGCCTCCTGGCCGGGCCTGCTAAATGTGGCAATAAATGTCAGCACAGTTTGTTTATAAATTCGACCCACGGGCCACGCTACACGCTACACTCGCCATGCCACGTCTGGGGTGCAATGCACTCGACGTTCAACTAGGCGTATGCGTTATATTGCGTTCCATCGTGCAGCGTCGCGTTGCCTTGCAGCCGCAATTTGCCCTTTGCTTTATTTTGGAGTGCAACATTTTTCGCAATTTTATAAAACAATTAAAAGCCATTAGAGCTAACAAAAAGTCGCGGCAAACTCTCGTGCGCGCTCTCGCAGCATCATCTTCACATTTTTCGCTGCTTTTGTCGCCGTTATTGTTGTTGCGGATAATGGTGTGTCATTTGCATTTCACGTTGCCACAACAACTACTATCGGTGTGTGTGTGTGTGTGTGTGTGTGTGCGGGAAATGTGAACATTGTCTCTGGACAAATAATGCAACTCCATGGTTGGTTGCAGCAATATGGATGCTTCATGCGAAAGTTGTGCCAGCTATTCGCTTTTATTGCACTTATGCATTAATGAGGCGTTCAGGTAATGGAGACATGCAGCACGGCGATGAGAGTTATGGGAACACTTAATTATTAAATTCATTTTTATAGGAATAATTATTACTATTAGTTCTTATTACTAATTGATGCCAATAATTTTAATAGTGAAATACAAATAACATCACCCTCAAAAGGCAAAGAAAACTGCTTGCTATAATATTCAAGTTACCAAAAAGAATACCCATTAAATAATACAATATGCATACTCTTAATACAAGGAATAAAAGGTAGCCAACGATTTATTGCTTATGCATTAATGAGGCGTTCATGTAATGGAGACAAGCCGCATGGCAAAGAGAGTTATGGGAACACATAATTATTAAGTAAATTTATAAATAATTCGTTTATTAGTAATTATTACCAATTGATGCCAATCAAAATCACATCAATCTAAATGTCAAGAAAACTGTTAATTCAGTTTATACAATATGCGTTAAATAATACAATATGCATTAATACAAATAATAAAAGGTAGCCAAATATTTGACAATATCAATTAAATCATCGGTTACGAGCATGTGTATAAATATTTAATTGCAATTGAACTTTACTGTTGAATGGTCGTTACAGCACTCAATGTTGCAAAATTGCCACCATGTTATGGCTATATGCATGGACGTATATATGACGCGATTTGAGGTCACATCAACGGCCATCGAGAGAATTACAACTGAGAGTTATAAAAACTACTCAGCGAGGTTTCATATTAAAAACGTGCAAAACATGCCAATGGCTGCTGCAATGGCAATGCCAAATCGAATCTAGCTCCATTTTATTATTGACGCTTTGCTATTGGCCGCACACACGCAGTCTGATGGCCAAAAGCAAACCACAATCGAATTAAAAAAAGCACACACAAAAGCCAAAAGTTGCCACTCCAAATGGTCTTTGGTGAGTGTGTGTGTTGCAGACCATGGGCTATTTTGGCTGTTTGGTTGTTTGGTCGGGAATACTCTGGTGTTGCCGACAAGTGCGGCAAGTGTTCCTGTCAGCTGTGCTGACCGCAAAAAAATATATGTAATACGTCCTTTAAAAACTGTTATTTATGACCATGCACAGGGTTCCTGTCCAGCGCCAGCAGCAGCAGCAGCAGAAATTATAAATCAAATTTTTCGCTACAAATTAATTGCATTTATTTCCGGTACGTAAACTAACTAAAACGGCGTGACATTCGAATTAATCATTAAAAATTGTTGTTATTAAGTCGAACAACGGGTTCGCAAAGTTTTTTATTTACCACTTAAATCGGTTGTGCAATTGTCATAAGTTTAATTGGCTTTGCTGCACAAGAGAGCGTCACTAATTAATATTTGATTAATGCCCCAAACAGATCAATTTTTATTAAGATAATGATAACTAACCAATCCAACTCTCCAAATTATCATCTGATTACTTCAGATATTTGTTAAATTAATTCAAAAGCTTAAATGTAAATTTAATTAATTTGATATTGTGAAACCTCAGCAAAGAAAGTGAAGAAATAAAAAAACCCTTTTTATATAATGTATTGCATTTATTTATTGAGACTTTAACGTTAGATTTTTGTCAGTGTCTAAATATAAATCACTTTAATCTGATATAGCGAAATCTCGGCAAAGGCAGAGATGAAATAGAAGGCAAACATCTTAAATGATGTAGTGATTTTATTTATTAAGATAACAACTCATTATCTGTGTACTAAAGTCAATTTTAACACTGTTTTATTTTTTTAAATGCAATTAAAATAATTGATAAAGGCAAAATCTCAGCGCAGATAAGAAATAGAAAACACAAATCCTAAATGCATTTATTTATGCAGATGACAAAATTAACTTATTCAGTTCTCTAAATAAACATCAGCTTTTTTAAGACATTTGAAATGCGTTCTATTTGTTTAAATGATTATCGAATTAATTTGATGAAGTGAAATCTCATCAAAGACAGAGTAGCAATAGAGTATGCTTAAACTTTGGGCTAAATATAAATAATCTTGCCTAGTGTCATCTCATTAAAATTAATTTGTTAGTTGAGTAACTCTGACTTCAAATGACTTTCTCGGCACACAATTTAGATACACGTGCGTGCTCCTTGATATTCTCCTTTATATCATCTGCTATTTATGCTGAATTTGTGATGAGTTTAGCCAGCTTCTTGTGCTTAGCCATCCTTCATTCATGCGCTTTTCTTAGCAGCACATAAATCATGACCGCAACATGGTCTCTATCCCCATCTCTCTCTCGCTTTCTCTCTCGTTTTACCAACTCGTTTAGCTAAGCCACACAATAACTGTAAGCCGCAAACAGTTGCCATATTTTCAGCGAGCTTTCCCTTTGCCCTTTCAGTCACTTTCTTTCGCTTTTTGCCATCCACCTTGTGCATATTGTACAATATTAAGAGAAAGCCAAAGGCACAACACAATAAAAATGCAAACAAAATGAGGAAAAGAAACAGCAAGAGTGTGAGCGAGAGAGAGAGAGAGAGAGAGAGAGAGCGCTTTGTGACCAGCAAAGAATTTGCGTAATATAAAAATATTGAATATAAAATTGTGGAATATTATTAAAATGGCGCCCAGGTCTAAATACAATGCTGAAGTTGTATTAAAAGCCAGTAAAACCTAATGCAAATTTATTAAAAATACAATAAAAGGCAAGCAAATGTTAAGCGAATACAACAAAAGATTTCCCGTCCTTCACTTTCTGATATTATTTGCCTGATTGGATTTTCGAGCAAACTTTTCATCTTCGTTCGTTCTTTTTTTTTCCACCCGTGCGCAATTAAGTGATTCTCTGAAAAACTCTCAAGGGATTTTCGCGGGCGTTGGGTAAACACTTTGCCAAAAAATAAAAGAAAAACACATTGGAAAGGGGTTTTTCGCAATTAAATTGCAAAAAAGGCAAAGAGCGAGCGAAATCAATGGGACTACTTCTAAAATGTAATATTCGACCGGCTGATTTTATTTCAAATTGTTTTTAAATAGTTGTTGAACTCTTGACGGGCGCCGCCTTCAAATTCAATGCAATTGAATTGAATTTGATTGGTCAATATTCATAAAATCACGCAAAAGTTTTCAACTTTTCTGCGGTTTTAAACTCAAATGCTCGAAAGTTTTTATTATAAAGGGCATCACCCCTTGAGCCCCTCCCTACTCTCTCTCTCTCTACTCGCCACTTGACTTGTCTGTGTAGTTTGCGGCTTTGTTTGACTTGCAAATGAAAATAGTTTTGCCCTTGGCAGAGGCTAAAAACTGTGCAATGTTACCCGAAAAACCCTAACTGAACCATAACTGAACAGCATTCGGGCCAAAATATTTTTGCAACAGCAATCGCAATTTCAAATACTATACTATACTATATGCGGCATGTTGTGCAAGCCAAATTAAAGCCAGTCGACAATGAGAGCTACAAAACAGCTACAGCACCCACTCTCGTCTGTAATCGCTGCCTCTGCGAAACTCTACTATTTTTCCACTTCATATGGCATTATGACAGTGCAGAAAAGAAAAGGAAAAGCAAGTATAAGGGAGCAAGCAACACAGCCAGTCGAATAATATATGCAACAATTGTGTGGCAGGCATCACGACGCTGACGACGAGCTGCAAAATCAAATTGAGCAGCACAGCTGAAATGTTGACTGCGTGGACGTGGACTTGGACTTGGGCTTCAAAGTCGTCCTTTGTCGTCCAGGCAATGCACTCAATTCGAAGTGGCCATGGCAAGGCTAACTGACAGCACAGCTGCGATGGCTGCCCACCAAGCGGGGCAAGGGAAGTTTCCTTGTTTTTCAACATTGCTTTGATTTCAGACTATTCAGGGAATATTTCAGATATAGGAAAATGACGATTGCATACAGCTTATATATACATTAAACTATTGTATTATAACATATGTTTGGTATGTGCGATTGATTCTTACATCCTATAATTAAATTACAAATGATATAATCATTCTAATATATGATATTTACGCCTACTTCGACCTTATATTAAATTATGAATTATAATTTTGAATTATTGTATTATACAATATTTTTGATATATGCGATTGATGCTTACATCCTCCGTATATTAAACTATGTTGTATAATGATGTTCAGTAATAAAGTATATAATATTATTCATAAATGACATTCCCGATTACATGCATCCAGCTTCCATACGCTAGTGTTGAAGCATTTATTTTTTTATAATACCCATAAACACTTGAATATGAATAAATTTAAATAAATTATAAACATTATAAAATATCAGATATTTGAGATTGACGCTTACATTTAGATTATATTAAATTATAAAATATAATTACATTATAAATTTTTTAATATTTCTGATATAGATTTAGACGCTTACATTTCATAAAACAAATTATTGTAGTTTACAAAATGTTTGTGCTCGCAGCAAGCATCCTTCTGGTCTAAGGATTTAATTTGTAAATCGAAATACATTACTTCAGAATGCACCAAGCTTTCTTCAAATTACTTTTTCACTACAGTTTTCCATTTAAGCGTTAATTTAAGCAGCTCACTTTCTCTTTTAAATAATCCTGTAAGCTGCCAACTCTTAGGTGTGCCAAAAACTTTGTTGTCTCTAAAAGAACCCATTCTCAAGCCATTTTAACTTTAATGCAACTATGACGTTAAGAGATTGTCATTGTCCTTAAAAACTTCTTAAATTACCCTCTGCAAGTGCATAGGGCTTTTATTACAGGACAGTGGCTTCATCTCTTGCGCTATCCACTGTATTCATATCGATAGCTATGCGGGTTTGTCTCTCCGGCTTGTGAGAGCATTGCAATCACATAAATGGCGTCTGCTTAAAGCGAATCCACATCAATGTACACACACGTGTGTGTGTGTGTGAATGGCTCTCAGTATGTGTGTGTGTGTATGAGTGTGGTTGGAAGGAAGTGTAGCAACGTGTTCCCCACTTTACCTTGTTGCGCTTTATGCGACGGCACTCGCTATCCGCGTCGCCATCTTCCAGGTCTTATGTAAATTGCGCGGCTTAAAGTGCCATCTGTTCCACATTCAACAGCCTGCCGAGCTTCCCTCTTCTCCCCACTTCTTCACCCCCTCCATCGGCATGCCATTCAGCCTATAGAAACCAAATTGACTTATGTGACACTTTATTTTTACGATTTTTCCCCATGCGTATTTGTTATTCGCATAAATTCTCTTAATTCCCGAATTCAAATATGTTAATGAAACTCGAAAATTGAACATTTTTTGGCAATTCAATTAATACAACAACTGTGGCGAATTATTTAAATTCAAAAAGGACCAGCGATGTTTAATAACATTTTGACGAAACAGCTTGTTAGGCATAAAAACAAATAATGAGCAGAGAAGAAGAATAGCCCAAAAATTAAGACATTTACTTTGAGATATGAATTAAAACTATATTCTTTGGAGAACAACTTACTTCCTAACTTAATTTTGTATGTTTATTTATTAAGAGCTAGTCACTTGGTCTATAATATTAAAATTGTATAAAAGGCCATTTCCATGAATATGTGAATTTTTAGTTCAATTATTAAATAAACATTTTTCTATGTTGAGCTTGTGAAATCGTGCAGATTGTTTGAACACTAGTAAGAGTTAAAGAAACAAATTCAGGACATAATTGGCACACAAATTAGTGCAAGCTGAGCACGTGGAAGAACCTAACAAGCAAACATCCCGGAATGAAAGAAAGCCAAAGGAATGAACTGTCAGCGGGATTAGTGAAGCAAGGTGCCGATGGAATGAAGTAGAATTGAGCTGAGCCAATGAGCAATGAAATATCGACCAGCTGAAAGAGACAGCTCAAAAGCAAAAGAGAAAGAGTAAGAGAAAGAATGTGGGTAATGGAAGAGGTTACAGTGCAATAGCTCCAGTCATGGATGAATTGTGATGAACGCATATGTATGTATGAATGTATGTATGTAGAATGGGTATTTGGACCCCTTTGCCATATTCGCAGCCCTTTCAATTCAGCTGCTGCTCATCAGATGGCAGAGCACCAACGACCAACTAGTCGTAGAAGAGACCTGCAGACGCCTATACACGACTGCATCGGCAGCTTTAAGGCTTATAGGTGGAATGAAGCGATTATCGCATCTTTGTCAATGTTGGCGCAGCCAGTGAAGTGTAGCGAGCCACGGCAAACAACAACCAAACAAAACCAAAAGCAGCCCAGCTCTGTCTATCCATCCTTCCTGCCCCTTCCTCTTTCCCTCGGCTTATTTATAAAGGTAAGAGGCAGGCATGTGTGTGTGTGCGTGTGGCTTCATAAACTTTGCAGCAATGCCGCCTTGGCGATAAGCACGCATCCTTCGGAAAGGATATGCCAACTCCATGGCAACGCAAAAAGCTTTTTGCACAACGATGCCAGAACCTGAACGTTGACAACATTGATGAGATTCTCCCATTCACTCTTCCTCTCTCTCTCTCTCTCGCCCTGCGTTCCTCAAATTATCTTTGTGCACTTTTAATTCAATTAATGGCTGCGTCTAATTAAGTACTGCGATTATTGAATGAGCGAACAAAAAAATTAATGTGTTTACTAACCAGTGCAGCAATCTGAATGATTTTAGATTCTAAAGAAAGCTTCTCTTCGTTAAACACTTTTTAAAGCCATCCAGTTTGGGTTGTCAGTTTAAATATTTGTGCTTTGTGATACCCATAAATGATGACTAAATATTTAAATATCCTAAGAATCGATAATCTTATTATTATTAATAGACAGTGCTTAGTTTTACTTTGAGTTTATAATAGATTTGGATAAACAGAAAATTATCAGAAAATTATCGACAACTTCCACCAAAATGATGGCGAAAAATTAAGTATTTTATAGTAATTATATCAAATGAAATTATATAATATACCTTTTCTGCGAACATAATATTAAAAGCATATAAATTTGGCAGAAAAATATAATTTTTCTATTAATAAATATGGCGACAAGCTTATTAATGTGGCATGCGAAGAAAATAATTTTTAAACAAAATTGCTTCTAGTCTTCAATAATAGGCCAACATCGAGTGCCAACTATAATGTAATTTTTAAATAATTATCCATTAAATAATGCCAAATTTAATATTCTACACCTTGAAAGACATATATTTAAAGCAAAATACGCTTTAATTGCGCCTTGAAGAAAAAGACCATTGAAAGAGCTAATTGCCCTAAATGGTTTTCTTGTTGGCTTGTCTGTTTTAGGCATTGGAAACATAAATTTAAATTTAAGTTAAACGAAGATGCTGATGACGGTGGCGTTGATGGCAATCGAGTCGATGGCGATGTTCAAGTGAAAATCTGCTAGGGTCAGTTTGGGGTTTGTTGCTAGTAATGGGGTTGGGTTTCCTTTGTTTTATTAATTTCCTGTTTGCATGTGGTGCACCTCAAGCCGGAAAAACAATTTGTTAGCTTGTCAAAAGCAACGAGCGCCGAGCGCCGAGCGCCGACGAGCTCAACTCACTTTCACGTTCATGTCATGTCCAAGTCACGTCCAAGTTCCGTTCTAGTCTCAACACTTCCTGTTTGCCCCCAAACTCGTTAGCTTGGCTTTAATGTCAATATTTGTGCGCATCGCTTGCGAAAATTTACATAATGAATACGGCAAATAATGTGATGCGTTTGCACTTCGCATTAGCAGCAAATTATATTGATATCAATGATGTAGAATGGGCGCCTCGTCGATGGGCGATAGCAGGCATCAGATAGCAGAGCGATAGGAAACTGACCAAGTGCATTAAATTAGCATAAAATCAACAAGCTAGAACAAGCAGAGTGGGCAAACTGAATAGCAACTCAGTTATGTAATAGTTACAAAATACAAAACAATTTTCACAAAATGAATGCAGCAAACAAACAAAACAAACAGCAACATCAACAGCCCAGATCCCAACTGGGCGCCAGCTGCAATTAAATTCAATTTAATGCTCATACAAGAGTGTTAAACAGCAACAAACATGAGTTGCTAACAACAGCAATTACGTCCACGTGATACTCTATAAAAAGTGAATTTTCAGTGATATTAGGGTACGATACAATTTATGGTGTAAAATGTTTACAAATGAATTATAAAAATATTTAGTTATTATCAAAATAATAATTAAAAAATGAATCAAAGTAAATGCTGACAATCAAGTCGAATAATAAATGTGCCAGTTTAATAAATATCAATACATATTTGTTGATAGTTTTTAATCATTATAAAAAAAATGAATTTTCTGGGAATTGTGAATTCAATACAAAATTTATTGTAAAAATTATTTCAGAAATTTGAAACGATATTCTATTTGTTTCGTATTCATTGCAACATATATCTTAATTAATATTTATTGGAAAAACAATTTGTAATGAAATTATAGGCCAACTTATAAATTGCGTCTGAGTGCAAATAAAACAAATACATATTTGTCGATTCTTTTTTAACATCCACTTTAAATTACAAAGAAGTAAATTTTCGTGGAATTAGAAATTTAAAAAAAAATGTAGTTCGTGGGTTTATTATTTCACGAAATAATATTTTCATTTTAATTTTCGTTGTTATTCATAAATTTACAAAAAACAACTCTATCTCTATAAGTCATTTATTATTTACTATCAAAATAAAATGAAAACAAATTTAAAGCAGGCAATTTAATATAATAAAGATATATGCATATTTTTCTATCTTCAACTTTAAATGATTGCTTCTAGCTGCTTGAAGTATTCAAACTTCTTGAAATACACAACGCAGAATCTAAGTCACATTGATTTTCTCTGCAGATATATACCCGACTTTATGCTATCGTTGTCTATTGGGAATTAGGACAACATTGTGGGCGCTGCCGTCGCACTTGGAGGCAAAGCGTTGGCGGGCTGAGGGATGCGGATTGAGGGGAAGGCGCATGCCAAATGCCCAGAAAACAGCGAACGGCGAACGGCGAACACAAAGGTTGGAGAACAAAAGCTAACGGCTTTTCACTAACTGCCAGGCATTTTATTAAATGCGCCACACTGCAAAAACAAATGCAAAATGCAAGGGCCTGACATTTGTTGATAGTCTCCAAAGTCGCCCCTCGATTGCTGCCATTAGTTGCTGCCCCGTTGTCTCCAGTCTCCAGTTGGTTTCCGTTGTGTGCTGATTGATTGAGTGGCTGGCCAACTGGTGACTGTTTTCGGCCAAGAGCATTTTAACCTGACCCAATTGTTGGCCCTAATTTCTGTGATTCAGTTTTGGCTAAATAATGATACCGCATTCGGGTCGGTCGGTCGTCAATGGGCAAATGTTGGCTAAATGGAGCGGCAATAACAATGGACACACATGTGAACCGCAAATCAGGACAGACCGTTGGACAAATGTAAACTTCCTGGCACACACTGCGTATGCGTCATTTGATAGCTATAGAAAATGCATGCAATTGACATTTAAGTTGCTGGTCAGGGCGGACTAAGCATTCATAATGGGATTTCTCGAAATTGTCAGCATGTATTCAATTCAATTTGAATGGAGTGCTGAATACTGTTTCCCATTGAAAACAGTTTCAGTCGCTTTAATAAATATGCTACAAATATATGCCAAGTTATTTAAGAGAAGCAATTCTGTCAACTACTACGAGTTAGTCAACTCAATTAGTTAGTTTCACTCGCCCAAAATTCTAATAGAAATTCGCAGTGTTTTGTCAACTTTTTTCTGCAGTTGCGGTCGAAAGTTTTTGCTCGTCTTGACCAAAGTAATTACACAGCGGTTTTTGCACCTGTTCGTAACCACAATAAACTTTTTGGCCAAGCGACAGCTACCACACTTTTTGAGCTGTTCATTGTTGGTTTTAAGTCTTTAGCATGTTGTTTTTAAAGTGACTGCAAAACTTTTCAACTGCAGCGCATACATACATATATTTGGATATATAGCATGCAGGATTGAGGTAACGAGCAGCTTCGCAGCTGATACATGACATATGTACACGGTCATATAGTCACTCAGACGAGGTATAAATCATCGCAAACTACAGACACACACAACAATTCACCGACATCTAGGCAAGTTGAGCAACTTCCGTGAGAGATGCGACCAACTTGAGCCGAAAAATTTGACAGCTGAGCAAACTGAGTAGTTAGTCCGTCAGGCAATTTAGTTTGCCCATTGTGGATAAAGATACGGATACATCAGCGACAGATTTGAGCATAGAGAGAGAGAAAAGTTTACTGATTGACGGTTTTGTTGGCGGTTTGGGCCAAAAGAATTTCCCCCAGCCGCTGGGGCCAGGCGTAATTAAAAAACTTTCGCAGATTTTCGACTGTTTGATGGCATTTCAGTGTATGTTTTGTTTGTTCTGTTGTTGGTCGTCATTTTGGACACATATTATATGGTTTTATTGTACATCCGATTGTCTATCTTATTTTTATTTCTTTTTTTCGGTCAGCTCCGTGTGTAACTTAGAAACAAATTAAAATCCAAATCCAAATCGAAAGCGAAATCAAAACTAAATATAAAAGATGCTCTGCCTGCTCGTTTCACGGGTCTCTTGTCCTCCTCCACGTTCTTCAACATTGCCTCTCCACCTCCTTCCACGTTCCTCTCAACTTCTTCAACTAAATGTAATTTTAAAGATACTTTTGCATGTGTGAAGCGCTTCGCTGGCGCCCAGATGCAGCTAGCCTGCCCATTGCTAAACATATACCCAATGTCAGATATAAGATATGCGTGTAAGATGTTCTCGCATCGTAGGCTATATATAAACGCCACTTGTTGTTGGTTTGCTTCGTTTTCTGGTTGTTGTCGTTGTTGTTGCTGTATTCGTTGTTGTTGTTGTTGTTGTTGTTCCGCTTGGATTGCTTAGAAGCACTTGCGGTGCACGATGCCGGGACCGGACTCGTCGTACTCCTGCTTGGAGATCCACATCTGCTGGAAGGTGGACAGAGAGGCCAGAATGGAGCCACCGATCCAGACGGAGTATTTGCGCTCTGGTGGTGCAATGATCTTGATCTTAATTGTCGATGGGGCCAGCGCAGTGATTTCCTTCTGCATACGATCAGCAATACCTGAAGAGTCACAAATTGCATTAAATTGAATTTCTTTTTCAAATTTAGAGTGTTGTTACCAGGATACATGGTGGTGCCGCCGGAGAGCACATTGTTGGCATACAGATCCTTGCGGATGTCGACGTCGCACTTCATGATCGACTGGTAGACAGTCTCGTGAATGCCGCACGACTCCATGCCCAGGAACGAGGGCTGGAACAGGGCCTCGGGGGTGCGGAAGCGCTCGTTGCCAATGGTGATCACCTGGCCATCGGGCAGCTCGTAGGACTTCTCCAGCGAGGTCGAGGCAGCAGCTGTGGCCATTTCCTGCTCAAAGTCGAGAGCAACATAGCACAACTTCTCCTTGATGTCGCGCACAATTTCGCGCTCAGCGGTGGTGGTGAACGAGTAACCACGCTCGGTGAGGATCTTCATCAGATAGTCGGTGAGATCGCGACCAGCCAGATCCAGACGCAGAATGGCATGGGGCAGGGCGTAACCTTCATAGATGGGCACGGTGTGGGAGACACCGTCGCCGGAGTCCAGCACAATGCCGGTGGTACGGCCGGAGGCGTACAGGGAGAGCACAGCCTGGATGGCCACGTACATGGCTGGCGAGTTGAAGGTCTCGAACATGATCTGTGTCATCTTCTCGCGATTGGCCTTGGGGTTGAGGGGGGCCTCGGTCAGCAGCACGGGATGCTCCTCGGGGGCCACGCGCAGCTCGTTGTAGAAGGTGTGATGCCATACCTTCTCCATGTCGTCCCAGTTGGTGATGATGCCGTGCTCGATGGGGTACTTCAGCGAGAGAATACCACGCTTGCTCTGCGCCTCATCGCCCACATAGCAATCCTTCTGACCCATGCCCACCATCACGCCCTGGTGACGTGGACGGCCCACAATCGAGGGGAAGACAGCGCGGGGCGCATCGTCGCCAGCAAAGCCAGCCTTGCACATGCCGGAGCCATTGTCCACAACCAGAGCTGATGCCTCTTCGTCACACATTTTGGCTTAAGGTTTGAGTTTTGTTGTTGGGCTTAGCGAGCAGGCAGCACTGCAATGAGAACAATATATCCTAGATCGTTAAATCCTGGCAGTGCGATATCGAACAGCCACTCACGACGTGTATATAGCACAGCGACAGCAATCAGAGTGATTCGCTCTGTGGACAGCCTCTGCATTTAAATAAGTTCTATCCCGCGTGTCAAACAATGGATCTTTTTCGGCATAGTAACATGTTGATGAATTCTGTGTGCTCAGTGGCACAGATACGGCCAAAAGGGGGCGAAGGGCGGGGCGATGTGACAACACATCATTTATTTTTGATCTCAAATGGCTCGGGTAAGGCTACTTATGAATCTCGCTGGTAACAAGACGCATTCGCATTTAATAATATCACATCAAAGCAGCAAAGAATAACATGTTTACTCATTTAATTCTTGTAATTTAATGTGTTTTACTCTTAAATAATATTTGGCCTGGTTGATGTTTTAACAAATTAGTTCACTTATTAATTATCACATTTAACTGACAAAACATTAGTAGAATGTGTAAAGTACCAAACTGAAATAAATTAATAAAAACCAGTAGATACTTTAAGATTATCACATTTTTTATGACAGATGTGTAAATCATTGAAAGTGTCCTATTTAAGTGTATTGCTTTTCATATATATCTTAAATATCTGTTACAACTTATTTTTATTTAAATTTTAATAAGAATCATACTAGAAGATATTTAAGCAAATTAATTAAAATTCCAGCAATTTATTTTATGAAGCTAACTAAATTATACAGTTTCTTTATGAATTTTTAATAATTTTGTAAATTAAAGTACTATACTATATGTTTCATATTTTATTTTAATTTAATTGTGAATAATAATTGACAACCCATTATGACATCATATATATATTTTATTATAGTTTAATTTTTAACAATATCTGACAACCTATTGTTGACTTTAATTTTGATATTTGAATTTCAAATATATATATTATTGTAATTTAATTATTGATTATAACTGACACTTCATTGTTGGCATTAATGTTAATGTAGATAATCACATCTATATTTTATATTAATATAATTACTGATTGACTTTATTTCCCATATACTATACATTTAATACAAACTTTATAAACTGGATAGAGTATCAAGTAATCGTGTAGTAAGACATTAGTTATCAGCTTGTATCATTTCATGTTCTCTAAATTATGTCTGCCGCATTTGCCAACGGCAATATTTGAGTGGCATGAGGGCGAATATGTGTGTGGCAGGACTTGTATAGGCATCCGTTGGGGTTGTATTTTTAAGTTTTTATATAAATAAATTCGCCGAACAACAATGCAGTGTACTACATACTACATACGACATACTACATACTTGGGCACATCTAGTCAGCCTTTCTGATGCACCAACCGAGTGGATGACAAAATGTCTTTGAGCAGTTGCAGTTGCATAGTTGCAACTGTTGCCTGTTCGCTCATCTCAGTCCATAGATGGTGCGGCCCAAAATTTCTTTGCCACAGCAAATGAAACAAAATGAACAACCGCAGAAGAAAATAAATAGAAATACAAATAAAAAGAATTAATACATGCTGCGATTTCATTGAAATTAAATAAAATAATCATATGCGAGTGTGTGCGCAAGGCGCGAGTGCATTTCTCGACAATTTCTCGGTTGTCAGTGCCGGCGCATATCGCTCGATCTTAACGTAATATTAACTACGAGATTTATGCACTGCATTTGCTGCTTTGCTGTTTATTGTTTATTGTTTTAATTGAGTGTAAAGCATAATTTCGCATTATCAGACGAGTGAGTGATGAGCACTGTCTAGTTAGGGAAATGCAGTCCCTACTGTTCACGGCATATGGACACAGGGACATGCAGCAACTATGCGAATATACATTCCCAGCAAGTTCGGCTGTGGGGCCAAAACTTTATCAAGTGCTTAGCAAAACTATTGGAAAGTACGTGACTGTTGCCACAGGCAGGTACAGACAGTATACGTATCATTGTCAGTACGTTGCATCGCCAAAAACCAGTAGAAATGGCTAAAAATTATGTTCGCACCGCACACTTTGGCATCCACTCATGCTGGATGCTCGCAACGTATCCGAACCGGGGTTGATCTCAGAGTTTCCCACAGTTTCAGTAAAAAATAACATTCTTTAATGACACGTTTTTTTATTAAGTGTATATTTCAAACAATTAAATTCTTGTCATTTCATATATTTTTATATTTCAAACAATTAAATTCTCGTCATTTCCTCAAAGCAAAATAGTTCTCATAATATGTGTTATTTCATATAATTTGATTGCAGTAATTTAATACAAATGAATTTGTCTATATTTTTGAAAAGCATCTTGCTAATGCTTTTCGCTTAACTAATTATAGAAAATATTTCATTGTTTAAATTGGTCTGTACAAGAAAAATGAATCAAATTGGAAGAAGAATATTTTAATTTGTTGTGCAATATGGAAGTTACATTTTCTAATTTTTTTGAGTGTTTTTCGTCTATTGCATTTTTGGAAAATGTCTTGTATACTTATTGTAAATATTTAAAATATCCCATTCAAATTTTATTATTTATTAAATTTTTTTTTGAACTTTTAGTAAATGATTGTTTATAACTACATAAATTATTGAATACATTCCTTCAACTAGAAAACAATGTGAATTTTGCAGTTAATTGTCATCATTTTATGAATATTTAGAAAGGCATTGTTTACTTTTGATTTTCACCAATAATTTAGACATTTCTTAAAATGTATAAAATAAAAATCTATTGCTGGAGCCAAAAATTCTTTTGTGTCAGAAATTAATTCGGACTATCTGTTTGAGGTAGATCTAACCGTGATCATTGAAATAAATATATTTGAAAGTTTACGCACAGCCCTAGCAATTAAGTGTCTGACAGTGAAAATGGTTATAACAGAGTTTGGCATTGCAAAATGGGTGAAATGGAGAGAGAGCGACAGAGAGAGAGAGAACTGTCCGAAACCCTAACTCCAAAATGGTGGCTAAAAGCGGTGCAGTGATGAGAAATGCACCGGCAGGCCAGACTGGCACCTTGATGACTGCCTGTTGTACTGGTGGAGGTGGTGATGGCGGTGGTGCAGGGCAGCCAGTGATGGTGGTGCTTCTTTGGGCCATGGTGGCTCTTTGGCACGCAATGCAGCGTGCGGCACTAAAATAAACTTTTGCCAAAGTGCCAGGCAGGGAAAGCGGAGAACTGAAAAGCGAGGAGCCCAAAACTGTAAACTGTAAACTGTAAGCTGAAAACTGAAAAACGAAAAACGAAATGCGCGGAGCTGAAAACTTGCTTTAATGCACATAAAAATTAAAATACTTGGCGACGCTTGCATACCAAGTGCCTCTGAATTCGGCGCTGGGGAAATTGTTCACGTTTTATGGCTAATTTATGATTATATTTTTTTCAATATTTCTCGCATTTTTTCTGTATGCAGTTGGTCTGCAAAAAATTGCAAAAAATAGCCATGCAAAGACTTGAGTCATTTTAATTTAATTTTTACTGTCAACAAGGCGGCGATGGCGATGGCGACGACGACGGCAACTCAGTATCAGCCTTAGCTTCAACTACTACTTCATCCTTTCAGTTGTGTGCAGCTGTGTTGGTCTGGGGGCGTGGCATATGCTGAGCTGAACTTTGCACACTGAGAAACTTTGCGCCCAAGACACGCGCTGACAGTTTTCCCTTTTGCTCTACACATTTTATTAATTAAGCAAGTTGCCCGCTCAAATATTTTCCACTCAAATTAATTTCTCCCATGTGGCCGCGACTGGCAGCTGTCATCTTGCACCCAGCAGCAAACAGGCAGCAGCAACCTCTTGTAGTGCTCAGCGATTAAGCCCAGTTAATTACACTTCCGTCATGCCATCACGGGTGATGTTGATGCAGGTGCACCGCATTGCCAAAAACACAGTTTACTCTCGAAAATACATTACAAACATTTATCCGAAAATCTTAGCAGCTAAAACACAACGACAAACAAAAACAGAATGGCAGAGCTGAACTAATCAATGGGCAGCGATTCGTGGATCCACGTGCGCTTGCCGCCCTCAGCGAAGTCTGCAGCAGCGTGATCCTGGCCGTTGAGTATCCATTTGGTTGTCAGCAGTCCCTCCACGCCGACGGGGCCACGTGCATGGATCCGAGCCGTCGAGATGCCCACCTCGGCGCCAAGGCCAAACCGGAAGCCGTCCGCAAAACGCGAGCTCGCATTGTGGAACACACAGGCGCTGTCCACGCTGCCAAGGAAATGTTTTGCAGCGGCATCTGCACGAAATGGACAGAGAAAAAACAACAGTGTGAGAGAAAATGTAGAAAGTGGAAAATATGTATATGAAATAGAAAATGGGAAAATATATAAAATGCAATATGCAGTGTGCAATATGGCAACGTGTAATATGCAAACATGAGAACATTCTGAATGCTGAATAGAATTAATTTCCCAAATGATTTAAATTTGTTGTGGCAGCCATCACGAGTTGATTTAGCCAAACAAAACCTGACCCCAGCATTTTCATTATTTGCCACGACAATTTCGATGACGTCACACGTCACGCATGCAAATGCACAGCTAACTTGGCTTATACTCGTTGGCTAGTTTGCTAGTTGGCTAGTGTTCTGTGGCGTTTGGCATTGGCATTTTTAATTAAATTACCACACAGGTCAGATCACACAGTGGTAAACGTATAGTTTGCACGTGCATTCGCATTCAAATTATACAAATTACATTGCAAGTGGTTGCAGCTAAACATTTTTCAAATTAAAATTCATATTTCATCACTCGGAAATGTTTTAAATTTTTTTCTAAGGCCGTTAAACTTGAATGAAGACCATTTCCTATGCTATAAAATTTACATAAATTGTTGAATATTTTTTTAAAAGATTATGTGACAGTAAAATTCAAATATATATAAATTTGAGCAGCAATTCGCAATGTAATTTGTTGAGCCTCTTTTACAAATTAAAATTCATTTTTCACCACACACAAATTGTTTTAAATAAATTTCTGGTATTAAATTTGCATAAATTGTTTCCTACTATTTCAAAAGATTATGTGACAATGAAGTCTGAAATAAATAAACTTGACCAGCAATTCGAATTTGGCATTTCCATTTGCCTTTGTATTTGCATGTCAGGACAATTTCATATCCTTCTTTTGACATTGTAAGCTGGGTAATAAATCGAAATATGCCAAACTTCTGCAACCAATAACCAAAACCATTATGCATTATAGGGGCGCTCACAACAATTATTTATAACCCGCACATTGAACTGTCATTAGCTCTAAAAGGAAGTTCCCCTCCGCTTCTGTCTTCTCCCATGGCGACGATAAGCAAACAATTTTTCTGCTTCAATTGCAAGCGATTGAAATTAATTTTCAATTTTCTTACCATTCTCCGTAACAATGACATCCGTGTGGCCACTGCCGTATGTATGTATGTGATTAATGGCCTCCTCCAAGCTGGGCACAATCTCAATGCAGCACTCCAGCGCTCCGTACTCGTGCCTCAGACTCTTCGCCGCAGGCGGACCGAATGTCAGCTGCTGATTTAGACGCGGTCCCGCATAGATTTTGACTCCCTCACGTTTCAGCATGTTGCAGACATCATTGAAAATCTCGCCACTCATTAGATCCTCGTGAATGAGTAATGTTTCCATGGCATTGCAGGCTGCAAGCAATTAAATTTCGCAAATTCAATATTGACAAAAGTAATAAATAAATAGTACTACACAATAAAAATATATTTCTACTAAAAATTAATATGAATATGCAACAAATTGAAATTTTTCTTTTTAAAATAAAGACACATCAGTATTCAAATGTATTCTTAACGAATTGAATAATTATTGTAAAGAATAATACAGATTTTTTGTATTAAGCAAGTAAGTAATATTATATCCAACAAATTTGAAATGCATTTAATTAATTAATTAATAATATTGAAAATTTTATAAAAACGTGCTATTATGTAAATTTATTCTTTAAATAATTAAAATGTTTTTATGCAAATTAAATATCGATAGAATGTAACCAACATATTTTACCATCTAATACAAATTTAATATGTATTTGTGTATTTATTTAATATTAAATAAATGCAAATTAAATTGTTTCAAGTTATATAAATATAAATAACAAATAGGTAAATAAACACTTTATTGCAAATTGAAGTAGAAGTAAAATGTTATAGGCATTTAATGCAAATGTAATATAAATTTCAGCATGCAAGTAATATAAAATATTTTTCAAACTTAATATATTGCCGGTAATAAAAT
Source organism: Drosophila formosana (assembly GCA_035045625.1). Taxonomy (NCBI): domain Eukaryota; kingdom Metazoa; phylum Arthropoda; class Insecta; order Diptera; family Drosophilidae; genus Drosophila; species Drosophila formosana. The sequence continues at coordinate 20,378,716 of JAWNOW010000232.1, forward strand.
ATATTATTCAGTAATTAAATAAATACTTAGTATACTGAAAATGTCTTTATAATGTCATTCTTAAAGTGGTTTTACCTGCTGGATAATCGCACTTGGCATCGCGAGCGATGTGCAGCGCCTTCTTCAGATCGGCATCCCTGTCGATGTAGACGTGGCAGACGCCCTCAGCGTGTCCCAACACTGGAATGTGCAGCGACTGCTCCTGAATATTGCGCACCAGCTCCGAGGAGCCACGAGGGATAATCAGGTCGATGTGGTTCTCCATGGCCAGCAAGTCGCTGATCTCCTCGCGGGTCGACACCTAACCCGTATGCAATATTTAGTGGCAATGTGAATGATGGGATGATGGCAATGCTACTCACCAGGGACACAGCATGCTCGGCACCCACGCTACTCAGCGCTTCCTTGACCAGCTCCATCAGCGCCTTGTTGCTGTGCGCCGCCTCCTTGCCGCCCTTCAGCAGCAGACCGTTCGCGGATGCCATGGCCAGAGCGGCCACTTGAGGCAATGAGTCTGGACGGGATTCGAAGATAACCAGCAGCACACCAATCGGCACTGTCACCTGCTTCAGCTCGAGTCCGTCGGCCAGCTGAGTGCGACGCAGAACGCGACCCACATTCTGGAGGGAGAGATAAGAGCCAATTGGCAAGTCAGCACTTAATGCATTACTCATACGCAACGTATGCCGGCGTTATATGGGCGCCATTCACATATAGTATAGTATAGCATAAATAACTCAATAGTCGTATAGTATTTATGCATGGTGTGGCGTGGCGTGGCGTGGCTTGGCTGCCCAGTTGCCAATTCTAATCCCTGGCGTCCATTTTCGAGGGCGTTTTGCTGGGGCTGTTTTACATAAATCAAGACGTTCATCTTGTCGTAATCTTTATTTATTTTTAATGGGCTGCTGTTGCCCCCCATTTTGAGTCCCTGCTTCGTGTGCGCTATAAAAAAAAGGCGCTGCTGCTGGAAATTGGCTGCAGACAACGTGAAGATTGCGAACGCCAGAGTGGGAGACCGAAGGAGGCGGATTGCTTGTGCTGACAGCAGCTGTCTGCCTCGTTTGCAAAGAATGAGCCAAGCCCAACACCAAGACTTGCCGAAGACATGGCCCAAGACCCTCCAACTCATACCAATATTCAAGCTCAAGAACTGGAACTCAAGTTGTGCACTGAGTAAATTTGGTTATATGGTCATTATTATTGACTTTGGCATCGTAGGGTGAAAAACTTTAAATTATATTTACAAAGGACAATTGGATAAGTCATGGCCAGCTTGGCTCTGGACGCGCTTAAAAAGCTCTCTGTGTGGGCCACACTCAATTTACAGGGAAAAGTTCATTATGCACCGTTAATATGGCAAAGCGTAATAACTTTTTGTGTTGACTTTGTGGTGCTGGGCAACGGCCAAACTAAAGTATTATGCATCCGCTGTAAGAGGCCCATTGAAAACTTTAACGATTTGCCTTCGACAACATGTTAATAAAATATATACTGTTCTCGACAAATGGACAAACTGATCGTTACTATTTGATAACTTTGGGTCAAAAGGGATAAATTGTTAATTTTTTACTCATTTAAAGTATGCGTAAGTAAGTGATGTTAAAGTTTTCGACATTCTATAAATCGATAAAACTAATCGTTATTACTATATTGATAACTTTGGGTCAAAAGGGATAAATTAAAAATTCTGACTTATTTAAAGTATCATTAAAAAAAGTGATGTTAAGTTTTGCGCAATCCTTTAAATTGAAAAACTAATTGTCATTATTGATAACTTTGGTTGAAAAGAGACATTGAAAGTCTAACTAAAAATCAGTTTTTAATTCGAAAAACTAACCGTTCATTTTTATTACTAATATATTAAAGTCTAAGTAAAATTAAGTGATGTTAAAGTTTTCGCAATCCATTCAGTTTTGAGTAGCTTTTCAAATCGAAATTGGCCACATACTTGTATAATAACACACATGAATATATGTATATATCGCACATACTGGTGCTTTTATCGACTCCTGGCTGCGTGGCAGACACACGTGCAACATCGCACTCAACTTTTGAATGCTGCCCTGCGGCCAAAATAAAAATGTCCGCGGCATTTGTTTGTCGCACACTCAAATACTTGCTGCCATCCATCCAACATTTATTGAGTGCGTTATGGGTTTTTCCTGCTGCTCCGCTTTTCACTTTTTTTTTCATTTTATGATTTTTGCTCTCCCGCCATTTTGTGTCACAATTTCGCCACTGCCTGTTTTATACATATATATAACCTACAGATATGTATATATATACTATATATATATATGATGGGAAAAAAGTTTTGCTTTCAAGCAGCAAAAAGTTTTGCGTTTCCGCACAATCACATCCAATAAAACGGCTGGCTGCCAAGAGAGCGAGTCGCCTCCCAATGCCACGCCCACTCCGCCCCCTACGCCCCCTCCCCCTCACTATTCCATCAACAGTTGCCACTATTTGCAGAGTGTGTGTGTGCGGGTTAATGTCACTGCCAAGACGCACACGGAACAGTATACGGGCAAGCAGTATATATAGGGAACTGAGCTGTCTTTTATCTTCCACTTGCTTAGGTCTTACTCCTCCACTCTGCTCCCTTCGTCCCTCCCTTCGCCCCCTTGTGGTGTCAATTTTTGTTGAAGTGTAAAATTGCTTGGAGATTTCATAATGTTGTTAAAGCATGGAAGCTGTAGCTGCATATGGCCAACAGTTTCAGCTTCCATTGTCGTGCTCGTTAGTTGTTGTCGTTGTCGTTGTTGTTCATGTCACTGTGTGCCAAGCAGCCATTGTTTTAGCCTCATAAAATGACCACTTTGCTGAGCTCACAACTCCCAGAGCAGCACCCATTTCTTTTTTCTTAAATTCAACAATAATTTCAACATTTTTAACATAATTTTTGGACAGCAAAACAAATGCAATTTGCTTAAACTTTTTTCATTGCGAAAATAATTTGATTTTTACTTACCCTGTGACTGTCGTCAGCAATTTGCTTCAAACCAATCGACAGGTTCTTCAGCTTGGCCGAATTGAGCGATAGACGCGACAGCAACGGTTTGGCCAGTCCATTCTTTTTCGCCTCGGCCAAGTCCTTGGCATTGGCATCCAAAATGTACTTCTCCCGGCTGACCAGCAGATCGGCCAAGTTGTTCACGGCCGTGGCACGTTGGGCAGCAGTCAGAGCCTGCATCTGTCGACTGCCAATGCGAGCTGTCGAAGGGGAAAGAGAGAATAAAGAAATGACAAAATTGCTGCAAGCATTACGGCCTAAGGAAAGCGGCTTAAACTAGTTGTAGGTCAACTAGTGGTTAAAACAAAAACAAGTTTGGACTATAAGACTCATAGATGCAATTAAATTTGAAATGTTTGTTGAACAACAGAATACATCCAAAAATGGAATACATTGATTTTGTAAAATAAATAAATTCTTTTGTGCAATACGATTCATCCAAATCAGAGATTTATAATCAGGAAAAAAATTTGAAATTGAAAATTTTAATTTTAGATATAAAAAATAAAAATTATAGATGATTTTTAAAGTAACAATTAAATTATTGAAATTAAGTTCAAAATTCTTCTGATCCATAGCAGATATACGAATATACGTATATACGTATACATGCAAATATGAATAACTTTCAATTGATTTATATTAAGTAGCTACAAATTGATGTACTCAGAGACAAAAATTGCATTCTGAAAATAAGAATTAAATTCTTAGATTTCAGAATATTTTAGGTTTATTAAGCTTTAACTCGTCAACCGATAAATCGAGTAGGAAACAAAATTGTTGTACATTTATTTTTAAAGCTGCTATCATGGCAACAAGAGCAACAGACTGTCCACCTACAACTGCCCCCCAAAAAATGTGCAAAAAATAATAAAAGTTGCAACAAGTTGGAGCTTGCTAATTAACAAGCACTTCCCAAGCTGTTTCCCATCAACGTGTTTCAGCTGTCTGTAATAACAATTAAATTAAACTTGCCAACTAAAAATTGCTGCACAACATGCCAGTCAAGCCTTAGCCAGACCTTTTGGCGCCGTCAGGCCAAACTGTTGCCATTTAGTCTTGCCACTGGGATGCAGCAACATCGACGACGATGACGATGACGGTTAACCTCAACAGGCAGCCACTGTGACCTCGTTCCTCTGCTCGACGACTCGGCATCTACAGTGTGTCCAAACTAAATGGCTACTACGTCAGCGAGCCACTTTTGGAGTGCAGCCTCTGGCATACTAGCATTCAGCTACACAAGCCAACAACTCGCGCTCATTGAAAGCCACTTAGCATTTAACATAGACCAAACCGACTACTTGCAACATGCCCCAAAACTACTTCGCAAGTGTCACTGGCTGTAATGCACTCTATTAACTCAACTAACCAAATCATTTCACACTCAAAATATCACTCTCCGTTGACCCACATAGCACTCGTTGCCCTAAAGTGTCCATTCATTCCATACAACTATTTAAGAAGCGAACAGAATAAAGCATTTTAAATGCAATATAAATGCTATACAATAAAAAAGAATAATTTTAGTCGCTTAACATGTTGTCAAAAACTTTTAACTCACTGCAATTGTCAAAATAGGAAAAGAAACTTTGCTGTGATATTCTTTTAAGTCGTACTAGACCTTTTAACTATTCGAGAAGCCAACTGAATCAAGCAGTTAAAATAGAAAATAAATGCAACACAAAACTATATTCTTATTTTAGTTACTTAATATGTTGTCATCAACTTTTATCATGTGCAATTCTTTTAAATACACAATAAAAAAGAATTGCAATTAAACAATAATTTTAGTCGCTTAACATGTTGTCAGAAATTTTTATCTCACTGCAATTGTCGAAAAAGAAAAGAAACGTTGCTGTGATATTGTTATTAGCCCCACTAGACTGGGGTTGCTTTCTGTGCCGTTGCTGACAATGGGCAACGGACAACGGACAACGGACAATGGACTATTCATTGTGCCAGTCTCTATTATGCCACTTACCATTCTCGGCCATCACCTCAACGGGCACCGAGTTGGCGCTCTCCGTTGATTCCGTGAAGAATGTGCCAACTTTTCTGCCACCCACAATTGTCTTAATAGCCTTCTCCTGCATGCCATTGCATATAACGACGCTGACGCCCCGATCCAGAGCCCAAGTAGCTGCCTTCACCTTGGAGTCCATGCCACCGGTGCCGACCTGCAACAAGAAATGGAAATGGATGATGAGGAATGGGGAGTGAGGAACGAAAATGCCGTGGAGCCTTATAAATAGTTAACCAAAGTGTGAAGCATGCAATAAACAAACGCCTGTAATAAACACCATCAAGTTGCAACCTGCAGCTGTTGCCACTGCCCCTCCGCTCCCCATTACTTGCTATTTGCCACAGTTACTCCGACTGTTACTGCTACTTCTACTGCTGTTCCTTCCGCTTCCTGTACCTGTCACTGTGCTGAGAAATTATTGTGCAAAAGTTGCTGCGGTGTCAACGCGTTTTGCCTTTTAAATATTTAACAAGATTTGCGCTAATGAAATGACCATAGCAATAACAGCAGCAGCAAAACAATTGCAGATTGCATGACTGTCACTTTGCGCAGGTTGCTAAGAATAACGATGTTTCTATTTGCTATAAAGTATGGTCCTATGATCGTAAATAATTTATGAATATGTTCACTGAAGATAATTACGTTATTTACTCTTGTTTGCGAATGATATTTATGACTTACTTCTAACATTATATGTATTTATATTTCTTTATTTAGCAAATACTTAATTAACAAAAAGTAGACAGCAATTAAACCTCAATAATTGCAAATTATTAAATTTATATTTCAATTTTCAGCTACTATTTCAAATTAGCAATAAAGCTGGCAACAATTAAAATGCAATAATTGCAACTTAATATTACGAAAAGTTACCCTGTACTAACTGGAATTTAATGCATTCTCTATATTTATATTTCTATATTCAGCTACTTTTTTAAAAATGTAATTTAGCCATAAATATTACTACAATAATAATTAAATAATTGCATGTAACTATCAATGCATGTAACTTTTTTTTGTTAATATAATTAACAACACTTCAAATTCAATAAATGTTTGTAAATATTGAGAAATATATGCAAGTAACTTAGTTGAAGCTTGAATTGACTACTAAAATGCTATAAATTGTATATATAATTGTAAATTCAATAATATACGTTAAAGCCCAACTGTTGAGTAAGCGTAGAAAGAGGAATTCATTTAAGGAAATCCTCTGAGCCGCCACTTACCTTCGACTTCTTGCCAAACTCGATGCTGTTCATGTCGTCGCTGGTGTAGGTGTGCATCAGCTTGGCGCCATCCTCCCACGGCGGCTTATTGTAAATGCCATCGACATCGGACATGAGGATGAGCAGATCCGCCTGCACCTCAGCGGCAAGCATGGCCGACAGACTGTCGTTGTCTTTGATGGGGATGCCCTGCAATGGCAGAGAGGGTTAGAAGGGGCTAAGAAGGAAGAGCAAGTTGCTCTCACCTTTCTTGCACCGCCAGCTGGCTCATCGTCACGTATGAACATTGGTGGGGAGACGGCGTCGTTCGTGTTTATGATTGGCACAATATTCAGGCTAATTAATTCAGAGAGCGTGGAGAAGAGATTGTTGCGTGTTTCCTCGTTGTAGAAATCCGGCTTGGTCACCAGCACCTAAAACCGAAATTGTAAATTCAGTTTCGTGGTCCCATAATTGCAAATTGGAATTGGTTGGGATTGTGAGTGTGATTGTGATTGTGATTGTGACTGTGGTCAACCGACCTGTGCTATCTTAACGCCATATTGCGCAAACATTGCATCGTAGAGGGACATAAGACCCGATTGACCCACCGCAGCGGCCGCACGTGGCTCCAACGTGGCGCCATCGAACTAATAAATAAGCCAAGGATTAGCCGGAGTTTTGGGCAATCATGATTTGTGTATCACCTCTTTGGAGTCCTTGGGATTAAGGGTTTCGCGCATCGACAGCGACATAAGCAGCTCTTGGGCCAGTTTTTGTTTGCCGAAGGCCACAGCACCGCTGGTCACCATAATAACCTCGCGTCCCTCCAAGTGGCACTCGGCAACCTACGAAACAAAAGAGTCCAATGCGAGTAAAGCAGAAAAAAATTAATATAATACACTTAAATAAACAGTGGGAAAAATTAATTAACTCAGAATAAAATTCTTTAGTTTGAGAATATTTCGATCTTGAAAGAAATTTATTTTCTGTTATAAATTTTAACATATTTGAATTCTTGAATGAAGAATATATTTCCGATTGGGGAATGTTTCTTATCCTTTTAAACAATGAAATTGTCATATTCCAATTGTTATAGAATTTGAGTCTTGATTTAAGAATAGAACTTCTGCGTTACATTTTGGCACCATGTGGGTTTTATTAAAGAACCCTTGATTTAAGCAAAACTTTTCTCTCTGTGCAAATGCGCAGTTAAGCTTCATTGAATTTAGCACAGATTAATTCAGTTTTTACCTGCTCCACAATGGAGGCCAAGCGGCCCAAGGCCAATCCATGATTGTCCTCTCGCGTGATAACCGCGCTGCCCAACTTGACGACCAAGCGACGGGCATATTTGAGCTGACTGCGTTCCGTGAACTGTGGATGGGCCTTCTCCAATCGCTTCTCGGGCGGCAACAACTGCAAAACAAAACAATCCAGAAACAACGTGAATGCAAGTCATAAATGCGAGTATAATTCAAAAGTCAAAGTCAATGCAATCCCCGTTCCGATTATGATTCTGATTCTTGTCGTTATCGATGTTATCAATCAGTAAACAGACTCACACACGATGAGGTCGTAAATTACGACAGCGAAGAGTTTGCAAATAAAAGCAGCAAATGGCAATTCAATTAATTAGACCGCCTGGTTCCTGAATTTCAAATCATCATTGAGCTTAATCAGTTTTGTGTACGTGTGTAAATCATAATCAGCTATTGACGCTAAGTCTACAGAGCTGTAACTACGTGTATGTGCATAATAAATGACCATCAGCCATAACTAATAATTAAGTATTATGTGTGGTAATTGCTTTTTTAGTTCACTGTGCGTATGCGCAATGTGCAATTTACACTTGCATAATTAATTCCAAATTATGGCTAATTGAATTTAATATCCAATATGCTTTTCAGTCCCACAGCAAAACAAAACCAAGTCCACAAAATGCACATTTAAATTCTATTCCAAATGCATTTCAAGAGCTTAAGCGCAACTCGCATCGAATACGATTGACACACAATTTGGTAAGTCAATATTCGTATGGCGCTTTACGTGCTCTCTTCCGGAAAACAAAAGCCAGCGCGATTGATTCCCGGTAGTCGGAAATATCAGTTCAGCGAGTGCTTCCGTCAACATAACACGGATTGACAGTTGAAAAAATAACAGAACAGATTCCATCACCTGCAGAAGTATTTTGTAGTAACCAAAAAGGTTTAAAATTTGATAAAAATAATTTTTACAAAAAATGTGCAACTATGTGAAGAGCAAAGAACCGTCCAAATTTATATTCGTGCTTTAAACAATCAATTTGTATGATAAATGAAACACAGAAATAATGGGATTAAATATGCGAATAATAAATTACAAAAAGCTTTAATTCTTTGCAAAATTACATTTCCATTAGGATTTCTCTCGACCATTATGCAGTTATTTCAACTTTTTATTCCTACCCAACACATCAATCAATCAGAGTCGTCGCCCAATGCACACTCGAGTGACTCTACTCAACATTTTGTTTAGTCTTCCCATTGATTGGCTTTTTTTCAGGCGCAATAAAGAGGCGGCAAGTATAGTACTTGTGTTCACATATTTTACAGCGAAATCAAAGGCAAATGGCAAAGGCAAACTCAATGCCAATTATTGCACAACTCAATTGTAAATTAAATTGAGGCGTAAATATTTTCAATTCGTTACAATTGACAGCCAATATTATGAAGCTGTCAGCTATAAAGTAGTCAATACGATTAAACTACACTCCATAAAAATGTTCAGTGAACGGCAACTCGGATTCCCACACAAATCAGCCAAAATGACAGCAAAAATATTATTGCACGCTTGTGTTTGGTTTGTTCGGCAATCGCCATGGTTATTGACCATTTCACTGTGTTATCAAAAAACAGCACACTCAATTGTGTTATCATTACGGGCGTCAAAACAAACCCAGTCTACGATATGGCAGCAAATAAGTATTATAAGCGTGCCGTCGCCTTTGTCTTTTTGTCAGCGGGGCGTATGCGTGATGTATTCGTTGACTGATGAAAATACGTAAAGATGTATGTATTTGTTGACTTCCACTGCACTTGTCTATAGAATCTAGAACTAACCTTGAGCTATTGTTTGATCAGCCTGGCAGTTCCAGCTCAGTTAATTGGTTTAGGGCCTGTTATCAAATGATTTTACAGTTCTATGTTTTCCTTAATGATAAGAAATTGTTGTTTTTCTCGAATGTCTAGGGCTAAGCACTTGTGCCTGTCAAAAATCTAATTATAAAGCAATTAAATTGTTGACTGCCAAATAAGTTTCGTCTGCCGGAATAATTTATAGCGGTGCGTAGGCAGGCGTCATAAGCCCACAAATAAAACTGAGAAAAAACGGTTGTAAAAGTAAATAAAACTCGGAAAAGGGCATAGAACATTTAATGGTCTGCACAAACGGGCAGGAAGAGGGTCAGCCACGAGTTTAAATAGTATAAAAAAATAATGGCCCGTACAATGGGAAAGCATATTGAATGAATTGACAGATTCAACGAAATGAACACCAAAAATGTATTGAAAATTATTATAATAATTTTTCTTTTTAATTTTCATTTTGTCATAATAAATATAGATTTAAGAACTAAACATTACTGTAATATTGACAAGTAATATAAATTCAAATATTTAATATATTTCCTCGGAAGAAGAAGTGTTCAAATCAATATTATTTTATACTATTTTGTAGAAAAACTGTTTGTTATATTAATATTTACATTTCCAATTTTTGCATGCATAATTCATTGAATAAATTTATTGACACTTGATAAGATTCATTAAACAGAAAACTAAACATAAAAAAAATAATAAAAAATTAAAAATGTATTGAAAATAATTATTTTTTAAATTTTTATCAAACAATATTTTGTTTAATATTTTTAAAATCTTTTGTCAAATTAATGTTTATCTTTTATTGTTCTGGTTTGCAAAAGATTAACTTAGAGCGGCATCAGATAAGCAGCAACAAAACCATATTGGTTATTTGGTTATAAACGAAAATTCCTTTTACATTTGATTGTTTAAAAAATCTTGTGGCGATAAAGTGATAAACTTTATGGGTTTCTAGTTCCTATTTGCCAGCTAATGTGGCGTCAATTATGGCATGTTAAAGTTCCCAAGTGATTCCCGCTCTCATCCCAGTGCCATAAAAAAAAAAGACGACAACAGCTGTTTGATTCTCATGCTCTACACAATTCTACGCTGTTTTGCCGCTTGTTGTTTGCTGTGTTATACGCTTGTTCGCTTTTTTATGATGTACCGCACACGCACACACTCACACACACACACACTGACTGGAGCTGGTCCCCCTTCCGATAGCTGCCCCATAACTGCCAACACGTGTCAAACTGGGGCGACGATGACGCCGACAAAAGCGGTCAACACGAGGGTTGATGAGAGAGAGAGAGAGGAACGGGAATGGGAGGGGAAGGGTGACGGAGTGATGACCCTGACCTAGCCAAAACGTTTTGAGTGTCAAAGGCAGCGCTGGACTCTTTGGACTCCGACTACGGAATATGGACTTTGGACTTTGGACATATGCAAATGCAGCTGTCGACCCTTGCCCAGGGCCAGGGCTGGCTGATGCATATTTAAAGGGGTTTTAAGTTTGCTGTAAAAGGCGAGCAACGAACGCCATTGGATTGCCTCGGGCGAAATCATTCCCAATTGCTCGCTCTCGCATTCCATCTCGCTCGCACGTACGTAGTTTTGTAATACAATATTTACACTATACAATTTATTTTAACACGTATACGCCATATTGTCCTGCCAGCTGTCATGCTGCGACAACGCTTTTTGTGACATTTTATCAGCATGTCATGCAAATACATTTTTATTTTCCTTTCGCTTTCGCACCCTCCCAAACTGTCACACTTTCTATATGTACTATACATTCCTATTCTGTATGTTTTGCATGTCCTTCAATCTGCACCTAAAACTGCAAATGATTTACAGCACGCCCCACAATCCGTCAGAATAAACCCCAAACCCAAATCCGAAAAAAATACATAAATCGATGGCAGCCGTCCATTCAATTAGCCCAACCCAAAGCAGTTTGATGGCCCAGTTTAGAGACCCAAGCATCCTTTTAACCATTCCAAGCTGTTGCCTCTTCGATTTGTCATAAAAAATAAAGCGAACTCAAATCTTCAACTACATTTCGTTTGTTATTGTTGTCGTTGTTGCCTCTTTTATGGTGCTGATTGAGTGCTGATTAAATTTTAGTGCCAAGGAAAATTTTGTGCCTAATCTATGAGTGTGCGGTATCCCCAATCAGCAACTTATATAATCCAATCTGTGGACACTGAAAAAATGGCAACCATTTGACGCCATTTAGTATTGACTGTGGTCATTCGATTCGAGATACAGATACAGATACGACTACGTCAACATCAACATCAGCTGGGCTTCCCGTGACTCTTTCATGGTGTCGGTAATTTTCCCTCACATTTAAATCAACTTATGCGCAAAAGAATTATCTCTTATCAGTCGTCCACACGTTTGCTTTTTAATAATATAAGTAGACTAAATACTATATATATGTAGCTTCTGTGGCCGATCTAGACTGCGCCGGTTCCTGTTCTATTTATATATACTAGTTCAATTCTGCATTGTGTTGGGCAATAGAAATCAAAGTCCAGCAATATGTTTGCAGACTGCAAAGCTTTGCTATATGATAAGGAATGTTTAACTCTCAACTTATACGAAAAGACAGAAAAGTATTCCACATACATCAAATTAATATGAGCAATCTGCAATATATTATAAGCATTAACTTGAAGTATACAATTAGTACTTTGAACAGTTGCTTCCAAAAACACGAATTCACTGATTACCGAAATAAATAGCAAGGTTCAACAACCCAGACAAAAATCAATAAAATATATAGAAAAGATAATTATTGTTATCATTATTTCAGGCATTTATATTTGGCTTTTAAATTTGATAATGACTTTCATTGTCATTGGATAAAACTCATCGAAAATAAAAACAAAAATTGTAAAGTTTGATAACAACGTTCATTGTTTTTGGGTTAAACTAGTGAAAAATAAAATCAAAACAATTTCACACTTTATTCAAATTGTAATAAAAAAAATTGTTTAAAGTTGCAATATAGTAATTATTAAATATTATTTCGATTACTACTATTTGTATTTCATATACGTATTCACTGTAACCTAGAAACCTACATTCATAAACTCAGCAAAATCATCTGATTTGAATACGAAATAAAAATACAGTCATTCACAATTAATAATGTTAATTTCAATAATATATTTTAATTTTATTTTTCAATACTATATGTTTTTTTAATCACTCACTGGCTGTCTGGGTCCATGGGTGCTGGCCGCCCTCCAGGTATTGCTTAATAAATTGTTGCGCAGTGCTTTATAGCTATTACGCAGCATGGTTGTATATGTCGATTATAAATTGCACAGAGTTGAAACAACACTTTAAATTTAGTTAGTAGAAGTGAAGAAATCCTGATCAGGATCTGATCACAAGCGAATATCACAGAATGCAATCGAATGCGAAGTCGCAGCGGCAGAATTCAATGGGACCGAACCGCAAAACCCAACGAATTCAACTGATTCTGAATTGTTTTGGATCCATGCACACACCGATCAAAGTGACAAACTGCTCCGAGCTGTGGCACTGGCAGCTTTCTGCCTCTGCCTTCTGCTTACTGCTTACTGATAATGAAGCGCAAACATGTGTAATTGTAAGTACTCATTGCGATTGCGATTAGAATTGGTGTGAGAGAGCCTTCGTCTGCTGCTCTTGCAGCTCTTGTTGTGATTCAATTAGACATGTTATCAATCACAGGCACAACACACACACACATCAGCTCAGCTGTAGATTATGGCAAACATTCGGAACATGGAATAGCTGCTGTTCATTGCTCGCTTATCATCTGGGGCATGGGAGAACTGTGAGCTTATCTAACAGTTCGCTGTTTGCTTAGCCGTCCAAGTTGTTGCTGTTCTACGTGTATTGAATGCATTGTTGTTCCAGCCATTGTTGTTGCTCTGCTGCTTGTATCTATTTGCAGAAATTTGCTGCAGATTTGTCGGAGATTCGATTATCAGCCAGCCAGAAGTGTGCCAATATAAATGGCTTTCACTTTAACCGTTAATGGCGTGGATATTATTTAATAAATTTAAAATGCCATCGACTCGATTCGAGTATCTGATATATGCAACTAGTGCAAACACAATATTTTAGATGGAATAAGAAAAGGCTTGTATTTTAAAAAACCAAAGGTAAACGCTTTCATTAATTAATATTCTATATAGTTTGGGCTCATTTTTGTTTTCTAAAAAACAAACAATTATTTAAATCCAATGAAATCCAACTGCAAAATTATATGTGTAAAACGAATTACTTTCATTTTTATTCGTTGCCCTCAAAATTAGGCATTGTATTCGCTTTAACTATAAAGGATTTAAAGTGGATGGATGTGTGGATTGTATGTGGATTATATATGGGCTGAATCCTTATTCATGTGGAATGTAGATGAATTGTAAGTGGAGTGCACTTCGTTATTCATTGTGTAGATTGTATATAGATCGCATGTTAATGTAATGTGTTTCAACTTGGCACATGCAAGCAGAAGGATAAAAATACATTTCACACTCTGTCATTGAATTACTCGTAAAAATAGCATATCAAAGAATCAAGCTTAACTGGGTAAAATGAAGATAACTATTTGTATTTGTGCGCTGGCTCACTTATTTATTGATATATACTATACTTAAATGCCACTCACGTGGAAACAACAAACAGAAACAAGTCAACGGACACGCACATCAGAAATATGATTATAAAATTAATAACAAGTTTCGAACCCAACTCGCAACTGGCGGAACACAAAAAATATTCTCTTTTAATCAAATTGCAGGCAGTAGGAAAAAATTAATTAACTGACAAAAATGGCTGGGACTTGTTTATACCGAAAGTGCACCATGAAGGGCAAAGCGAGTGACAGGCGAGACATGACAACGGCCGGAGGAGGAGGTGGGAGGGAGCAACAGGACACGGTACATAATCAGTGCACATTGTGCGCAAATATCCTGCAGCTTTCATTTAATTATTTTCACAAAACACCAGCAACAGCAGCAACAACAGAGGACAGAACAGAAGTTGGCGAAGCCATAACAAAAGCCGTTGCCAGGCCACTGAACTGGCGACCCAAGCCAGAATTATTTTCATAATTAAATGACATTAAAAATAAATAACAACAACAGCAGCAAAAATGCGAAGAAAGGACAAATAAACTGTTGTTATTGTGTGTCCCGTGGTGTCGCTCGTGTCCAGCCCGTTGTCCTCGATTGCAATTGCAAATGCATAGAAAAGCCATAAAAAAAAATAGAAAATCCAAAGTAACTCACTGAGGCCACTGCCTGGAGTCAGATAAGTGCAAAATTATGTTACCGACTGGCCGACTGGCCAACCGGTTGGATGCAATCGTCGGGCGGCAAAAGGCAGCAAAAATACTGCAAATAGAAAGTTTTTCAATCGAATTTTATACTTTATGCGCCGGTATCGTTTCCGTTTTCGTTTCATGTTTTATGTTTTATGTGTCCATTGAGCGCTTTTTGCTGCACAAATCCATAAATATGAAAATACGAATTTATATGCCTTTCGGGCAGAGGCCCAGCTAAACAATGTTACGCATACGCAACGTTGGCCAAATACCAAAAACCAAAATAGTGTCAAGTCTGGCATAAATTCGATTCTTCGGTTTCCTTTTCTTGTGCATTTCATGAACAATGGCAGCAATAATTGAAACTTGCAAGAAATATGATTACGCTCAGCTTCGCTGCTCTTTGTATAGAATATGTAATATGTATATCTATTGCAGTTGCAAACGAGAATCAAATATAATACATTGTTCGGTTTGGGGTGTGTAAGGTTAATTGCTTGGTCAAAACTGTAATCAATATTTTGGGTGTTTGTATTGTGATTTTATGATGCAAGAATTTTAGCATATTAAATGCAGATTATTGTACCATCATTTAGACTAATTATGGTTGGGTCAATTTAGCAATTATTTAAGTTGCTGCTCATTCAACTTTTGCTAATCACCATAGTTTCCTTTGCTATGCATTATTTTCTTTTCAAGTGCATTTTATCGTAAGATGGCAATTAAAGTTTCGTTTTTTTGTGCCTTATTGACTTACTATTCATTATTCTATAACTTGGGTGAATTCATCACTTTGCTGGCTTCCTCTTTGGTTACTCAGTTCCTTGCCGTAGAATTTCCTCTACAACATTTCATTTCCATCCTCTTTACTCAGGGTCCTCATCTTGTCCAGTTGTCGCACTTTTAATATATGCGCATTGGCAAAGCAGTAGGTCCGGGCTGTGCATTCCATTTACTTGGGAAAAACTCGGTGAATTCACTTACAAAACACTTACGCTGACACCTAGGCACACACCCACACACCCACACACATGCACACACCCACAAACTGAAAGACAGATGGCAGTAAAAAGTTGTGCATTGCAGCAGAAACTTCATCAAATCCAAGCTAATCACACTTTGATTTGCATTTCGCAACGAGCGCCGAAGAAACGAACTTTCTTTCGAACACAAAAAGCGCAGCCATGGAGCACTTAACTCTAAGCATCGCCACGACATTGATGAATGACGCCACCCACAACCCTGCTTCCCTCCCCATTCCCTCCTCTTGACAAGCCCTTCTTGTAATTATGCTAATGAGGCGCAAGGCGTCCTGGTGCTGAATGCTGGAAGTAAGCTTCGCCTGTCCTGCCTTGACTTGCCACTTGAGTTAAATGCAATTAATTATATTTTTTGTTGCCACAGCGCTGCACAAAACTCTATAAAGCGACTATGGATAGATGGAAGATTCATATGTTTAATACTGCGACTCGTTGTCGTAGATCTGCATATTGGCGGCATTGCTGAAGCTCACCTTCTTGGCCTGGAACGGCACAAGAGGCGGTCGAACTCCAGCCTTGGCAGGCGTGCCCGCTGCATTGCTCTTGGCCTCCGAGCGTCGCTCCTGGAACAGCTTGATGGACTTGCGACTCAGCGGCAGATTCTTCATGTTGAGCTCGTCCTCGCCAAAGAAGCGTCGCTCAAAGTTGCGCACGAGATCGCTGTAGTCGCTCTGCTGCTTGTTGCGCGTCTCGTGCAGCTTGAAGATGGTCTGACGCCTAGCCATGCTCTCCCTGCGATTCTCCTGATTGTCCAGCTCCACCTCATCGTAGTGATGGGCATCCACGTCGTCGTCGTCGCCAAACATTCGCTTGGGTCGCTGCAACCGTCGAGCTATGTGAACTGCGCTGCCATTCAACTCCAGCATCGCATCCTCGTCGCTCAGCTGGCCGTTGGAGCGAAACCAATCCAGCTCGATGGTGGCCAGCAGCTGGGACATGGTAGCGAAGCGATGGAAGAACATCGCGATGAACTGAATGACCAATATGAAGCCAAAGAATATCACGAAGCAGAGGCCAATGGGATCCAGCTCCTTGTACTGTCTGTAGATGCCCACTTGCAGATTGTCGCGATCAAAGGACACGTAATCCGTGGGATCGATGGGCCACTTGAGATGCAGATAGTCCTTCTTGAGCTGCAGCAGAAACACGATTAGCACAAAGATGGCGTTGACCATCACGAAGGCAAAGGCAATCATATTTCTCAGCTCCTTCAGGTCATCGGCCATGGATTGCTTCTGCTCCTTGGTCAATTCCAAGGGTTTCAGATATTGCTTGATCAGATCCTTCCAGAAACGCTGCTCCACCATAGTTATTTCGCCCAGGTCCGAGTCGATGAGTAGCGAGTCATTCAACCAGCCTGGCAAATAGTTGTCCGGATCATTTGGAGATTCCTCGCCATCATCCCGCAGCACAGGCGCCTCCCTTGTGCCCCAGCTCACATCGTTCATGTTGAAGACCGAATAGAACATCAGCAGCATGTACATCGAGGGTATCGTGATGTAGTAGATGACGCCGCAGATTAGCGCCATAAATTCCTGGGGATGCATTAGGCCTGTAAAGGATTTAGAGCTTTAATACGGATATGCAGTTAAATTATTAATTAATTAGAGGAAGGAGAATTTTAGTACTAAATATAATCCGGCCGTAAAGTGCCAATGATGTACATCAAAGTATTTACATATACTGTATATATTCTCTTCTTCTAAAACGGATTTTTAACCCATAACTTACTAGTATTTAAAACGGTTACTTTAAAAATAGTAAGTAAAATAATAAATAAATAAATATAAATAGATAAATATTTAAAATATGAAAAATAAAATGATTTTAAATGTGGTTTGGAAACAACCTAAATTGTCTTGTTTGGCAGTTTGCCTTCTGGGCTCAATTTATATTTTATCTATATTTTAGAATTAAGTATGTTTGAAATCCACACATGAAATTAAGCCATTTTAATTCAAAATTAGCCAATCTGGAATTGTTCTAGAATTTTGATTTAGAGTTAAGAATTTATCTTCTGTGTTAAATTCTGGCAACATACAGGATTTTAAAATGTATTTTGTTTAGATTGAATTCATAAAATTTGTTAGCCTATTTTAAAATGCAGCTGGCAACAATTTAGTGATGCAATTCGAATAATAATCAATCAAAGCTAATGGTTCTTTTGTATAAAGACATTTAAATACTCACATTGAGCTTACCAAATTATAGTCTAGAAGTACTGTATGTTTCAAAATCACTACCTGATATGGTTATCTGCACGGCGACCAGCAGAAAGAAGAGAGAAGCAGGCGCCAGAGGCCCGTCCTCGAGCATCTGGACAATGATGCCTATCAGAACAGCCATCATGACCAGGCAATAGATGGCGCTAATCACGAAAGCGAGCAGCAGCTGAAACTTCTGCTTCAGATAGACGCAGCTCAGTATGAAGACGAGAATGGGGCAGAAGTTCCACAGGAAAGCGGTCCAAATATCAATGGAGAAGACGGCCACCAGGGCACCGACCATCATGAGGAAGATGGTGCCGGGTCCCAGCACAGTGCCAATCATCAGCATGCCCTGGTACATGATGTACAGCGTGGAGATGGAGTTGTTCTTCTTCACCACTGTGCTCGCATCCCCGAGGATGTCGAAGATATTGGCGATGGTGGATGGAACCCAGCGCCTGCGTTGGTTGTAGAACTCGTTGAAGTACTCGGGGGAATGGGTGAAGGCATCGGAGGCGGCACAATACTCGACGCGAGAGCCCTGCTTGAGCAGCAGAGTGCAGAGCCAGCGATCCTCGCCCTGGTCGTATTGCACCATCTTCATGGCCTCCGAGCTGACCAGCGTGTAGCGCTTCATGACGCTGTTCTCCATGAGAGCGCTGGCCCGGAACAGGCTGAAGCAGCCGGGACTGCAGAGCACACAGCCAATCACATGCTCGGTGGCCTTCTGCAGCCAGTGGCCGATGGCGTACTCGAATTTCTGATACCAGACCATGGGACCTCGACCCACGGGATGAATGCGTCCGCAGGCAGCGCCCAGCTCATCAATCGCCTTCATGCGGTCAATCAGCAGCTGCACAGCTCGCGGCTGAAAATCAATATCGCCGTCCAGCGCCAGCAGAAAGGTGTTCTCGGCGATGACAGCCTTGCGTCGGGCTGACAGCAGCTCGGTTTCCATGATGCGAAAGCCCAGCAGATAATACATATACATGACCTGGGACCAGCGCTTCTTGTGACGTATTTTATCCTTGTTCTTCAGATGCGCCACCATCTTGGTGCGACCAGGCAGCGTCCACACCAGACGACCTCCGTACGGCGTCTCAATTTTCAATGGCGGCTTGATTTTAATATTCACCCCGTAGATCTCAAAGGCGGCCTTATCTAGAGTGCGTATCAAGGTCTTGACATACTCATTGAGCGGCGGATTCCTCTTGTTCTGGCAGTGTCGTTCATCCAGCACAAAGGCGTCGTCGAAAAATATGTTGGCTGGAAGGAAAAAAATTAATTTAAGTGAAGAACGAGTTGCATTTCTTTAAAGACTAGCAATTAGCTGTATTAATTGTAAATTGCTCTAATTAAAAATTAATTTTAAAAAATTATAAAATGACAATTACGAATTATTAATACTTACATATGAAATTAATTTTGACTCAAAAAATATGTTGTATGGCAAGGAGATTGCACATTTTAAAAATAAACAAATGTTAATTTGTGTTATTGTAAATATTTTTAAGTATTTTAGACGACTTTCAAAATAATGATTCAATAAATTAGACGAGTAGTTATGTAATCATAAATACCTACATATCAAGTAAATGTTTACTCAAAAAATATGTTATATGATAGTTGATTTGTATTATTATAAATATTGTTAAACTCTTTCAAATTAATGATTCAATAAATTGCATGAGTAGTTATGTAATTATAAATTCCTACACATAAAGATAATTTTTTTCTCACAAACGGAAGTTTGGCAGTGAAAATGTGGCATAATTCATAAACTTGTGAAGCACTTTGCAAATTTATATGTGATGTGGATTTGAGGAGAACTTTTGGCTGTGCGCCATTTTGGCAGATGCGGAAATGAAGACGCCAAATGCTATAAATAGTAATCTCACTATTCGGAGTGCACAGCTGCTGCTGCTGCTGCTGCTGGATAGATACTTTTATGCAGCACTGTATTTGGCTTGCATAAATTTCTAATTTGACACTGGCTGCTGTGGAATTTATATGGGCAGGCAAAGCCAAAGGCAAATACTCGTATAAGTACGAATAGATTTTATGTATGCATACAAATTGCATAGACGGAACAGGACAACTGCCGACGACAGCAGGACACGAGACGCAGGATACTGACAACTGCAGTTGAAAAGGGGCGAGAGCAAGGATTCGTTGCTTATGCAAAATTCCGAATACAAGTATCTAAAAAACGAAACCCCGAAATGTAAAGTGCTCGTAATAGAGGTAGAAATGGAAGTGGAAGTAGATGTAGAGTAGAAGGATGCACTTGACATATTTACATACTTTCCAATTCATAGTATTCATCATCCGCTTTGCCACCATTTAGATGCGTTTTTGCCATTCGTCGTGCGCATTGATCCTCATCCAAGCGTACAATTGATTTCAGAAATTCCATCATCTCCTCTTCGGTCTCGTGCCACATTGTTGCACAAACAATCAGCTGCGGTATTTTATCCCTTTCCTGTATATCGCGACTCGCACTGCCGTCAGCTGCCAGGCCCGATTTCGCATCTCCTGATGCCGTCAAATCGCTCTATGAGTGCACCGGAAGAATAAAAGTAATTGCAGGTATTTATTTGAAATGCAAGATTGAAGATTGTTTAACAAAAGTTGCTGCTACGCAACACTTATGTATTCTACAAAATAATGGAAAAACTTCTAATGAATGACTTTTACTGATAATCTTTAAAATAATATTAAACTAATTGATACTTGAAATCTAAATATGTGAAAATAGAAAATACTATTAAAATAATTGGTAGATTTATTAAGCTACATTATTCTGAATAAAAATTAAACTGACTCAGACTATCTGAATATTTATATAAATTTATGCACATGTTTGCAACTAGAAAACAATATTTAAAAAAAATGTAAAATACCACCAAAAATATTTCATAATTAATTTAGCTGCATTATTCTGAATAAAAATGAATAATCAAATAATATCGCAAATTGAAAATAACATATTAAAAATATGAAATGCCTTGACTAAGATTTTCATAATTAATTTAGCTGCATAATTATGAATAAAAATAAATTAGACTCTAGACTGTAGACTATATGTATATTTTATTTTATGATAATCTTTGCTACTAGATAACAAAGTATTAATAATAAAAAAAACCACTAAAAAATTATCTAATTAACTTAGCTGCATTTTATTCTTCTCTCTTAATGTCGATAATGTTCTAATTAAATTTCGCTCTCGACAAATGGCTTACATTTTGTTACTATTCCAACCAACTGCATTTGGTTCATGCAAAAGCAATTGCAAGCGCAATTAACAGACGAGCATTAGAGATTAAAGTTTGGCGAAAGTCGAAAGTAAAGTTATGCAGCATAAGTGAATGTCTTAATGTGTGGCTAATGGCATTACGACCCTTTTTGGAATATATAATTCACTGTCAGTCTAATTTATGCTTTTGAAAAATCAACATATGCGGCCTGATTTTAATTACTTTCTGTGTATTTATGTTTCCACTTTTCGGGGCAAAATCCATTGACGTCTGCCAAAGTACTTCGGCAGCGCACACAGGACCAAAAACTGTAGCACTTTTAATTAAGTTAACATCGACAAAACCTACGCACCAAAAATTTCACTACACACGCCGCGCCAGTTATCGCATAAAGTGTGGAGAAAAAAGAGACGGAATACATGCGGGAGAGAGAGTGCGAGAGAGAGAGAGGGCGTATACAAACATTCCCAGAACTTTGCAGTTTCCCCGTCATTTAACTTAATTACATTGCCTGACATTTGAAGCGAAACGCGACGCAGCCAAAAAGTCCTGTGCAAATACTGAAGAGATGTGAATTGAGAGAGAGACAAAGAGACAGAAAGAGAGTGAGATAGAGAGAGAGTTGGATGTGGGATGTGGAGGGCAAAAGCCGAGATAATCAGCAAACATTTGACGTCACAAGCGTGGCATGATGATTGATGCGAACGCGTGATTACAATAATTCATTAACACGAACTTGCAGTCAGAAGATTCGAATTAGATTCGTTGCCAACTGGCCGGCCACCCACCTTGATGGTCAGATACTCATCGGTCCAGTCGAGAACGCGTCTGTTCATCATGGAGCACTGGTCCACCAGCAGGCCGCAATACCAAGGACACACGTACAGCTTCTCGGTGGGTGCGTTCTTGTCGTTCCTCGCCCGCCACAGATGCAGGCACGTCCAGAGCTGGGCCAGCCACCACAGCGGCCACAGCCACAGCGCGTACTCAAGACTCCGTTCGCCCAGCTGCTGCAGATTGCGGCCAAGTGGCTGCAGGGTCAGGTAATCCGGCATCAGGCCGTGCAGCGAGCACAGGTCCGCAGCACGCATCTGGGCCAGCCAGGTGGCCAGGCAGACGGTGACCGGAGTGGCCAGGCCAAGGGGCAGGGCATAGCTGAAGCTCTGTATCTTTATCTTGCACGCAAACTTGCCGAAAATGTGACACAAATAGGCTGCAACGACCTGCAGCAGGAGTGCGTAGATGACGGCATTCGGATTCGACTGCAGTGAAAAGTGTCTGCTTGTCGGCGCCTTGATAAACGAGCTGCCGTTGATTGGGATTGTGCCTGCCAAATTCACCGTATCCGGCAAACCATCCGAGTGCTGCAATTCCGAGAAACAGAGAAACAGAGAGCACAAAATTCAGATAGCAGTCGCTTAATGAGCTCTTTTGCTCGTCGTACCGTCAGTCGTATGGAGTGCGTTTGCCACGCCTTCAGGAACAGCTTAAAGTAGTCCTGAAAGTTCTGGCCGTGCAACAGGAAACCCATCAGGCCAAACAGCAGTATCTTCAACGGGGCCAGATACAGGTAGGTGTGATAACGAGAGCGGCTGAAGCGTATCGTGCGAATAATGTACGCTGAAAAGATGCAAACAATTCAACGATTTTAGTTGGCAAGGAATATTTGGAAGCAGAAACAATGAATAAAAAATAACAAGTAAGAAAGCTACAGTCGAGAGTGCTCGACCGTATGATACCCGCAACCCATTTCGAGAGAAAACAAAAAACTTAAATATTTTAACAAAAAATATACCGAATATACTAAAACTTGTTTTTTGAATATATTTGAAAATAGCGGGTAAAAATCCACAACACCGTTATGGTCATACTGTCAACTAAACAAACAAAGCGCGGGCAGCTGCAAGTGAATTTTGCATATAAAATTGATTCTTTAATAACTTCCTTGTTTTTCATTCGATCTCAACCAAATTCACAGGAATCATTGAGAATATAATTATTATTATGCACACCAAAATTCAATGCTCTAGGTCTATTATTACGGCTTTTACAGACTTGTGGGGGCGGAAAGTGGCGTGGCATCCAACTTTTGAAATAAACTTGATCTGTGTAGCGCCTATAGGAGTACTGTCCCCAAATTTGGTGGCTCTACCTCTTATAGTCTCTGAGATCTAGGTGTTCATACAGACGGACAGACGGACAGACGGACATGGCTATATCGTCTCGGCTGTTGACACTGATCAAGAATATATATACTTTATGGGGTCGCAGATGCCTCCTTCTGCCTGTTACATACATTTTCTGTTGGCACTAAGTTATAATACCCTTCTACCCTATGGGTAGCGGGTATAAAAAGTACAGAAATTCTTATCCATCGAAAGTGTCCTTAATTAATTGTAACATATTTAATGTACAATGTTTCGAGTTACTATAGACTTTTCTACAATTAGAATAATCTGAATTAATTTATTCTGACATTATTAGTATTTTAATTAATTTTTTTTATATTATATAATTTCCATAGAATATTGATTTCTTGATTTTAGATTTTCGTTCTTCAATCAATACCTTACCAAATCAAAACTAGTATGATTAGGATCAGAAAAAATCCAGAATTTGCCAATATCTGTGTTCTTGATTCGAGAACTTCCTATGGAACTAAATTTGAATACTTTGGCATTCTAAAATTAAGCTATTATTATTATAAATATTATTATATAAATATAATAAAATATATATATGAATATGTATCATTTATAGATATTTTTATATCCGAATACAAAGTTCAAAATTAAGATATTAGTTGAACATCTGCTATGTAAAGTTTCTACTGGGCGATCACTTTTGTACCAAAATTTTCGAATGAAATGTACCATATTCGATCAAAGTGTACCGAAAGCATTATAAATATGTGTTCGACAGTATAGCATTTTTAAAGTATGTTCTTTATAAAATGGCAAAATTCTTAATGTAAAATTCTTTGTTAATCTTCACAATACTCTAAATTACTACTTTAAAGCTTAGCCAGACTAGTCTTACTGGTACAATTCAGTCCATTATTGCAGCGTGCAAAGGTGACTCACCTATTGATTCGTGAGTGTTGGCGAAATTCTCCCACCAACGAAATGAGATCAGCAACAGAGGTATTGCCAGCAACTGCAGCTCCAGCTGCGAAGACATTGCTGGCCAAAGGACGAAGACGCTGCCCTGGGATATCAGTGCCAAAATAGCAGCCACAAGCATAAATATATCAGCGGATCTCCATTGCAAACGTGTGGCAGTCAGCAGCTCTGAGAGACGGAGAATGGGGCAAAAAATGTTAAGCAGAGGCAAATGGCAATCAATTTAATTGCTGTCAGGTCTGGCCGACAAGGAGAGAGGCTGATAAGAAGCTAGATGGTAGATGCTTGATGGTTGAACGCTTCAATGGTTGTGTGTGTGTGTGTGTGTGTGTGTGTTGTCTATGGGAAGTTACTCACTGAGCAGAGCTGGGACAAAGCCCACGCAGCAGCCGAGCATCGCTCCACGCGTCACATCCAATTGCGGCAGCACGGTGAAGGTGAGCAGCGCCAAGCCAACGACGTGCAGCAGTTCAAAGAGTGTGACCTGATTAGCGACAACAACAACAGCAGCGAGAACAGCAGCGAGAGTAACAGAATGAGAGCTTATCAATCTTGGGAGTTCCGTCGTCACACGACCGCACAGATTACTCACCAGTGCGACTTCCAGTCGGCTGGGTCGCAGCTCGCTCTTGAACATGCAGATGCGGAGGGAGCGCAGGAAGGTGAACAGCTCGGGGGCGGCAAAGGCAAAGATCAGGGCCCAGACCCAGGCAATTTGTTCCAGATTGCTGCGCATCGCCATCACCTGGCCGTCGACTAAGACTGCAACAGTTTTGTCCAACAGCTTAGCAAAAGTTTTCCTCAAACACAACCACACAACCTTGACTTACGGTATTTGCTGCACATTTGCACCTTGGCATCGCCGCTGGTATTGCCAGCCATATAGAGATAGACTAACTTGGCTGCCACGCTGGAAGCCAGCACAACACCGAATACCACAATGTAAGCGAAAAGCTTGAAAACTTTCATGAAAAATTGCAATTTCTTCCAATCAGCATCGGAGCCACTCGTTCGCTTTGCCGGCGGATCCTGAAACGAATCCCACAAAGCTGGCTTGTCTCGCACCTTGCTGTGAGATTGCAGCGAGAGTAATCGAACAATTTAATAATCATTATGATGAATGTTTGCACATTTACTAACCGACTGCGCATGAAATAGTCACCCTCGTAGTCCGCACTCATGTCTATTCAAAAGCATTCACTTTATTGAACTGAATGGCAGGCACTCGCGGCAATTATTGATAGGGTCGATGGTTGATGGTTAAGGTTACGAGCCAACGAGATATCATCGAAGTGCGTAAGTTGACAGCATGTCAACAAGACGCTCCCGCCGATGGGCCTTATCATCACCTGCCTCCTACCTCTTAATTGACATCAACGGTGCAAATAAACTTGGCAAATATTTATGCGCGATATCTAAACTAATGTGCTTTTATATTTCGCGAATTGTTCTGATTGTTGTTTGATCATCCGCGATGGATTGACAATAAATCAAATAATTCAACTTGCAACTTTAAACAATTGCCTCTTTTTTATGAACAATTGATGAAGTCAAGTATCCACAACGCGCACTCTACCGAAGTGGCTACTTTAGCACTTTGAAGTAATTACAACAGAAGGGCTATCAATAAAATAAAACTACTTAAGTTGCATTTCAGTTCAATTACGTTAATAGTGCTCTTCTGATAAATGTTTCCGAATCAAAAGAAAATCCATCACTTCATTTAATTTTAAAATTCTTTGATACTCCCGCCATAGCTGTCGCTTTAAAAACGTTGCATACTTTTAGGGCTGCAATGCCAAATGGTTTGCGTCTACGCTATTCATTGAATTACTTATCAGGCAATACAATAGATGGCGCCAGCACATTCTTCAACGTATTGACATTGTAACGGTCAACTTTCAATTAAAATTGAATACATTTTTATTGTTTTGTTTTTCGTGTATGTACAAAATAAAAATACTTTACAAAAATGTTCTGTGGGATACACTAAAATCGACATTCACACTTAATTCTAAACATAACTAAAATCAAAAATGCATTTCGCTTAGATTGTTAATGAAATAAAAATCTTTGGCAATAGTAATTGCTAGCAACCATTTTTGAGGTAATCGTATTGTATCAGCACATCTTTCTGGGCACCTCCTCTTCCTGGTCCTCATTTCCATCAGTATGAACTTGACGCACCACATTCAAATCCCGAGCATCCTCCATTGTTGTGGGCAGCACTTTATCCGCTGTCTCCGGAAAACCGAGCGTCAGAAAACCACTGACCAGAGCAAATGTGGCGAATAGTATTGAGGGCGCATGCTCGTAGTATTTGGCCTAAAGTAATTAACAGTAGTTGAATAATATTGAATTTCTTCGAAGCTACTTTTACTTACCAACAATGGAGTTTGCGGTGCCAGCATGGAGCCAATGCGACCCACCATTGAACAAAGCGAGAGCAAACTGTTTCGCACATTTGTCGGAAAGATTTCAGAGGTGAAGAAATACAAAATCTGAAAGCTGCATGTTATGGCAAGCTTGCCAATTAGAAAGAGCGTTAAAGATCCAGCGTAGTCATCTGGTAAAGAGAAACAATTTATTAAATAATTAATGAAGTTTTTCTTAAACCATAACTCGTAAATATGTTATATATAAAATTGCTTTACAATTATTGATTTAGTGATTGACGTTTTCTAGTATGGTATTTAGTTTTAGTTTTAGAATGCATTAGGAAATGAAAAATAATTTAATTTATATTCGATTTAATTTTGATAAAAATTAAATAATGGTTTTAGGAAAATGTTTAAATTGCTTTTAAGGGGTTGTTGAATTTATATTTGAGTAATAATGAATAATTATTTGATATTTTTTACTATTTCCAAAAATAGTATTTACTATTCGAATTAATTGAATTAATTGAAAAACATGTGTAAAGTTTCTTTAATTCTAATTTGATTATTTTTTAAATATATGCTCAAAGGCTTATGCTTAAAATATGTCTGGGA
Organism: Drosophila formosana; assembly: GCA_035045625.1. Classification (NCBI taxonomy): domain Eukaryota; kingdom Metazoa; phylum Arthropoda; class Insecta; order Diptera; family Drosophilidae; genus Drosophila; species Drosophila formosana. Next base: position 20,406,042 of record JAWNOW010000232.1, read on the forward strand.
ATATATGTCTGATTGCAAAACTTACCCGATCCGACTGCTGCTGAGGCGCCCATGCAAACAGCACAGATCAACATGGAAGCGCACAGTGAGTATCTTCTGCCAATTCTGTCCATTATGATGAGAGGTAGAAGCAGTCCGGGAATTTGAACAACACCATTTAGCATGAAGTTGTTATACTTGCTGCCGCCGAGATTTACAGAGTTCAAGCTGAGACCCAGAGCAATCAGGGTGTGTGTAAACCAGCAGAAGCAACAGTTGGCAATGCGCCAGATGAAGAAACGAGCCGCCTGCTTGATGGGATACTGACTCTCATTGGCTTGCCGTAATTTCGTGCGATTGTTGTCCATCAGTTCATCCAACTGATCCTCGGGCAATGCTCGTTTATTGATTTTGGCCGCACGCCTCAGCACAGACGCTGCTCGCTGTTCCTGCCCTTGGCTCAGCAGCCAGCGCACACTCTCTGGCAGGATCCAGAGGAAGAGAATCTGGAGAATCGCCGGCGCATAGAGCACACGCAGTAACCAGCGCCAATTCTGAACCTGCGATGCCAGGAAGCCCAAAAATGCCTCGCCCAGAGCATAGAATATTGTGATAATTGTGGCAGCGGCCACACGACGCTTGGGACCAACCAGCTCGATGGCCAACAGAAAGGCTGTAGGGAACAGTGTACTGCCCACGGCCATGTCCAGAAATTCGAAGACCAGAAACATATAAAAGTTGCTGGACAACGATCGTATAATGCCCATCAGTGCGCTCAAAGCTCCAGCGAATGCCAACATAGTGCGACGTCCATACCTGATAAAGGATAAAGATGAGGTGAGTGTTTTTGGTATTTACAATAAGAAAGAATTATGTTACTCACCGATCGGCGAAGAAACCACCCAAGGGTATCCCAACAAATTGTCCCACATTGTTAATGGTACCCACCAAAGAGAGCTTCCATTCATCACTGCAAAAGATGCCAAACTGCAAAATACGAAAATTGTATAAATTATCGAAACCTGAAACGCTGTCTAAAGCTTTGTAGTGTAGAATTTAATTCTACGTTACAAATTAATAAAAAATAAATAATAACAATTCTTCAAAAATATGCGAGACGTAATTATTGCTGATTACTCACACCTAAAAATGAAAAAAAAAACAAAACAAATAAGCTCAATTTTGATTATAAAAATTAAAACAAATCTGATTAAAATAGTATTTTTAAAAGGCCCATCTGATTATTGTAGAAGTTTGAACTAAATGCTGTTATCAATAAAAATAATACTCTACGAAAGCTATAATCGAGAGTGCTCGGTTTCTAGATACCGCTACTTATAATTAGAATACAGAAAATTATTTAGTGGGCGGATGAGAAGAGAGTACGAACTAAACAAGTATAGTCAACAAATTTGAGTATGATTAAGATTATATATGTAAATTTGTAAATACTTTATTGTTACATTGACGGCACTTTCTGTTTACTAAATCCATTCGCGTGTGCCACAAATTTATAATACACTTCTAACCTTTGTGTACCGAGAATAAAACCCAAGCACTTGAATAAACAATATGTTCAATCAAATGTTATTATTCTTAATACAGCTGTATTTGAGCACCGACTCGCATAAAAACAAACCATAAGAAAATATTATTTTTAGCCATCCAAATTTAAATCAATTTGTATAATGATAAGCAATTTGTCTTTACCTCCGTCGAAATGGTTCGTTCTTCATCTCGGAATTTGAAATCATTGCCGCATCTTTCGGTACGATTATCATAAAAGAACTCTGGAGCACACATGTCACTTGAGGGCTCACTCAAGAAAGTTTGATTCACTATTGAGTAACGGCTGCACGCATCCCATTCAGATTTCTTATTAGGAACTGTAAAGTTTAGCCAAGGCTCTTCATACAAACTGCTTGGACTGTCACATTGGGTTACATTACATCTGAGGAGCAATCGCGATCAGATAAGATAAATGACAATGAAATGTCGATTCACAAATCACGTAACTCACCTATGCACCACAGTGCTGGCTGTGAAAACATATGAGATCGAGAAGAACGCATTAAACACCATGGGGACACACAACAACACATAATTGATGATCTGATATCGGCCAAACTGGCCAATTCGAACGAGAATAGCGTCAAGTGAATTATCTTCACTTGTGGATGCCTCCACATTCTCGGTTGCGGCATCAACGCCGTGTCCATTGGACGACGCTGTGGAACTCTCGATGGCGCCGACAACGCCATTGGCATTGCCATTGCCATTGCTGGTCCCGCTCCTCTTATCGCCCGACATGTGCTCGGATATATATTACAATAAAAAACAAGTTTAAAGACACAGTCACAGTCACAATCACAGTCACAATTCTTATGGATATTTCATTCGTTGTCTGCGTGAAAACACGTGTTAAAATGCACTTTTTATCTGTCTATTGAATGCGCGCGATTTATAAATATTCCGTTTCGTTCTTTGGGCTTTTTTTAGCCCATCAGTACGTATACGACTTTTTGTCGCTTCTCGTTTCCTCTTGTGTCCGCTCGGTTCGAGCGTCTAACTGCGAGCAATGCTGCTCGTTGACTGATTCGCTCCCGGTGGCCCATGTGCTACGAACCGGTTGATGTTGAATTTACCCTCACTAAACAGTTTATCACTATAACAATTCAACTTATACTATTATTAATAGTTAAAAAAATAAATAAAAATATATATGTATGTAGATATAATGTCATAATAATAAATTCATGGAAATTACTCTTATATTTAATACAATGCTACAGAAAAATGATTTATCTTTAATATGATTTAAATATAAATATAATTTAATATAATAATATATAATATATAATTTGAAATAAATACAACATAATGTATTTAAAAAAATAAATGTACTACTTTTAGAAAAATATACTCGGATGCATATAATGTATAATATAAATTTCATATAATTTCATATCATGTTTTATTTTACGGAACAAATTTACTACTCTTAGAAAAATATATTACAAAGTTTGATTATTTATCTGTAAAATTATTTGAAAATATTTAAAATGATTAGTTTAATGTATTTAAAATTATTATTTTAAAATATTTAATTTGAATTTTGAATTGATTACTTTTATTTATTACTTGTGATTAAAATACAACATTTTTTTGTACTCTTAGAAATATTTTTTACAATAATTTTTTTATTTTGAATATGATTTGAAAATATTTATAACGATCATAAATATTATGCGTCAAAATATTTCAATCGATCTTTGAACGCAATTACACTTTTTAATGAATTATAAACATAAAAAGAATTGATTACTTGTTTTGATTGCACGTGATTGATTTTTCAGCATTTGAAATATGAAAATTACGTATATATAACGAAGAGAATTTTCCTGAAAAGAGCATTCATATTTTCGGCCAGCAGAAAACTGATTATCAGTGTTATTTTCGTTTACTTTTCGAATTTCCTCTCTGTTTCTGTTTTGATTTGCTCTCGGTTGATTACGACACTTGATGTCGTGCACGCTTCACGCATAAGATCTCCTCTAAACGGAGGCGAGTTAAATCGTTTAGTCATCTGCTCTCCATTCTTCTCTCTCTCTCGCTCTCTTCCGCTCTTATCTTGACCTTATCAACTTGTCTGGTCTACTATTTCATTGTTAACGATGTGTACTCAAAGCATTTACTGTCTGCTTTGACGACCCTTAACGGCTTCATTAGTCGCCTGTTGATTGATATCAAATACATATAATCGCAATGTAAATACAGTATTTATGCTCCTCAAATTGATTTTTTTTATCAGAAACCGCCCGCCGACCCACTGAGTGGTATTTCCAGCTGTTGTTGTCTGTCTAGCCGAACCTAAAGTTATGAATGAAATAACGAAGAGATAAAAATACCTGTTGAGGCACATTTTTATGGAATTAGTATACTTGAGAATAACTGAATAATTTTAAATAAAACCGATCTATACGATCAGAATTGCCAGCATCAAAAAACTCATTAATAAATTATCATTTTAATATGATTGGTATTATTTGGATTGCATTCAGTGAGTGTCAACAATAAAGATTAACAATACTAGCCTCTAATGAATGAATCTATGATAAATCAATGATAAATACTGAAGAATTTATTAGAAATCAATAACTTTTTATTAAGGAAATAGCAGTGGTTATTTTATTGCTCTTGAACAACGAAATGAATTTCTATCTTCTACCCAAATACACTGAGATTAGATAAGCCCCTAAAAGAGCTTCAGGTTGCATTGAACAGCATACATACATATGTCTTTCTAGATTCCAGACATCGAATATAAATTTCTGATTACAACAACTACACTCAAATTCTTAGTGTTATATTTGGCAATCTTATGCTAACCGTATTATATTTTCGCTTGTCATCCAATGCGACTTATGACAAATATTTACAATATTAAATTGAAACCCAGACTTTGGCGATTTCAATTGATTACACAGCAGTTTTCGGGTCTTCTGAAACTTTAGTTTGTTTCATTGGCATACTTCTGTCCAGGGCACGTGCCTCCTCCAACGTTGTAGGTAATACTTTATTAGCTGTTTCGGGAAAAAACATGGCTATAACCGAGGCCAGCAAACCAAATGTGGCAAACAACAAATGTGGCGCATACTTATAGTAGTTTATCTAAAATGTCGATAGATTTTTAGTATGCCATAAAAGTAGATTACGCTGGCATTACATACCAATAATGGAGTTTGTGGTGCCAGCATGGAACCAAAGCGACCCACCATGGAACAGAATGAAAGCAAACTATTGCGGCAATTTGTGGGAAATATTTCGGAGGTAAAGAAGTACAGAACCATAAAGCTGCCGGTTGAAGTCATTTTCGCCAGAAAGTAAAGTGCTCCAGAATACGTGGAATAATCTGAAAATTTCAAAACGAAAACAATTAAAAAATTTGTTTCCCCTTAAAAATATTAACAGAAAAAAATACCCGACGTGCGAACGCAAAAAAAAATTAATAAATTCATGCCTTCATGTTCAACTCATTAATCACAGTCCAATATAAAGTCGGTTTTCAAAACTTGTTTTAAAAGCCTTGGACCATTACTTTCGAAGACATTGATATTGCAAGAATACTTTGAGTTCATTGACAACGTTTAGATATTGGCATGCAGTTCGTTTGTAATTTAAAAAAATAAACGTGAAAATATATTAATACAATTACCTTCTTCGAAAAACGCTATTGCCAGCAGCAGAATGGCGCAAGAGCTGAGAAGCATGCTCAATGTCCAACGACGTCCCAGGCGATGCATTAGCAGCATGCCCAGCACGATACCCGGCAATTGCATAAATCCAGTCATGCTGAAGTTCTGGAATTTGTTGCCTCCCAATCCGACCGAGTTGAGGGTTAAACCCAATGCTATTAAGGTATTCGTGAACCATAAGAAGCAGCACTGTCCAATGCGCAGACCGAGGGCATTAAAGATCTGTCCCGCACTATAATGACCATCAGTTGTCTTCGAACATGCCATCAACTCTCGATTCGATCGGATCAGTTCGTTCAGCTGATCTTCTGGCAGAGATCGCTGATTAATTCGTGCAACTCTACGCAGAGTCTGAATGGCGTCCTCCTCCCTCGACTGACTGAGCAGCCAGCGCACGCTCTCGGGCAGATAGCACATAAATACCAGGTGTAGAAGAGCCGGAGTGTAAAGCAATCGGAGCAGCACACGCCAGTCTAGGATATAGCTGGCCAGATATCCCATTCCTGCCTCCGCAAGGCCGTAGGTCAAGCTTATGAATGTGGCGGCAACCACACGATGCTTGGGACCGACCAACTCAATTGCCAGCAGAAAGGCTGTGGGAAACAAAGTGCTGCCCACAGCCATGTCCAAGAACTCGAACGACAGAAAACTATAGTACTCGGGAGCGTACGATCGAGCCAGTCCACACAGCGCACTCAACACTCCAGTGACAACGAGAATTAACTTGCGACCATAGCTGCGAGATATTAAACCTCTTTGTATATACAAATTTGGATTAACCAAGATTCACTTACCGATCTGCTAGATATCCACCCAAAGGAATGCCCACGAACTGTCCAATGTTGTTGACAGTGCCCACCATGGAAAGTTTCCATTGATCTGAGCAAAATATGCCAAACTGAAGTAGTAAAAATAATTATCAAAAATATTTCTACAATTATACCTTTAGGTTTTTTTTTATTTTTTTCATTGCAAGCAAAATTCAATATTTTGATACAATACATATTTTGTATATTTAGAATGGTTTTTCATTTTTCATTCCATAAATCATATTTATAAAAACTAATAGAATTATTTAGACAAAAAACTTACCTCCCGGGATATAGTATTTTCTGTATCCCTAAATTTGTAGCCCGCTTCACAGGCAACTTTGTGACTACTGTTAAAAAAGCGAGCTTCGCAACGTCCATTAATGCCAGACAATGGCTCATAATGCTCACAATTATCCCATTGTCCCTTATTATCTGGTATTGAGAAGTTTAGCCAAGGCTCAATAAATTTACTACTGATATTATCACATTGACTGATGCCGCACCTGAAATTCTGTATGTAACATCAAAATTTACTAGAGCAACATCTACTTACCTGTGCACCACATTGCTGGCAGTAAATGCATATGATATGGAGTAGAAGGCATTACAAATGATGGGCAGGCAGAGCATCAAATAGTTGATTATCTGAAAGCGTCCAAATTGCCCAATGCTAATGATCAACGCATCCAGAAGGTTGTCCTTTGTCGATCCGTCATCTAGTGGCTTTTGCTTCGCAGTGTCTGACTTGATCTCTGGATTTTCCATGCTTCCATCAGCGCCGTCTCCGGCAGACTGAATTGTGCTCGGCTTGGCGAACACAGCGCCAACACAGTCACTTAAGTGACTGATTCGGAATGCTGTAGGAGGTGGGTGGGGTGCCAGATTTTCCACAAGTTTTTCGCACGTTTTCTATTAACGTCGCGCCGACATCGGGCCATTAAAGCGTGTCGCGGATTCTGAAGCTTCATTATTGCTTAGCTCTCGCCAGTAGTAAGTACTATATGTATTCTGAGTATTTGAATCTCTAATGCAGTTCTCACAGACTAGCGGAGGCTAATGAACTTGCGAGCTTAATAAACGATTTCAATGAACGTTTTATTCTACAATTTATGATATTTTATTCTTATGCAAAAGTATTTATTGTCAGAAGAGTCACCGTTTAGCTAAAAATACCAATGAATAAAAATACGATAAGTTTTAATTCATAAAAGTTTATTTGAAATATTCTATAATGCTTATTTCCTAAATACAAAAATTGTCGTATTTACTTATTTATTTATTATCAAATATAAACATACATTTTTTTTATTGTTTACACAGAAGCTCTATAGCGCCTTACTGGCTTACTATCATTGTTCAAAACAATTGCTTCCTTTGATATTTCAGGCAATATTTTATCTGGCAACAATAATATCGTAATCGATCCAAGCACTTCCAATGTGGCAACCAACAGATGAGGTGCATATGCATAGTACTCGATCTAAAAAAAATCTCTGAATTTGTAGTCAATCCCCTTGTCTTCATTACCTACCAGGAGCCGAAATTGAGGCGCCAACATGCCGCCAAAGTTGCCTGCCAGTGTGCAGAATGACTGAAAGGTATTCCGACAGCTAGTTGGATATATTTCGGAATAAAAAAAAAACAAGATCACATAGCTAGCTGTTGCAAATATTTTAGCTACAAGGAATAAGTAAAAAAACCACTCTGCCAAGGTGAAAATTTACAATTAAGATTATTCATTTCCTACACAAATTAAAAGCTATTTACCTGCATTTATGAAAATCATTGCAATAAGTGAAACTGAGCAACAGCACGACGAGATGCACATTGCCCAGCGACGATCAATGCAATTCATCAGCAATCCGGCTACCAATATTCCTGGTAGCGCCATAAGATGCGTAGAGCTAAAGGAGACAAACTTATCACCATCCAAGTTTGTGGAGTTTAGTGTAAACGTCAGCATAATCATTGAATGGCAAAACCATAAGAGGCAACAATGCACAATGCGTAGACCGAGTGCATTATAGATTTGACGCATCGCAGATTGGCCACTAGGTGCGTCCATCTCGGCAATAATCTTTCGATTCTTGTGTATCAATTCGATGATTTTCTCCTCATGTACCGGAACATGGTTGACATTGGCCAACCTGCGCAGAATGTGAATGGCATCGTCCTCCTTCGACTTGCTCAGCAACCAATAAATACTCTCCGGCAGAGCGCCTATAAGGATCAGATGCGCTAATCCTGGCGCGTGCAGCACTCGGAGTAATACTCGCCAGTCGAGAATGTAGCCGGCCAGAAAGCCCATGATCATGCCAGCAATGCTGTTGGTTGATACGACAACCAAAACAGCAACCACTCGTTGCTTTGGATGCACCAGTTCCATGGCCAACAAAAAGGCTGTTGGAAACATTGTGCTCGCCACGACCATGTTCAGAAACTCCAAAAACAAAAAGCTATAATATTCGAGTGCAAGCGAACGTGCCAGTCCACATAAAGATCCCAGCACGCTGGCTGTAATAAGAATCGTCTTGCGGCCATAGCTATAATAAACAACTTATTATAAATGACATAATAATTAAACACGGATAACTTACATATCAGACAAATAACCTCCTAGAGGTATACCCAAAATCTGACCTATTTGATTGACAGTGCCCACCATGGACAATTTCCATTCATCTGAACAAAAGATACCAAACTGAAAAGATACAAATTTTGAATTCACGCAGATTTTACTTCATAGGGAAACTTACCTCCTTAGCTATGGTATTTTCGTTATCCTTAAATACATAGCCAGCATCACAGCTGACTATACTACTGGTGTTGAAGTGATGCCTTTCACAGTGATCATCAATGCCTTCCATAGCCTCAAAATGTTCACATTGATTCCAGCCTCCATTTTGCACTGGTATCGTAAAGTTAACCCATTGCTCGGAATAGTTACTGTTAAGAGTATCACACTGACTGATGTTGCATCTACAAAACATTGATCAAAGTTGAGTATTTGTGAGATCCATAGTATTCAATTACCTGTGATGCAAATTGCCGGCTGTAAACACATAGGATATCGAATAGAAATGACAGCAAAACATGGGAATACAAAGCAAAAGGCAACAGATAAGTTGAAAGCATCCAAATTGGCCAAAATTTTCGAGAAACTCATCTAGATGATTATCCTTTGTGGGAGCAGGCTTTTCTTTGGCCTCATTTACAGTTTGTAGCTTAAACTGAAACAATTTCATGATTCCGGCAGTGCAGTCCGTAACTAACTGAACTATTTTAGTCACTCGTTTTAGACTAGTGTCAAAAATGACGCCCATATAAGTAAATCATCTTTAACTTTATGACAGTCTGTAAAATTGACAAAACTTAAAGCTCTAATTTGCCTGAACGTTAATTACTTACTTACATACAATTAATATATATTTTTATTTAAAATGTATGTACCAGAATTTAAAAAACTTAGATGCTATATTCAGAAATATTTAAGTAAATTCAAAATAAATTTTTAATATTATTTGCATTAATAATTCATATTGTAAATATCAAAATAAATCTTAATGATTTTGAACTCATTTTAATACACATATACTCAAAGAGATTCTATATCTCTTGATATAGAATGCGCCGTATATCTACTTATCTGTGAATCACATTTCTGGCATTAAATGCATATGATATGGAAAAGAAGGCTTTACAAATCATGGGCAGGCAGAGCATCAAATAGTTGATTACATAAAAGAGTCCGAATGAGTTCTAATGATCGTTTTATTCTAAAATGTAAGATATTTTTTTTTGTCATAAGAGTCACCGCTTAGTTTAAAATACCAATGAATAAAAATACGACAAATTTTAATTTATAAAAGTTCATTTGGAATATAATATTTCGTCAATACAAAAACATTCATGTTGACTCATATTAGTAAGTAAAGATTATTCAATGAGTTTTTAGACGATTCTAGATTGGAGTGCGATAATTTACCTTATTTATGTAATTTTTCCTTTTTTTAATAAATATAGTTATAAGGAAAAACTAATTTGTTCATTGTTTACACAGAAGCTCTCGAATGAGTCAATGGATTACTTTTCTTCAGACCAATTGGTTCGCTCAATGTTCTAGGCAACACTTTGTCAGCGGTTTCTGGCCACAATAATAGCGTAAGCGATGCAAATACTTCCAGTGCGACAATCGACAGAAAAGGTCCATTTTCATAGTACTTGGTCTAAAATAAATCTCGAATTTGTATGTCCGTCTCTTGTTTACATTACTTACCAAGAGCGGAGTTTGTGGCGCCAACATGGCGCCGAGGTGGCCTGCCAGTGTACAAAAAGACAGCAAGGTATTGCGAAAACTTGTAGGAAATATTTCGGAGGTAAAGAACCACAAGGTCACAAACCCGGCTGTTGCAAATATGTTAGCCACAAAGTATAAGTACAAAGACCAATCTGGAAAGGTAAAAATTCACAATTGGTATTATTCTATTGGTGTACGAATTAAAGGCAATTTACCTGCATCATTGAAAATCTTTGCAATAAGTAAAACTGAGCAACAGCACGACGAAATGCACATTGCCCAGCGACGATCAATGCAATTCATCAGCAATCCGGCTACCAATATTCCTGGTAATGCCATAAGATGCGTGAAGCTAAAGGAGCCAAACTTATCACCATCCAAGCTTGTGGAGTTTATTGTAAACGTCAGCATACTCATTGAATGGCAAAACCATAAGAGGGAACAATGCACAATGCGTAGACCGAGTGCATTATAGATTTGACGCATCGCAGATTGGCCACTAGGTGCGTCCATCTCGGCAATAATCTTTCGATTCTTATGTATCAATTCGATGATTTTCTCCTCATGTACCGGAACATGGTTGATATTGGCCAACCTGCGCAGAATGTGAATGGCATCGTCCTCCTTCGACTTGCTCAGCAACCAATAAATACTCTCCGGCAGAGCGCCTATAAGGATCAGATGCGCTAATCCTGGCGCGTGCAGCACTCGGAGTAATACTCGCCAGTCGAGAATGTAGCCGGCCAGAAAGCCCATGATCATGCCTGCAATGCTGTTGGTTGATACGACAACCAAAACAGCAACCACTCGTTGCTTTGGATGCACCAGTTCCATGGCCAACAAAAAGGCTGTTGGAAACATTGTGCTCGCCACGACCATGTTCAGAAACTCCAAAAACAAAAAGCTATAATATTCGAGTGCAAGCGAACGTGCCAGTCCACATAAAGATCCCAGCACGCTGGCTGTAATAAGAATCGTCTTGCGGCCATAGCTATAATAAACAACTTATTATAAACGACATAATAATTAAACACGGATTACTTACATATCAGACAAATAACCACCTAGAGATATACCCAAAATCTTCCCTATTTGATTGACAGTGCCCACCATGGACAATTTCCAATCATCTGAACAAAAGATGCCAAACTAAAAAGATACAAATTTTGAATACACGCAGTTTTCACTTTATAGGGAAACTTACCTCCCTAGCTATAGTATTTTCCTTATCCTTAAATACATAGCCAGCATCACAGCTGACTAGACTACTGGTGTTGAAGTGATGCCTTTCACAGTGATCATCAATGCCTTCCATAGCCTCAAAATGTTCACATTGATTCCAGCCTCCATTTTGCACTGGTATCGTAAAGTTAACCCATTGCTCGGAATAGTTACTGTTAAGAGTATCACACTGACTGATGTTGCATCTACAAAACATTGATCAAAGTTGACTATTTGAGAGATCAAAAGTATTCAATTACCTGTGATGCAAATTGCCTGCTGTAAACACATAAGATATCGAATAGAAATTACCGCAAAACATGGGAATACAAAGCAAAAGGCAACAGATAAGTTGAAAGCATCCAAACTGGCCAAAACTTTTGAGGAATTCATCCAGGTGATTATCCGTTGTGGGAGCAGTTTTTAGCTTCAACTGAAAACATTTCATGATTCCGCCAGAGCAGTCCGTAGCTAACTGAACTATTCTAGTCTCTCAACTTGAATAGTCCCAAATATTACGCCCAAATAGCTAAATCAGCTTTAACTTAATTACAGTCTGTCAAATTGACCAAACTGAAAGCTCTAATTTAGTCGCACATTAATAATTCAGTTACATACAATTCATATTCCTTTATTTTTAAAGTATATGCAAGAATTTAAAAAATATCACTTGATGTTGGAGTGTATGAGTTTCGAGTGTATAAGATAGAGAGATAGTTCAGCTATGAATATATGGTAATATTAAGATTACTAAAGCTAAATGAGAACTTATTTATGCATAAGTAAAGCGTGTGTCATCAATTAAAATACAGATATTGAATCTGCGATAAATAATTAAATTTCTTCAGCACTTAACTGGTTTAATATGGCGTGTCAATAGTGAATACTGCATAAGAGTGCCTACATCTAAGGTACAACCTACGAAAGATCGCCGTAAATCTTCTCTATAACAACTACTATTTATACCGAAGTGTTGCGTTTGTGTCAAACAAAATATCAATAAATAATGCTTAACTATAAAGGTTACAATAATAACTAGACTCACACAAATATATAAATAATCATATACCGTGCGATTTATAAAGTGATTTTAATACATACGCCTTCAATCGCAAATGCAATGCTTTCCGGTTTTAATATGTCTCTATGTCAATCTTGTCAAATTGCAGTGTGATAATATTTTGTTTCAACTAGTTTAAAAAAAAAGAGGATTGCCTCAGCTTAGTCACGCTAAACCCAGATAACTCATAGATTATACATGGGATTACTGGTTGCATCGAACAGTTGAGTGCCTGTCGACTCGATCATAGAGCGTAATGCAATGCTGCGCTGTTTGGCGACAGCTTTCCTTAAGGTAAGCTCAAACACATTATCCTCATCAATGTTATCCATAGGTAAGTGCTCCCTGCTATCAGCAGCATGCTCAGGTGTCTTGAAAACCAATTGCTCGTGCTCATACAGAACGCAAGTTTCTGCAAATTCCTTGGCAAAATATTGTGCTGTATTCCGATTCTGTATGACCTCGCTGGGGAAGCACTGCAGCAGCTCTTCAAAGCTGAGTTCCGTTACCAGATTATTGAGAATCTCTGTATGGGGAATAAGAAAACAACAAATTAGTTACATGAAATAATAGACGAATATTATTTTACCAACCTGCAATGTGAGTTTTCCAATTCGGCAGCGTGTCCTGTTTGCTGAGTATCTTCCGTAAAAGCGACTCCCAATGTTTCGGAGTAAACCCACAGGACTGAAAGATATAAAAATTCATGAATTTATGGCAGTGAAAACTGAATATGATTATTGTTTACCTTGCCGTATTGCCACAAATATGCCGGACAAAAGCTCATCATATAATTGATGGCCAAGTTCTTTGGCAATATTATTACCAAGAAGCTGTCAATGCCAATTAAGTGCTGTGCTTTCTGAATAAATGCCAGAAACTCGGAGATAATCTCGCGATGCACCTTGCTGGATGCCAACAGACTTTGAATCTTGAGCGTCAAAGTCAACAGCTCATTGTGCCAGCCCGTAAAGCGCACTTCAAACTCACCCTCATCCTTTTTGGGATAGCTAAAGTCACTTCGCTCAAAGGGTGGCAAGCGATTCAAGTATTGCGGTCTCTCCAGCAGACAGGGAATCGGTCGAACATAGGCATTAATATGCCGCTCAAATTCCTCGCCCTCTGGCAGCTTATAGTCGGGAATGTAGGGCACAAATATCAATTTGTTCGAAAGTGGATCATTCACATTCCGCACGCTTGGCTTAGTGCAATAATTGGGCGACATGCCCACCATATAAGCAATACATTCCATGCGCAGATTGAGGAATTCCTCTCGACTGCTCTGCTGCTCCACATCAGCGGACTGCAGATCCGTAATGAGATCACTGAGAGACTTTAGGCGTCCCATATACATGCGGAAAAGTATCTTGAGGCCCTTTAGATTGGTGGCAGCCAAGTCATCATCCGGTTGTGGTTGCGATAGAGATGCATTTGAGCTGCGCTTTTGATAGGGCGATCCACCTTGCTGATCCTGCAGCTGATCGTACACAATTCGCTGCTGTCGTCCACTAATGGAGCGCTCATCTGGCGCTGAACTGGCACACGAACTGGACAGCGATTGAACATCCGCTTCGCTGTGCAGCGATGGAGCTCGCGAACTGCTACATTCATCATCGTAGTCATCGTCCAGCTGTGGTGGGGTTTGAGAACGCACCTCATGCGGCTGCAGCGATGAGCTCACATCATAGAGATCATAGTAATAAACTTGCAAGATGCTGACGAACACCTTCTGCGAGGTCTGATAGCCCTTCTGGCCAATATGCGAGGCAATATAGTTGAGAAACAGCTGCAACACCACGTCCAGCGTTATGCTGTGCTCAATGCACAGCGCATGGATAAAGGCATCGCTTATGGCCTCAATCAATGCCGGCTGCTCGTTGGCCAGCAAAATGGTTTCGCAGAAATCCGAAAAGGAAACAATGGCACTGGGTGTTGGCGTCGCAGAGCCTCCGCCTGAGGATTTACCCTTTGCTGGCGCGGCTCCACGTCGCGATCGTTTGCGAGCTGTTGCTAACTGTGATTGATTCTGTTGCTCTGCCTGCTGTCGTCGCTGGTACAGCACAGTGCTGTCATCGAAGAGCACATTCTTATGCCTGATCAAAGCCGTGGCGAGGCTGCGACGCGTTGACTTCGTGATTGTCTCCTGGGCCAGCAGGTAATTTGACATGCGACAAGCTGTTACTGCCAAAAGCAGATTCTCATCAGGTGTTCTGCAAAAATAAAATTAATTTTATTCGAAGTCTAACCGATTGCCAGAACTAAACTTATTACTTACAGCGTGTCCAAATACTTCAGATAATTGATCAATTCACCGCTCATAGCATCGGCCACCACTGGGGAGCCAAGCATGATTTGGGGTATATCTGCTGGCGCATGCTTAATGAACATGTTCAGGAATTCCAGTGAGAGCGGCACCTGCTTGTAGCCTTGCTGTAGGACACGAGCGGGTGTAAAGTATGGCGGCACTGTCTGATGCAAAAACGATGACTTGTGACGATCTGTGCCGAGTCCAAGCAGAAGCAGTTTGACGGTGTAGATTAGACCAACTAGCTGTGAGGTATCCACATTCGCTTTGTGCTCCTCGAAACGCGCAATGTAGTTGTTGAAAATGTCCACCAACTGCAGCTGACACATTTTATAGAAACCAGATGCTTGCAGATAAACCTCTTGCTTATTGGAGCTGTCAGGATATGAAATAAAAATGAGAACTGTCACTAAATTTGGTGTCTCTAACTCTTATAGTCACTGAGATCTTTATCGTCTCTGCTGTTGACACCGAGTTTGGAGATGCCTCCAAATAATATCCATCTACCCTATGGCAAACGGTTATAAGCAAGATTTTCTTACCGTATGGAAAAGTCAGCTAGTTTTCTGCAGTTGGCAATAAACATTTTGCGCAGATCCTGTTCACGCTCCGCACTGAGACGCTCGCCTTGCAGTGTAAGACTCAGCCGCAACATGATGTGGGCCTCCTCCATGAGATCGTAGAAATTCGAGTGACTGGCGCTGCGATACGATTCGGCAATGCCCTCGAGATCCTCGATAATGTGCTCCACCTTGGGCACCTCCAGACTGTAAAGCGTCCACTCGTTGATCACCGAGGATTGGGCAGCTGTGCTGCTGCTTCTCAGCAAGCTGCTGTGCTTGGCCTTCGCTTCAGCCAGCAATCTAGCTGCAATATTCCGCTTCACCTGCACCACAGCCACGTCGCCAGTGCTGCGTCGCTTGTGCAGCTCAAGCGCTGCGTTGGTGATCAACACCAGCTGCTCTCGATTCACACAGACAAACTGCACATGCATAAAGGCGGCCAGCCCAATGACGGCAATCGCTGAGCTCACATCTGGCGAAGACTCCTCCGGAAAGAGGCCGCCAATGCTAGGGTACTCGAAGCGATTGTGGAACAGCTTGTGGCCAATGCGTGAAGTGTGCGTTTCCACAGACTCCGAGGTAACGGCATAGACGACATAATCATTGAGATGCACCTGCAGCACGGGCGCTGTAAAGCTGTAGCTGGCCACAGGCTTCTCGTTCTCACTGTACCACTTGCCCTGGGCACAGAACTGATACAAGTAGCCATCCACGCTGCTGGCGACGAGCAGCGCATGTCCAATGCAACGCTGATGCTGTGAGGACTTCAGTGTGCGACGATTGGCATGCTTGAAAGTTGTTACCGCACTGGGCACCTGCTGATTGCCCATGTCGTACTCATCGTCTTCCTCCAGCTGCTGCTCGCTGTTGCGCTGGTAAATCGCCTTCAGATCCATGCATCGGAGTATGTCCAACACACGTGATTGCGGCTCCGAGGATTTCATGCAGATTTGAAGCAACTTTCGCACATCATACTGCACGGAGGCGTCCTCCAAAGCGTTGCATCCACCGGCTGAAATGCCGCGCACATTCATTGCCTTGGCCTCGTTGATCAACTTGATTTTGATGTCGGCTGCACGCTGTGGTGCTATGGTTATCTCCTGTGTGTTGTCCTCCTGGCCGCCACCACGATTGCCGCCGTTCTCGCACTGATCCCATTGTGAATGCAACTCCGGCTCGAATTCACGGCCATACGCAGTGTTCACCAGCCGTGCCACATTGAAATCCAATGGCGTGCGTCCAGCTAAGCCAGGTCCATTGACCATCACAGGCTTGGCGCTGCTGGAGGATTGCAACGAGTCGCTCTCGCAGCTGTGCTGGCTGTGCGTGCTGCTGACGGCCGCTGCACTTGCCTTGCTGCCCAGGCTGAGCGACTCCGACAGCGGCTCATCGCCAGCATAATCGTTGTCCAGGCAGCTCAAGTCGTGCCCCGTTGCCGCAGCCCCTTTGCTGGTTAATGCATCCACCACTTTGAAGGCCACACAATACCGATGACTCAGACAGGCGATCACATTCTCGGCCAGACACAGGCGCAATGGCACAAAGTTCAGCTGCACGAAGAACTTGAAGGGTAGGAAATCGATGAACGAGAATCGCGGCTGTGTATTCTCATGCACACACTGTGTGTATTCATACAGATAGATGCGATCCCTGCTGCTCACGATAATGTTGCCCGACGTCTGACAGCATTGCACCAAGTCTGGTGGACTGCGCAATGGCAGCTCGATCACATCGATGCTCTCCACCAGAGGCGTCTTGGGCGTGGTCATCGAGGCGATGCGTATGGTGATGGGCAGCTCGTTCAACTTGGCATCGGGAAACTTCCAAAAGTTGGCATAGATGCGCACAAACATTTTGGTGTCGTCCTCGGAGCAGACAGTGTTGCTGTTGCTGCTCGATGTGCAGCTAATGCTGGTGCTGTTCGAGTGCACTGGACTGCCAGCCTGCTCCTTCTCCAGTGTGAGCAGGTATTTACCTATATCAAAGAGTAAATATTAGTATGATTATATTATTTATAGAGTATTCAACTCACCTGATTCGCAGTAGATCATTTGCACTACCTCGCCAACTGTGGCCAGCGTATATCTGGCTGGCATGCGCTCATCAATCGTTGGCGGCGGCGGCGATGCTGTGGCATCTCTGGCAGATGCCTCTTCCTGCTGCACATATTCTGGCTGCTCGGACAACTGCAACTGCAACGGCTTGCCAGCAATGTCGTAGATTTCAATGAACTGCTCGGCGCTGCTGATGGCGATGCGATTGTTGCCAATCAAGGTGGCTGCCAGGATGTCGCCATTGAGTGCGTATGTCTGCTGCTTGGCAAAGTTGTATGCCTGCAATATCTTCACCATGACAGCGTCGTTCACTGCAAGCAAATCGCGTAAAACGAGTGAGACACTTGAACAATCGTAATAAAAATCGGTTGACTACAATGCGAATGCGATACAACGCCCCAGTGACTTCATCGGCCGGCGTTCATCTGCGACTGTCTCGACTGTATGACTTGCTAGCTTCTGACTACCCCCAAAAATTATGGTCGACTGTCGAGCGGCAGCGATGACGACCGTCTGAGTGCTGACGAGTACCCAGACTGAGACCTGAAACCGAGACCGAGAATGAGACTCAGTCTGAGTGGGCTGCTTCTGCTCGGTCAAGTGGCAATGGCTCTGACTCTGACTGTTGCTGTTGCTGTTGCTGTTGCTGTCGCTGTCGCTATCGCTGTTGCTGTTCTCGTGGGCATGAACCATTAACATAATTGTGTTATTTTTTTTTTAAATTTAGGAGTTTGAGATATGCGTCGAGTAATTCTAGTAGCACTGTGAAAGGAAGGGTCTGTCATCTTGAATTACCACCATCTAATTGAAATGAATTTTAATAACTCATTCGTTCTGCATTAATATGCTGGTCACAGACGCTAATCAAATACGGAAATACACACACACATACTGTATTAAGTGATACTGTAAAGAGGGCTGCTCAGCATTCAATATTTCGAATTAAAAAAATTGTGTTCTTAAAAATCAAAATATGTGTTATTGATATTTCGAAAATACAATTATTTCTTGTATTTAATTGCAATGATACAAATTTAATTCATAAATTTTTGTTATTCATTTTAGAGTTTCAATCATTTTTGTATTTATTTTTGGAACGAGTGAAAATTAAAATAATGAGATATATATTTGGTTTAAATATTAGAAATATAATTTGTGTATTTAATTTTAGAAAAGTTCAAATAAAATTATTCAAAACAATATGTGGGTTCGAATATACAAAATCAACACATATAAATAAAAATGTCAATAAAATTTAATTGTTTTACTTTAAGTAAAAATAGTAACGCCATAAAATATTTAACTAGTAATTAAAAATAGCTAAAATAGAAATGGAATATACATGATTGTTCATCACAACTGCTTTAACTATTACAATTTTATTGGACTTGCTAAGTGAAGCTCGGAATATTTGTCATTCACTTGCTAGGCTATAAAAAATAGCTTATTATCTGTTGTGAATGGGCGACTTGAATACAAATCGTTAAGTGATTTTTGATGGACATGACATGATATATTAATACAGGTCAGTGCTGCACCTGCCACATCCGTTTGCCTTTAATCGTTTACCCAGCGAAATTAGGTCACAACAATATTCATATACACAAACACGCCCACGCACATCCTTCACACACACACCCACCACAGCAGGAACTGTCACAGGATTTAGGCATGCAATAAATACATATACTATATACTATAGTGTAGATGAGAATATCACTCGAAGTGAGCTGGGCTGGGCTGGGCAGGGTCAACGTGAGTTTACCTAATTAAGCCATAAATTGTCAGACATAAAACACTGGATGGAATCAAGAGTGTTAAAGGAATGTAACCTTAGTGGTATACTATATAGTAAGCCGACGCACCCACAACTTGACCGGCGATTACTTGTTCCGGTGGGAACAAGAACACAAACCGGAAATAGATCAAAGCACGACACGAAATATTCTATTTTTGACCAGTCGCCTAAAAGGTCTTGGGTCAAACGCAAATCGATAATTGTTGTGATAATAAATACGAATGCGTCGTGCATTAACCCAAAATGAACAAATCTGTATACACACACACACACACACACACACACACACTCGCAAATATTCATATTTGTGTGCGTTGCATTTTGGCAAGCGGCATTCGAAAAAATCAATAGTTAAGCTGTTGCCAAAACTTTATATAATATGCGGCAATTAGAATATAATAAATATAATCACAGATAATACAGCAATTAACACTATAGCTGCAATTAAATTGTAAATTATTCGCCGCTTCGGCTTTAATTACTAAAACATTAATCGTACAATCAAATTCCCAGCGGAAATAGCGATGTTGTCGGCTTCCAGTTTTATAGCGTTCAGTTTATATTCCTTGACTAAAAGTCCACATTTTAGAAATTTATTAGTCACTCATTATACACAACGAAAATTGTATGATGTTACTTGGAAAACACACTAATTAGACTAAATCTGCCTGTTTACATTCTTTTCAATGCCAGCGTTACCACATTGGTAATATGGTTGGTTGACCACCAAACAGCTGACTACATTAGAGGTCTGGCAACACCACAAGATTGCATTAAAATTAATCACATGAATTATTTCGAAAACTCAAATGAATTGCTTAAAATTGTGAATTTTTTTCATTTGTTGTCTTAAAGAATACATTGATGATCTTACTGCTAACACCAATCTTTACACTCCAATCGATGACTTCAATCACAGAGCGCCCGGCAGATTTCAAATTTCAAACATCCGACGCCGCGGCATATTTTAATGTAAGCGTTGCCACGGGGTTGGCAGACCGGGTGATTTGCAGCTTCGCAACACTGGCGACCACTATAGTTGTCCTTTTTCTTCTCATACTCAGCTGTTGTCGGCGCTTGTTGGTTGCGAAATTAAACGCGCAATTTCAACAACACGGTTTAAATGTTTAAATTTGAGAATATGTGAACTAAAGTGTAATCATGAGCAATTCAACACGTGCCTTTGTTGGCATGCAAAACAAATACGACCGCGTTGTCTTGCTGGTGGACATGGATTGTTTCTTCTGCCAAGTCGAGGTAAAACAACAACCAGAATACGAAGGAAAACCTTTAGCCGTGGTTCAATACAATGCATGGCGAGGAGGCGGCATTATTGCTGTTAACTATGCCGCACGGGCCAAGGGCGTGACGCGCCACATGCGCGGCGACGAGGCTAAGGAGCTGTGTCATGACATCATCCTCTGCCGGGTGCCCAATATCCGAGAGAAAGCGGACACCAGCAAATACCGCGATGCGGGCAAGGAGGTGGCCAATGTGCTGCAGCGATTTACACAGCTGCTGGAACGCGCCTCGGTGGATGAGGCCTATCTGGATATCACTGAAACAGTCAACCAGCGTGTGGACCAACTGCAGACGGTGAGTAACTGATTTATCCCTCTATACCCGGCTTTTAAATCATTTGATTTGCAGGGCGCCTTTGCGCTGAAGCCTCAGGAACTGGTGAATTGTCATGCCGTCGGCTATGATAATATTGGCGAATATGTGAATAAGATCACCAATCGATTTGCCAATCCTTATGTGGACGATGACCGCTTCATGCTCTCCTACGATCCCAATGATTTGCCAGCTGTGCGGCAAAGTGATTTGCGTCTCCTGATCGGCGCTTGTATTGCGGGCGAGGTTCGCGCAGCGGTCAAGGCGGAAACTGGCTATGAATGCTCGGCAGGTATTGCACACAATAAAATACTGGCCAAGCTGGCGGCGGGCATGAATAAACCCAACAAACAGACCATTTTACCGCTGGCGGAGATTCCTGCACTGTTTGACCAGCTGCCCGTGGGTAAAATTAAAGGCATGGGTGGCAAATTTGGCGAGACAGTTTGTGAGACGCTGGGCGTCAAGTTTCTGGGTCAGGTGCTGAAGTACAGCGAATCGGAACTACATCGCAAACTGGACGAGAAGAGCGGGTAAGTCAAGCACAGCCATTTCCATATAGATTTATTTAATGTGAAATTGAATGCAGCACCTGGTTGCACAACATTGCGCGCGGCATTGATCTGGAAGCTGTTACTCCGCGTTTCTACTCGAAAAGTATTGGTTGCTGCAAAAAGTTTCCCGGTCGCAACAACATAACAGGTCTCAAGACCTTGCAGCATTGGCTAAGCGAGCTGGCAAGTGAGATAAATGATCGGCTGGAAAAGGATTTCATTGAAAACAATCGCAAGGCCAAGCAAATGGTTGTGCAGTATGTGCAGGACATTGATGGCGACGAGGTGGCCAGCTCCCGTTCCACACCCATCAACCAGAGTGATCAGGAGACGCTGGCCAAGCAAGCAATAGAGCTCATCAAGGCCAACACAAAGACATTTCTTAAAGCTGGCAGCGAGTCGGCACTCAACAATGCCATCAAATTCCTGGGCATAAGTGTGGGCAAGTTTGAAACCGCATCGAATGCACAGAATAGTCTGCAAACAATGTTTGCCAATCAGGCAGCCAAGAAGCGTCGCATCAGCGTGGAGGATGGTGTAGAAAAAGCGATTGTGGAGCAAAAACCTAAACAAACTGAAGAGGCTAAAATGAAGGGTTTTTTTGCGAATTATTTGCAAGCAAAGAAAAGCGATCCAAAAGTAAATGATGGAGCAAAAGAGAAAGCTAAGGAATCGGAGCAAGCAACAGAGTCCAGAGAAATTGAACCAGTGCAACAAACAAGTCTAGCGGAAATCCCGACTGTTGCACCAACAAAGAAGAGTTTTTTCGAGCAGTACAAGCGAAAACTGATTGAAGTCTCTGTTGCAGATGAAGGAACAGACGATAAAGCTGCTCCAATTTCAACGCCACCTGAGCTGAAGGAAAGTTTCTTTGCCAAGTACTTGCAGCAGCGCAAAGAGGAAAAGAAAACAACGGAACAATTGAATAAGTCAGCTGAAGATAATGACTCTTCGGATATGCAAGGACTGGCTGCCGAACTCGATGAGGTCGAATCAAGTATCACAACTACTCAAGAGGAGCCAGCGCCAGAGGAGCTGCCATCAACATCGAAACGTAAATTCGAGCAAGTCAATACAATCGATTCGATGCCAAACAGCGACTACAAGAGCAGTTATGCCGAGTTTGCAATGCCAGAGATACGTGACGATTTAATTAAGATGGTCAAATGCGATGAGTGTGATGCTCAAATACCCGATGATATCAAGGCCATTCAAACCCATCGAGATCATCACTTTGCCCAGCAATTGAGCCGTAAACTGCGCGTCGAACAGCGCGAAGAAATGCAGCGAAGTCGACTGGAAACCACAACTACAACGGCTCCCTCACCCACCGCTAAAGCTGTGCCTGCCAAGAAAACAAAGAAGAATGCTGGAACAACGACAACAGCAAGTACCGCAAAGCCTGTCAATAGTATTACTAAATTTCTGACCGCCAAGCCAACTGAACCACCTGCCAGTTCTAGTGGAGTGCAAATGGAGCTCTGTTCCGAGTGCAAGACATACATTAAAAATGTCGATATGCCAGAGCATTTGGACTATCATATGGCTAAGAAATTACAACGAGAACTCAACCAACTGGAGGTGCGCACAATACCTACCTCAACCAACAAGAAGATATCTCCAGCTGCCAAGAAACAGATGAGTAGCACCCTCAATTCCTCAGCGGGTAACAAGTCCATTACACAATTCTTTACTCAAAGCAATTGAATTGAAGAAATTAAACAAACAAACTTCAAATTGTAAGTCTTCGTCAAGTGGACTTTACTTTGTTTGTTTGACATGTCCAGTGCCTCCATAATATAGCTGCAGTTAAGTATTATTAAATATCTTTTAATTACGTGAAGTTGTTTTTTTTGTATACAATCGCATTCAAATTACTTTAAAATTGTTGTTATTATTACTTCATCAAAGTGCACAGATTGTAGATTATATTGTCCCTGAAAAGTTGCTCCAAAATGCAAATATATAAAGAAATAAATCTTACTGAGTTGAGATAATAACTTTTTAAAAAATTGTTTAACAAACAAATGTTGAATTTTTTCTTTTCTTCGATTATGCTAACAAATATATCAATCAATAACAAATTAAACCTAGTTTATATTTAAAATTGAGTATATAATATAATATACAATGGATATGTTTTGCAACTGTCTTGTCTTTGAGCTTATAATTAAAATTACTATGTGCTTCTAGGCAGATAAATTGAGTTCCTGATCCTTAGAAGTCTTCTTCTTGACTCCAATGGCATCTGCTTCCTTTAACGTTGTGGGCAACACAACATTTGTGGTCTCGGGGAAGAAGAGAGTCAGCACTCCGCTGAATATCGCAGCGGACGCAAAGAGAATGGCAGGAGCATTTGCATAATACTTGGCCTAAAGTGAGAGATTATTAGTTAGACTGTCAAAAAGGATATAATATAAACTTACCAAGAGGGGAGTTTGTGGAGCGATCATTGATCCAAACCTTCCCATCATCGAGCAGAAGCTGAGCAGACTATTTCTGAGATTGGTTGGATAGATCTCCGAGGCAAAGAAATAAAGAACCTGAAAACTGGCCGTAATGGTCAGCTTGCCAATCAAGAAGAGCACCAGCTGCAAGACGGGCTGATCATCTGAAGCAAAGATGGTGCCAATGCAGCAGAGGCCACTGAACAACATGAGGCCACACAAGGAGTAGCGTCTGCCAAAGCGATCCATGATGAGAAGAGGCAGAAAGAAGCCTGGAATCTCGACGAGTGCAATATATGCAAAATTATTGTACTTGTCGCCATCCAGCAACACCACATTCAAGCTGAGGCCATAGTAGACGAGCACATGGACAATCCAGCACAAGGAGCAGTTGGCAATGCGCCACTTGAAGTTGCTGAATGCCTCGCGAATGGGAAACTTGCTCTCCTCGGACTGCTGCAGTTTCTCCTGATTCGCAATAACCAATTTGTCCAACACACTCTCCGACAACTTGCGCTTATTCACCTTGGCGGCTCGGCGCAGAATATTCTTGGCATGCTCCTCCTTGCCAACGCTCAGCAGCCAGCGCACGCTCTCGGGCAGAATCCAGAAGTAGGCCATCAGTATGAGAGACGGTCCATAAGCAATTTGCAGCAGCGAGCGCCAATTGAGATAGGTCTTGGCAAACATGGCCAGAGCTACTTCACCCACTGCATAGAAGATGGTAATGACGCTGCAGGCGAGCACTCGGCGCTTGGGCCCAACCAGCTCAATGCCGATGACGAAGCACGTTGAATAGAGCGTGCTGCTCGTCATGTTGTCCAGGAACTCGAAGACCAAGAACCAAATGTAGCTGGGCGAGAAGGAGCGCACAATGCCCAGAATGGCACCCAAAGTGCCGCCCAATGCAATGGAAAAGCTGCGTCCATATCTATAGACAAAAATGGTAAATATATAATAGCAGTTTTAAGTGATGTGGGAAAAACGTTACCGATCGGCCACAAAACCCCCTAGGGGGATTCCAACGAATTGTCCGATATTGTTGATCGTGCCCACAAGTGATAGTTTCCACTCGTCGTCGCAGTAAATGCCAAACTATAAATAAAGATGCCATTAAGAAACATATTTGTAATGATGAGTGGATCTGCAACGTCGAGTTTCAACAATGAAATATACTTATATAATGGAAAAGTTTTCACATTAAATCAGTGTAACAATAGATTTATTTCGCTGCTCATTATTCACTTGAGTAGCCAGTTTGTCTGTGACTTGTGTGATTCGTTCTCGTTTGCATATCTAATCTGGAATGCTTCCATACGAGCACTTAAACTCGTACTTGGACTCGCATATCGCAATTCTGGTTGCCCCTGAAAATTGTACGACAGACCGTTATCCAGACGCCGCCCAGACAAGCCTCAGATGTGACGTATTTATCTTGTATATATATGTTGATACTAGATTGTATCTTGCCCATTTGCGCTTATCAAGCATTCTTAAGCAATTGCTGTTTATATCCAAAAACATAAACAATTTTATTAAAATAGTTCCACATATCTCCCGCTTCTTCTCAAAGATGGTAGTTAGTATACATTTTACTCGATGATGTCAAAATGTTCTTAAATATTTAATAAAAAGAAAATGTATCTACAAATTGTGCGAACTAGATAAAAATATTTTTGTTTTGTATCCACAATGTATTAAGGATTTTTAAGAATCCAAATATTTTTATAGGATCAATGGAATTATATATGTAGAATAAACGATTTATAAATTAATAGCAAATTTTGCTTATAATAATCACATAATTTTTATTACAGCCTTTTTACTCGTATTTTGAATTTATTTATAGTCAAAGGGTTCACTCAACCCTCGAAGGTCTACGCAGATCTGTTGGTTCAGCTGATGAACTCGTTATGAGTGTTATAACTTCAATGTTACTATACTGAACTATTTTGTAATTTACTATGAAGTAAAACTGAGAGTTAGTTTGAAACATTAATTAATTTAATTAATATAATAACTCTCTTGACCGAATCCTAACAGTCAAATTTTCGTCCTTCCAAAATAAATTAATAGAATAATTCACTCTTTATTGTTAATTTTGTCAGGTTTAATTGATTTTTAATAAGGCGTTGGTCGCAATGCAAATAATTTAGATATATTAAAATTTTAATTTAATATATTTAACAAAAATATGTATTTATCACAGCTATGCAAAGTTGTATATTTTTGTTTTCGATATAGAGGCATTGTGATCTTCTTCAACAATTGCCTATGTTCCCTACTAAATTTATTTACTGGATTAAATTAATCTATGATTTAAATTAATATTTTACAATATTGTGAGCCAGAGCAACTAAAACCTTCAGGCTACCGTCTACTTAATATTCATCTAAAAAACTCCTATTCGTAGATCAATTATTGTTCCAAATATAGTTGGAGTTGTCACTGTTTATATAAATGTTGATAAAGGAATCGATTTGATTCCCGGTAATGCTTCTAAGCTTTAACTTTAACAAGTCGTAGGGTTAATCAGTTAATTGCCTGCAGCTGTCTGTTTAGTTCTTATCACGACTAGTAGATCGTCTAGGCCCCATTTGAGTATATAACTGACCAACGACGATCGTAAACGATTAAATTTGAGTTTTCCAAGTCATTGAACTCTTATAACATTTGAATTACAAGTTTGTAAACGTGGAAGACTACGATGTCTACTCAATTTTACACTGGCTCTGGATCAGCCCATTTTCTGAGCTACTGTAAAGAAGGTTGGTCCAGTGGAATGTGCAGAAATCGGATGACTTATTATCAAAGTCCATGTTTGTCTGGCGTTTATTGGCTGATAAGTCTCGGGGCCCCCATCGCTCGTTGACGTGGTTAATCGCTAAAGGAACTTTGATACTCACGTCATTGGAAATCGTAAGTTCTTCGTTGCGGAAAATGAATTCATTGTTGGGACAACTCTCGATCTTGCCCCTATTGTAATAATTGGCTAAACAAATATTATCCGATTGATTCCAGCTGGCGAGTTGTTCATTTTCATAGCGATTACAACTGTCCATGTCCTTGCCATTCTTTGGTATGCTGTACTCCGTCCAGGGCTCCTGATATCGGCTATTGGGGCCATCACATTCTGTAATATTACATCTGTTGATTCGAAGTTGTTGCACGTTAGAAGCAATCTAAACTCACGAACAGCAGCCGGCAACAATATTCACCTGTGCCCCACAGTGCTGGCTGTGAAAACATATGTCACTGAGAACATGGCATGAAACATCATTGGCAAACAGATCAGCAGAAAGATGACCAACTGAAAGCGACCAAATTGCCCAATATGCTTCAGTATGGAATCGAGTGTAATATCCTCGGGATCTTTGGTATTAACGGCAGTAATCGGAGGGTTTTGAGTATCGACAGTTTCTGTTGTTGCCATTGTTGTTGGTGTTGTTGTGGCTGGTATTGCCGACGGCGGCGCTTCAGAGTTGTTGCCCATGGCTGTCAATTGTTTACGCAAAATGTGCGTAGAAATTTGTACATTTATTGAGTTTATTTATACGCGCACGTTTTTATTTGACTTTTGCCAAGTTTATTTTTAAATCCGCACAATTTGGACGATGTTCACGGCACGGAAACGCGAGACACACTGCGAGCGTGATCCACAGCCCCACAACGATCAGCCCCCAATGCCTCGAGGTTGTAGTTGTGATTGTGGTTGTGGTTGCTGTTGCTGTTGCTGTTGTGCTCTCTGCCGACTCCGGCCAATTGTAAATTGGCCTCTCATTAGGCCCTGTCCTGTCGAGATACACACAGAAACTACTCGAGCGTAGGTGCTCTCCATGGTGATAAGATTACTCAATCTTTTAGTTGATGTTGTGCTTTAGTTTGAGCCTATACAGCAATGATTATGATCGTATCCCCTACTGCAGATAATCAATGTATTGTGCACAAATGTGTCGGCGTTCTATTGGTGAATCGTTGTCGCCAGTGAAAGTGATTGTTATTGTCTTGCCTTTCATTCAAAGTCCACTGAGGTGCTCAACAAATTTGATTAGCTGACGGAATTTTACGGTTTCGATTATGTGAAGTGAATTATAACTAAATAATTGGGAAGTACTTCATTCATAATTGCCAGTGTTTAGTTATTTTTGTATATAAAAAAAACAAATTATAATATTCTGTCGAAATAGTATTTCCCTAAAATAAATGAGGGCACAGCTGCATAAGCAACAATTTGAATGTGAAACATGCATTGCTTAAGTAAACAACTAACTTTTACTCATTTTTATTATCTAATTCTTTGCGGTGATTTTAATAGGTTTTTTTAAATTATTCTTTTTAGTTATTTTGGGACATGTTTCACTCGCTGTTCACGTGATATTTCCATAATGATTTACTCATTTTTATTTTTATCTTGCTTTCTATTTAAAATGTATTACAATTTGGCAACTAGCCAAAAAAGATAGAAAAAATAAAACTAACGATCAGTTTCATACATACATTTGCACGTAATACTATAACAATTACAAAGCTGAACTAGAACCGGTTGCGAAAACCATTAGTAACGTGTCATATTCAGTTCTAGACACAACTTATTTCTTACAACTTCACACGATTTTCCAATTAGAGAATTATTTTTTTGTAGATAAATCACTTTATGTAATAAACTTGTTTGTTTAAGTTTGTTTCAGTTTGTTTCTTTAAAAGCGTAAATAAATATAAAAAAAAAATTGAAAGTAAATGATCACTGACCTTTTCAAGTATTTCGGTATCGAAGAGTAAAAGTTATCGAACTTGACCTACTAATAACCAATTACTGCAGCATTTTTAAAGACTTAATCTGCATTTTTAAAATGCGTAGAAGAATAAATTAGATGGCATTTAGTTGCAATAAATTTACAAAAATGACACTTGCTGAAATTGTTTTTTTATAAATTAAATAACTGCGACTTTGTTAAGAAAGCACTCACAGCCATAAAATGTATTGAAATATAAGCAAATTAATCTACACGTGCTTTCCAAGTTGCACAGGGTTTAAGTCCAATTTGTTTTTTGACATAGTCATAACTACTTGCGCTTATCAATTTAATCAATTCGGCTAACAAATCGTATACTCGAGACTCGAGTATGAGGGGCCGCAATAAAAAATGTTAATACTTATACATCAAATTTGTAGTATAATTTGCGTAGCATTGTATTATCTCTGCCCTCTCATCTTTCTCCTCACTCTCACGCTGTCGCTCTTTTTCTCTCACAATATCTCCGTCTCTTTGCGGTTTGTTTATGAATGAGGCACGAGACCCACGTTCATATTTTAGTTGTTTATTTATGTTTGATGTTGACAACATTTAGTTTTTGTTTTCTTTGTTTGGCAGTTTTTTATGAATGAATAATGGCAAAGAGAATGAGAAGGTGAAACAGAGCGCTGTAGTAAATTAGATTGTGTCTGTGTGCACATGTGGTTAGTACAGTGTTTAACAAATTTATTTATCCCACTTATCGTCTATTAACTATGCTAAGTGCGTCAGCAATTGCCGCTTGGCAATTTTCATTCATTATGGAAATTTTTGACAGCATTGTATTAATTTAAATACCTATTCAATATGTGATTCGTATTTATTTAAATTAAATTGCTTTGCTTTTTGCTCAATTCTCCTGAATTATTAGCTTAAATAATTTGTAGTGCCAATTCTCGGGTAAATAAATATAACCCTTAATTTGTAGTAAATGTAAATATCAATTAATGCAATACTTACCACAACTTTCCTATATTATTTATGTTTTGTGCTCCCTGGTGAGTAAATAAAACGCATGTTTATTATTTTGTTTGAATATATCTAAACACATACCTTTATTTAATGAATTCAAAAATTGTGTTAAATTCTGATTTACTTTTTTGTTTGGTTTTCCACTTCTCTCTCCATTTGTGGTACATTTCAATTTACTTCACACGCAATACATATAGAAAGTATCTCCTAATATTCCAGTGTTCATTTGTTTTTGTGTATCTTTTTCTATTTAGTTTTCTTTATTTTTTTTTTATATTATTTTTGCTGGTATTTGAAGTAAAAATTTGACTCAAAACACATTTAGTTCGAGAACGCAACACATTTAGCTTGTAATTGGTTTGTTTAAAAATTCTTTCATATTTTTGTTTTCCATGCTAAATTTGCGGTATTTATGAATGTTTGTATATGGGTATGTGGATAATAATTACACTACCAGTTGTTCAACTGTATTTCGGGTCACAGAAATTTTACTGCATAATTATACTTTGAATTTAAAATCTATTGATATGTCAATATCATAGAGAATTTCCTTTTCGCCAATTGTAAAAATTGCATTCAATTGAATTGAAACTGAAAATCTTTTTTGAAATCTTATTATTCTGAAGTATTTTAAGACCTTAAATGGAAATTACTATTTGAAGCCATTCTGACACATCGAAAAAATAATTATGCAGTCTAGATTTAGGGATCCGAAATGCGGTCAATCAACGAAACAATCAGTGTTATTATAATGAGATTATGGTATACGGTGTAACTGACTTAAATACGATACGTGATTGAATTTCAACAAAAATAAATTGTTGTTGTAAATGTGTATATATATATATATATGTATTGTATATATATGATGTATATGAGCTGTGAATAAATACATCTGCACTGGTATTAATCATTACATTAATCGGTTTAAATAATTCACTTAATAGCTTGATCATTTTTTAGTAATAATGCTTTTCACTTTTTCTTTTTGCTTTTAAATCTATAAATTCAATTATAATGCACTTAACTTTGTGAGCGTGTGTGTGTGTGAGTATCTCCATTTCAATTTATTGTTTAACATATTTTTGAGATGCCTGTGTGTATGTTGTTGTTGTCGTATGTGTGTGTGTGTGTGTGTGTATGTACTTTGAATGTATGTGAATGTGTCGTGGTTTCGGTTTGCACTATGTTTTTCCGCACAGACATACACACACGATGATTTGAGTTGTTGTCCATATATATGCTTTATATATATGTAAATACTTTATAATATAATTTTTATAGAATTGTAAATATATTGTAAATAATGTTTGCTTTTTTTGTTTGTTTTTATTCTTCTTTTTTCATTTCTTTCATTTGTTTCTTTGTTATTCAACATATCCTTTTAATACCATTTTTGTTGTACATTTCACAATGCTGAATTAATACCGTTTTTACCGATGTTTATTGTATGTAGTTTAATGGTTTTATTTGTTGAAACTTCTTTCAGATCGTTCTGTGATTATGTTGTGTTCCGTTATGCATGTCTGTAACATAATGTATATATGTATGTAAGTATTCTTGTACATCTCGCCTTGCATCGTCTCTTCATATGGGATTGAAACTGAAACTGAATTCTGTTTACAAAATTGTTACTCGAACATTTTGAATATGTGTTATTCACAGCTGTTCTCAGTTTCAGTCAATTTGAGCTGTTATCAATTCCAAGTTATCATTAAATATATTGAATTCTATTTATCGCGACTTTAAAACACAATCCCATAGATCAGATCATTCTAGTCATGTACGGTACGAGTTTATCTTTTAAAGCGTCTTGCTTTTGTATCTATGAATGCAATGCAATTTATTTGAATCTCTTTTCATATTGTTTTTTTGCTTGTGTGTGTTTTTTACTTCTGTATAGAGTCATAGTACACATTTAAGAATAATGTTAAATATTATTGTTGTACACAGATAAACAAGTTTTCATTTCACTTATCGTTTCATTTCAATACCCTTACTATTTTAGTGTTTATTTTCCATTATTGTTTATCGTAATCTAAAAATTGTTCAGTGCTGCTTTCGAATACAATTTATACTAAACATCATGAATTTGACGTTTTCCCCCATTCACATCAATTACCTTTGACTCTATATTTGTTGTTGCCATATACAAAAGAGTGTTGTTTTTAGACCTACTATATGCTGTTTATCATTTTGTTGTGGGCTGTGCAATGAACAGAAATGTATTTTATTGAGCTCTGGGGCCCATCAACTACATTTTGTAACATTCATTCAATTCAATTTGACTCTTCGCTATCAACAACACATCGTATCAAAGATTAAGCGGTGCTGTGTGCTACTTTACGAGTACCTAATCTTCACTTTAATAGTTTTAATTGTTTGAAAATCTCCAAAAATTGGTGGTTCTGAAACCAACTGTTTTATGTTTACTTAAAACCAAAAAGAAAACCCGTGAAATACATATATCGGCAAACAAAAATTTGCACTACAAATTGGCACTATCTTTTAGTTTGGTTTGGTTTGTGTTCGTTTTTACCACAATTATAACGCAAATATTTTTTTTTCCGTTTTTTTTTTTTATCATCGATCGACTTAAATATATTTATCCAAAAACATTTTTTCAGGCATTGTCAACTATCTTTTTGTTTAGCCATATATTTAATAGTTGTTTTGTTTATGACATTGTTCATTTCATTTATTGAAGCTCTAGTTTTATGATTGCCTTGCAGTTTTCTACAACTTGTAAATACGTTCTTCAAATATTTGCTTGTTGTTTAACTATACTCATTATTATAGGACTGTTCTCTTGCGAAATATTCGGAAACATTTTCAAATCAAGCAAGACACAAAATATATACAAGAATGGAATACAAGAGAATTGCCTCAAAAGTATGCAACATTTTTTTGTTGCAAAAACAATGATCAGAAAATGGTCAAACTCTATATAGCAAGTTGATTCGAAAGAAGATAACAAAGTTTGGGGCAATCAGCATCAGCATTCCAAGTGATAAAATATCAATAACAATTTATTCACCATGTGGTCTTTGGCACACTTTTGAAATACGTTTAGTTAGTTTCAAACTGAAAATACAGCCACTTTTCGAATATTATTGTAAACCTTTCGCAAACGGTTGCATCTCCGATTAGTTAATTGATTATAAGTATATTTAATGTGTATTGTTGTTTTGCAGTTTGTTTTAAATAAGCTCCTTTTGCGCAATATGAACTTTAAATAGCTGTCAATGTTATTGGCTTTCAAATGAATTCACATAAATTTGCGTATTTGTTGAAATTCGTATAATTCCTATGTGTTGTTCCCCCAAAAAAAGCAAATTTGTATTTGTGCTCTTGTTGTTGTTGTTGTTCTTTTAAACAAAGTTCGTTTTGTTAAACATTTTTTGGCCAGTTGTTGTTGTTGTTTAGTTGTTGTTGTTGATCAATGATTTCCTGTTTTATCTGTGTCTTGTAATTGTTTTATTTGGCACAATTATGCAATACTTTTCATAGAGTTGAATGTTGGGCTACTAAGTAGTAAACGGGCCAACAACTGTGTGGGGTTGTGGGGCTCTGACTTACTTATGCTTTTATTATAATTTAATCTTATATTTTAAATATAAGTTGATCCCAATTGTTCAGTTTTATCAATTTTACGCTGCATTTTCATTCTTTTCTTTTTCTTTCAAATAAAAGACTGAGAGATAGAGACTCGTATGTTGAGTTGAGACACTTAACAACTAATTTCCTAAATTGCCATTGCTATTTTACGATTACTTCAAATTGTGTCTTCGGAAATGCAATTGTCTTTATAGTGATTTCATTTGTGTTAAGTACATACACATATATATAATAATTTTTTATACACTTATACAAACACACACATATAGTACATACATATTGGAATTTCATTGAAAACAGTTTGTAAGTTATATGTATATGCGGTGCGCCAATTTCTCATGCCAATTCCAAATCCGCTAGCCTGTAAACAATTTCTAGAGATATTATCTGTTTAATGAACATGTTGGAGAGTGCATGCTATGTATTCAATTCGTTTTTAATTTAAATTTTTTAAATGGTTTTCATTTATATACCATATACGTATGTGTGTATGCATTATGTATTTATTTCTTTGATCTATGTATATAAGTTATCGGTTATATGTTTGTATTTTCATTTATATTTTTTTGTGAGAAACCTTAGCTGTTTCGTATATTCGTATTTACTAACAATACGAGTATGCATGCCTTCTATTTTCCTTTTTCAATTGCTTTGATGAATTGGAATACACGTAGTTACTTTTTCTGCCTGGTATTCGAACCATACGAGAGATAATGCGGCAACAAAATGGAATACGACTAATTAAGGTTTGTTTGACTGGATTGTGTTTACACTGCGCAAAAGTTTTCAAAATTACCAAACGACTAAATTCACCATATAAGCAGCATAAACGAATCCATTTTTATTTTGTTTTTTCTTGTAAAGAACTTAGAATTTTGCACATATGAATTCCCTATCATCTAGTCATGTTTCTAGGCTTAGCTCGAGTCCTAATGACACCAGCTCTTTAAACTGCACAAGAGAGTTGATTAAGCAAAAGCTATACACATCTACATCACATACAAGCATCTGTGTAAGCACATGAAAGCTTAAAGCTTACACTCAGTGAATTGAACCGAGAGCTCCGAATTCTAGCCACAATTTATCACTAATTGTCCCTTTCCTAATCGAATGTCTCTGTTGCCGATTTCAGCTAGTGCCATTGGAATATCTTCTGCCAGTATTTTAGCCTGCTCTATGCGCAATTTTCACGAGTGTCACGTTTAAGTTATGTTATGTATAACAACGTCTAACACCAATATGTTTCTTAATAAATTTGCATATTTCTTACTTCAACCCGATTTAACCGATGTGTTTCCGTTTTATATGCTGATTTTGTTTTCTAAATTAAAATTTTCCTCCACTTTTTTTTTGGATATTAAATAAGAATATCTAAAATACCTTAAAAATTAGCTTCTTTTTTATTCCTTTTTTTATGTATATGTATATAAATATGTTTTTTTTTTATCTTTTTCTACATTTGCCATTTAACAATTGTTTATATCCGATCATCCGTTTTTTCAATCCATATGTCAAGTGCCTTAAATGCTTTTGTTTTTCGACTTATTGTGTAGAGTTTATGTTTTTTGTTTTTATTATTTGTAATTTTTTTTTTGTATTTTTCTTTTTGACATGTATTGTAAAATGTGAGCAAATACATTCAAGTGATTTGTAATTACACTGAGAGAAACATTTATATGTGTGTTGTGTATTAGTATATTTTGTTATGTTTTGCTGACTAATTGTTCATATAATCGGATAATGCTTCGAGAGTCGGTGTAATTTTTTGATCAACTACTACTTGCAGCTAAATTTTATTAAATAAATATTAAATACATTATTATTATTATTCCTAGTTGATATTTTTATAATTTGTTGTTTTATGTGTTCATTCTTTTATGTATTTTGTTTGTTCTCAAGTACTATAACGGGCAACTCTACACACTGGTTGTTGTTCTTGTAATTTTAGTTGTTGAAACTCGAATAGCTTTAAGCAATTGTGGGTCATGTGTCTCTAAAAGGGATAAGTTCTTTATGTCGAAAGGCTTATGTAAGTATGTAAGCATAGTATTGTAACTAAATATCATACATAAGCTGGGAAAGTTGATAGGAAAATGTCTAGAGAATTTTTGGTGGAAAGGTAGAAAACTCACACTGCCACAGAAATTGTCACACAAATGCTGTGTTATTTGGTTTTTGTTGTTCTCGAGTATGTGGGGCAAGAAGAAATTTGCTTGGTTTGGTTTTTAAGGCACCATTAAAATTGCTTTTCTTACACGTATTTTTCCTTTGCAAATTTACAAGTTTTCAACAAATTGTTTTAATAATTTACATACACATACACATATTAGTAAAAATTCATTTGAAATTGTTGAGCTATTGAGCTATTTTAAATGTAGTTTCTTTATACACACACATGCACATAATTAATTTATCCCTTTTGTTTTGTTTATGTTACAAATAGTCCCAGTCACTATCCGCTGTTAACCCGTCAACGTGCGTCATTCTCATTCTCATTCTCATTCTCCATCGCATTATATTACTATATTTTAATTGTTTTCCTTTTTTATCTTTTATTTAGTTGGTTTGTAACTTGCGCAAAAAATTTACTAAATATTTCAAATACAATTAAATACAAGTGTACATAATAATTTATTTAATATATGTATATTTATATATAGATATATAATTTATTTATATATAGATATACGGCTTTGCTTCCATTCAACTTTCTTAATTTCATTTGTTTATTTGTTGTTGGTTCAAAAATGATTGCTTCAAATTGTCATCAGCGAAATATTTGTCACTAAAATCACGAAATAGTTTCGCCATATATTTTGCTGCCTGTGTTGCACATTTTGCTTGATCCTCATTTTTTTTTTAAACATTAGTTTTAGTCAATTATAAGTAGAGTGTGGCTCTAAGCTAACAGTAATGCAATTATCATTATCATAATAGTATTATCATTTATCAATTCTGTTTCTTTTTATACTATTAACAATTTCCTGTAATCAAGTTTTGCTTCATAAGTGTCTTTATTATTATTTTAATTATTACTTGTATGCAAGAAAATGAGAGAAAGGAGATAAAAACTATTTTGAAGTTATTCATAAGCATTCGAAAAATTAATGGTCTTTCAAATCATTTAAAATGTGTATAATAATTAAATGATATATGCATTTAAATTGTTCGTGTTCTCTGGGATATGTTTGACATTATATGTTTTGTATAATTTTCTGCTGATTACAATAATTATGTTGTATTTATTTTTGTTGTGGATATGTTTGGGTAATTGTTTTTGTTTTATATCTGCCTTATGGTATAATTAAATTGTATAATCGAAATTTGACACATTTTTGCTGCCCATGCTGCATTTTGCAACTAATTTTAAATTGTTATTCTTTTAACTAGCTTACGGATTGATGTTTCGGCTAGAGCCTAACCTAACAGACATATGTATATATTTATAAATTGTATTTAATTTAAATTTATATGTTGGTGTCTGTGTGTGTGTGTTTTATGTGTGAGTATGTATGTAAATAAATTTTGTTTCTATTGTGGCTTCAAATTATTTGGTAATTTATTTAACAAGCCACAGTTGTGTTTGTTTTTTAATTAATTTTTGCTTCTTGCTGCCCAGCCTAAAATTAAATTTAAATAAAATTAAATTAAGTTTTGTTGTTTTTTTTTTGTAATTTTAACATTGAAAATCAGTTTATTTTTTGATGTTGTTTTGCGTATAAATTTAACAGCTAATGAATTAAAATTATACTTTAATTTAAGCATAATCGCAATAGTAATAATTAAATTAAATCCATTATTCTCATTTCATTTTCCACGCATTAGAAAAGTCTTTTTAATCGCCGCAAAAGTGCTTAAACATTATTATTGTAATTTGAATTTTGTCACTTAATTTAACATTTTCACTAAAAAACCAAAACACCTTGCAAATGTTCTAACAAAAATAAATTTGGCTTCAAATGTTTCCGCTCAGTTGACGTTTCAGATTTTTGTTTCTTTTTTTTTCATGTTGTTTGTTATTTTGTTTTCGTACAACAAATTATAACTAATTTTGAAAAATTTAAAAATCAAGTCGTATTTAATTTAGATTAATTTAATTTAATTAGTTCATAGTTAATATATGTATGTTGTTTAATCAATAAACAGAATAAATTTTGTCCTTCAGTCTAAACATATTCAAAAATCACAAATACAATTTCGATAACAATTACAATAATAAAAATAATAAAATTAAAAAT
The DNA here is from genome assembly GCA_035045625.1 of Drosophila formosana. Lineage (NCBI taxonomy): Eukaryota > Metazoa > Arthropoda > Insecta > Diptera > Drosophilidae > Drosophila > Drosophila formosana. The sequence continues at coordinate 20,443,622 of JAWNOW010000232.1, forward strand.
TATTATATCAATTAATATAGTATATGTTTGTTTGTATGTATATCCGTCATATTTATATATTTAATTGTATGTATGTATGTATATAAATATTAACAACAAACGCACAAAATTTGTCGTCTAACAAAGTGGAAATTAATTAATTAATTTCTTTATTTTTGTTATGATTTAGTATGTAATTTTTGTCTCTTTGTTTTGCTTTGCTTGCTGCTTGGCTTTCATTATTGTTAAATATTCTTGTTTTTTATTATGCTTAAATTTGTTGTATGTTTTTTTTTGTTTTTGTTTTTGGTTATGCGCATGCACAATTACTTGGCTTAAAATTTAATTGCATTTAGAAGTTTGCTTTTACGTTTGCTGTATTTGCTGTTTTTGTTTGTCGGTTATAATTATTGTTTGTTTTGTTTGTTTTGTCTTCATTTTGACTAAGCTTACAATTAATTGCTGTTCTGTTCTTACTCTTTGGGCACGCGTACCTTGAAGTAGAGTGCCCGAAAACGGTTTTAACATAAAGTTTTTCTTATTGTTTTGTTTTCTCTTCATTACTTTGTTTTAAACTTAATAAAAAATATCATAATTAATAAGAATCAATGAATAAATATAACGCGTATGTATTCTTATATGTCTGCATGTGTGGCTGTATGTGTCTATGAACGTGGTTTATGTTTGTATGTCCTTAATGTTCTCTTTTCTCCTCCTCCTACTTCTCCTCATGCCATGTGATTTGTTTAAAATGATTTTTTTTTGTTAATTTTTATACCTTTCTGCATTTTACTTATTGCTTATAATTTAACATTTGACGACACTTCTCGCGTCGCCGTCGACGTCGCCCTGCTGTCTGTTGTCAGTTGGTACAGCTTCGCGGCTCCAGTCCCTCGCTGCATTCGATTTGTTTTAGCTGTTGTTTGATGGTTGGTTGTTTTTGTGTTGTTTGTTGAATTTGCGTTGCACTTAGTGTATGGGTGTCTTAACAATTGCACTGGGCGCAATGTAGTGGTAACCAGGTATGGGCAGTCCAGCGGTCTCCATTGATATTCTGCAAAGTGAAAGACACGATTTAACTTCAATAACATTACAACAGATAAGTTTGATATTCAGTCGATGAAAGTCCTAAATATTGTTAAAAAATTTACCCTTATTTTAAAAAAGATATTGCATCGATGAAATCCCTAAATATTGTTAAGAATTTACCCTTATTTTAAAATTACTCTTCATACCCCAAGCGAGTATTATATTTGCTTTGGAAGTTTACGTTTTTTTTGTAGTATTTTTTCACTTTATTACAAACGCAGTTTAGTTTTTTTTTGTTTGTTTAATATAATTTTGTTTCATTGCATATAAATAGATTTGCTTGTCGGTTGGTTGTTCTGTAGCTAAGAATCGCGACTAAGGATAAAGCGATTCCAATTTAGTTAAGTGTGTCATCAGTGTGTCTATTCATGTTAAGTATTTAGTAGTACATTCATTATAAGAACTTTTTAGCTTTTGCTCAAACTACTTTGTATATACGAGTATGTATTTGTAAGTATTTATATGTATATATATGTATGTATGTATATAATTTGGTTATAAAATCGTAAGCCCGCTTAGCTTAAATAAATGTAAGTGTGTAATGTGTGTTCTGTATTACATTGTGTGTCATTTGTCTTATCAAATAATAATCTTAATTCGTAATTATATGTATATATATATTTAGTTTGTAAAGAGGAGAGAAATTTCAATTTCATTTTCCGAATACTTTCATTTCAACAATCGTTTTTTATCGTTTTCACCAATTCAAAAATAGTTTGGTATGTTTTCTTTTTTTTATTTGCAAGTAAAATAATAATAATAATAATAATGATAATATGTAATAACAAATTTACAATCGTATAATAAATACAATAATTTAGAAATAAGAAAATCAATGTGTACAACTAATCGAATTTTCGAATGATTTATAAACAATTCAAGACTTCAAGTCTAATACATAATAACGTTTCATCTTCCCTATCAACATATCTGGGTATACCTTATGTATTTCTTTCTCTTTTCCTCTTTCACTGCTGGTGCCTTCAAATGGCTTTCTAAATGATTTATTTTTTATTCTCTGTTTTTTTTTCTCAATTCAAAATTTTCATTATGCTTTATGCTTTTGTACGCTCATTTGCGTCGATTGCGTCAATTAGAGCGAATTGGTCCATTAAAGTCGCCGTGCCGAATTCATTTCAACACAATGCATTGGAATTTTTTCTTCAATTTCATAATTTTGTTGTTTTTTTTCTTTTACTTTTTCTTTTACATTTGCATGGAACTTCTTTAAGAAGTTTTCGTGTTGCTCGACAAATGACTGAAGGAAAAGAGGGGCAACGGGGCTTTATACTTAAAATACAATTAGTGCTTAAGGGCTAGTTAGAGAAAAATATGAATAATTACTTAGTACTTCAGATATTGGAGTGGGAGACTAATGACATCGCATATGTTACAGTGAATGTGAATGGGGGTCTGGGGGTCTGGGAGGAGGGTTGAATGTATGCTACCTGTTATCGATATTCGATATACGATATATTAAGCAATTCACAAAACTTTACTTCCTACGTTCATCTCTCTCTATTCTTCTCTTCGCTTTCTAAGGATGCGCTAAAATTTGGCAAATTCTATAATGTACGATATATGTTTATAACTATAAAAGGGACAAGGGCAAAACATCCTACATATATATGTATACTATATATATTTGTATGTATGTACTGTATTAATGTATAACACCTATTAGGAGTCTCTACTAAGGTCCTTACGCTGCATTTCACTTGGTCAAAATTTGATTACAATACTTGGGCTAATTCCACATTTTCTTTTGCTTTTAATATATTCGATAAACAATATTGTTCAAGTGCTTGAAAAATTCAATTCAAATATAGGTATACGTATGTTTAAGTAGCTGTCGTTTTTTTTTTTTTTTGGCAGTCCTATCTTAACTTTCATTTTCAATTTCCTCAACTAAACATTAATGCGGATACTAAAAAATTGTCTTCAAATTTCAAATACTTTTACAAATTTTGTTTCTTTTACAACTATTTTCCGTACTTGGTTTTTTTTTTTCTTTTTATTTTTGTAGAGCATAAAATTCTTGAAGAATCATGAACTCTAAAGCTGTCGCAACGCTAAAAACTGTTTTAAAACTAACCAAAGTAACTACTAACTCGACTATTATCAAATGATGATCGCTTTTCTCTTGCAACATGCTATTGGGCCTACCCCTAGTAGGGATTAAACTTGTTGCGCGCCTTCTCCGACTCGCCGCCGGTCTCTGTCTGATGCTGCCTAAAGCGCGAGGTGGCATAATGACCCTTGGCCCGATTCACGCCCGTGGTCTGCACCGGCGGTCCGCCGGGCGTCCCATTGCTGTTGTTGCCCAACGACGTCAGACTGAGCAGATCCAGGGCGCTCAGGTTCGAGAGGGCGGTGAGAGCGCCCGGTTTGGTCAGCAGTTGCAATGCGGAGGCCAACGAGCTGCCGCCCAAGGCAGCTGCTGCTGCTCCATTGCTCAGATTGTTGCTGTTGTTGCCGCTGTTGTTGTTGTTGCTGCTGTTGTTGTTGTTGCTGCTGCTGTTTTGGGTGCCATTGGCGGCATAATTGGGGGCGTTGTTGGTGCCATTGCTGCTGGCGGTACTGCTGCTGCTGCTGCTGTTGTTGCCGTTGTTGTTGTTGGCGGTGCTGCCGGTCAACGAGACGGTCAAACAGCTGTTGCCATTGACACCGGCAGCTGCTGCTGCGGCGACAGCGGCCGCTGCAGCGGCACCGCCAACACCGCCAGCACCTGCCGCAGCAGCGGCGGCAGCTCCGCCAGCAGCTGTTGTTATGGCTGCAGTGCCGTTTTGGGCTGCCTGATCCTGTAGATTGGCCTTCTGCAGTTCAACGCTGTGGATGAGGTACACGGAGAGAGAGATAGAGCCAGAAAGAAAGAGAAAGGAACATATGGGATATTGTTTTCTTTTGGTTTTTGCAGGTAAGTTTTTAAAACAATTTTTCTTTTTTTTTTTTTTTCTTTTGGTTTTGTGATTTTGTGGAATTGAGTTGGTTTCATTTGATTTATTATTTTTTTTTTATTGAATTTCTTTAGTGTTATGCAAAAAAGGTTAAGGAGGTTTTTGTGTGGAGGAACGGTTCGGAGTAAACGGATGGTATAGCAAAGTTCTGTCAAGAACTTTTGACGCTATTTGGTTGGTTTGGTTTTTGTTTGTTGGTGGGAGCGGCGTTCAAATATTTTTGAATTTTTTTTTTTTTTTTTTTGGATGGTAGGAGTAGAAAACTTGTAAATATATATATTTTTTGGTTGGTTGGTTGGTTGGACATGACCGAAACAGTTTTGAAGAGTATTTTGAATTTGAGGGATTGAACTTTTTGATGTTTTGTTGGTGGGATTTTTTTGTTGTTGATGGTTAAGTTTAGTTTGTTGCGGGTTGGGGGAGAGAGGAGCATAGTATTATTATTTTTTATTTATTTTAAGTGATGGTTTTTTGTTTGTTTGGTATTATTTTATTTTTAGGTTGAGGTGAGTTGAACTGCAGAGTCTTTATTGAAGTACCAATTGTTTATTCAGTTTCGATTCCAGTGTGTGCGCGAGCAAAAGAGAGCGACAGACAGAGTGTGTGAGAGAGACAGAGAGTGCGACGCGTGACGAAGTTTTAGTTGGTGGCTGTCCATCTTGCTCCTGCTCCTCCTCCTCCAAAATAACGCCTGCAGAGCTGAGCTGAGACTCGTTGTATATAGGTGGATATACGTATATACATCGATGGGTAAGACTAGATGCTAATTAGGTTGATATATTGATAGTTTAGAATTAATGGTTTTATAAAACAAATTAATAATGCTAAGATTTTAGAGTTTGAGTTTGATTAATTTTTGCTGTGCTGAGTAGTTTTGTTGATGTATATGCTTGAGACTGTGCATTACATTCGAGAGTACATTGTTGGAGCTAACATACTACAAATGAAAGCAGCAGCAGTTAGCAGCAGTGCTGAATGCGGGCTTACGACTTAAACACTAATCGATGGAGTACTCGCTGTTTGAGTTTGAGCTTAAGCTTAAAGTTATCAAATTGATCTTTGAACGCGCTGCCACAGGACCACAGGACCTCTACACCAGTACAATTGTTGTTTGCATACATATATTGTATTCTTGATATGGCATATATATAGTGTATATGACTAAACATTTACTGAGAGACCGAGACGACCGACGACCTCCTTAGACCTTGTATTTTATATGTATATTTTTTGTTATTCTTATTTACTTCTTACTTTGTCAATTTGCAATCATCAATTCGACAAAATTGTTTGTTAACACGACACACATTGTACATGATTCACAATATATACTTGAGATGAGTTGTTAATACAGTCGATCGATAATTAGTTTGGCGGACTCACCTCATGTTGATTAAGTATTGGGCCAAGGCAACCGAATCCGGATTACCACTTATGGTTATGGTACGATCGGTGTTGCCGCCCTCGCGCTCCTCACAGTTCGAGATGCGTATCATGGCGCCGGAGATCTGACGTATTTCGGCGATTTTGGTGCCGCCCTTGCCGATGATGCAGCCGATCAAATCATTCGAGACGGTCATCTCATGCTGCTGCTGCTGTGCCCGATTCGCGTTGGCCGTGCGCAGCTGCGATCCAGCCAAAGCAGCCAGAGCTAAATTGTTCAGAATCAATAGATTAGTATATTTCCGAATTCTTATCAATCTACTTTTGGATTACTCACCTGTGTGATTGATTCCGCTGGTGCCGGTTGGCGTCATGCCGGCCAGGCCCAGAGCAGCCAAACTGGCCAACGGATTCTTGGCAACCTATTGAAGGACAGACTTTGCATTAGCAACTAGTTCACATACAAATCGTTCTTTTTTGTTATTATGATTATGTTTTTTGTGAGAGAGAGAGAGAAAGGTATTTATATATATTGGTATATATGGCACAGATTAGTAATTAGTCCTGGTTTCTGGATTTGTACATAGAATAGTTGTGGAATTCTGTATATATTCTGATCGGATCGGATCGGTTCGGTTCGGTTCGGGATTTGGTTTCACAACACAACGCGCGTACAGCTTTCAAAAAACAGTATAAGGGAAAACGAAATGGGAAAACGAACAACAAAACTTAAACATATTTATATATGGTACACAAAAACTGAATAATGTATGCTAAAAGCAATAAAAACAAAGCAAAAAACACAAATTTTAGTTACATACCAGACAAACATTATTCACATTTGTATACAAGGGTAGAAGTGTGAATGTGTGTGTGTGACTGTGATGCGTGTGTGTGTGTGTGTGTGTGTGTGTGAAATGTTTTATGGAAGAGCATTTAAAGTATTTAATGTTGTTTTTGCTATGAGACAATTATACTGTTGATTTACGAGTTTTGTTCAAAAGTGTATTCGCTCTGTATCTTTGTTTTCACTCTAAATACAAATGCAGCTAACTAACATATATTCTAGACACTTTGAGAATGATACATGGTCTATATGGGTATGGCATCAATTTAAAAGCAGGTTCTTTATGTTCACAAATTTATGATTCTACTTCAATATTTCTTAAGGGGAATATTTCAAGATATAATAATATGCAAATGAGATACTTTTGAGTATTACTTTTAAAAAATAAACAATAATTCAAAGAATATTTACATCTGAAATTTAAACTTTAAATAAGTTTTTATAGTTTGGAAATAAGTCTTCACGGCGTTTCAAAACTCGTCGCAACGCTTTTGCTTGGCTTTTGAAACTACTATTCATTTGCTACACAATATATGCGTTTCTATAACGTTCTCAATAACTCTTGATACCTATTGAAAGCCCAAGCTTTGTGCAAAAAGCGTATGAATACATTAGTTTTTTAGTCCATTCCTGAATCGAAACGTTTCGTATTTTGATAGTTCAAGGCCTTTTTGCATATTCATTGCAATTGAAAGTTATGCACCCCATAGCACCTACAGCAAATTACACACACACACACGCACAACTGGATCACACACGTATTGTGTGTATTATGGAACAGATAGAACTGGGGAAATGCGGGAAAGCGGAATACGAAATGCGAAATATGGTAAAACGCATTCGCATTTGTTCGCTTTAAAAATTAATCAAATCGAATGCAACATTTGGAAATAAGTTTCGAATTTCAAATGTTGCATGCATCAAACACACACACACACACACACACACACACATACACACAGTCAGACTAAGAACTGTTGCAAAAAATAACCACGTGGAATGACTAAAAAACACACGAGGGGAGGAACAATCTGGTAGAGAAATCATAAAATATTGAAATGAAATGTTCGTGTACATAAATATATTTGTATGCGCATATGCTATGCATGTCTGTGTGTGCGTGTATGTGTGTGTGTGTGGGAGGTTTTTGACAACTCGAAATCAAATATTTATCTAATGCATAAACAAATAAAACATGCGCTTCGTTTCGCTATATATGAAAATGGATGGTATACATAGTTAGTCAGTGCACTTCTCTTATAGATGGAAATGAACTTGCAACTCAATAACAAGTCAAACGGGGACGATAGCGGGGAGGCAAGGGTGATTCTTTTGGGGTCACAAACTCGTCATAGAAAGTCGCGTATGGCACAGAGTATTAAATAAACATATCTTGGGGGTATGCACGGTAGAAACAATTCACAAATTATACTGCAACTTTGCGACATAAAAATGCATTTGATGGGGGTTTTTTTTTTTTGGGTGTCCCTGAAGTCGCAGGATTTTTTTAGTGTCGCCCACTAAAACCAAATAAAACAAGGACAAAAAAACATAACATACAAGCCAAAAAACAAAAGACAAGAACAATACAGGGAAAGAAGGGATATCAACAACTTTGTGGTCCAGCAGTTGCTTGGGGAACTTGGGGACATCACAACGTTAATGTTATTGAAATGTGTCCTGACCACAGTTGCAACGTTGGGATCATAAAAGAAATGGCAGAGGCACTAAAGGTAACTACTACAAGAACACAAACTACAAAACACACACACTCACACACGCTAGAGAGACAAGGGTGATATGAGGGGGGTAAAAACAACTACTGTACTGTACTTTACTGGTGGATCGGGGGTGGAATATGCGATACGAGTAACAACAAACAGCAATGCACAAATACAACTAAGTTGGGGGCGGACTGTGGGGTTTGGGGGCGAGGCTGACGGAGGGGCAGGCGGATGGTCAAATAAGTGTTCATACATTCTGGAGGGATATATACAGCTACAGGGAGTAGTATAGTTTTTTTATTTTTTATTTCGGGTACAGCAACACACATGCCAAAAGAAACAAATGCTGTCTCGGGCTTGACTTTTATTTATTTTTTTTGTTTTCGGTTTGTACTATTTTTGGGTGTGTGTTTTTTACATTTTCGGATCGATCAAAACTCACATCGGGCATTTGCTGTAGGTGATGGTGGTGTGCTGGTACCGCTCCTTGTAAATGAGCCCCCTTTAACAAAGGATCCGCTAAGCCTGAAATACCAGCATGTAGACCGCCCGTAGCCAAAGCAAGTGGAAATACTGGACAGGTCTATATTGGTGTTTTTGTTTTTTTCGATATCAGATTTTGTTTTGTGTGCGTAGGAATTTTGTTTGCAAAAGTTTCCAAAGATGTAAAAAGTAGAAGAACAAAAATGATATACCAAAAATAAATGTTTGAGCTCGATAATTTTGTTGTATAATTGAAATAGAAAGCTTAAGAAATATAGTTTTAGCTATACAATATACTTTTTTTAGTTGGAAGCTTTGCAGAGTTCTCGGTCGCGTGGGACTTTTGAAAAAGCTGAGAGAGTAAAATCAAAGAGTGTGCGAAAGTTTTCGTGTAGACGATATTGAGTTTCGATAAATGATAGACGGAGGGATTTTGTAGTATCTCAAAACACAAATGATATCAACTAAGAAAAAGAGAGAGCAAATGGGCGAAAGGATCGATCGTGGATACACACTAATAATAAGAGACAGACAAGGGCCAAGGATCGGGGTTAAATTTAAGGCAACCCTCTAAGCTATAACCCAGACATCATTTTGGGGGAATCAAACAAAAGTTTACCCAATTGACAACTGACAACTGATAATTGACGGAAGGTGACAGGTAACAGGGTTAACTTCTTACACACTACACGCCGTATTATGCTAATAAAATATAAAACAAAACCAACACCGACAATAACCAGGGACGGCAGAAGAACAAAGAGAGAGAGATAGAGAGAGAGAGGGGAAGAGCAATTTGTTTGTTGTTCTTTTTGCGAGAGAGAAATATGGTAGACAACTATTTTGAATTATTGTTTTTGTTTGGCGAGCACTAATTGAATTTGATGTGACAACAAAAACTTTTGTTTTATTTGGTTTGAAACTTTGGAACAATGGTTGGCGAGGGCTTAAAGGACTGTTCTCTTATTGTTATTATTATTATTATTATGATTATTTCTGATGCTGTTGTTGTCGCACAAAATCGCAGTGTTATAAACAAAATATAGTTTTTTTTGTCACTGATTTGCGGAGAGAGAGAAAAGAGAGTGGAATAATGTGAGGGCTCGGGCAGGACGATATTTGAATAGTATGTTGTTGCATTTTGCCAATTGTTTTGTTGTTGTTGCTGCTGTTGCTTCAGAAGTGGTGATAATTGTTGTTTTATTGTAATGCAAAATGTTGGTGGTAATTATATGCGAATATTGATGTTTGTATGCGCATATGTAACTCATCTAAAGTATCAGCGTTTCGACTGATAGATTTTCATTGCTGTGGCTGTGGTTTAACTTGTTGTTGTTGGTTGGTTGTTAAAAGTTTGGCAAATGGATTGTTGTTGTTGTTGTTGAACTAAACATTTGAATGTTTGAGTTATAAGTTACTTCCATACTTATAACTACACAAAATTAAGAGAATTAAGTATATATACCAAAAAAATAAACGAAGGATAGATAGAGACAAAGTTGTAGTTGTAGTTTTTAGTTTTTAATGTGGGAAGTTGTTTGTTTCTTAATTTTTCAATTACTATTAGTTTATTTTGCTTTCGCTTTTTGTTGTTGGTGGTAGTACTCAATACGGAATTGATTTTTGCAGGTTGTTTTGCTGTTGTTGTGTGTTTGTTTTGTTCATGAGGTATATTAATTATTTTTGGATTACATTATAGAGCTAGTGTAGTTTAAACATACTTCTCCACACGCTGCACGCGAGCCCTCATTTAGAACAGAGAGAGATGAGAGAAGACACTTTTATTGCTGAGAGTGTGTGGGAGAGAGCGAGAGAGTGAGAGTTGCCCCACGCACAAAACTCCCCTCAGTTACTTCTCGGTAACTCGGCGAGCAGCCGCCCAATGTGGAATTTCCCCCCAGTTGCATTTGCATTTGGGGGGATCCCCAAAAGTGCGACCGCTGGCCAACAAAACAGATACGATGCACTTCACGAAAGCTCTTTACAAGCACTTAACCTGAGAGAAGAGAGTGCGAAAGAAACTAAAAAAAAAAAAAAACACAAAAAAACAATGTAAAAAATTTATTTAAAAATATCATTAAAATATTTGTCAATCAATCAATTGTTTAGTTTGGCCGCTGTAAATGATTATCATTAGTTCTTGGGGACCGGGCCACCTTTGGACATTTGAAAATGAAGAATCTTATGGCTGGGGTTCAACGGTACAAGAGACATACGTATGAGCGCAAAGAAACGGTAAACGACATGGGTAAATCTGGACAATCGAGCACCAACAGTTGAGTACATTTCAAATTCAAAATCGAAACTGTACCAAACTAAAGGCCCCCAAATTTTTTGGTTTATTTTGGGACATTTTCAAATCTGCAACAAGGTTGTGGGTCACAAGTCGGTACGGTACGGATCTGGCTCTAGACAGTTGCCAAATAGGGGTCAAAGGGTGCTGCATAAAATGGTGGAGTGTGGGCAAAGATAAAGAAATAGTAAGAGATAGAGATAAAGATATTGAGAGAGAATAAGACAGAGAGAGAGAGAGAGAGAGGTGCAAATTATAACTAGGATATTCTAAACGAGCAAGAGAAATATTGTTGGAGATAATTAGATTGGATACACAAACTAAAGACTGTTGTTTTGGTTGGTATTTTGATACACACATATAGAGAGATCAAGAGAAGTTATAAGATTTAGCTAGACGCGCATATATGGGGGGTAAAATATTATAAGAGTAATTAAAGGATAAAATCAAATGGACAACAAAAAAATTAATGAAAACCATATAGTTATTGTTTAGCTTTTGATAATGACAGTAAAATCATATTATGGGATTGGTTGGTAGATAAATTATATAGAAGTAGAGAGAGAAAGTATCGGCAGTAAATAGCTATAGAATGCGGCGTTATATATTGATCGACAACGGTTTCGATTACGTCTTACAACACTGCTTAACCAAGACACGCATTTAAATGGATGTGTAAGGCACTGTGGACATACCTCTTGTGTGGGCACCGCATAGTTGCCTTGTATGGTGAAGGCCTGTCCATTGGCCAAAATAACTGGCCCAGTCACTTGCGGCTTTGGTCGATATGGTATGGTAGCACCGCGTGGTGGAGACTGCACACACAAATCGAAAACAGAAATAAAGAGAGTCAAGTGTTAATTACTCAGTCGCACGATCTAGAGTGCGTTTGTAGCTCACCTCCAACATGACAAGACATATCTGATAGATGCATTGGGTTATCTGCTCGGCGCTGCCACTCAAGGTAACCGCTCGCTCCGTGGAGTTTGGCAACATTTCGCTGGCCACCTGTATGGAACAGCCTGTGGTTTGGCGTATTTCCTTTATCTTTGAGCCACTCTTGCCTGCAAATCGCATATATGTATAACAGGTTAATGAATTGACATTTCGGCAATTCGATTTTGTTTCATTTTTTTTACGTACCAATTAATGATCCACATTGACTGGCGGGCACAATCAATCGAATGGGTATTTGAGTTTTGCCAACTTTGCCAACTTCATTGAACTGCGAGCACCACTGAAACGGGTTTCAAGTTAGTAATGTGAAGCGAGAGCTGATTTCGAGTCACTTATTCAAGAATTGAGTACAATAAACATTAGAGAGCATTTAATTCTTGAACCGCAAAACTTTCTCTTCGCCATGAAATGCGCGAATGCTGTTGTTTTGCAAGCTCAAATACGCTTCTTCATTTTTGTTCGCTCATTCTACCAATTATTGGTTAGTTTATGCAATCATTTTGAGTTGGACTCGGATCCGTTTCAATCTAGCGCACACATACCTCTTCAAATTTCTTTGTAATTAGCGTAAATGCCGAGAAGATTGCGCTTGTTGTGCCAGACACCGTTACAATGCGTTCCGGGCATGAGCCATCCGAAATGTTAATTTTGGCACCAGACTGTAAAGACGGTTTAATTTGCATTTGATCTACTTTCCATTCATTACTGCTTGCGGCGACTCACCTCCTCACGAAATCTGTTGACAATTTCACCCTTTTTACCAATAATACTACCAACTTCCTGCAAAGATACGAACATCAAAAAGTTGCATTAGTATTTACAAATTTAATTTGATTTCGTACAACAAATGTTCATTTATAAGTTGGCGAATATATAAATACTTAATATTATTACTATTATTTATTATCATTATATAAAAATGATAGATTAAAATATTTAGTTTTCGCACAACAAATTTTAATTTCTAACTTGGCGAATACTTAATATTGAAAATTTATTATTATGAATACTCAATAAATAATAATAATATATTTAAATAATTCAATTTCGTTAAACAAATCTTAATCTCCAACTTGAATATATAAATACTTAATATTGAAAGTATTTAAATAAATTTATGGACTGTCGACAAGACTGTTAAACGACTTTAAAATTAAGGCATTGTATTCGAGCAAATTTATTGTTAAAACGCGTAGCCGTTAAAAGTAATTTCTAATTTCATTGATTAGCGTATTTCGTAGTCTAATTTGTCGGTTCTCAATTTCCATGAATTTCACCCCTTTTTCCCATTGTATCTTTTTTTCTGTGCTGTTTGTTAGCTACGTCGAGTCGACGTTGATGTGCAAATTCGATTAAATATTAAGTGATATTATACCATGTGTAAATGCCTGTGTGTGTGTGTGTAACTACTTTTGCATATTTAAGTGGCAGAGAAAAAGATTCACACCCCCATCCGAACCCACAGTCATATCCAAAGCACGACCCGAAGCCCTCTCTTCCGGGCCCAAGCCACATGTTGAAAATGTCGGGCGTAATGAAATTTGCGGGCAACGCGTTTTAATTGATTGTAAATATCTGCATAGCCGCAGGCGCACACACACACACACACTCTCAGCTAGCATATATGTATGAGTGTGTGTGTGTGTGTGAGTATATATATTGTAATTGGCCTGTCTGCAAGAGCACTGAAAGCATTTTGCTACTCACTGAAACTTGAACAAGTTTTGCGTATCGATCAATAAAAAAGTATTCAGAAATAAATCACATTAATTACACAGCAGCTGGCAGCATTCGTTCAACATTCGTTTATCTATGTGAACGTGATGAAATTTCAGTTTTGCCAAAGTTTTAGCTGAAAATATTTCGTGTTTTGTCTCATGTTTTTCCGTTTTTACATTTTTTTTTTTTTTGGCAATTGAGAACTCCGGTTGCAGTTGGCTGCATTAATTAAAACGTCATTTGAACATCAATATTTCGGTGGAAACGAATTTCAATAAATCTTTCTGCTCAAACAACTGCAAGTTAAAAGTAATTACATTTACATATCAATATATATATACAAATATATATCTGTCTAGCTGCCCGTGTTCACGGTCGACAAGGCATAACGGTGGCTGAAACCTAATTAAAATGATTGCAGCTTGTTCAATGACAGCTTATAAATTTGCGTAATAATATCGATAATTCGGCAAATTAAGCGAAAACATATCGAGGACACATTATTGACATTGATTACACTTACTTAGCTGCAAAGACGCATTCTTTATTATGTAAATCGCACATTTTACTGCCCATAAAATTTATACATTTTGGTCAAGCACTTTAACCAGGTCTGAGGCAATCTTTACAAGGACATTAAATGTTTAACGATTATGGTAAACTGGTTGATCTCATCTGGCAATGATGGCACTTTCATAGTTTTTATTATTGCAATCAAACTGCAATCATTACTCTCTATTGAAGTTACTAATTTTAATTGTGTATATATTGGAAATAATCCATAGACAGTTTTGAAACAATCTGCAATTTAATGTAATAAATTTGGATTTGCATTAATGTCCAAGTGGTTGTAATAATTAAAATCTTATTTACATTAAAAGTTCTATGCATTTGAAAATTGTGCAGTATTTTAAATTCTGTTTACTTGAAATGAGTCTTTAATCTTTTTACGTTTTGTTTGTTTTTTTTTTTTTGCATATTCACTTTACTATACGGTTTCAACGCATTCCTTAGGCACTTAGCACAATTCTCTGGTAACCTTCACAAAGTGCACTTTTCTCAATGTCTGCCTCAATTTCTAAATGCTCATCCATTGCCACAAAGACACAAGCACACAGATATATATACATTATGGGCATTTTGCCAGTGTGACAGAATGCAAAAGAAGGCAAAACAATATAAGTATGATATGATATACTGATATTTCCCCCCCCCCCCCCAACTTCTCTCAGCCCCAACCGAGCCTCGGGCTGTGTAAAAATGGTACGTGTCTTGTGTCTAGCTGCTTTCGTGCGCAGTTTGTGCATTTCTGGCCATCTTCTATGATATTTATTATGCCTATGGCAGACCGAAGAAGATGGGGCAGCTTCAAGCTAAATGGCCGAAATATTTATTAGACACAAATGTCAGAGGGAATTGCCATAATTATTGGCGTGATTATAGCGCACGGGTCTATGAATAGCGCCCCTTATGCCTGTCTGCACTCTAGACAAATTTTGACGGTTCTCTATAATTTATAGGTCTTCTCTTTGCATAAGTACGCCATCCGCCATTCGCCATACGCACAATCACAATCAGAGCAGACTTAGGCTCTGATACGCACAGTTACTCTTATTTGAAACGGGCCTAGACCGCTGCCTATTAAGTGTGATGTGCGGCTCATTAGCGTCCGACGCTCATCATCATTAACAATGTGGCCGAAATGTTGCGAATGCACCATCGTCTCACTTGCCACTTGCCACTTGCGGCTTAGAAGCTTACGCAATTTGCATAAAATCGTATATATGTATGTATGTATGTATGTATGTATGTGTGATTGAGGCTGTGGGTCAAGCGATAAGCTAAAGACATTGCATATTTGAATATGCCACATGGAATTTTTTGCACTTTCTCTTGATTGCATTTTGTGCTGCCTGCTAAAAGCCAAAAGTCCGACAACATTTCTCTACACACAGGCCATTTTAGGACATCTCTATATATAAATCCCTCCCCCCTGCGTCTCCTAACTCCATATTTCGACAGGCTTTCCAGCCATTTTACATGCCAGCAATTAAATGCCAAAATTTTGCACTTCCAACTCTGCAGCCCAGGCATCGATTTGTATGCAAAAATTCACTTTTGCGGTTCTGCATTCAAAATTTTGCATGTCATTTGCCGTTTTTGTTTTCTATGCAGCTGTGTGTGTGTGTGTGTGTGTGTGCTTGTGTGTTGTAAAATATGCATGAAAGAAGTGTACACAACAGCAAAATGGAACTATTCAAACAACATTCCTGTCGGTCGGTCGGTCGGTCTCTGCCATCCAGCAGGAGTCCAACTTTGTGTTCTCGAGCTCAGCTCAGCTCAGCTCCATAGGTAAACAAATTGCAAAAGACCAAAACTTGATGTTGGCAATCGATTAGCAGCAGATATTGTGTATGTGCAATTCACTTGACACTTAAATATGCTAGCACACCATTATTAAGGAAATGACTAATTGTGGTATGTATCTTCTTTGATTTCAATAAATTAATGTGCTTAATTCGAGTTGTATTTTGGCATTCGAGCAATTTGCTAATTGACAAATGAGTTTGAAAATGTTATCCATTTAAATGGTATTCAATCGACACATTTGAAATTTATCTTCTCCGAATTCAAGGCATACTAATGAATGTTTCGAATAATTCAAATTGATTAGTTTTTCTTTTAAATGTTTAAATGTTCGTCTATTTATCGATTACTTGCGCTGAATTTAAACTTGGCAATTTTATGCGCAGTTCTTTTGCCTGTTGAAGGGCAATTAGCAGGGCCAAAGAAGAAGTTGTTGCTTGTATTTAATCAAATTAAAAATGCCACTTGCTGTGACTTGTGAAGAATAGCCATGTTGCTGCTGTTGCTGCTGCTGCTGCTGTTGTTTCGCCCTGGCAAATTGTAAATTATTTAATTGTACAGTTTGCACTTTTCCGTTTTCATTTCGAATGCCAGGAGCAGCAGTGGCAGCATCAGCAACTGAAACAAAAATGCAACGCGACAAATGCGCAGCATGATTTATTAAAAGCATGGGCGGGGCAGGGCAATACTTTGGGTCGCTTTGGTGCGGTGGCAGGTGAGGGCATGCGAGACCAACGCATTGTACACACATGTGTGTTGCAGCAACGGCAGTTCGTGCAACAAGCGGCACACACATGTCGTGCCACAGCATCTCCCTGCCGTCGCCTCATCGGTCCAAACAGTTGTCACATTGCATTTTCCAGCATTTTGTTGCAAAGTTTTTCTTGCAATTTTTCTTCGGTTACACGTTGCTCTGGCATGGCTACCATAAATGGTTCTCACGGTTTGGCAATTCTTTTATTCGTTTTTGTTTGTTTGCTGCTGTTGCTTGTACATTGCATTTTTATTTACGTTTTTTGTCGCCGCGATTTTTTCCTTCCATTTTCAACGCCATCGCATTAACACCAAAAATACTCAACCAGCAACAATAAAACTAAAAAGTAAAAATACACAAAAAAAAGAAAATTCAACAGTTTCCACCAACGCAGCTGAAAATTGCACGCTCAGCATGACTGTCTATTTGTTGTTGTTGTTTGTTGTTGTTGTGGCTGTAATTCTTTTTGGGTTGTTGTCTTTGCTAAGCTGCCTCTATTTCGCCTTCGCCTACTATTCGTCTGTCTTGTCGTCTGCAATTTCTGCTTCTTCTTCGTCGTGCTCGTGCTCTACTAACATCAAAATAGTGCGGGTCTCTCAGTTCTTTTGTTGTGGCACAATTAGCACCGTCCATTCTTCAGTCTACTTAATGTTGTTGTTTTTACGTTGCTTCGTCGTCTTCACCTTTATTAGCCACATGCTTTACAACTGGTTTGTCTGGTGATAAATGGGCTATCAAAATGTTGCGCTCGCTTGAGAATATTAGACAATCTGTTCTGTATCTGTTCCAACGTTTTGTAAGCTCGTCTCAGACACAGACCCTCGAGCTGCTATATAATAATACGCTGATAATTAGACGCTGTAATTGTCGCACGAGGTTGAGGTGTCTTTCAAAACAATTTGTCAAACTAAAGCACAGTTAGATCGTTAAGAGCCATTTCAGCTGATACTAAAACATTATACTCGTAAATAACGCGCAAAGGTCTCTGAACTGCTGCGAAACGTGCTGAAACTTTGTGCTTAGGGTAACGAAGATTGCCCACTGATCTAGAAAGCGTTTAGTGAGATCAGCAAATCTTAAAAGATTAGTTTCATTCGCAATTAAATTACATGAAGTGTATTTTAAGTGATTCAAGTGTTCTTATCTTGACGTGAGGATACAAAATAGTTAAATTTGAATTTTAATATTTTCTATATTCGCTTATTTCTTTTTGTTTATATTTTTATTCAGTTATTAGAATAATCTCATGAGTCATGCTCATGTGCAGGTCTGCGCGCAATAAATCTGGTACTGATTCATACAAGCGGTTTCAATTGCAATCAAAAACGCAGTAAAATCATAAACAATAGAAGTCTAATTAAGATTAGAAGCGAGCCCACATTAAAGACAATTGTCGATATTCGGATTTTTCGATGTCGATTCTGAGGCTGCTGCGTTTCATGTCAAGGCCAAAATGTTGCAGGCCTTTTGCATCTCTAATTAACTGCTGCTTATTATTTTCAATTTTTAGTTTTTTTTTGTTGCTAGCTTTTTTCTTTGTTTTGTGTGATTTTTTGTTGTTGTTGTTGTTGTTGCTGCGCTGGGCTGCAATTGTTTTGCAGTTTTGTGTGAAAGTCTCGAGCGAGACAGACGTCGAATGAGTCAAAACCGGAGTTGGGCGCAAAGTCGTGACGCAGCTAATTAATTTATGACAAAAAGCGAAACAAAAAGAAAACTCAGCCAAGCGACAATGTGAAAATTATAAATAACAAACACACAACAACAACAATTGCCTGCACTTTTTAGTGTTGTTTAGGTTTCGTTGCTTCTTGGCAGTCAGCCGCAAATTGCATAGAAAAGCGACCCAAAAGTGGGTTGCACTCTCGCCCAGAATCGTCGAGTATTTTGCAATTGTCAGTCTTCTTCGTATGTCTGCTTGCTGAATGTGTTTTGTGGCTGCCTTCTCTACTGTTGTTGTGGTTGTTGTTGTTATTTTTGAATCATGCATTTTTAATTAGTGAAATTGCATAGAGCAGCAACAGCAGCAGAATGCGGCGGCATCTCAATGTGAATTTTGTGTTCAATGCGCAATATTTTACAGGCGCTTGTCTAATTATAATTAACTGATTTATTTATGCACTCTAACCAAAATGTTTTTCTCTAGGGGTTTGCATAATAACAAGTACATATGTATGGACATAGACACAGAATTTATTGCTATGTAGTCAAGTATAGATAAGATACATAGTAAATAAGAGGCACATACTATATATATTATGTATCACTATTGCCAGTACAAATAAATACAACTTCATTCAGTCTACAAATTGAATGTTAAATAAGTCTAATGAGCTATAAAACATTTTTTTTATTTATAAAAATATTCCCTGTAAATAATTTTATTTAGGAAAATCGTATTATTCCAATCAGTTAGACAGCTTTATTTTCTATTTATATCACATTTTGCAGTATAAGTATCTTACAGAATGCAAATAAAACTTCAGTCTTCTGTTCTTATGTCTACAAACTGAAGTTTAAATAGGTATAATTAGCTACATAATATTATTTTCTATTTACAAAAAATTTAAATTCAAATTTTGTTTAGAATATTTGGCTTGGGGCAATCAGCTTTACTTGATATTTATGTGTATCAAAATTGGCAGAGTAGAGAGAACAGAGTAAAACTTTAGCTTTTCTTTTTATGCATACAAATTAAATATTAGATGAGCCATATTCGCTACACAACATTTTTTTAGTTTTAATTTTCCTTCCTTATAATATCATTTATTAAATTAAGTCAGCTATACAACTTTATTGTCTGTTTATAAATATTATTCCAATTAATAATGTTATTTAGAAAAATTGCTTGAATTATGTACATAACTATTCAGTTAAGCGTTTTAAATGACAGATTCTCCCAAAAATGTTGTTCAATTGTAAGTTATTGGTGCTGTGAGCTCCAAAGTCCACAGATACTATCAATAAATCCAGCTGGCAGCTGTTGACAGGGCATTAACAATAAAAACACATACATATAGTTCGTAGAAATTGTTTCCAATATTCATACGTATTTGATCAATGAATTGGCTGCATTCACCGTATACACTCGAATGATTCATGGCAAGTCTCATGCAAATGTGACACGAGCTACACTGACCCTACCTCAACGCAGCTCAGGTTTAGATACAGTATATAGAGTGAGCACTGTATTTTATTATCCAATCCCACACGCCATAAATCCCCCTCAGACTCTTAACTCGAAAATCCCTTCGTTTCATGCTCAATTAAACAAGTCAACACGGATGTTGTTTGTGCACATTCAACGCTTAGCGCTGTCAATTGAAAATTCACTTTTTTTCTTTTGGTTTTTTGTTTTTTTTCCTATTTGCCACTTGATTTGCATTGCGCTAAAAATGTATTTACATATTCTATACATATACATATATGTATTTATGCAGCATGCTGTGTGTGTGTTTGTCAAGTTGGCAGAATGCTGTGTCGGCAGCAACTCATAAATCACGCTAATCTATAACTATCGATCAAAAGACCAACACACAAAGGCAGTCGGTCGGTCGGCGCTGCTCAAAAGTGTCTTGAGAATTTATTGCCTGAATCCTTGTGCAACAATATAAAAATCGACGACGACGATACCGAAAATACAAAAATAATGCAGAATGCGAAAACATTTACATTTACATTTACATTCGCATTCACATTTGCGGCGTTCACGTTTACATTTCGCAAATGCTTAATTTTAGCTTGGGCCAAAGAGTGCGCAATTATTCATGGCTGCCGCCGTTGATCGAACCTCCGCTGTTATCCCCTTCCCCTTCCCCTCCCCCTCCCCAATGATTTCGTCTCTCTCGCTCTGACCTACACTATCCCTTTCTCACTCTCTCTGTCTTAGACGAAATGTTGTTTTCCGTCTGTCTGTTGCTATTTTTGTTATAAATTGTCTGCACACATATTTTTTTGCCACTTTTGCCAATTTTCAACTACACATCATGTAATCTGTAGATATCTTTGCTCCATCTCACTCTCACTCTCTATGTCTCTGTCGCTGTCTCTGTCTTTCTCTGCCCTGCATTTGAGGAGTGCGTCGCTCTGTCGCCTTATCTGACGCTGTTGCACCTGTCACTGCCTTTCAGTGCACACACAGATATACAGATAAGTTGGCCAACAGCAGCACAACCAATATACTCGTGTTTATTTAAATCAAAATCTGGTCACATTTTAAAAGCGCAAATCGGCTTTGGAGTAATGTGAGAGGCGAGATAAATGGCAGCTTTGGCTAAAAAGCTTTTGACGGCTCAACGCGTGCTCCTCCTCCCTCCTCCCACCTCCACATCTCCACTCCCCAGCTTCCTAAGGGGCCGCTCATCAGTTTGCCGACCAGGCCAACTACAACAACAACAACAACAAGAGCAACATCTCAACATTTCGCTCAAGTGGCAAAAGCCTCGACAAAAAGTGGCAAGAAAAAAGTGACGCCGACGCAGCGGATTTACGTGACAGCTTTTTGAAGCTGTCGTTATATTTTTTTGTTTGCCTCTCTTTCATTTGAAGTTGTTGCTGTTAATGTGGTTGAAAAATAGTTTTTAATGTCTGTTGACGGTTATTAAATAAATAAACTGATATTTAGGCACTCTTAGCGCATGCTTCAGATTAGTTGAGCGATTACAATCGCTTGTAAATCTAAGCAATAAATGATTATCTACTTGAAATTTCAGCAATGACAAATTCACAGCAATTTTCGTCTTATATCTTTAAAATCTATTTTTTGTATTTGTTTAATCCGTAAATATTTTTAATGATTGATAGAAGTCTCCGCACCACTTTAGGAATTGCGTATTAATTCATTATTTTGTACTGTTCTCACTCACTTGGGTATGAGTCTCTTGTATAAATTTTGCATTTATTGTTCTACTTTAATTGACTCTTTTAATGAATATTATGTTATTTTAAAATTAATTAATTTCTCTTGACATAATTTCTCATCTTTGTTATTCAAATTTAGTTTGCTCTTTTTTTGCTAACATGATATTATTTCAGGTGAATATTTTTAATTAATTTATGTCATCAATTACATATGACTTTTGTGAATTGCATTGCCATTAATGCCCTTTGGATATTACATGACATTATTATTATTATCCATCTAGACAACGTGTAATGTAAAATATGCGTTGCTATTTTGGTTGATGGTCAATTGAGTTTGACGACTTTTAGAAAATATTATAAGGCTATCAAAGCAACATTAATCAGACTAATTAGGTGACGTAAGAGCCAGGGTATTAATTCTTTGACGATTGTGCCTGTATTGTTTATTCTTTTCTCCCATCACTCGAAAGCCTTTTTTTAATTAATATTTTTTATCGAATTGAACAAGTAGTTAATTATGTATGATAAACGAGTATTTTGCATTATGCATACGACAATACAAACACATAAAAGTACATATTGTTTATATTCAGAGGCAGCTTGTTCAACTGGTTGCCTCCGGCCTGCTTGTATTTATTCGAGAGTGTTTTTACTTGCATCATGATAAGTGCCCCCCGATTATGCTCCCTTCCCCCTAGGGTTTCTGATTTTTTATGCACATTCCATTTATTGATGTTTTCTTTTTCGTTTTTGTTTTTTTTTGTTTCATTTTTATTAGTCGTATTTGTGAGCTGTAATGATTATTTAATAGCCGATGCTGGCATCGCATTTTATTGCTTTTAATATCACATTTATATGGTACAATAAATTCGTTCGCCTCTCTCTCTCCTCTCCTCTCCACCCCCTCTGGCAGTTCTTTTTCAGTTTCGTTTTAATGCGACAAGTGTTGCGTGTTTAATTTTAATTTGCATACAAAATTCACGCTTTAATTTATTATATTTATTGTTTATTTTACCTGCTGACTTTTGCAATTTAGTTAAACATTTTTGCTCTCCTCTTTTCGCATTTCTTTTTATTGATTTTTGATGCTTTTCTATAAATATTTAATGTGGCCGTAGTATTCAATGGAGTGAATTTTATCGAACATACTTTTCAAAAGTGCTCACATTTTAAATGTGGCAGAAAGAAGACCTCCCAACAAAAAAAAAAAAAACGAGGCAAAAAGTTCGCATACAAATTTCGTTGGTTTTTTTCAGCGAGGTTTTTTAGCAAATAAATTGATTGGCAACTCTGAAAACATCGTTTCGCGCCGCTGTCAGCTTGGGATTATAATTGACAACCTGCCAACACATTTCTATGGACTCTGTTGAGGAGTGCGGATCCTAACTCAAATAACTTACTTGATAGGCCAACTTAAAGACTTAAGTTAAGCGTTAAGACAGCTTAGCCCAGTTGGGATTCGTAATATAAACTTAATAATCTTGTGCTGTCAGCAGCATAAAATATTTATGTATTTTCTAAATGCTCCCAACTCAACTTGGCAATCTACTGAATATGTTAATGTTCTGCAGCAAAGGTCGTTTCACATAATAAACTCCCAGCTGAGAGAAACATTTGTGGAATATTAGCAAAACTAGGCAAATGAATTGCTGATCGAAATTGGCATGGTATATCATTTTATACTTGATGTTAAATTTGCATTATAATATTTCAGATATTCAACTCACCTTTCCTTGCATAATCAGCCTTATTGTGAGTGTCACCGATGGATCCTCGAGTTTGATGGGCGCACCGCTCGCACTGCTGCTTGTGTTATTGTCCTCCATTTTTATATTTGTTTTATTTGACGAGCTGTGCTTTGTCTTTTATTATATTAGCTATTGGATGATTTTCAAATGATTGACCGTTTGCTTGCGGTCGCTTCTAGCTGCTTGTCTTTTAGCTGCGATATATATTTATATTGGTATATAGTATATATATGGCTTAAGTTGTAAATATATGCTTGCTTTTTATATTATGCTATAGATGACCGATACATATACATATATGTAATACACATAGACATCTATTAGATTTTGGCTAAGAATTTCTTTGTTGTTGTATTTTATTTTTTACTTAAACTCTCTTCAAATTAAATTGGTGGTGTCTTTTACTAGTCGTACTACGGTTTTGTTGGCTTAAGCTCGCTGCGTTCTTTTCTCTCTTTTTTAATATTCTTCGACGTCTCTTCGTCTGCTTTTCTTACTTGAATTTAATTTGGTTTTTTGGTTTCAAAAAATGCAACATATAATCACTGTTAGAGATTTTGCATTTACAAATATCTATTTGTATTAGTAATGATTAGTGAGTTATTAATTTAATGTTGAGCAAAAATACTGTTGCTTAGCTGTTGCATCTAGTTTTGCACTGTAACGAGAGACAAAGATAGAAGAAATAATGAATGTAAGTACATTTTGGTTGTAAATTTTTGATATTTCACTTAGGCATTAAGCACACATAAATCTTTAAATTAGCTAATTTATTTTCGTGTTTTGTTTTTGTCGTTTGCTGTGTAAAATGCCCGCAATGCATTTAATCAAATTGCTCTTTAGTCAACTCGACTCGACTCGAGTCGAGTCAACTCTCGAGGCCTTTTTCTGGCTTCCGGCATTTTGTTGAACGACGAGCGAGCGAGAGAGAGAGAGAGATGCCAGGAACAACAACAACAACAATAATAATAACAAACAAGTCTCGCCGCGCCTCGTTCATCATTTCCCCAGACGTTGTTGTAATTTTGATATGAATTCGCTGACGTTGTTGTTGGATTTTTCAGCATCGCTCGTACACAACTTTGAAACTGCGCCAAGTTTTTATATGCATATTGCGAGCGGTATGTGTGTTAGTATGTGTACACGTAATATCGATGGTTCACCTTCTCCCCATCCCCCCGCCCCGCTCTTGTCATGGCATTTCTTACGCTTGAAATCACTTCATGTGCAATTTAGTACAGATATACAACGTTATTTCAGTTCTTTTTTCGCTCGCTCTCGTATTTTTATTTATTTGCTTACTTTTTCGTGTAAGCGAAGCAAATTCCCAGCATAACTTTATATGCAGACATCTCGCATACATATGATTCTGAATGTTTGCCAGCAGCAGCAGAAGCAGCAGCAGCAGCAGCGACAACATTTCCCAAGGGGAGGACTCCAAAATATTTGCGCAGGCCAACGCGATGCTTGCCAACTTCGTTCCCCCTAGTCCACAACCATGTCCATGTCCACGTTCGTGTTCGTGCTCTTGTTCTTGTTCTTGTTGCTTATGAAATTATGCGCACTAATTCCCCATGTAACGGCAACTGAGCCTAGAGATAGAATATACTATATAATATATACAGAGTGTAGTCTGTACATAGTAGAAGAGTGAGTCGCTAAACTCAACTTATGCGGGTCGCAGCAACTGTAAAAACATTAACGAAATATAAATGCGCATAATTTTCGTTACCCGCGTGCACTTTACTTTTGACATGCTACTCGCTCAACAAAAGACAACGACAACAACAACAACAACAACTTTGCTATGATCCAGTCAATGATAGCGAGTCCCGTTTGCCCAGCTGCCACGCCCAAAAATTATTTACATGAATGTTGAGCCCCATGTTGTTACTGGCGAATATGCAAATCTCTATCTCCGACGCTGTCCAGGTGTGACAACTGCCCCAAAAGCAGTTAAACTAAGTGCTTGAGAGGAACCTCCCCGGTTATTGCCAGCTGATATCTCAAGAAACGCTCTAGCAGCTTTAGGAAGCTTACCTTTCTAATAATTTATGACCATTTCTGTAATTTATTTCAACTTCAACAGCACTGCGTTCCTGTCGCTACAATTCTATTTCTATATTAAAATATAGACGCGAAGACGCAGGAAAACAGTTAATTTTAAAGCAAAATTTAAGAAGTTGCCATAAATTATTTTATTTTACTTGCATATATAAAATATCGACAAAAGAGCCACATTAAGTATTTCATGAAATTTAAGAATAATTTAACAAAAAATAATACAAATTAATTTTTAATTGCGACTCAAAATATTTGTAAATTCATTTAATACATAAAGTTTTGTATTTCATGACATTGAATGACAATTAAACAAACAATAATACAAATATAACTTTTAAATGAAGACCAACATTATTTCTGCATAAATACATAGCCTTCTAAATGTGGCTAGTTATTTAGAATATTTTCATCAAATGCAACTTTTTGGACAGATCTCGACACAGCCAATCATTCCTTATAACTGGAACACAACTCAGAACAACTCAAAACAGCACTTTCGACCAACTCAAGCATTCACATTCTAATCAAAACACAGACACTTAGAGCACAACTTGGGAACACGGAAAAAAGGAAACTAGCTTATGGGTCAGATTTTCGTGTGTGGATGGTATTCATAATTTATACTACACTATATCATGCACATATGGCAAAATTGAGTTGGAGAAACAACTATGTAAAAGTTTTTTGGGCAGCAGCAGTCACAAGTTTTACGAAGCATAAGCATAAGGCCAATGTGTTCTGTGACAAGCACAAATAAAGCAAATTAGGAATGTCAAACTAAAGCAATTGCTTACATATTTCGCATATAAAGTTATCATACCATATGGCATATATACATACATATCTTTGTCAATGCCAATGAAATTGTAAATTGCACAGCACAGCACAGGTATGACAATTGTGCAATAAAAAATAGATAGAGCAGACAGCTTGGAGTAAAGACTTTGGCTTGATTTCAAAGTCAGACATTGTGCTCAGAGCACATTTTAATATCAGACACTGACTATGACTATGACTATGACAGTGTGAACCGGAGATTGTGTTGAGGCTGCACAATGCCACAACACATGACCAGAATATGCCAAAGACGACAGCTTGGATTTCTCCTCCCCTCTGTCTGTCTGCCTGCCTGCTGTGAGCTGCTGCTGTGGCAAAACCGCGCCACAGACAGCTGCTGCCAGACACGGACTTGGAGTCGTAACAGATTCACAGACAGACATCCAACCGGAGCCGGAGCCGGAGCCAGGCAGAAGTCACAAGAGGGAACGCAATGAAATAATAAGTTCCGTTACAGGCATTGCAAATTCTTAACATTGCTCGCCAAGCTGAAGACTTTGCGCCTTCGACTTCGACTTCAACTTCAACTTAGGTTCAGCTGCAGTCTCATTATCAATCATACGCACTGTATGCGAACTTGGCGTCAGCTTTTAATGACTTTTTCTTTGCAGCCGATGCTGCAAAAAAACTGAAAAAGGCAAACGCACAATCGTACTCGTAACTAGTTTTCTTTTAATTAACCAGCATATAAATGCCAAGTCTGGCTTGGCTTGGCAACCGGTTTGCTTTCTAATTTCTTTAGCTTTCCACACACACACACATACTCGCACACACATTTGCTGAATGCAATTGTTCAGGCAAGTCTCTATATCTCGCATCCATCTCCCACTTCGACTCTGTGTGTGTGCCAATTCTCTAATTTCCTGGCACTCTAAGAGAAAAACAGCGTCACAAATCACCAAGATATAATGAAAGAGCTCTTTCATGTTGTTGCTGTTGAGTTTCCTTCATTTTTCTCTCTTTTTTCAGTCATCAACATCAAGATGGAAAATAAAGTGAATTGCATATGCGAGTTATTGCTGGCGAATGCACATTCGACCTCCAAAGCACTTGTATAATAGCATTTAAGCGTTTTAATTGCTTAAAAATA
Organism: Drosophila formosana; assembly: GCA_035045625.1. NCBI lineage: Eukaryota > Metazoa > Arthropoda > Insecta > Diptera > Drosophilidae > Drosophila > Drosophila formosana. The sequence goes on from JAWNOW010000232.1 coordinate 20,470,773, forward strand.
TTCTCATAATTGTCAACGCTCGCTGACTGGCGAAAATTTCTGATGAAAGCATTAGAAATGCACTTCCCAAAACACATTTTGCAGACCGAGCCAACTTTAATTGAATTTCCGAGCCATTCTTTGAGCAGCAATTCATTCTTCATTCAATTCTGCCAGAATCTAATAAAGCAGTGATACTTTTATTTTAGTTTTTTTGGAAAATTGTTGCCTACCTTCTGGCGCTCATAATTCATGCCATACAAGTGTTGTGTTGTGTGTTGCCGTTTGATATTGCACCTTTTGTTCGCCAGACTTTCCACACATTGTCTTGGCCAAAAGACATATACGTTGGGGGGCAAAAAAGAAGTAGAAAACGTAACAAAGCAATTGAATTTTTTGGTCTCCCACAAGAAATTCATGAAGCGTCACAATAAATGCTAAATGCTGTACGTGACATACACTTGGGGGTCATGTGATGCTGCTGCTGCTGCTGCTGTTGCCTGGATGAAGAGAAACGACATCTCTGACTCAAAAAAGAAAAAAAAGAAAAGCTACAGCAACAACAAAAATGCTGTCATGCGTTGAAAGACTTTTGTTGACGGCAGCGTTGACTTTATACGTCAATTTTCGTCGTAGTCATACAGAGAACGGAGCTGGGGCAGGAGGATGGGAAGTTTTTCCGTTTATGGCAGTCAAGGAAAAACAAACATCAAGTGCAGGCTGGCTGGCTGGATGGCTGGCAGTCGGAAGGCTGCTTTCATTCTCTGCCTAAAATGCCATTTTCTAGTCAGCAACACTCTCATGTCAAGTTGTCGTCTGCCAACCACCATCGCAACCAGCAGCAGCACCGCCAAGCCACCGACACCGACAACACCACCAACGTCATCAGCACCAAAGTCAAACTTAAACTCAAAGGCAGGCGGCATCGTCGCTATAGAAACGCAACCTCCTCATCATCATCGTCATCGTCATCATCACACAACACCGCGCCGCAACGTTGTTATTATATTTTTTTTTATTTTTATTATTATTTAACAGAAGCGTTCACCTTTTTGGGGTTTTTCGCAATTCTGCCCTACTGAGGCTGAGCTGAGGGGCTCAAGGGGTGGGTGGCGAGTGTTTTACAGAAATCCAATCATTCGCAGTTGAAGTTTACTTGGTTCGTCGCTTCAACCAACATGTGTGCGCGCAATTCTCATTAACACATTTTAATTGCCCGAAAAAGGCAAAATGGGTAAAACTTTACAGCCACTTCGCACTTTGAAGTGCTAATGACACTAGCTGAAATTACCTTTTAAATATTGCATTAATCTTGCGCTTAAAGCGACAAAGTGAGTGAAGTAAAAAGGGCTGAAGTAAAAGTTTTTTCAAGAAATTCAATTTAAAAGATACATTTTTATCTTTGAAACATACATTATTATATGAAATTTATAGCTTGATTATTTCAAGTAATTAAATAAATCTATCAAATTCAATGAAATTATACAAATAACAAAGCCAAAGCCATGATTTAAAATAATTGTGAATCAACCTAAAAATCACAATCTAAAAACTTCAATATATACTGCACTCAAAAGGCTCTAAAGAATACCTGATAATTTTCTTATTATATCTTATATGCTGACGCACACAAAGTGTATTTAACTTAGCTTGGAAAGCACATTTAATCCCAAAATATAAACAACTGTCATAAAGCTCGAAAGCTCCATTAACTCAACAGCAAATTGTCTGTTTATCTTGCAAAAAAAAAAAGAAGTTAATTCAATATTTATACGACAGTTTTAATAAGGTTCATTCTCTAGCATCACTTTCATCCCCATCAGACAGAAAAGCAGGCGTAGGCGGAGGCGGAGATGTGTTCTAGGAAAAGTTATATGATGAAAATTAATTTTTAAAATTAATTATGCACATGTGCAACTCCATGGGCTCAAAGTGTCTGACTGAGTTTCTCTCTCTGTCACATTGTGTGCGTGGTTGTGTGACTGTGTGTGTGTGTGTTGTTTGCAACACCTGACACATTTGCAGCTGTTACTGGACCAGAGGCAGCAACTGTTGTTGCAGCCCCGGGGTCTGGCGGTCAGAACGAAAACTCATTAAACTGCATAATTACGAGCACACACACACAGAACGAGAGAGAGAGAGCGACAGAACAACAAACTGAAATCCTTGTGCACATAATAATATTAATATTAATAACATAAAATACTTGACTGTAAAGCCCAAAACCCTCAAATGGTCAACAAGCAGTCGCCAGTCTGATGAATGTCCCTGGGCCGCACTTAATAACATTTGGGCAGATTTTATAGCTGGGCGTGTGCGGTGCACATAATTTGATTTATGGTCACCAAACTGGACCTCACCAACTACCAACCACCAAAGGGCGATGATTTTCTTTTCACTTTAAAAGGTTTTAGAAATGCGGCTGCCTTTGGAAGCCGAATGCTGCTCGAGGGCCGCCCAGAAGCCTTGAGCGAAACTTCCGGTCAAAGGCATTTGGGAAATACAAGTGCAAAAAGTGAAAAGATTTCAACTGAAAAATGAAGTAACCATTTATAAACTTATCGTCGTGGGGCATGGCTAATGAATTTAATTTTTTAAATCTCCAAAATTCTTGCAATGCCATAAATCAACGCATCTATTTTTAACACTTCAAGCAACTCAATATCTTCAAGTTGTATTTGCGGCTGCTGACAAATATTTACTTTTGCATATAATTTACACACAGCATCCACAACTGCCGTTTTGCTATTCGGGACTCAAAGCGCAAATGTTGCAGAAATATTTAATTATTCACACACACACACACAGACACAGGCAAACAATGCGAGCAGCATATAATAATAATAGTTGTTGGTGTTGCTGCTGCTGCAGAAACAATAGTCATAGGCCCGAAAATTATAGCATACTTATGTGGGAAAGGCTTCGAGCAGTCTAGCTTGGCACACCTCAACGCATACAATGTACTGTTCATATATATAAACCTTTATATATATATGTGTATATGCTGACTTGGACTCCCACACAGCAAATGCCAAGTGCCATATTAATTTTGTGTCAAATAAGTAAAACGCAATTAAACGCACATGTCAGCTCGTGGCAAATGGCCAATAACCAGGCAAAGGACTGGGACAGAGCATCATCGGTTATATTCGTCAGATGGAGTGGGAAAGATATGTACAGCCTCTCTAACATACAATCAATACAAACAGCTCTGAAGCTTGTGCCACTCGACAAGCAAACTAAACGATAACAATAGCAACTAAAGCCCCCCACACACACATGTATAGAGGGAGTTTGCCACACAGACAAATTGCACAAAATCCCTTAATATGATGACCTATTAAAATTATGTTCACTGTTCGCGACAATGGCAGCAACAAAAGCGAAACTATAACGCCCAAAAGTGGGGAGTCTCGCTGCGGGGGAGGCTTAGACTGTGCAATAACCGAAACCATATATAACATATATTATATACACATAGAAATGTGTTTTTTTTTTCTGCCATTGTGTGTGGCCGAAATTGCCTATTACATATTATAGATATGGTATTGTGAGTGCACATGAAACTGTTGGAGCATGCACGGCAAATAGATTGAAAGTTACTTTTCGATAACCAAACTCGTCATCATCATCATCATCGATTGGGCGTGGCATTTGCCGAAATAATTCTCCATGATGATAAAGCAATTATTGGAATTTCGTGCGTAAGTCAAAAGGGAGTTCGTAGTTCTTAAGTTTTCCAACTCACATCTCGCAAAAAAGTTGCCCAAATTAACCAAGTACAGTGGTCATTCAGCAAATTGAAACACGCATCGCGTTCCTCAACTGAAGTTCATAAACTAATCAATAAATTTGTTCGCACAGTTATGATTGAATTCGGATTAAAAACATGCGTATTCTGATGGCAAGAAAATAAAATATAATATGTTTAAAGAAAGCCTTTCATGTGTTTTATTTGATTTGTTCTAACTCTTTGGATATTCCATCATTTTCTGCTTCATATTTACTCACAAAGATAAAAGACATAACCCCAAACGAACAAAGCAAAAGCGCAACACAACAAACAGCAAACAGGTCAGAGAGTTGGTGTCAAAAATTGTAAAGAGACTGGACTGAACTCTGGGGCCTAAATGAGAGTCATTGCCTGTGTGTTTCTGCCAGCCTCGGCACACTGATATGCAAATGCACAATAAAGCAGAAGGATTAAGGATTATACCACAAAACACACAGATGTTCAAATCGAAAAGGACACCGAGAGAGAGACAGACAATAAACATGTCACAAATGGCAGAGACAGTGCAATGAACACACAACAGAGAGCGAGATGACAACAAAACTGGTAGAAAAGTGACAAAATGTTGGCACAGGTTTTCATTGCAAGCCATTTGGGTCCTTTATGCTTTCAGCCTTGTCATTTTGTCGTACGATGACGTTGTCATGTACTGTCCTGTTTCTCTCAGTGTATGTCTCGTATGTGATGATTATAACGATGCCAGCGCCAGAGGGCAAACTATGCAAAGCATTTTGATGCTTTAATGTCAGAGACACAAAAAATATGAAGTGACATTTAATTAGAAAATCCACAAAAGGAATCTTGATGACTACAACAAAATGTATTCAATCCACTTTTAGCACATACTTCATATATAGTGTGTGTGTGTGTGTGTGTATGTGGCGAAGGAAACCATAAAAGCATGTGAAATTTGTGGCTTAGAGTCGGCATAAAGTTCTCCGAATGCCTTCTATGTGTTTAAGGCGAGAGCTTATCAAATTAAAATTTAACACTAGCCAAGGGTCGTTACGTTCAAAAGCAAAAGTTTCAGCTCCACTCTTGGCTTGACTTCCAACCCTCTCCCTCTGTGCACCTTATTTACAATGCAGACACGAAAGTTTATTTATTAATCCAACTATTTAGTTATTAAGCACACGATGTGCTGCTTGCAACATGTTCAAGTTTCAAACAAAGCGCTATCTAGTCCTAATACTCCAGAGAGCTTAAGCTTTCGAGTGACATCGACTAAGCCCAAAATAATTGCAAATTAAATGCAATTTATTTATGAAAACCAGGCATTCATATGCTATAGTATATGCTGCATTCTACCTACCATTAATTAATCGAGAGGTTATTGAAAGTATGTAATGAGAAGTAAGTGCACAACGACAGACAATCGATATGCACGAATTGTGCAAAATGATGGAAATTTGCCATTAAAAGACACAAATTAATATTTAATGCGAGCTGGCATGTAAGGCATATTAATATAAATATGCAGAATATTATGCAACGTTATTCATGTGCTCAACAAAATTGCACAAAGATGAAGCAAAGATTTCAATGTTATGGCTTTTTAAACAATGCATTAATTATATTGTGTTTTTTTTTTCAAATTGTGACAATTAGTATCTATAATAAATTGTTGCATAAATGCCGTCAAAATAAAGTCACTTTTATCGCTCGCTCAGTCTCTCTTTATAAGAGTCTAACGACGTCTGCAGATGCTCTTCTGTCTGTCCTATAATACGGTCAATCACATGATGTCGCCTGGCATCCCATAATTATTGCAACTGTTGTCGCCCCTTTGCAGTTGTTGTTGTTGGCGTTATTGCCGCCTTAGAGCGTTAAGTATCTGTTGGATGCATTTTCTTTAGCAGCAGATTTTGTGCCATGTACCTACACTAATTACAAATTGCGCTATGCTACAGTTGCTGCTGTTGCCCTCGTCGTCTTGGCCAGCCAGCACAGCAAATTCTCGCGTCTCATAAATTAAGTAGGCCACCCATAGACGACGACGACGGCCCGTTGCCACCTCTCTCTCTCTCTCTCTCTCTCACTCACTCTCTCGTATTCTCTGCCTCTTTAGCACAGGTGCAACGGCAACGGCAACGGCAACAGCAGCCCAGTGGGTTGCCGAAGGCCCCCCGCCTGGTTAGCTGGGTGAATCTTTATTAACATCGACGTCAACGGCGCGTTGCAAGCGTTGCAACGAAACATTACAAATGTTGCCAGCCACACACACACATGCACACACTAACGCACACACACACACACACACAGACAAACAGGTGCATACATCAAGACAGCTGTCTTGAGACGTCGTCATCTTCGTCTGCTTGAAGAAATCTTATTAAAAAAATACACACTGAGTGAAAATATGGTCGGACATGTTTGTTTGTTGTTGCTCACTGTTATTGTTGTTGCTGTTGTTGTTGTTGGTGGCAGTGTTGCGGCAGTCACCGTTGCAATCGCATAAATTACGGCCAGCAGCCAACACCAAACACCTTCTTCTGCTTCTACAATGTCTTCTTCTCTGCCTAATGCCCATTCGCTTCTCTGCTCTCTCTCTCTCTCTCTGTGTTGCCGGCAAAGGGGCATTCGCCTTTTTAGCACCCAGGGCTGAAGCCGGAGCATGAAATGCGATTTGCCGAGGCATTGCCATCATCATCAAAGGCAGCCAACAACTCCCCCGTCCTCCCCCGCACTCTTCTTGGCCAACTCCCGCATCGCTGCTGCAACTGAGCGTTAATTTCACAAACGGGTTGTTAAGATAGACGCCACATATCTTCAGTTTTGCAGATAGTCTGGATATATGTATATACTATGTAGTAAATGTATCTGCATGTAGGTGAAGTATAATGGAAACAACTCTGCAGATAACTCTCAGATATTGAAACGGTTGCACAAAAAAGACAATTCAGTTGTGAGCAGAATAAATGGAGAGAAAGCTGGGAAAAAAGTCATGAGACAATAATGCAAAAAAAAGGAAAATAGAAAACAAATCAAGAAAAGCTGAGAAATTTTTCACATGATTTAAACATTGTTCATCGCAAACTTAATTTCAAATCAGTTAAAAGCGGTGGAAATTATTTAAAATATTCTGCAAATTTAAACTTCAACCAGCGGTAAATTAGAAATAATAAAACTTATCAGCAGTTGATTTCTTGACAAATGTTAACTTATTAAATTTACAATTTATAAATTTTGCCAATTAGCCTAATTCGACGTATTAAGCTGCCCAATCTCTGCCTGAGCCAAATTATCATTTGAGCGTGAGCAATTATGCATATTCCATCTTGAGCACAATTCTCGCTGTCGTAATCTTCAATTATGTTCTGTTTGTGCAATGGGTCAGGGCCCTATTAATTAGCTAATTAACTAAGCTACAAAGCCTAACACAGAAATTACAAAGTTTTGGTTAATTGGTCTGCTGCACGATACTTTTGCTGCACGTAAATACACGACGATGTCGATGGTGCATGCAACCAGCGATGGCGGTGGCGGTGGTAACCTGACCTGCAGCAAATTTGCTGCAATATGCTGACGATGCTGCCGCTGCCGCTGCCGCTGCTGTTGTGTTGTTGCATCCGTCATAAGCCTCAACTCAAACAGTAACTACCTGTGGGAGGCGGTCTCCCTTCCTCCCACCCACTCCCTCTGCTGCCCTCTGCAAAGCTTTGGCCAAAATTTCACAGCACGTACAAACAGACGGCGGTGGTGGAGACTTGAAGTCTCTGGCATCGACAGATTTTCGGTCAAATGCCATTGGGCGGCCGCAGAGGGCCAGAAGCAAAGTTGGCGGTGGGCGTGGCATGCGTATTAGTTTACATGGCAACGCTAGAGAACAAGAGCAGGCAACGGGGGGAGAGAGAGAGCGAGTGCGTGATAGCGATTGTGATAGCTTTGCATTTCCATTCTGGGGCGCTTGGATCGGCTTTTATGCAACAGTGCGCTTCAAACAGTATCTGACAAACGCACACACTCAGTTTGCCCGCTCATTGCTAAGGTTTCACACCAGCAACAGCAACAGAACAACAACAACAACAAGCATAAGGTAAAAAGGGAAGCATATGAAACTCGCTTTAAAAGGCATTAAAATTCATTTAGGTTGTCGCAGCCCACGGGGCGTATACAGAACAGTAAAGAACGGAGAACAGCCGCATCGATATTGAAATTTATGCTACAAGATTTAACTAATAATGCAGTTAAATCCTGTCAGTACAGCTGAGTGCTGTGCGTCGCCAAGTTATAAGCAGATGTAAGTAAACCAATCACACGCTTCATAAGCCCAACAGACGCGACTCGGTGCGGCAAATGGAACTGAAGCTGCCACAGGAGCACGAAAGCCAGAAGATATTCGAAGGCAGGCGAAGGGGGCAGGCTGGGCTGGTAACAACAATTGAATAAGCGAGGCAATCAATCAAAATACAAAATCTATTAGGGAACAGCAACAAGAAGACGGGCCGAGGAAGATGTTTTTGCCCCAAGCAACTTGTGGCACAGTGGGCGCGACAGCAAAAATGCGACACTCACTTGCCTCATTTTCCTCAAGTTATTTATGACAACTCGAAATCATTGATAGTTACTCTAGTTAATTATGGCCATCATAATAGAGTTGTAAAAAAAAAGTATATGCTATAAAGTTTAGTTTATAGCTGAAGTTCTTGCCATGAAATTCGGCTAATTTTGGCATTTTAATCGATTAATGAAAGCAATTCTCGTTGCCAAGTTTCCCCATTGTGGCGAATGACGCAAAAAACCTAAGCCACTAAACTGAAATCCCAGAGTGAAGTTCCTTACGTTGCCAGTTCAATTAGAAGGCGTTGGAAATCGCTTTTCTTTTTGACAAGGCAACCGGCGAGGGCTGGAGGCAATCAAGGGATGGAGACGGAGTGCCGAACGCTTACTTCATTTTCATTGAGTGTGCGTGTGTGTGTGCGGGGCTAATTCAAAAATGTGCATAAGCAAAGTAAACGACATTCTTAAATGACATAAATTAATAATTTCTGCGAATGAGTGAGACAAAGGCGAGCAGAAAAGCGAGCTACGCGCTGAGTGCTAAAACAAAGTGCTTTCTATTTTAATTTATTAATTTAATGTACGCTCCCAAAAAGGCAGCAGCAGCAGCAGCAGCAGCAGCAGTTGTAGGACTCTCTCCCCCCTCCCCCGCACTTGTCTCTCTTGTCAGCCAGGCAGCCAAGGCAGTTTCAATTTTTAATTCAATAAAGCGGCAAAAATTGTTGCCTATTGAAGGCAGCTCCAGGCAGCTGACGGCCTCAGGGCGGGACACTCAAGGACGATGTGGGGGGGGCGGCATATTTAGCGCGACAGTCGTTTGGGCCATAAAGTTGAACAGTGCCTAGCTTGGGCCCTCTCTCTGGATGCGAGTTTGTGTTTGTGCTATTTTTGGACTACGCTCTCTTTGAGAAAATATGGCAAGTACATTAAATTTTTTGGCAAAGAAGTCAAACGTATATTTCGTGGCCTGGCTGGGAGTGTGAGATACTATGAGCACAGTTGGGGATGCTGGTAAACAACAGCGAGTAGGAACGGCAAGTCGTAATGCTTATTGGATTTGCGCTGGGGCACAAAATATAATTAGGGAAAGGCCAAAACGAAAGGAATTTCAATTAAATTGGCAACAGCTAAATAAATATTAAATGCCGTCTTAGATTATTACAAGTAACATAAAAAACAGTAGATGTACTTTATAGTATATATTCTGCTCTCTCTCTGTGTGTTTAACATTTGTGGCTTCAAATAAATTTTTAAAAATTTAATTAAAAAACGACGCGCGGCGCAACAACAATAGCAGCGTCGTCATGGCGAACGCAACCAAAAATTGGCTGCATAAATAAGAAATTAGATTTTAATAAAGCACACATTTAGGCACAGCGACGGGTTCAGCTCAGCTCAGCCGGACGGACAGACGGACAGACAGACGGACGGACGGACAGACATCATAATGAAAAGCCGCACGGGTGCTGGCATTTCATTGCTGGCCTGGACAAGCCTTTTGGGACCTGGCTTTTGTTCACTCCGTTGCGACGGAGGGTTTTCATCTGTTTCGCTTAGTTCGTCCTTTTGGCCAGTTAAAAGTTTGCGTTGCCTAATGAAACTTGAGCGAACGCTTAAGGAAATGCTCGAAATGCTTTTGTTCGAACTAGAGAGAGAGCAAAGAGCATTCTTATTATGCTTTATTTTTTCTTTTCTTTTATGTTTGTGTATTTTTTTTTACTTCTGTTGTGTTGGTCGAATAGCTGTAGGCGAAGTCGGTTGTTTGAAGAGCTTCAGTCGGACCAAAAGATACATTTGAGTTGTGCGAAAGATACTTTCCGTAGAACACGCGCAACTCAGATGTGTGATTGATGAATCGCTTGAAAAATGGCCAAGAACAACAACAAGAAGGCAACACACGTGAACTGACGATGCCGAAAGAGAAATGGAACACGCTCAATGCCGTTTCGAGGGCATCTTTAATGCCAAACTCACAACGCCTTTGGCTTAATGTCAGCAAAATAAAATCCCCGAGTTCAAGCGATGCATTAGCCTTTAATGAAAATCACTTTGCCAAAGATACTTGAGCGTTGTCCCTATTCAAGTGCAATGCCTATTGCGAAAGGTCAAAAGGCTTTGCGGACTACAGATATCTATAGTTTTACAGTCTGTAAGTGGCAAATCTCTTTAGCTTGACGACCATCTTGTTTGAGCTACCGAAAACAAAAACCATAAAATATTTTTGAATAAATGGTTCGTTAGACGATTTGTGCCGAGTTACAAATAAACCTGAAACCTGAACCCAAACTCAAACTACTTGCAGAAACTATTTCAATTCACATAAAGCTCAAAACTTTGTCAAACACACATATTTCAGGCAATTTTCACAGTTTCACGCAAATAAATAAATGGAAGCCTGCAAACGACACAGCTCGACAAAAAACAGAATGCGGAGATAATGTAAAACTTCCCAACAGGCAAAAACTGGCAGAACAAAACAAATACCACATCAAATTGGCTTTTGGAGCTGCAGACCGCAGACGGCGTCAAAAAAAGGAGCGAGAAACACACAAATTTTAGGAAACCGAAATAGAATTTGGAAACTAAATATAGAGCATTGACAGACAAACTATTTACGTGTGCATTGAAAGGCATGATTGGCAATCAGAAGAGAATATTTCGGGTTAATAATTTTGAATTACACAAATTTATTGGATGCTAAAAAAGAAATATGAACTAATAAATCCAAATGTTGGTGGATTAATTAGTCAGATTACAGGTTGAAAAAAAGATATATGATTTCGGATAATAAAGAGAATAATTTTGGGTAAATATTTCCGAGTTAATACAATGATGTAGTTCTAGTTAAATGACAACAGTTTAAAGAAGTAGTTTAGAAAATTATAAATTTAAATTATGCTCTTGGCCAAACGACAAATATTTTAGAAAATAATAATTTCAAGCGCTTGTAGATCAATTAGTCATATTGCAGGAAAACTCAATTTGGCCTCAAGGCTTATGCACTTGTCGGAATCCACAGCGTTCAAGTGCCACTTTTTAGCCAGAGTCATTGAGCTACAACTTGTGTGTGCAGAAAATGGGGAACTAACAAAAAAAAAAAAAAAATAGAAGAAACCAGAAACTGAGAGCTGCAGTCAAGCAACAACAAGCAAACTGCTCACATGAGTTGCATAGCGAAATAAACAGCATTTAGTGCATATTTAGTACAAGCAGTCGAGTTAAAACCAGCCCCCAAAAACCGGCCAGCCGTCCTCCACGATGCCGTTGCTCCTCCTCCCCCTTCTCGTCCTCCTCGTCGTCGTCTATCTCATCTGGTTGTTAGCAGGAAAAATGCATCAATGCATGCCGTAAAGAAAACAAAAAAAAAAAAGCAACACAGAAAACAAAAAACAAAAAAAGGCCAAGACAACATAAAACACAGCAAAAGAAAAGCGGCCAAACAGGCCGCCAGTCGACAGTAAAGAAAATGGCCAAACATGTTCGCTATGTTCTATGAATAACGACAACGGAGCGACCCAGGCAACAACCATTCCAACAACCATTCCAACATCCAGCGGAGCAGGAGGCGAAGGATGAGGCATTAACAACAACAAAAGCTGAAAACTTGGCGTGCTTGTTTGCCATCATCATCATCATCATCATGATCATCATCTGTGGAAGGAAGCGCGCTCTATGCAACTTTTCACTGCCACATGGATAGAAGATAGAGAGATGGAGATGACGATGGCGATGGCGATGGCGAGATGGTTATGGAGACAGAGAAACATGTTTTTCAGCACTGCAATTTTACCTTGCCAGCAACCAAATACAAAACGAAACCAAGCCAAAAAAAAACAAAAAAAAATAGAAGAAACGAAGATGCATCCGTCGAGTGGACCGCATGTCAGTCACTCATTCAGTCATTCAGTCAGTCAGGCAGTCATTCATTCAAGTCAGCTTAGAGATGTTGGTTCATCGTTTTGCCGCAAAAGCCTTCAAAGGTATTATGATAAACTCGGCAAGAGCTTTGAGTTGCAAGCCGAGTGAGTTGAAAGTCGCTTGCAACATGCAACATGATGCACACTCACACGCTCGGCAATTAGAAACAGCAGAAGAAGTTTGCCACAGGTCAACACACAAGAGAAAACTGAAAACTGAAAAGAAGCCATCGTCAGTTGGTCCCGAACCGAAGCTGGCACGTAGAATAGTAGTTGCATTACATTCGAGCTGTTCTCCCGATCCGACTTGAGCAGCACACACATGTCCAGCTTAGCTCGACTTTAATGTTGTAGGCGAACTTAAAGTTGCGCCAGCAAAATGTTGAACACAGCGGAAGCAGAGGGGCAACAACTGTGTTGAAGCAGCAAAAGTTTCGGTGAGATAAGAAGACAACAGAAACAGTCGGAGAAATTCAATGAACTTTTATGTGCGGGTCTTTTAATGATAAAGCGAAACTCCACTTGAAATGAGTCAAGCCAGAATGCCATTTAAATTGGCTTCGCTTTATTTCCATCTCACAGTCTGTTTAAATTTCATTTAAAATTTAAATGACAAAAGTAAGCAGAAAATATTTATTTAATTTAACTTTAAAACGAACCGATCACAATTAAATAATACTGTGATTAATATGAAGAGATTAATTTGCAAAATACTTTCAGCTTAAAATGTATTCAAAATTGCATAATTTACGCCTTTTGACTTCGTCTACTTGTTGTGTAAAAATTTGCCAAATAAACACAAACTTATACGCCCAATTAAAATCTCAACTCTTTGGGAGCTTTGCACTTCTTGCGGTTGGTCCTGAGCTCACTTAAAAATTGACTTCGACGCGACCCACATCAACTTTATAAGAGCTCTTGCGATCCTAGCGAAAAACTTGATGTGCATCCGTAAGCCAAAACTTTGGAACCATTTTTACGCGGCGTGGGCGGTCGACGGAGACTCTTCAGCGGCAACCAAATTGAGCGCCCACATTAATTAAATTTTGCACTAGTTGAGGCACAAAAAGCAGCTGAAAACAACACACGAACAAATAGGGAGACGAAGCTGCGCAACTTTAAAGAGGAATTTAATTATAGCGAAGCTTACAACAAACAACAATCACAGTGGCGCATGAATAAAATAAAAATAAAAAAATATATAAAAAACAATATTAAATGCGAAGTACTCGGTACTCGTAGTACGCGTAGTGGAAGCCATGAGGCAGTGCAGCATGAGGGGAGGAGAAGGGAGGTAAAGAAGGGAGTCGCTAGCCAGAGAGGTTGAAACTCAAAGGCCGCCTACAGTCGTTGCTCTGCGCCGCTTATTTGTTGTTGTTGCTGTTGTAGCCGCTTTTCTGCTTTTCGCTGTCGGGTTTAATGAACGGAAATCTCTTGCAAATATTCAATTGCTATACACAGCACACACACACACACACACACTCTGCAGTCGAGTGGAGTGTGCATGAAGTATGTACATACATATATAAGTGCATACAGCACATAGTATAGACGTATATATGTATATATGTGGCTACGATAGGCCCCAACAGCCACAGTGGAAGTCAACAGACAAAGCGCATGTCGAGCAGCCGACAGCCTTGATGATCATCGCTGCAATGATGTTGTGAATGGCGATGATGACGCCGCTGATGCACCAGCAAATGTGCGTTGCAAGCGCGCGATAATGAAGTTTGATAATGATGTTGCCCTACGGCTGCCAGACAGGTTGCTAGCCAAGTTAACACACACACACACGCTCTCACACACACACACACAAGTCGCCGCAGCGCGCCCGGTTTTTTCTTCTTTTCTTTCTTTTTTTTGCAATTATTTGAAGTAGTCAACGGCAACACAGATTTCCCACAAAATAGAAAAGCAAAAACGCCAAGGAAAAGCTAGGCGAATTAACACATACTCTACAGAATAAATAACAAATAATATAGCCAACTAATTTGTAGCTATAATTTTAATAAACAAACATGACTCGCTTTTGTGACTGGCAGGCGCATAAAAACACGAAGCCCGATCCTAATGCGAGAACATATTTATATACTCCACAAATAAATAATAAATAACATTATTAACTCAGTTTTAGACACAAAAATACTATTTGCCATGATCTGTACAATGTTTACTCGCTTTGTGATTAAATAAAAATATAATAACTAAAATACTATTTGCCATAAATTGTACAATGTTAAGTAATTACATATGTATAAACAAAGTTTACTCGCTTTGTGACCAAATCAAAATACACTTTGGCAGGCGCATAAAAAAGTGGAAAAAGTGCAGATAAAGCGAAGCCCGGGCCTAGGCCTAATGCCAAAACATATTTATAGGCTCGTCGTCGTCTCTCGCCACCATCTTCATCTCACTCTCTCTCGCTCTTGCGCTCGCTCTCGCTCTGGCTGGCTGCAGCACACACATTTGCAATATTAATAATCTGCTGCCATTGAAAGCCATACAAGGCGCGACGTAGCCGTTGTACGTGTCAACATTCGACGCCAGCTGCGCAGTCGGCTTCGACGGCGACGGCAACGGCGACTGCGACTGCATGCGCGACGGCGCATATAAATTTCGTGTTCTTTTTTCTACTTCTTTTTTTTTTTTTTTTTTGGAGTGGTCTAGGAACTTTTGCGCCATTGCGAGTGGCATGCAACGACAACAACAACAACAACTTATCTGGCAGGCAGTGCACGCAGAAAGAGAGAGAGAACGATGAGGATGAGGATGGGGAAGTAGCAGAGCATAGAAGCAACCTGGCGAACGACACACGGCACAGTGGTATTGTCGTTGTGTGGGGACATAAATAAAGACAGCGTGGGAAACCATAATGATAACGACTTTCGAACGGAACCCAAAATTAATCTATTGCGAGACTTTCAAAACAAAAAGTCTGCATAAAATACCGAAAACCACTTACGCCAAACACAAACAGTCATAAATAGTTAAGAAAGTTTTTAAGCCAATACCTTAAAGTGCTGAAAATATGGCAAAACTTGGAGACCAAAGAATTGTGCTAGCAGAGATATACAGAGAGAGAGAGAGAGGAGAGTTCAAATCATTTGGCAGATAAGCAGACTGGCAGACTGTCAATTGCACCATCTGAAAGATCATTTATGCGAAAAACGATAAAACATTTTAATGGCGTTTAAGCGCTTTTCGCTAATTGCAGTTCACTATACCCGCAGTGATACAAAAATGTAAGTGGATTTTAATTGTTTTTACCTACCAGCAGCAACAACAACGAAAATAATGTTATTGCCTGCACCACTGTGCGATAACCGCAAAAATGCCTATGTGCGAGAGAGAGAGAGAGAGAGAGAGAGAGAGAGAGGGAATTGGGTGCAACAGCAGCGTTTCCATTGGCCTGGCCTTTGTCTATTGTGCTGACTACTCCTTGTGGCATTGCGTTGAGTGCACAACAAATATTGTCGCCGGCTAGGTCGGGAAATCAACGCACCAAGCGGGAAGACCCTCTTCTCTATCCCTCTGGCCATTTCAGAAACCACACTCGGTTGGCAGCAACGACGCCGACGACGCCAACAACACCAACAACACCACAGTTGCCGGTCGCCGGCGGCACAAAGTAAATAGTAAACAAAAATAGTTCGCAAGCCAAAGTAAAAATGCAAAAAGCTAAGAGCGCAAGCACAAAACGCATGGGCACAAGTAAATAAAATAAAAATAGCATAAAATGCGAAACAGCCAGTTTCGTTTTTTTTTTTTCGTTCATTCTCTCTATATGTTACACTGCGCTGTTGTTGAATCGAAATTAAAGCTACTAAAAATGCAGCCCAGTGTCGCGCAAAACTTACACTGAACACTGCACAGCCCGTAAATATATATACACTTTACAATACCAATACCATATAGCCGAGGCCCTATATATAGCGTTTTATAAACTGATTAAATGCATAGCATGCCATGGCATGCATTGCGATAGGCCCAGCAACGAATGAGCAACAAACTCTGACGACGTCGTTCGACTAGGCCCATAAATTGATAAGCAATCTGTTGCCAAGATTAACACTTGTTGGTCGGGGGTTGTGGGGATCGGGCGATAGAAGAGAAGTTATGTACACAGATAGGCATAGTACAACAATTGTCGAGCACATGAGTAAATATTTAATAGTCTGATTGAGTTGGCGATAAAAATGTAGTAACATTGTACAAACTTGATGTACGAGTGAACGAGCATTCATTCGAATGTCTAATTACATTATTGACTGCCTGCTGATTGAGGGTTACCGAAAAAGAAAGTGATTTACGGTTCAGATATTCAATGGTTAACAAACCATTATGGCAAATTAGATAATGGACATACACATCATATGAAATCGACAGACGAATGAATGACAACAAATAATATGCAATTCATTTGATTTGCAAACCATTTATTGCACCTTCAATTTATTTATGCTATACAAATGAATGAAATCAAAAGAAATATTTGCAATAAATTTCGCTGCTTTTTGCAAATTAAATTAGAAATCACTATCGATCATTTGAACTATGAATGGAAACCCCCGCCGATACCGCCAATTCGCCATTATTTTCGTATTATTTGTCTTATCACTGGCAATATTTACTAGCGATAAAACCATCGATATAAGATCTACGCGCAAAAGTGAAGCCACAATTCTTATCGCATTCGCAGAGAGCACGTGCTGGCAAAATGAAATGGAAACAAATTGGAAAAAGGAAAATGAACATCAAGTTACACAAGAAATATCCAATCACAAAATAAAGCATAAATCACGGAAAGGTCAATCAATTGACCTTGAGCCAAAGTTACAGTCAGCGAGCGTTACACACGACTGACCCAAAAGTGCGTCGAGTTCACAGTGCAAATGCTTTGCCTCTCGTCCCTCTCTCCTGGTCCCCCATGGGGATTCTGCACAATTTTCCAAAAGTCGCGAAAAGCGGACAAAGCATTTAGCATAAACAAATGGCAAAGCGAATCGCACAGCGAGCAACAGAAATGATTAACAAATTGTATGCGTTAAAAATAAAACAAAATCAAAATGCAGCTGAAAACGGAATTAAAAAAAAAAAACACAGAGACAGCAAATACACATACATTACATTGAGTATAAACAGAGACCAAGAGCGAGAGCGAGAGCGAGAGGGAGAGGGAGAGAAACTGAGAGGAGATAGAGCGAAACAGCGCACGCGGGCAATGAACGCTTGATATACGCAAAATGAAAAGGCAAAAAGTAAACTGAAAAAACAACAGTGGCAGCGAGAAAAAAGTAACCAACGGAACGAAAAGCACACGCAATCTGCCAGCGCAGCTGTCGACATCGATGATGTCGCTGCACATAAAGAGCAACAACACAAAGAATACGAATCAAATAAAATAAAAGAATTAAAAATGAAAAAGAAAAGTTAAGCATTTGATTGAGTTAGCGATAGAAATGGGTAAAAGAAAAACGCACAATGAACTCCTTACTCAACTGCCAGATACTTTTCGCTTGTGGCTATTTGATATGTGCATAATTTATAATTCTTTCTTCTTCTTCGCTGCTTCGTCGTCTCTCAGGTGCTAAGCGATTTGCAGTTCTATGTGTGCCATACTGGGCGTATGAGTAATATTGAACGGATATTACGTATACGATGCACACACACACACACTGACAGACAGATTTTGAGAGCCTTTGCTCTGTGACCGAAAAATATCATAGTTCAAATCGCAGTAGAATGGTATTTCGTTACACGACTCAATGAAGACCTTGGATTGCCTCGACTTGGCTTGGCCCATTTTAAATATCCAATTACAAGTGCAGCAGCAGCGTCAAATACAACTGCAACAACAATAGCGACGCACAGTGGAGCGTATTCTCGAATCACGCTGCTAAAATCACAGATTTTCAATTAGTTATTGATGTTAGCAAACTGATCCAATCAATATGAATTTAGTCTCTCATTTTTAAATACATTGTTTTTACAGAAATTTTAGAAATTCATAATTTAATATTTGAATATATTTTGTTTTGAGTGTTGAATAGAATTATCTTCAACAATTAGGAAAAAATACTTTTGTCGAGACGCTTTTTTCAAGATTTTACTTTTTGTTGTTTTATTTTTTCATTTTTCCTAGGACAGAAAAATACTACAACTTTAAAAATCGGCTTAAAATACTAAACGACTCTTCTAAATTTTAAAATTTATATTTTTGAAAAGTTGAATGATTTCTTTTCCCGAATTCAACTCGAAAATCGCCACTGTGCGATGTCGACGACGACGACGACTGAAAACAACATCAATAACAAACTATACGTAAACGAGCCCTTAACTTATGCACATTGCACTGTACCTGTGTGTGTGTGTGTGTGTGTGTGTAAAAGTCAAACTATCAATTACAATTATGTGTGTGCACAAACGAGACGCTCGTGCACTGTGTAGAGATACTTGTTCGTTACTCACCAGCCCAAGCAGTTGACTATACAAAACAATTAGCTGAAGCTGCTAAACAAATGTGCAAGCAGCCAACAATCACCAAAGTCTCAAACGCAAAAGCAAATCTCAGAGAACGATGCACAAACAAGAGCGAGAAGGGGCTAGGGCCAATTTTGAAAAACGAGATGTGCAATGTGCATCAAGTAGATACAGACAACTTGTTCCACAGATATAATTCTATCTACACACACACACACACACACACATGAGGTGAGTCCATAGACTATACAAAGTACATAGCAGACCTGGATCGTCCCACATCTCGTTTGACCCGCACTACATAGAAGAGCCCAGCCCCAGACCCAGATCCAGCTCAGCCTCAACTGCACACAATAACAATCACAATGGTATCAACAGAAATAACAATACAAAAGGCAAAATGCACTAACAAAATTAAGAAGATTGCAATTCATTTTTGCGAATGGCAATGCAACGAATTTATTAAATAATAAAAGGCAATTGTAATGCCAAAATAAAAGTATGCAATTGAATGCGAAGGGAAATACAAGAATTGATTTAAATTATTTGGTATATTATTGGTATAAAATAATTATAGCAATGCAATTTGCTAGGGTAAACAACCTTCGACATGAAAATAAATGCATTGAGAGCACAAATTCGAGATAAAGCGACCACAAGAGACGGGAGAGAAAAGCGAGTGAGAGAGAGAGAGAGAGAGAGTGTGGAAGAGAGCTAAAGCTTTGAGAGGTAGCTGCAATTACGCTTCAATGCATCTATAAGATATTGTATCTGTATTGCAGCGATTGTCTGCATGTGAGCGTGCCTTTGTGTGTGCTTCAAAATAGACGAGTAAAACTTGCTGTTGGATGCTGTGGCCGCAGAGCTGATTGACAGTGGAACAACTTGACAGGCAGCCAGCAAGCAGGAAGGCAGACATCACATGCAGTAGCAGAAGCAGAAGCAGAGGCGCATCTATGCAAACGGCATGCGGCATACGGCAATATGTGCCCCCCACTCTGCGCTTGATAAGATAAGAACGAGTCGCAGATACGTCCGTTTTCGTACGCAATGCAGCAGCAGCAACATCGCATCCGCAGCGCGCATCCAGTGAAAAACATTGACAACTTTTCTATTAACGCAATACTTACTGGAAATAGACGAGTATCGCTCTCGCTCGCTCGTTCTCTATAGCGAACCCATTGTATCTATACAATGAACGAATTGCACAAATACGGGTGAGAGAGTATAGAGAGCTCAGCTACAAGTGAAGAGGCTGTATAGAATGCAATGAGGCGACACACACCACTGCAATTGATTGCAGTAAAAGTTAAGTAGATTATGATGGAAAACTTTTAGACAGCAACGTCTGACGGACAGACAGACGGATGGACGTGGCCAAACGAATGGACTAGAGACTGACTGACTGACATGATACAAGAGCTTGCTTCTGTTGATGTTGCCAGCAGCAGCTGAAACCGCAGCTCTGGCAAAGAAAAGTTTTTATCCCAAGCATGTGGTGCACTGAGAGTTGCAGCAACTACTTACGTATAGGGAAAAACTAGTTTTTCCTATTGTACTTTGGTGGAGGAGAAAAAAGAAAGCCAAGAAAGCATCAAGATGCATTTTCGCCGCTCCAAGGCTGTCAGCGTTTTATGATATTTATTTGCGAGAAATAAAATTTATATGCTTTTAAATAGCCAACCACAGCCCCAAGGCAGTGATTGAAGACCAAGTGAATGAATTAAAAAAAAAACCCAACAACATCAAACACGATACAAGTAGTAAAAAACTGAGAAGCGAAGAGCAGACGAGGAGAATAACGAACTGTGAGCGGACAGAAAATAATCAACTTCCTTGACAGCAGCACAATTTTTAAGTGGTTCAAACGCGCTAAACGGAAATTGTTAGTAGTAACAGTAACTAGTTATAATTTGGTTCTTTTTGGGTCGATTGCTGGTCAAATTGACTGACTGACTGACTGACTGAGTTACTAACTGGCCCCAAAAACTGATAGAAACGCAAGTTCACTGAACCGGAAAGACGTCTGCCAAAGAAGGAGAAATATTCAAAGAAGTAGTCTAGTTCGAATCGATTGACCAATATGGTTAGATTAGCAGACACAAAAGTTTACTACTAATATAAATGTAAATTATAGAGAAATATGTCGAATACATTTATAAGATCAATATTATATTGAGCATCTCTCTGCAATACAATTTTCGAATTTCGAATAGTTTTTAATTTGTTTCGCACCATGCTAATTTCACCTTGATTTATGGCAGCCATCAGATGGATTGGCCAACAGTATTAGCTATGTTACAATGAGGTCGATCTCTCTTTGTTATTTGCCACACGCACATCACGAAATTCCTTACGATAAGTCGATGTAAAAGAGAACCTCTCATAGATAAACTCATTAAACGATTTGTTGATAACTTAATGTAAATCGAGTCGACTCGATTGATGAATGTTTAATCGCAAAAACATCTGTTCGACAGCAACTAGTTAATTTAAATAACGCTACCTGGAAATCTATATCCACCCACCCAGGCCATTAAGCTAGTTTTTATGGCCAGCACATTAATAACAAAATGTGTTTAAACTTACACAAAAAGTTGTTGCGAGACGGTTAAATGGGTTTAGAAGAAATCAATGCATAGAACACGTACCTGAAACGAAAACAAAGAAAACATATTGCTTATTATTGGTTGTAAATGTAAGTTTAAATATTCTTCGATTTGAACTCTTAATGCATAATAAACTATACATTAAATCATAGCAGAAAATGCACTCAACGAATCGGAAACGAAAATATCAAAATCGCACTTAAGACAAGTACATTAACAGATGTTTTTGGCAATTTCACAAATTTCAAAAAGATGCTCAAAAGTTTGCGTTTATTATAATTTTAATAAATAAAGTTAAAGTTCATAAAAATTGTGAAAACTACTTGAAACAAAATGAAATGAATTTTCCCAGCTGTTGCTCGCCAAGAGAATGAAAATTCTTCACTTGTTTACAGTACATGGAACAGAGCAGGAAATGGAAAATTACGCCCCATCTTTATTTCTTGGGGCGGCCTAAAAACACACAGACATAAGGAAATGAACGGCGCGAGTGGTCAATTTCTATGCAGATGATATTGTGAACCGGTACCGTGATCATATTGATATTTATTAAAGTTGTTGTTGCCACTGGTCTGTATAATTCAAAGAGACATATTATTTTTGACGTCAAACAGATCAAAAACAAAAAAAAATACAAAATAAAAAAAATTGATGGTGATGCTGAAACGGAACTGGTAGCCCCAAAAGAAGTAAACCGGCACAGCAGGTAGTCAACTAAATCAGAGTCAGAGACTGAGACAGAGACGCCAAGTCTGAGTCTAGCAGCTGGGAGATGACGACGAATGGTCAAGAGCAGAGTGCTAATCAAAAACAAGATAGACCAGGCCACAATTTGGCTGTAAAGAGAATCGATACTCGCAATATGCCACTCCATATAGGTCAATATAACTGAGCAAACTGAAGAAGAAATCAGAGAGAATAATTTAAAAATCGCATGTCTGACAAAATTTTTGATATTTCTTCGTCGTTTTGACAAATTGTTGCTCCCGCTTTTGCTGCAAACAACAAAAGTTAATGAACTTGCCATCCGTCCAGCTGGCGAGCCGAGAGTGAGAAAAAAAGAAACAGAAACAGAGAGTGCGAACAAGCAAACAACACACAACAACGAGAGCTAATGATAATAACATAACACATACAATGTACACAACAAACTGATGGTGCTGCTCTTGGCGTTTGTTGGCTATGAATGAAAATGGCAACACAGCTGCCAAAATGCTTTAGCCACAACAACTACATAAACACTAGTTAATAGCAAAAACAAAATACCCAAAAAAAAATATCATTAAAACCATATAAACAGAGAAATAGACCCAGAGAGAGAGAAGCAGAGTGAGCGAGTCACATGGAAACAAATGCTGGAACAGACTCGTTGAGCGTAATATCAAACAACAACAATATATAGAGATTAAAAAGCAAGATAGATGCGGGAGCGAGATAGACAGCGATAGAGAGAGAGATGGGAAGAGTACCTATAAGCTGGCAAGTGGGCAGTCGATGCGTCAGTATCTTGCACTACGTTTAATTAATTGCACAACACAATATTTAGACTCACACAATGAACCATAAACAAAATATGGATTGACTTGTGAATTGGCGCCAAATATTGTTTTCTATTTGTTGCTAAGCTACACTGAAATATCTGTGACTAACTAGAATTAAAAATGGAATTTTAATTGAAATATGTATAACTCGGTATTTATAGTTGGCACACATGGAATTATCATTCAATCGGACTGACGACAGATAAACAGCAACAAGCAAATTATGCAAATGTTGCATTAGTATTGAAAATCTATAGTTTAAATAGCCAAATATCCATTGACAACAAAATCGAAAATATTCTGGGAAATAAACTCAACCCAATAGGAATAAAACCAAAATGAGCACTTGCAAATAATAGTAATAATAAACAATTCAGTTTACGTTTAAGTTCTTCGGAATTTAAGAAAAAGTGCCTTCTATTTTGTATTATGAATAAAATAAATTTTCATTTAATCATTTAAATATAATTTGCCTTATTAAAATTCTTCGGAATGTAAGTAAAATCCCCTTCTATTTTGTATTACGCATAATAAAACATAAAATGAGTTTTCCCTCAATTGGAATTTCGTTTATCTTTTAATTGAAGATCAATAAGCTTCAGCAAACCGATACGCCCAGTTTCGAGTGATTTTCAAAAATTTGTTGATTTCTTTTATTTTACTTTTGAATTTTGATTTCGATCAACTTGTTGTGTATACAATTAACTTGTAGTTAAAATGCAAACGAGATCGCGGACTCGACTCATTTGCATAAACAAAAACAAACAAATATAGTAATAAATATTAACAGGTTGCGCCCGGCAAAATGAACATAAAACCAAAACATTTATAGAAGCAACAAAAATGTGATACATTGACATTTGGACGTTAAATAAAAAGCATGAAATAATAATAATACAAAAAAAGAAAAAGATTTGCCAAAAGTTTAGAGGTTAAATCGATAAAGCAAAAGGCATTTCAATTGTCGACATCCGACATCAGATGTACAAGACAAATTAGGTTTTCCATGGAAGAAAAATCTATCTACCAAATAAGGCGTCGCTGCAAACCGAAAAGGAAAAACTGTTTAAAACGGCTTGGCACGGCAATGGAAAAATCAATGACTCTCGTTTTGGTGTTGGTGTTGTTGGCTAACTAGATGCTGCATTGTAATTAGCAAAACAGCAACAGCAACGAGCAACAAGCAACTGCAAACTTGCAACTATCTGTGCCCGGAGATTCCTAGAAATAGTCATGAAATGCAACTGGTTAAGGGGCCGAGGAAATGCCACCGATTACGACTGATGGATGGATGTGGCAGTTGCAGTTGCAGCTTCCAGTTGGCAACTTGCAACACAAAATGCTTGCGTTAATAAGGTAAAAATAGATCCATGAATTAATGGAAATTTGCTGCAATTTCGCAGACGCATTCATCAAATTGCATATTTCGCATGTTTCCGATAAATGAGCAATGATTATTTCACATTTACAGCACTGCAGCATTTTGCCAAGTCACAAATGAGATACAACGATGATTTTTGCCATCATTTACCAGCTGCAGTTAATTGTAATAAATTGATCCAGCCACAGATCTCTATGCACATAATTTGCGCAATATTTAGCTCAGAGTGTAATCTTAGATCTGAAAGGTATCGGTAGCTTTTGATGTGTATAGGAAGTCGAGTGGCAGTTTAAAGAGTGAAGCAAAGCTGTCGGATCAATAAAACTAAATAAACCAGCGCTCATAAAAACTAACTAATTGATATTCTTTTTTATGGCCAGCAGCTAAGCGTTAATTTAACTTAGTCATTCTTGTTTAGTTTGGTTTGTTTGTTTTTGTTGCTAAACACTTTATTCGTATACTAAAATATTCATTGATGCATTCGTGACGCCTTTTTTATCTTTATTTTATCGCAAATAAATTATTTTTATTATCTTAAAAGGATCTAGTCTGAGACATCAGCCAGCTGTGATATCATTTTTCATTTTAATAACAATATGATTTGACGATGCGACACTTTCAGCTGCACTCGAGCTTGTTCCCCGCACTTTCTCCAGACCTTAGAGATGGAGAGAGAGAACGAGAGCTCACATGTAAGCCTCTTGGTTCGATGCTAACTTCCTATGTGCCTTGTTTGCCTTATGCTCCCAGACAGTTATGACTGACAAATCTGACAGCTGTGCGGGGGGCTGTTTCCCCGCCATCCTCTCTTTCTCCATATATGCTAAGCTTATGGCACGCATCATATGCTCGCGACAAAAAAAAAGTAAAGGGAGTGGATGAGAAGGGAAGAGGGAGGAGGGAGGTGGCAATGGTAACCCAAGCCCTGATAAAGCTCCCAGCGAACGGGGCAGTCATTATCAAAGCCCTTCAAGGTCCTCGCCTGTCTCCCCCATTCCCAGGGCCACCATCTGCTTTAGAGATTTTTATATTTACGACACTCACGCATAGCATGTGCCCCCAGATAACACACAGACAGACGCAGAGTGAGAGAGGGAGAATGGCAGACGCATAGCGAGATAGAGATAGAGAGAGAGAGAGAGAGAGAGGTGGAAGCTCATATATTTTATGTAAATTACGAGAGCACAGGAAGCACTCGGCAAGTTCAAGTCCTGCCAAAAATGCCGTCGTGCAAATGCCATAAATAAATGGTTTCGTTTACGACTCTGGACATTAACCTGTTAAATTTCTAATGTGTGTGCGAGTCAAGAGTGCCCACCTCCTCCTCGTCCTCGTCGTCGTCCTCATCCAGCCACGTAACCACCACACAACTCTTGGCTTGGCAGGACATGAGAGGACAGACGGACAGACGGACAGACAGACAGACAGACTGCCAGTCAGTCAGTGAGCTGCGCTGAGCTGAGCCCGCAGTTATCCCGGCAAACACAACGTGACCTCTTCCCACTCTGTCGCTCTCTTACCCCGTTGAGGTTGTTGCTTTTCCGGCCGCAAATAGCCAACAAGCAGCAACGTTTTGCATATTTAAGCAGTCAGCAGTCGACCTGACAGCCAGGATAATCTGCCGTACTAATGTGACCAGTAACCAGCACCAGAAAGCAGAGAACCAGAAACTTTGCTAACGAAACTTCGACTTCTATTTTATATGCCATTGCGACTACACTGCAATAAATCTCTGCAATCTACAATTGTATTTGCGATTAGTTCTTTTTTTTGTGTGCAAGCTTATTCTCGCAGTGTACGCTTATATAGAAAGCAACTGCAAGGCAGCCAATTTACGATAATAATCCCAAATTACATAGAGAAGTTTGTGTGGAATTTATTACACTAGCGATACAAGCACAAAACTCCAGGTATTGCGTATAATTGGGATATTACGCGAATAACAATTTAGACAACAAGTTAATTCTTGACTTGAAATATTTTAATATTACCAAGAAATACTAGTAAAGCTTAAATGCACGATTGAACTAATTTCTTAGAGTAGTTTTATATTTCGTAATAATCAATCAACAATAAACGAAATTTGTGTAAGATAATAATACATCAAAACCATGGTTCGAAAAAAAGATTACTTTTTTTATACACACTTGGCATTGACTTAGATCGAAGTGAATTACAAAAAAATGCATTATATCTTAGGAATCTTTTCATGTCATCCATGATTTTAGAGTTTATTATTTGCAATATTTTTCTTCAACGACAATAATTAATTGTGAGCGAAAGCAATGTAACACACTGATAATAATAATCCCTGTGCTCTATTTTACTTAACTTTCCCAAACCTTCAGTGGAGAATTTTTTGCACAGTGTAAGTAGCAAAAAAAAAGGGGGTCTTGGGGTGTGCTTGAGTGGGCAGGCGGCAAGTTGGCCACAAAATCAATAATGATTACATTTGCGTTGCATATTTCACCAGCCCGGGGGGAGATTTGGTTTGGTTTGGTTTGGTTTCGGTTCGGTTTGCTTCTGTTTCTGTTTCTGGTGGTCGTCTAAATGACATTTTGCGAGCCTACGACGACTCGACTCGACTCGACCGGATGGCAGCAAAAGCAGCGCCAATTGTTGGCGGGTCAGGTGCTTTGATGGCTGCTGATGTTGTTGCTGTTGCTGTGGCTGTTGCAATCGGTTGGTGGTTGGAGAGTGTGAAAAATGCAGCAAGCAAAACACAAAAACACAAAAGACAAAAGACGGAAGGCGGTTAAGTGCTCAAAGCTAGGCAGCTATAAAGCCTACGCCCACTTCTCGAGAGAGGAGAGAGGAGAGAGAAAAGGTGGTTGAGGGGTGGGAGAGGGAGAGCCAGAGGGCGAAGGGTCCCCACTCTAGTTCTCTGAGCTGTGCTCTGCATGCAAAACGGGTTGAGTGCTTTGCGCTGTGGGGCTTCGAAGCAAAAGAAATGCAAAAGCAAGAGGAAACTGCAATAAGTGGCGCGCAGGGTCAACAATAAAAGGGGGAGGGGGGAGGAGAGGTGAGGGCAGGAGGCAGACAAAGAGTAACGCCACTCAATGCAGCGACGTCGCGACGTTGACGTTGACGTTGGCGACGCAGTCAACGGCCTACAGACGACGACGGCAATGAGTAGAAAATGAAGAAGCACAAGCAGCAAAGAGGCGAGGGTGGCGAAGAGGGGAGGGGGAGTAGGGGGAACTGGCGGGCGAGACTAAGACGAGACTAAGGCTCAGGCACACAACCAGTTAGAAATTGCAGCAGAAAAATGCAACAAAGTACAGCTACCAATCTGAAGCATATCCCCCTCTCCTCCCCCCTTTGCTCATAGAGCAAGATCCCCCCTCACACGTTTTATGCTCGTTTGGCAGGTTGAAATTCAACGCAGCAGAACGAACGAAGCGACAGAGCAAAGTAAATGAAAAAAATAGCAAAGAAAATGAACACAACAACAACAACAACCAATAAGACAAGAAAGCTGCACTACTGACTATGAGCTACCCGTTACTAATCTTAGTGGATTGAAAAACATACATATTTTAATTTACTAAACATTTTGTTTTAAATTATCAAGGTAGAGAAATTTGACCATTTTACCATTAATAGAATGTGCATGTGATATAATACAATGTTATAATACCCTGTTTGCCTATGGTTGCCGGGTATAAACAGTGCAAATGAAAGACCAGACAAAAAGAAAAGCAACGAATGCGACGTGTGTGCATCAAAAAAGGCACAAAATAGACACAGTGCGAAAAATGTGCAGAGAGAGCAAAGCAAAGCAAAGCAAAAGTAGAAAATGCAACATAAAGCAAATGCCAAAGCAATTGCAGCTGAATGCAGTATTAAGAAGAAGAGCAACAGCAACAACGACAACAGCATCATCAGCAGCAGGCTCTGCAAGCAAACAGAGCAGGCAGCAGAGAGGTATGCAAGTTAGGCAAGACAAGTGGTCGCATATCATGCACATCACATAAATAGATAAAAGCTTTAAACACATGACAAATCAAGCGTGCAAGTAATTGAGTGAAAAAGCGCTCGACAACGCTATTTAATACAGGTTTTACTTTTTTCATTTTCAAATTGAATCGGAAACAGTTTGCAACTTGTTTACCAACCATTCCTCAACACATCAATGAAGTTTGAAGTCACTGAATTAATATCGTACCCCAATGAAGCACGAACGCATATAGATCATTTTGCAAAAATATAGATTAAAACCAAAACAAGATAAAGTCGTTTTATTGTTGTTGTTCAGCATCAAATTTATTATCTCTACTTAGCAACATATAACTGGCTCTCCTTCATAAACAAAAGTTAAAGCAACTCGAAAAGGGTGCCCCTGGAAACAGTATCAAGATATTTGATCGCTCGCGTGCGACTCTACCTAAAACTTGAAATTTAAATAATTTTAATACTGTTTGGTGACAATTATGAGCAATCATTTCAAATATGCTTGCATATGAAATTGGCTAAATTGAATATTTTGCCACAAATGCAGACAATTTATAGTTTGAAATGTTGAGCTACCACTTAATCTCTTAATTTTTGGAGTATAAATTCCAAATAACCTTTCCCAACTTTTGTTGTGCTATCACTTCTAAATATAATACATTTGACTTTTTAATTAATTGATTTTGTATAATGATATACAGAAAGATATATATACATAGATAAATGTTTGCACATGTGTCGGAATATAATTGTACTTGAGGAATTTCGTCTGAGCTGCATGGGAACTAGTTTTTTTTGTGTGTTTGTTTCTTTCCCATTTCTAGATATTTTGATTTTGCATTTAAGCTGTAGCGTTATTTCTGACTGTACAGAGAGCTTTTAAAACAAAACAAATAAGCATTTCATAGTCTCACAGATTTCTGGTTTCCAAGTCACAGTCAATATGTGCATAGCTTTGTATTCATTCACAATTTATTGTGTGTCGACACTTGATGTTTAACCAACCCAAATTTCGGTGAGCGTGCCAAGTGTAAATGATTTTGGAGAGTAGGCAACAACAACGCGAACGTAAATCTAAACAACAAAGCGACGCCTCAGCTGGAAGCAAGAGAGATGCAAGATGAATGAGACGAGAGCGTAAATTCAAATTCAAATCTGTCTCTTTTCAAGTGCAGCGAAGCGACGACAACAACGGCGATGGGGGCGGGGGCGGGTAAAGTAATCACAATTGAATTTTATAGGCGAGAGGGGGGGGGGGGGAGACTAGGGAGAGTAGTGACAAGGGGCAACAACAACTACAGAGAATATGACACAAAAGTTTCTGCAGTTCTTGTTGCCTGGCAGTCTGATAAGAATTTGAAGCTCAGACAACGCCTTGCTCAACCTTGCCAAGCGGAAGTGATTAAGGCAATCACAAAAATACAAAAAAAAAATATAAAAAAAGGGCTGCCAAAAAATTGATTCTTAACAAAAATATGGAGAAAAACCTGCCAGCAGAGGAAAAAGAATATCGTGCGCTTTGCTGCCCACGCCAATTAGAAAATATACATAAATCCCCAACTGGCAACCGCCGCCAGTGTTGAACACTGTCGAACACTCACTCACACACACACACTCGCACACAATTGAGCAAATGAGAGCAGAGAGCGGCTTGCGCGCGAGAGAGAGAGCAAAAGAGTGAGAGCAAGAAGCAAAAATCCAAAGGCGCGTAAAACGGCGACTGTTCCAAGAATGCAAGGCACAAAAGGAGCCAAATAACAACAAAAAGAAGAAAACAAAGAGCGCACACAAGCAAAGGCAAAAGCAAAACGCGACGCGAGAAGCAAATAAGAAAATAATGCGACGCCGCCGCCATACAAAAATCAATTTGAAGCGTAGATGAGTTGTAGATGGGGGAAGGGTGGGAGGAGTGGGGAAGAGGGTTGTGAAATGCGACTGTGATGCTGATGTGTGTGTGTGTGTGTGTGGATGCTGTCTTTGCGTTTTTGCACTCCAGAAATGGGGAGAAGAATATATGTAAATAGAGGAACGTACCACGCATACCCTAACAAATCAATTTGTGTTGCACTTAGTTAACTAATGAAAAACTAACATAAAATTACAGTAATTAATTTTAAAACTGCACTCATTTGCGAAATGTAGATTTAACAAGTGATTACTGCAATTTAATTAGCGAAACACTATCTATAAATTTACATGTTTAAACAACTTTGGAAAATTTCGTGTATATGGGTAATTATTTGTGTTGAAGAACAAACAGTAATTACAACAAACTATAAATAAATAATACATTTTACAAAATATAAAACGGCATTTAATGGGCTGCAAACGAAACTATCTATAATATTCATTGAATTCTTCTCCATCAGAAATAATAATAATAAATAAATTTTTGAATCGTTGCTGCTCTCTCAACTGCACACAATTTAGTTCTCAGAATTTATTTTACACGTTTCGCTGTTATTTTTTGGAAACGTGACCAGCAACATGTCCAATTGGAAATGCCCGCTTTGACATAGAGCATAAAAACTGTATACACCACGCACACACACACACACACACATGGGCACGCAACACGCGACGGCTTTGCCGGCTGCTCGAAAGAAGAGAATGAAAGGAGAGATTGAGAGAGAGACGAAACGCTTAATTATGCTTAATTTGTTGTTAATCAAACGGACAAACAATAAACTTAATAAACCGTTGTAAAGTTTTGCACACCACACCGAGAGCAAGCGAGAGCACACATCGTAAAAGAGCGAAAGAGAGAGAAAAGTAAAAACTCACGCGGCAGACAACAAAAAAAACAGAATTTGTAAAATGGGGAAAATAAATTGCGCTCACGTTTTTTTTGTTTTTCAATTGTTATAGTTGGTTGTAGTTGTAGATGTTTTTGTTTTGTTGTTGTTTTTGTTTTGTTTTATATTGTGATTTGTGTTTTTGCCGCTTCTTTCAATTGCTGTTTATACACTGCTCTTCTTCTTCTTCGACGTCTGCTTCTTCTTCTTCACGTTTCAGACTTTATTGCAATTTGCAATTTCAGACGCGACGCGCTTTTTTATTTGCTTCGTTTATTATTTTGTTGCTGCTTGTAATTATTTTGTGTTGTCACAACAATTGCTATGCATAATATTTGTAATTATGGTATTTGATTTTCTCTGGATTTTCTGATCTTTTTCACTGACCAACAAAACGAGACGTTGCGACGCGATGCGAGCTGAACGAACCGTACACCACCATTAAAATTTTATAAATGACTCAGTTTTGCGCTCAGTATTTCTTATAAGAACAAACATGCTAACCAACAGCAGCAGTCGCTCTCTCTCTCTCTCTCTCTCTGTCGCTCACGCTCTCTGCGAGAGTAAGCCACCCGCTAAGCTGTTAGTTAACAGCGAACTCAGTCTGTTAAATTGAGTGTGTTGTGCGTGTCCTCGGTGTGAGTTCAGTGCGCAAAGCGGGTCCCGAAGCATGTATTGCATACTTTAGGGGCTGCATTTAAATGTTATTGCACTCAGTGCTGTTAAGCACGCTTAACAGTTGACTGTTAAACAACATTTGGCTGCGGAGAGCACATTTGAGTGCACTTGGAATGCGCACTATGGCCATCTCGCTTACACTTGTTGCACACAGCTCGAATTTTCGTTGAGTGCAGTGTGTGAGCGAGTACACGAATTGAGTGAGCCATTTGCAGTCTGCGAAAGGGGTTGAGCGCTGACATGGCATGTAAAAAAGTGCTGCCAAGTTGCGTTGCATTCGAAATGCGAAAATTTGAAGATTTTTTAAATCAACTGCAAAACGATGTCTTTAATCGCTGTGCATTAACTATTAATACGACTGTTGAAATATTCAATAATCTGGCAACAAATGCAGCTGCCACCGACGCGTCCATCGGAAGCAACAACAAAATTCATTTATAAATGCAAATTACTGAAAAGGATTAAAATATAATTTTCAATAAGCGCAGCAAACAACAAGAGGCATAACAACATCAAAAACAACAACAACAACAAGCAGCAGACATTTGTCCCCATCTAAGAATCATAATTGCATTCAAATTAAATTACGTAATTAATATGCATAATAACTACAACAACAAACACAACCAACAACAACAATGACCACAACAATAACCACAACAACGGCGACAAATTTGCAGCCGCTTTGTCTCGACACAAAAGTATTTTAGTTCATTATAAATAATTTCATCAACGGCGCATTATTATTAATTATTGCATTATTTTAATTCACTTGGCCTTTGGTCGCCATTTATTTTGATCCCACAATTTCTTCTATGTTACTTTCATAGAACAGTTTTGGTCATTTTTATATTTTTAATTTAATTTAAATGATAGTCATTAAAATGTAAGCTGTGAAATTAAATCTCTTAGACTTCTTGGCAAAACAAAAATCGCCTTCAACTTTGCCTTTTTTTGCGTTGAATTCCCTAAATTAAAATAATGCTTATTTATATTTACTGTTTTAATTAAAAAAAAAAACCTACAATTTTATTATTTTTGTTAATCTATTGCAGAAACATTTGCAGAACTTCCGCACGAACTTTTTGCAAAAGATTATTATTTTTTGTATGGCCCTAAGCTAAAATGCATTTCAAAATTGCAAATGGATCGTGAATTATGGTCGATTAAACATTAAAAGGCACACTAACTATTTATCTAGCAAATAACTATCTATGTACTATATATGCCCTGCAAAATAAATCTAAATTTCTAATAATTACTGCAAAAACGAGAAAATAAATTTACAAATCGATGGTTGCAAGTTGTGCATTTTTCGCTTTGAAATAAAAACGGGCATCACAAATATGAATATTTATGTTTGTATTTATCTAGCTGAGAAAATAAATGCAAATTCGCAATTGAAATGGAAAATAATTGCATATGTTGCAGATAAATCAGATTAAAATGCTGCCAAAGTGCTAAATGCTGTTCACAGGTGTCTTTTGGCCATGAACACACACAAAATCGGCCTCCTCCCTGCTGAGTCCTGCAGGACATGCACAAACATAAACACAAAAGTCAATTAATTGAATAAAAATAAAATTTATTTATGGCGCAGTAACAAATAACAATAACAATAACAACAACAACAACAACAACAACTATTAAAAGAAAAATGGCCACACACAAAAATTGCTAGATGGTTGAAAAAATATTATTGGTCAGCACTGGGCTAAGTGGGCGTTGAGTGTGGGCGTGGCGGGAAGTTTAAATGTCACACGGAAAATATGCGAAAGGGCGAGCTAGACAGCGAGATGGCCGCAGTACAGTTATTATAAAAATGCATCGCGAAAAATCGTGGGCGAAGAAGGGTCAACTTTTGTCACAGTATTTTCCGTGATAAGTGCAAAACTTAATTAAATTTTCATTGCACAAAAAAGCTGAATGAACGCGTATAACCTAAAAAAAAAGAAGAAGAGCGCGAAGCGAACAAAAGTTGGCGCGCGGAAGAGGCCAAAAACAAGTTGGCAGCGCCGCTTAAAGAAATGCCAAGTTAAAAACACACACACATACACACACACTCGCGCGCTCAGAGGAGCAAAGTTACAAGCGAAGTGCATTAAGCTTGCGAGTTTAATTAAATTATTATTAATCTCATTTGTGTGTGGGTGTGAGCGAAAGGGGAAAGGGTCAACGGAGGTTTGAGGAAGATCATGATTGTAACACAGATTCTCATACACACACACACACACACACACACACACGCCTACACTTTTTCTCCATCTGCATTTACATGCGCATGAAATTTTAATTACATTTTAAGTGTGTGTGTGCGAGAGAGTAGGCGATAGACTTAACACACACAAACAAATATCCATGTGCGAATATGAAAAAAAAAAGTGACTACTAAGCTGATTGAGTTGACATTAAATGCTCTTCAAAAAGATGCTCTAGAAAATAAATATCGTTTATAATAAAGATCGATATGAAATGCAGTTATCGACTAAGGCCATTCGTTTCTATCGTTTCAATGATAATCGACATCGAATATAATTATCGATTAAAATTATAAATGAATATCGCTCCAAATAAAAGTCGATACTAAATGCAATTATCGATGGTAGTCAGATCAAAAATGATCGATTTTGAATTTGAATTTGAAAATGCAGTCGCAACAACCCGTTACAGTTTCAGCAAATGGGTGTAATAAATAAATTTGCAATAAAAAACATTTGCTTTATTTACGTAAGTTGTGCACATGTATTGGTTGGCATTCGTGTCTGACTGTGTGGATTTGTGTGCGAGTATCCGTGTGCAAATCCATGGCAAAGTTAAATGCATGCGGTTGTCACTCCAGCTCTTCTGTGGCGCTGCGGGGAGAGTCGTTGGGACGAACACCGAGCTCAACGGATGCAAGAGGGGGGAAGGAGGCGACGTCGGGGGACAGTTTGACAGGACACTTTTTGAAAATTGGGTCGTGTTGAATTTTGAATGAGCTCTAATTGTCGCAAAATGCGGTAAAATGCTAATGCTCAGCATACACATCGATATATCTAAATAAATAAAACATGCAAACACACATAAAGATATATCAACGATATATTTACGCTCACACCTTATTGGTTAGCAAGCGCAATTCAGTTATGTCAATAATCAATTTACATTTCGTAATCACGCAGAATTGTTGATGCAAATACCCTGTAATCAAAAGCATTTGATTGCCCTGATTTGCATTATATATTATATTTGTAAAAAATTTAAATGTTTATTACATTTTTATGAAATTGCAATTTTCAAAATGGAAAAAAACTAATGAATTATTTTATACATTATTTAAACAGGATAATTCGCAGTCAACCTTTGCTTTTGAATCGTAATTTTACCTGTCATTAATTTAATTTGTCATTTGGAAAATCGAAATGTTAAGCGCCTGAATGGTTAATTCTTAAACGACTCATATTTTTGTTGTAAATAAAAAAATCGTAGTTATGGCTGAATGACTATTACTAATTAGTTGAGGAATTTTATAAGTAATATTATTTGTGTTGGGCTTAAGCTTATTATGACAATCATTTTGAATAGTTAACAGAGTGGCAAATAAACTACAAACAATTCTATTATTGTTGCCGTGTACCAATTAAATATGTGTAAATGCAGAAGATTTGTGTGCTCAGCTAATTTTCAAAAACCACTTGACCGTTGGTTGCCATTGCGATGCAGCCAAGCACGAGTGAAATGCCCAACAGTACTTAAGGGCCAAAGGAGCCTGCAAGTTCATTAAACTAATAGCCAACAATTTATAACTAGCCCCGAAGACGAAGACGAAGTCGAAGCCCTGCCAAATAAGCATTCCTGTCGAGTCCTTTATGGAGAACACACTGTAAACTAAAGGACGACACAAAACTAATGGCTGCCAAGGAAATCCAAGAGAAAACTAATCCGCTTAATGTTTTGCCTATCTCTTAAAATATGACCACGGCAAGGACAGCAAGGACCTTCACAGTACGTGTGTGTGTGTGTGTGTGTGTGTGTGTTGCTTAAAATATTGATAAAAAGTAGTCAAAGCCAAAAAGCCATGCTAATAAGCTGGTGAACTTTAAAGAAGAAATTCTTTGTCTAAGACAAGAGCAACTTCGGTAGAATCCATTAAAGTTTTGCCATGCGGGCTGTGGGGTAATTGAACAAAGCTGAGGTGACTGCAGGGGGGAGGGGGGAGGGGGAAGGATTGCTGGTTAAATACTCGCTGTAGTGCCGAACAATGGCGAACAAGTTGGGAAACAGTCAGAACTTAAATAGCCTGCGAACACAAAGCAGATAATGTGATAAGCATTGGCCCGCAATGGGATCGGCATTCACTGGCTTCCAGGGATGCCGAAACATGTGTCTACTCTACACACACGCACAACAACACAACTTTCACACACACACACACACACACACGCGTATGTGCAACATTTGCTAATTAGGTAAATTGAAAGCTTAAGTTTTGTCTGTCATATAGCGCGCAATTTACTCGTTCTCAGACAGTTTGTTGAAACAACTGTGCAACAAAAGCGAGTTGCACTGCAAGTGGCAAGAGGCATGTGGCAAGAAGATTACCGAGCAGAACATGCAGCCAGAAGCAGCTCTCACAGCCAGTTATTTGGTGTCTAAAAAAGCCATATTCCCAGGGGAATTCTGCTCTGTTCGGATTGAAGTTTTGCTGACAATTAAAAAGTAATTCACTCAAGTTTTAAAATAGTTTGTGTACATGATTAATTTCCTAGTCTTGCTTGAACTTAAATGAAATTTATTAATAGATTTAAATCAAAATTTTTAGAATAACTCAAGTGTAAAATAGTTTGTATTCATGATCAATTCCCAAACATATTGTCATCAGACTGATTTGCTTGAAACTAACAATCAAATATAATTTATTAAAATATTTTCAATCAAATGATTAGCAATCTTTTGAGGCTTAAAATTAAATGTGAAAGCAATTAACATATTGTCATCAGGCTGTTTAATAATAGATTTTATTTAAATGTTTTGAAACGAATTCAATTATTCAATTTATTAATAGATTTTAATAATATAATATTATTAATAATTATAATAATAATAAAATTGAAACTTTGAAACTGTAGCTTGCAGCTAATAGTTAAATATAATTTTTTATATTTGTAAATCAAATTTTTACAAATCTTTTGTACTATCAACGCACAGCTCAAACGATTACACAACAGAGTTCCTAACTTAGCAATACGATTTTTTTGTTACTAAATACCATTGTTAACTAACATTAAACACAGTTTTAAAATATTCTAAATTTGCTTATTGACAGCAATATTTGTCTAAATTTGTCTTGTGGAGTGACAAGTTATTTTTATTAATATGTTTAGCATGCAATTCTATAGAAACTCGTTAAAATAATATTATTTTTTTCCAAAAGTGTCTCGTTATAAATTTAACAGTTTTTAAAAGTACAAAGATATCTTAAGCTCTTTCTTTATTATATTTTCAATTTGGTTTAAAAAAAAACTAAAACTAAATTTGGAAACTATCTGTATCAATCATGACGAGCATACACCCGAAACCTGAGCTTTAATATGCACTGAACCACCTCAAGAATCTAATGTGAAATCGGAGCATTTCATTTATTAGCTGCGCCACAACAAATATTTCATATACTTCCTGTGAAGCGGAGAAGCGGGGATAACTGCACAAAATACGTATACGAACATATATATAATCTGCAGCAATTTTTGACATACACACACAGATGTATTTAAATCCAGGACTAGCTGTACCGTTAAGCTTAAAATGTTTCACGCACGCGAGCGAACGAGCGCAGCTTTAGACAAATTTTCGTTGCATGCTGTGCGGCGCACGCTGAGCTTCCTGTGAATGTGTGAGTGTGTGTGTGTGTGTGTGTGTGTGTGCACGCTTCGTTTGTGTATTTAATTTGCCACAAAATTGTATTTCATACACACAACAACAACAGCAACAAACTTGCGTCGCAAAAGCCACCCGAAAAAAAAAAGTTTAAAACGCTGTAAAAGCAAATTAAAAACTTTTTCGACTCTGTAATGCAACCCAAACAGCCAAAAGCAAAATGGCAACACCGATGTTGCACTTTCATCTGTCGCTCAGCTTCTTTTTTGGTTGCGTTCAGTTGACCTAAAACATTTCAATCATATATAAATGTATACTGCATAAAATGATTAAAACTAAAGGCCAAACAAATTTATGCTCCTAAATGGCAAAATGCAATTAGAAAATTTTGTATTGCGAAAAATCGGAAATTGCATTATAAAACAAACAAAGAGGCAACTGCAAAATTTAATGAAATTAATGCGAAAGGTGAATTCTGGGCAAATTCGCAGTGATGCTGAACTTTGATTAGATTGACAAGTTTGGCCAGCAAAATATTGCAAACACAATTAAATTACGGATCGAATATTTCAGTAAAAACAGGCCAATTAAATTATAACTAGAATATTATGCAAACAAATTGATTTAAAAAAACAGCTTTAAAATTGATGACGGGAAAGTCGAAATAAATTGTTGGGGTCAAAATTAATTTTAAATGTATAACTCATTTATTTTGCATAATCAAGCAAATAAAATAATGTTTATAAACAATGATTTCAACTTGAATTTGTTTAATATTTAAAGGAAAAGAATGCCTATAATTATGTGACAGACAATTTGAAATAAATCGTATTGCAACAAATATTGAAAATTAATTTTTAAATGCATAATTTATTTATATTGCATCATCCAGCAAATCATATAAAGATAAGCAATGCTTTTATGTTCAATTTGTTATTATTAAAGGAAAATAACACCTTTAATAAAGTGATAGAAAAGTCGAAATAAATTGCGATGAAATTTATCTTATGAATAATTTATATATGTATATTGCATAATTCAGCAAATAAAAATTAAGATTTTAAATAAATAATGCATTCGCATTGAATAAATAATAAATAAGCTATACTTTTTTAATAAAGAATTTTACTGTCATGCACATAGAATTCTACAGTAATCAAAGAGCATTAATTCATATGTATATTTTATTTTAAAAATGTTCACATAAATTTGCAGCATTTCAGAGTTAAACATATATTTGTTGAAGCTTTGTTGGGAGCAGCAAATTAAATAAAATCAATATACACAAATCCGAGATCTACATAAAGTTTTACTTAAATATAACGAATATTTTGGCTATAAATGAAGTTCATAGTGCTTTATCAAGAGTTGGCAAAATAAATTAAATAAATATACACAATTTAGACATCTACTATACATAAAGTTTTAAAGGGAGCTAGCACATTAAATAAAATAAAAATATATAAATTAGAAATCAACAAAAAATTGTACTTAAATTGAATTCTTCTTGAATTAACGAATATTTTTATTTTTATATCGGGAGTTGGCAAATTAAATTAAATAAATCTAAATTAAGTTTTAGATAAATCAAATGCTTAAATATAACGAATATTTTGACTATAACTCAAGTTCAAAGTGCATTAGAAAATAAAATTCAATATCAATATCCACAAATCAGACATCAAAATAAAGTTAAACCAAAATAAAACCGACATTTTGACTACATTACACATAACTGGAATGAAGTGAAGTTCCAAGTGTTTTATCGGGAGTTGACAAATTAAATAAAATCAATATTCACAGATTGAAAATCAGCATAAAGTTTTACTTAAATTGTATGCTTAAATATAGAGAATATTTTGACTATAACTGAAGATCAAAGTGCTTTAGAAAATGAAATTATATCAATATGCACAAAATCAGACATCAAAATAAAGTTAAACCAAAATAAAACCGACATTTTGACTACATTACACATAACTGAAGTGAAGTGAAGTTTCAAGTTCTTTATGGGGAGTTGGCAAATTAAATAAAATATATGTATCTAAATAAAGGCTTAATAAAATTGATTGCTTAAATTAAACTAATATTTAGACTATAACACTTTATCGAGAGTAGCCAAATTAAATACAATCAATCTACATAAATATAACGAATATTTTGACTATAACTCTAGTTCAAAGTGCTTTAGAAAATTAAATTATATCAATATGCACAAAATCAGACATCAAAATAAAGTTAAACCAAAATAAAACCGACACTGGAGTGAAGTGAAGTTCCAAGTGCTTTATCGGCACTGAACAATCTGCATGCAGACACAACTCAAATTGTTAGCCGGGCTTATGGGTGCATGTGTAACAGTTGAATAACTGGAGATTAAACGTCTATTGGCAATAGGGAGACCGGCTGCCAATGCCAATTTCCTGAGCAAAGCAAAAAGGACAAACAAGGAAGCAAGCCATGCCCAAACATCCATCAACACACAATCACGAAAAGAAAAAAAAAAAAAGGACGACGAGGAGAGTGCGAAATTCCCCCGCGCACTAATCGAATGAATGAGCGAGAATGTGAGAGATCTCTGACAGTACATGGAATATATGGTAGTGAGGGACCCAACTCCAACCCCATAACGGACTGCACAACAGCAACAAACAATGACGAGAGCACAACAACTGGAAACAAG
The DNA here is from genome assembly GCA_035045625.1 of Drosophila formosana. Taxonomy (NCBI): domain Eukaryota; kingdom Metazoa; phylum Arthropoda; class Insecta; order Diptera; family Drosophilidae; genus Drosophila; species Drosophila formosana. The sequence continues at coordinate 20,510,942 of JAWNOW010000232.1, forward strand.
CTTGTTTCATATTTTTCACTTTTCCAGCAGAGAAACCGAAAACGTCGCGACAACAACGTTGGTTCGTTTGTGAAAAGTGCGAAATGCCCATTTTTGGGTTCAATTTATCGAGCCTGTTGCCGGGTTCTGTTGTCATACCCTGTACAATTGAATATGGACACAAAGGGTATTTTAGTTTAGTGCAAATTTTAAATGTATGTAACGGGAACGCCTCTATAAAGTCCCTATATTTTTCATGTAGCCATATCCGCCTCCTTTTCTGTCCGTCTGCCTGTTTAAGTGCGTGGATCTCTGGGACTATAGAAGCTGGGAGCAGCAAATTTGTTATGAAGGTTGCTACAATCATTACGCAGATCAAGTGTATTTTCAATACTAGATGCCACGCCTTCTTCATCCACAATACACGCTTAAACTGTGAGTGTGTGAACAACGTTTCTATTTAAATTCAAAGTAGTATAAGTGAATAATTGTAAATAATTATGGTTTTTGGTTATTTTGAATTTTTGAAAATTAAATCGTCAATCAAATTGTTGTGCACAGGGTATCTCGTAGTCGAGCTCTCTCAACTGGAGCGTTCTTACTAGATTTTTCTGTTTGTTTTTGGCATGGTAACCAACGAACCGGTTGAGAGCAGCATGTGTCAGAGAGTTTGACACATATCATTTGAAGTTTTTGTCGCCTTTCCAAGCACTCAAGGAGTCCGAGGCACAACCATTGTCCATTCAAACGTGAAACACATATGCGAGTTTGCATTCAATTTCTTGTTGTTTGGGTCGCCACGTGTGTCGTCCGTCTGTCCGTCCGTCTGTCCGTCTGTCCGCCGTATTTGTCTGCCTGCAACTAACTCTCAGCGCACATATTAAAAATTTCGCCTCGTTGAGTGCTTTGCAGAGAGCTCTAGACTTGGGTAAACACACGTAGCTCCTCCCCTATCCAGCTAAGGCGAGATAATTAGTTACTTTGTGTCGTTGTGGTTCCAACGCCAAGAACTCTCTCTCTCTCTCTCTCCCTCCCTCTCCCTCTCTCTCACCGTTTCTCCGGCGCGTGCCTCGCTCCGTTGTCCGGCTTAGTTTTGGTTTAGTTCCGCACAGAACGTTCCATCGTCCATCGTCATCCTCGTCGTCTACATTTATTTGTATTGGTTGAGTGTATTTGATTACGCTCTCTACGGACCGTAGGGTTAATTGAATTTGCTTTTGAGTTTCTATCCAGCAGAGACCACGCCGCAGCTTGATAGACGATTTGCCATATCTATAAACCCGATGCTCACACACAGACAACACACTCGCATACATATATAGAAATATTCATGAGCTTTGCGTCGGATTGAGAGCCGGGGATGATTTTAGGGGTTTTGTTTGCTTTTGATTAATTGCATAAAAAGTGGAAAATTGCCAAATTGTTTTTGGGCACATCTCCGGCCGTTTATTTATAGTTGAACAGGTAGGCTTAAGCCTCTATGGATTTCACTGCGGGTCGATCAGATAAACGTTTTGCCAATCGAGTAATATTTAACAACATCTTTAAACTACAGTTATTCGACAGTTTGAATGTTGCATTGAGTTAACCAGAATTGTTAAGTTCCTGATTGATGCGATTTGTTTGGAAATCAGGTACTCAATTAAAATTATCGATTTAAATTTGCGTGATTTTTAATGGTAAATTGACATATATATATATAGTATATCAATTATTTCTAATATTTCAATCTTTACACATACATATTTATTTTACATATTTAAATACTCAGAGAAAAAGAAACAATTGTAAATAGGAAAGGATATTGAAATATTTAAATTTCAGACATACATTTAATTTCAACACAAATTCTCATTATCAAATCAAAAAATGATACATTTCAAAATAAATTCAATGTGTATTTTATTGAAATTTAAAAATTCACTATAATATAAGTTATTAACCAAATCTACCAGAAATATATATTTTTTTCTTTCAAAGTTAAAAAAATAGCATTAATGGTGTAATCAAAATTAGTATTGTTTAGAAACAAGTTCATGTATGCAAAAATAACAAGGATAAAATATATTTAGCTATTGTAAATGTTGAACTGAAAAATATGAATTTTTGAAGATGTATGCAGCAAAGACCTCCTTTTATGCAACAACAAGCAAAATAAAATCGATGAAAGATCCATTCTTTAACCCTGAAACTTACTCCTTTGCACAAAGGACAATGCACGATTTTAAATTCTATTGTAAACAGGAAAACAGCCTTCAGTAAATCAATAATATTCAGTTCTTGAGCTAAGAAATGGAAAGTATAAATGAATTTCGTTACTTATGGATTAAAAATAAATAACAAAAATAATAAAATCGATTTGGAAAAGCTTATTAAAATAAGTCGTAGTCGCAGGTTGAGGTTTAAAATTGTAGTTACCATTATTTGGAAATGCATTGTGAACTAAAAAGTTGAAATAAACAAACTCACTTAATCACTATATAATTTTAGGCAAATAAAAAAAGTTTTTAACATTTACATATAAGTTTATAAGTTCGTGAATTAGTTATTAAGATATGAAAAGTATGTATGAACTGATTGTATAAATAAAGAAAATTATAAAACCTATTTTGTTTTTTTCTTTCGAGGTTTTTAATTGTATTTTAAAAAAGTTTGAAGCAAATATGAGGTTTAAAATTGTAGTTACCATTAATTGCAAATGGATTCTGTGTAAAAAGGTATTATATAGTGTTAGGCAAATCAAGTAACTTTCCAACATTTACATATGCCTCCATCGGCAATACTAATTGAATTCTGTGTGTGTTTTGGGAGCAACCATCGCCGGCCTACATCAAGCTAAGTAGCTTCAGATTCAACAAACTCAAGTATGCACAATGATGGCCAAGCTCATATAAGCCCTTCAACTGTCTCTATTTAGCACACTAACAATCTCTCTCTCTCTCTCTTTGAAAAATGTAATCACTGCAGCGAAAATTGCTAAACAGTTTCCAGTTACCAGTTACCATTCACCCAGTTAGCTGAATCCAATCTGCGAATCTCGCAGTGTGTGTTTGAAGAGTGCTTGAAATGCACATGAATCGAATTGAACATTGCAACTGGAGAATAACAATCGTTGAATCTGGTTAAAGTCATGTGCATTTTACACCCAACTGACTAATGGTATATAGCGATCGAAAGTATTTCACAGATACAAGATACGGCAACACTCCAGCGTTTAGCGGTAAATAAAAGGCAAACGAAAAGGAAAAAAAAAAAGACAAGAGCAACGGCAGCGCAAAGTAAATAATTTAGTAGCAATAGCAACAGCGTTGCGAGTGAAACTCTGGAAAAACTCTTGGCATTTATTTGCAATTTTCGCATTTTAAGCCGATAAAATGCGAAACAGGACGTTAGATCCTGTGTGTGTGTGCGTGTGTGTGTACGTGTGTGTGTGTTCATGTGTGCGCCTGTGTGGATAGTAAATAAAATGACAAGCGTTTGACACAAGCACCGGAATATCCGTCAGCTTGGCGACGAAGCGAACGTTGCGCCCCCGTCCGGCCACCAGACACCAAAAAAAAAACAACACAACTAAGAAAGCTACAGGCGAGAGTGCTCGACTGTGGAATACCCGGTAAGCATTTTAGAAGACTGCGAAACTCAAAAAATATAAACCGAAAAGTACGTTGAAAAGAAACCAGTTGCATTTGAAATGGTTTCTTGAATAACTTCATTTTGGTTCGATCTTAAGAAAATTCTCAGAATTCATTGCGACTTTAGATAATATTGGGTGTATCAAAATGCATGCTTCTGGCTTAAAAACTACGCTTGTTAATCGTTTTTCTCGATTTGATGTCGGTAGGGGGCTTAACCAAAACAGAAATAAACTTGATTCATAGTATAAATAGTAATACAAATTTGGTGTCTCTCGCTCTTATAGTCTCTGAGATCAAGGAGAACATATAGACAGACAGACGGACAGACAGACAATAACATAGATTTTAGATTTTAATTATTTCCTTCTGTTTTATCTGCATTATTTTTATTGAGAAGAATAGTTGAAAATGAAGCTGGACAGACAGACAAGACAGATAATAATATAAAATTTTTATTACTTCATTGCACAAGGGGGAGCCTCAGTAGACTTTACATTTAAAGACAGACAGTCGGACATGACTATATCATCTCGTCTGTTCACACTGATCAATATAATTGGTTCGTGGATACCGCCTTCTGCCTGTTACATACATTTCCAGTTGACACCAAGTTATAATACCCTTTTACCCCATACGTAGCGGGTATAAAAACTTCCAGCTTGAGTCCTGTTGACTCGACTCGAGTTGAGTTTAGAAAAATGTCCTCCACATAGCTGTTCTCCTGTTGCTACAACTGTCCTGATGTCCTGCTGTCCTGCTGTCCGGCTGTCCTGCTGTCCGTCTGCGTGTGCGATGTTTGCTTGCGTGTTATAGTTCCATTCATAATACAAAAGCATACGGGACTTGGCAGCCATCACAGCATCATTTCCTACGCCATTTTAAGAGTATCTCACTCTTTCGCTCTCTTTCGTGCTCTCTGTCAACTATTCTAATACGTATGTAGTTGTGTGTGTGATTTACAGTTACGCTGATTGCTGGGATAATGCCAGTGCCGGCAGAACGGAGCGGAAGACTCAGAAAGCTGCAGCTGAAAACGGAAGTGAATGCTGAAGGCAACCGGTAAGCGGATGTTAACTTAAAGGTATTAAGAAATTGAATCAAAGTGAAAATATATTAAAAAAAAAAGAGGAGGAGAAAACTAAAGCGAAATAAATGTAAGAGTCTGCTGCGAAAAATGTGCAACTAAAGGCGATTGCATTTGGCCCCTCGTTGACTAAGTGCCGACGACTTTGAACTATGACGTTAGCTTTTAGTGTATTAAGAAATTTTCAAAGCGCACGAAGCAAAAGCAACATTGACAGTTGCAGCTACTTACAAGCAGGTGGCACTTGCCACTTGCCACTTGCTGCCTGCCACCATCAAAAGGCAAAGGCAACCAAGCTACCAGCTACCAGCTACCAGCTAATACATAATAATGCAATTTTGCCCTGGACAACGCGAGAGCGACAGCGACAAGGACTGCGAACAAGGGATTCATTTGGCTTAGACAGCGCCAGTATCAGGCATTAAGCTACGCAGCAAATAAAATAAAATAATGTCAAAAAGAATTCCGAGAAATATTGAATAAAATCGGACGATGTAAGAGCGACTGAGTAAGAAATGACAAAGGCAAGAAGCTTACAATGTTACAGATTAATAATTAAGTTATGGAATTTCACTTGAATGTTATGAACTTTAATATTCTTCCACAAACTACTCCTTTTAACATTAGATATATATATATATTTTTTAAATAGATAGTTGTTAACACTCCGTTTTTGGTTTTTTTTTTATGTGCATGTAATTTTAATTTTCTTGATATCGACGAGGAAAATATTTAAATTGAGTTGATATTTTTTTATACAAAAACTAAAAAGTAATATAATAATAATAAAAAATACATTTATGAATGTTAAAATTCTATATATTCGTTTTTTGAAAACCAATTCGACTTTTTTGTAATAAGTCACTTCAATTTAAAAATTGTTAAAAATGTGCATTATATCCTTGATTCTTTTCGTAATATACAATCAGCAAACTTACTTTAAAATATTCATTTCTAATAATATATATTTTTGTACTTTAATTTAATTCTACTTTAATTATATGCATACAACTAGAATTATATATCGAAGAAACAGTTTCAAAACAAGTAAAAATTAAGAAAAAGATTTGTTATTATAATAAATTTCAGTTTTAATCAATACTTTAATATAATTTCAACATATGCAATAGCAACATCAATCAAATTAAAATTCACTGGGCGTTCAAAAAAAGAACTACTCTTTTACAAAAACCAATAAAAATTGTATAACGATAAATTGCTGCTACTTAAAATATTTCAATTCAAATTATTACTTCTCTGAGATTGGTAGCTGATATTTGAATATTTGTCGGTATTTATTTGTTATATATTTAAGCAGCTGTTATAAAATTATTACGTGAAACTAGAATTAAATATTTATGAATCCCTTAATCTAATGACTAAGTTTGTTATTACCAAATATCAGCAATCAATGTTGCTCAGAATAGTTCGAACTGAGTACTTTTATACATTCCTATAGATTTTCCAAAATAAATACTCGAGTCGAGCTCAAGTCTTAATCGAATGCAGTAACTGCTAACTGAATCCAGCCGTTAGCAGCAACGTCTAGTTAAAGCAAATGCTTATCGCAACTGGCACTTAATAAATAATGTCGTATATGTCGTTTATGTAACTCCATTATGTGAAAGTGCTCACTCCCTAAAATCCTCCCAAACCGACACCGACGGCTATCTAACAATTACATTTAGGCAAACATAACTGTTATGCCATATTTATAAGCCCCAAACCACAGCAGCACAACCTGAATCTGTAAGAGTGTGTGTGTGTTTGTGTGTGTTTGGGTGTGTTTGGGTGTGTTTGTTGTTTGTATTGTGCACTTAAACTCAATTTGTTGGCTATTTTTATTATAGATTTTCATATGCATTTTTATTTTGGCCATTTATTGCTGCCATGAGCCTCGGCAGCCTCAGCACACGAGTATTCGAGTATTCGAGTTTATGCCATAAGCGTATTAACGCAATTCAATTTGCCCTGTTTGCGCAACAACAACAACAACGTATACATAACAATGTAGGTGGCGCCACCTGCGTGAGAAGTATAGCAAAAAAGGCAGGTAAACGTATTAACTTCCGTTCACTTTTATAGGCGCAGACAAACACACATTCACACACATTCAGTATCTCGCACACATATGCCAAAAACTCCATGATGGCCAGGAGGCGACGTCCACAGCCATGTGTCCAATGGGCCATTATCATGCAGCAGCATGCGACGTGTCCTCATGCCTCTTTCAGCGTGTTGGCTAACAAAGTTGCTACAACAACTGCGACAACACCAACAACAACAACAACAGCGGCAGCAGCGACAGCAATTCGAAAGCCTATGCTTACACCGAGAGAAACGAGAAGGGTTAGAAAATCAAAAGCTAGACAGTGGACCATGGTCAAGAAGGCTGCTATAATCCTTGGGTGTAATTCATTAATATTATGGGATATATCTAACAAGTAAGGTGGTAAATGTGATATTTTGAAATTAAGGACAAAATTGTATAGTTTTTATTATTTAATCAGAGCATATGAACATATATTCTGCAAACTGATATACAATTCTAATTTGTATAAACTGATAGTTCAAATTGGTTAACGCCATCAAGAAGCATTTTGTAATTTTGAAGTCAACGGAAACAATCATTTATATACATATATAAAATTATTTCGACTGATTTACTCATTGCCTTAACCATCGACGCACAGCCCAAACGGTACGAGATTCAAATATTGTAAATAACATGATGAACATAATTTGTTAGTGCTATAATGTTGAGTATTTCCAAATTCGTAGTCTGACAAAAATCGCAAATCAAAATTGGTAAGAAAAGCCTCTGTTTTTGCAATAAAGTACAGTTTTTTTAACTTGCCAAAAAACATACGTAAACATGGATTTCTTTTTTAAGACTTTTACTTTTTATTGGCAATCAATCGCCGCAGTCATGACAAATAATACAATATAGTTTTTATGAATTTGTCTATGACAAAAATTGCGCAAAAATAAAAATTCAAACAGAAGGAGGCTAGAAAGATTATAAAAATTGTAGAGCAGCAAATTATGAATCGAAAAAGTCAATTGCACATCAAATAAAAATAAAACAAAAATTAAAGAAATTTTAACTGATATAACAATTTATGATTCCAACTTGTATTTGATTATCATATTTGAATACATCAATATATAGTATTTCTTTCATTTTCTGTTGTATAATGTTTGCGGCTGGATTTAAATCCAGATTTTAACTGATTGCGCCTCACCAACCCAATTCTATCAAATGGGAACATAATGAAGCTTGTAAAGAATCTGCCAAGTAACAAGTATTTGATTACACCTTCTTTAACGAGTCTCTTTTTTTTCGGTGCATGTTTTCCACCAGGTTGTAGGCGGCGTCATAGGAAAGGCTTGACTGGAAGTATGAGAGCAAAACATTTGCTTGCCGGTGACGTGTAGTGTGATGTGTTTGTGCTTGTGTTGTGTTGTGTTGTGTTGTGCTGTGTTGTGCTGTGTTGTGCTGTTATGTTGTGTAGTGGTGCTATGCGATGGTGTACGAGTACTCGTGATCTGCCTTTGCAACTGACAGTTTGTTCAATTTTGCATTTGGATCTGGCCCACGCATCGTCCTGGTCAGCAATGACTGGTTATTGGATGCTGTCTGCTGCCTGCTGCCTGCTTCTATTGTTTTTATGGGTCAACAGCACAAAACGAAAAGCAAATGTTTGTTTGAGTTTCCTATTCTGTTTATTTTTTTTGCCTAACAGCCGCATACGTGTTTGATTCTGTAAGGTGATTTGAATTGACGCAGGATTTAAATGGTTTTCCAATTTGAAAAGGGTTATGATTGGAGAATGCAGCTCAAACTTGTAGTTGACGCCCACAACACAACATCGAGCATTTGCCATTGAAATTATTTTGTATATTTTGTAATTACATAAAATTGTCTAAGAAAATGCTAAGATAAATGTACGTGTTTTTGTCATAATAAATTTAATTATATTTCAAACACTTTAGATTTAATTTCTTAGAAATGTACTTGGCATACTTTTTGGGGCATTAAGAAAATGCTCAGCTTAATATTAAATAGTTTTGCTGAAATATTTAGCAAGAGGATGCAACTTGGCACTCAGAACAATGAAAGCTTTAAGTCCGATTAAAATTATTTTTGGCAAGTGCGCTAAGCATATATATTTAAGTAAGCATTGAATACAATGAAAATATATTTCAACTTAAAATTTGTGTACTTTGAATGAAAACTACATACAATTTAAATATGATATAATAATAACTCTTATCATAAATCACTTGCTTACACTAACAACTTGGTAATTTTATTTTGGCAGTTTATTTCGATCAACTTCTAGAGTAATTTTCGAGTAATCGTTGATTGAACTGCAAGCCGAAAAAAGAACTCAGCGGAAGCTGAGTAACCAACGATGATGTCAAATGAAAATTGTCAAAAGTGAAGATTTAAATCAACTTATGAAAGCTTTCAGCTGGCGACACACAACACACAACACACAAGAAGGGCTGCAGGGAGTGTGGCAACATGTCAGCATAAACTTATCAGTCGACTTCCGGTGTATCCCACAACAAGACGAGGCAGGCAGCCTGGCAGACTGGGAGGCAAGCTAACAGTTGAGCAAAGGACAGGCCAGCCAATATCCTGCACAACATGGCAATACAATGCAAACAAACAGGCAACAGAAACTGGCACCTCCTGCACAACGGCAGGACATGTAAACCAACTAATGAAACTGTCAACTGGCCACAGCACAGAGCAACATTGGCAATCGGTATTGGCCAAGTGCAGCTTCAGCTTCTAGTCCTCGCTGCCTCGCCCACACTTTGCCACACTCAGATTGCTTGGACAGTGTGATTAACCAACTAGTCGGTATGTTTGCATGCAGGCACAACAGGCAACAGGCAACAGGCTGCAATGCAACAAAAAAAAAAATGTTCATTAAAAGACGTCAACACCAAATTGATTGCCCGGCCACAGCATTGGATTAGCACCAAAGGCTTAAAACTTATCAGCTGGGGGCCAGTTTCAAGCTGCACTCATATTCGTATGACAATAATAAAACTACTAGATACAGGTAGGACCAAAGAGAGAGAGACAGAGAGCGAGCGCCATTGTCCAAATGGAAAATTCAATTTTCACAGACAAAAGAAAGCGGTTGGAACAGAAAAAAACAAAAAAATGGATAAGGAAAATGGTCAGCGAACTGAGCGCTTGTTGGCTGATTGAAAACTGCATTTGAATTTAATTCGCAGTATTTTTAGCATTGTCATAATCGAAATGCGAACGCAGAATCGTTGAGTCAGTTATGAAAATGGTTTTTCCAACCATTCACATATGTCTATTATGCATAAGCCGACCGCCCGACCAGCAGCCCAGACCGCCTGCCACTTCATCACCCGCCTCCGCCTCCTCAGTCACAACGGAACAGCTGCTTTTATGCTGTAGTACTCATCCAAAAAGTTCGCATCATGCCCTAACCGAACGGCAGATTGCCCTGAAATGTGAGCCAACATGAAACGGCACAAAAATCGACAAACTTTCGATTTCTTTCACCAGCATTTCTTTCTTGCCGTGTCGACAGCTAAATTAATTAGTTTCGCTTGCGATAATTGTGCGAAAGTCTTGAGTGTTCTATTACAACTGGCAGTCAATACCTGCAAGGGTCTGCAAGAGTTAATTATCTTACGAATACGAACAAACTCGAAATAGCTTCAATTGCAGTTAATACAATAATAGGAAAATTTTAGCTACTTTTTTTTAGTAAAATGTCAAAATTATTTATATTTGTAATTTCTAAAGTTTGAACTATAAAATAACATAGAAGCAAATTAAGCAAAATAAGAAAATTAGAAATATATTTTTGGAAGTTATGAAAGTTTGACGTTTAAATAAATATTATATTATGTATCTAATATAAAATTTCATAAATTGAGAAGAAAATTATGTAATATATATGTTTTAAACTAAATTAAAAATATAATTTATAATTTGAAAGTAATGTCCACTTTTCGCAAAATTTCGTTTGTTACAAAAATGTTAATTATTTTGTTTATTTTTTCATTATGAAATGTATCCTAATCCAATATCAAGCTTCGCTAAAGTCATATATATTATTTTACTGACGAGAAAAGTATATCTTCAAAACAATCTTGCACCAAAATCTTAATAACAAAAATTATCGTAAAAATATAGTCCATATAAATAATTTCTTTCGTTGTTAGTTGAAAATTCAATTATAAACGCCAAACATTTGTTATCTTAACTTGATGTCTGTTGGGATTTAGGATTTAATTATCAAATAAGTCTCTCTTAGTAAGTTGAAAATTTAATTCCAAGCTAAAAACATTTGATTTAGTAGCATATGATATGTTTTAGGAGTTGGGATTTAAAGTAACAATTTTGTTTTTTTATTATCATATTTTAAAGTTAGTTAGTAACATTATTTAAAAATATTTTATAATGAGCATTTATTTTCCTAATTATACGATTTATTTTTTATTCTGCTTGTTGTACGTCGCTTTGGAAAGGATCCGCACAACTGTAAAATAAATCATATCTTTGGACAACATGTCACATCTATGTTTCTGTGACATTCTGCCTGCTCGTCTTGGGCCCTCGTACATCTACATATCAAGAAGGCTGCATTATTTGTTGTAGTATAAAGAAAGTGTATTTCATTTCCTGTATGCTGCAGTTAAGTAAAAATAACCGCTCAACCTTTCGCGCATATGGAAATTTATGACAGGTGGCAATGGCTGCCTGGCAGACAGGCGGACAGAGGGAGACAGAAGGAGACAGAAGGAGACAGAGGGGAAGCTGGGAAACTGCGAAAGGAGAGAACGAAGAAGAAGCAGAGGCAAGAATACAAGCTGAAAAGGATGGCGGGGTTCTTTGGGGGTCGTTGGCGGCATAACGGATGTGTACGGATATGTTTTGCCGCTTGAGTGAATGTTTGTATATGTGTTTTTATAAAATAAAAGAGTGGCTTTATACATACATATATGTTTACGTATGTGTGTGTGTGTGTGTGTGTGTGAGTGTGCACAAGCAACGACGGAAGGTGAGCTGGTAACGGGTTTTTTGTTGGGTGGTTGAATCTGTCAACACGCCACTGACACAAACGTGCCAAAGAGACCCGCCCTACTTCTCTCTCTCCCACACGCTTTGTCTCTCTCTCGCTCACACGCTCGCTCACACACACAGAGAGACAAACATCATTTGTTTGCACATGTTTGTTGCATGTGTTTGACGTTAACACGACACAATTAAGTCGCTCAAGTGCGCCTATGCACACACACACACACACACACACACACACGCATGCACACGCACACGCATACATATGAATGCCATTATACATTTCAATTTTGAAGTGACATAAGAGCAGGAGTGTGAGAACGAGAGCAAGATAGAGCCGCAGAGGCTGAGCCGCCTATCTATGTAGCTCTCGCTCTCTCTCTCACTCGCTCGCTTGCATGCGCTGCGTACGATAAGCGAAAGCGAGAACTTTCTTAATGAAATTTCAATTTATATGCCTGCAAAACCTCCATATGCTGAACAATTTTGTGATATGTAAATTACATTTACATTTATGAAGTGCCGTTTCTGCATTTTTCATACTCGAATTAGACGCATTGTGCGCTTCCTTTGCTCCATTTTAATTGCGCATATTTTAATTACACGTCTGCTAAAGGATAACGCCTAAGCGCAGAGTTTCTCTCCTCCATCGGCTCAATGGTGCAGACAATTTTTGTGAATTTTTTTTTGCTCCATATATCCGTTACCCGTTGGGTAGAAGGGTACTACAATTTAGTGGCAACAGAAGGAGGAATCAGAGTCAACTGCCGAGACGTGATGTCCGTCTGTCTGTCTGTCCGTCCGTATGAACAACTAGATCTCTGAGACTATAAGATCTAGAGTTACCAAATTCGTTTTTACAATATTTTCATTGCTGTACATAGATCAAAATTGTTTTAGAGTTTGGTCAAACCCCCTATTGATCTTTAAAATTGTAAAAAAAAATAATACAGCGTAATTTTAGAACTAGAATCACGAGTTTTGGTACATAGAATAATATCTATTGCCGAAATGATTTTTTAAAATTTGGTTGCAATCGGATAGATAACAATAACTTTAAAGGATATTATCGATTATTATCAACGTTATAGTTTGTTTCATACCAAATATAATTTTTTGTACATTTTTTAAATACTCAAATAACACTTTCAAAACGGGAAGCGAGTATCTCACAGTCGAGCACATTCGCCTGCAGCTTTCTTTCTTGTTTTTTCTGTTTTTGTTTTTATTTTGCTTGTAAGCCAAAAATTTGTTGTTGTCAAAAGCTTAAAATGGCATTGAAGCGAATGATGAAAAGCCTTTCCGTTGCGTTCAGCTGCCAGGCAACTGCTGCTGATGGAGGTGTGAAGAGGAAGGGGAAGGCGGGCACAAGCTGCAGAATCGCAAATGAGCTTGAAATGCAAGTGAAAGTTGCCTTGAGACAGTTGGAAAGACAAGGCTGCTGCGGGTTGTGGTGCTGGTTGAAAGGGGTGTGAGGGTGAGGGGGTGATGGGGCTTAAGCAGCAGATGAGCCAGCGAACGAACCACTTTGAATCACTTGAGCAGATATCAAGCATTACCCGAGCTTAACATAATCAAGTGGCTTTTGCGAAATATGTTAAATACACTCTATTAATATGCTTTAGTATCCTCTGGGCTCATTAAAACTTGTCATTTGCATTTCATCGCCATAAATTTGCACAGGTACATCGCATACACATATTTACATAAACCGACGAGTGTTTGGTTAACGAGTCAAAGTACAAGAGTTCTGGGAATAAAGTGTCATGAAGTTAAATTGAGTTCAACTGAAATTAGGTTAAAGTCTCATTAGCAGAATTACCATTCTATTATGACGCTCAAATTGCAAACCGATTTCCAAGCAAAGTTATTTTAAGGCCTGTTTCTCAAAGTAAATGCGTCGATTTAAGAATCTTTAACAGCTTTAACTTTGAGTTTTCATTAAAATATATTGCTTTTCTATTATCGCCCTCTAATCAACAAAACCTTTTAATAAAACAAAGAAGTTCTTAACTGCTTTCTACAAATTGTACCAATATTAATATTTCATTTGAATATTAAGCTTCTAATAGGAATTTATTTTATTTTGCTTTAAATTATACTATGAAAAGTTGAAATTGACAAAATAACTCATATTAATAGAATAGAAATTTATTTTATTTTGCTTTAAATTATACTATGAAACGTTGAAATGGACAAAATAACTCTTATTAAATTATTTTCAATTATGATATACTATAAAGAGTCGACATTGAGATAAATAACTCTTATTAAATTATGATAAGAAAAAAAAATACTTTAAAGAATCTTTTAAATATAAATGTAAGATGAAAGATTGCAATTATAAATAAATAAGTAATAAATTATACGCAATATATAGGTAGATAACTTTCGATTAATAAGTATGTTTCTCAATATATCTAATATTTTTGGGCACCAATATTGATAAATAAATTGGAGTAATACATTCGATTTAATAAATAAGCATATTTCACATATAGTTGAATCAAAAATAAAAGCCCGGATGCATCGACATATTGGACAATTATTGCGCAAACAGCATTGAGGTGCTTATCGCTCGAATTCCATGAATGCGTCTCAACTTTATGGGCGGAAATGGAAAAGCTTAGCAATTAGCAACCATTGCATACGTACATTGTCATTTAGAGTCACAATTTCTGCACACAATTCTAATTAGCAGCTCATTAGCCAGTCAGCAAATGCGACGCAATGTCGTGCTAAATACTAGACTATAGAAAGGCGACGGTTTGGGGGAGGCTAATGTGGCACGTGGATTGACGCTTATCACAAAACTGCAGGCACTCACAGCTTCTCTTTAGTCGCCTGTACTATACTGTGAACAGCATTCGGAGGCACATATGAAATAAAAATCATGAGCTGCAACAACAACACAAAAAGAGAAAACCCCATTCGCCAGCTGCAAGGGAAACCCGCAATAATGACATTCAGTGGCATTGTCATGCCAATGAATCAATGTATCAGTGACTGGCCAAAGTGGGGAGCACAGACACTTGGAGCTGTGCCCCTGGTTATCCGATAATGTGGCTAAGAATGGCAACTGGTCAATGGGCAAATGCAAATGGACAAGCTGCACAAGCCAGCGAGGGGTCGAAAGGTGGGTCAACAGCACAGCACAGCACAGCACGTCTGCAATTTCCAATTATCGATAAATAAGCGAAGTGAAGAGTTGGCACTCGTTGGCTACTCGTCATTGTTCAGTCGTCGCTTGTTGTTGCCCCGTCATATAAAACTCATAAAATCAGCAGCTGGGCATCGTTGGCCAAGCAAATTAAAAGGAGAAATGAAATAAGAAATGGGAAACTATCGCTTAGATACCGAAGATTAAATACTCTTAAGCAGAACAAGTTTTTCCCAACGTTTTAATTGGAATTAAAGCAGCGTTGTTATAGATAACATTAAACATGTGTTTATTTTATAATAATACAAACAAAGCTTCGCATGAATGATTATGAAATTTCAGATATTTATTTTCGCCTGAGAATTTATTTGGCAGGATAATATTTTATTTAAGCAAACACTTTTTGAAGCCTAGAACTTAAATTCAAATTTAAAATTTAATAAAATTTAAATGAATATAAAAAATATAAAACAAATTGTGCAATATATGTATTGCAAAATATGTTTTATATTATATGGAAATTATGTAAAAATGTTATTGTTTGGTAAGTTTAATTTTTTTTATTTTTTCAAATAACAACTCAAGTTCAAAGAAGTTTGCGGAATTGAATATTTGTTGAACATTTCATATCATTTAAGATATCATGTATATAAGGTAAATTTATTTCAATTTTTAGAACAAACAATATTTGATTTTGAAAATTAATAAAATGCAAAAGTTATGTTCATTTTACAATAATGAATTTAAATTAATTCTATTTGAAATTACAATGAAATTGATATGCACCTAAAATGTAATTAAATGCAGTCAAAGTTTCGCAATAATTTGATGGCAAATTTCCGATATGCGAAAACTTTCTAACCCCATCAACAGATACGAGATACGTTTGTATATCGATGAGTTCATTAGCTGCATACACTTCCACTTGACATTACAAGCTGCATGACAAAGTTGATTGCGTCCTTTGGCCAGTATGCATGTGAAGCAAATACAAAAACGAGACGAACGAACGAACCAGTTGGAAAAAGTGAGCAGGACATTCTGGACGCGTTCAGGACATTGCCGAGTTGATAAACAAAGGCACAAACTTGGTCTGTGCGCCGTGTAGTCTGGTTTGGTCTGAGGTCCGAGCTTCGAGGTTCGAGGTTTGCACATGAGCAGACGTTTTAATTTTATCGAACGGATGACAGGCACAAGAGGACATGAGGACAACACACACACACACACATGGACACATAACTAGGCAGGCGGCAGTGAACGGTTCCTCACAATTGAGCACGCTTCGCAGCGCAAATAAGTTCGGTTTGTCAGTGGCCTCACACTGAGCACATTACTCATTCGACCCATTGATAAACTGTATTAAAAATGGCAAAAGGACACGACCAGTTTCACATGCGCCAAAGCAAGCGCATTTCACAAGCCGATGCTCTTTAATTTAAATATGTTTCAATGCACAAAGCCAAATTAAAATGTATTTATAAAGGACGAAGAGTGTGGGTGTGTGTGTGTGCTTTGCATACATGTGAGCAACCCTTTTAATGGCTATTTTTATAAATATGGATTACCTTGCAAACAAATCCTCTAATAAGGATATGCCTGCTTAGCCTTTTTGTGCACTTGCTTCATTTACTACAACAACAACGAGATTGTCATATATTTTCATTTGTCACACGCTAAAAGTGTAAACCACAGCAGCTGCCACCGCTTTAAGGACTAGCGTAAGGACGTGGGGTAATTATGAAAAGTGCTGTCAGAATCGCTGAAGGGGATGAAAGCGTATCAGCCATTGGTTGATGGGTTTTCTCGGTTAACAGTGTGAAGTTTTAGCTAAGAAAATTAACCGACAGCCAACTGAATTCCCGTTCAAAATTCGAAGGCGAGCGAAAGTTTTAGCTAGAGAGATATGAGTACACATGTAAGGACGGAATCACATCCGCACTTCCTATCTGCAACTCAATAACAATTATAACTTTGAAGTTTCGTTAAGCCGGAGGAGCATTCAACCGAATACAATTAGAGCACGAGACACTTCAAGTTACTGCTCGCAGATAATACAATAAATCATGGGCATAATCAGAGCACGAACTCTACTCAAAAGTGTTTGTCTAGGAAGTGCCATAAACGAATCAATAACTAAGTAAATACTTTAATCAATATAATGTTTTCGAGCTTCGATTATCACAACTGCAAATTGATTTCTTCGAAATTAAATAATAAGCGATTGATGATTGATATTATTACATTAGTAATTTGTATGAAATTTATAAACAACTATCAAATAGCTTACAGCAATGTATCATTATATTCTATGCACAATTTAATCTTAAACATTATCTGATTAAATATGCATATGGTAATTTTTGATATCCAGAAATTTGTTTCTACAAAATTCTGATCTTGCAAAAAATATCCGATTTTATGTAACAAAACTTTACCATAATTACTAAAATATAGATACTGTTTAATATGATACTCCCTCCCATCAATCCTTATAATTTCGTTATATTCATAAAATTGAGTTTATAAAATCCCAGCAATATTTTGCAAATTAAGTAATTTATAATAGTTTTAGTGTAGTATAAAATAATAGTTTGGTGTCTAATTTAGTCCTTGAATTGATTAAGAATAAATAAAAAAGCTTTCGTTAATTTAAATAAAATCTATACTGTCTTACGTCTTTTATAAATTTACGTCTTTTTATAAATTTCCTGGAAAAGTATTTAAAATCCCAGCAATACTCTGTCATGTATAAATACATTTTATTATATTCCTGTCCCTTTAAATAAATCTCAAGAATTTAAAACTGAAGGTTATAAATTTCCTGCAATACTAAGCGAATTTTCTGTAATTATAAATACTTTAATTAATTTAAGAAAATTACTCAAGTATAAATACAATTTTTCTTTCTCGCTTTTTCAATCCTTTTAATAAATTTCCCAGAAATCACAATTTCAAAGCCCGTCAGAATAAAGTGGTACATTGACTGGCGATTGGCAATTCAATTTGGCACACAAATGAACAATTCACGTGCCCAGATCCAGATCCAGATACATATCCAGATGAATGGCAGTCTGGCGGCAATACAAACGGGCTGGCTGGCGTATCAATAAGTCCAACTGAGAACTTCAATTAGCGCAGTTAACCAGCAAAAGTAGCCACAATTAGCACAAAATAAAGGATGCTGCTCGACAGCACACACACACATATAGAATGGCTCACTTAAAGCCAGTGAGAGAGCAGCGCAATCTGCAATGCCGAGGTGACTAAGGACGATGATGATGATGATGATGACGACGATGTCGACGCACTGTGGATAAACACTGCAGCGAATTGAAGGACTGAGGGGCGACAGCAATCAAAATGGAGCGACCAAAACCGGAGGTTAACACATTTTCCAGTTTGCTCAACCTCATAATCAGCAAAAATGCGGACGAAGAGTAAACCCCCAAAACACTACTCCATCCATCTCCATCCCCATGGAGCAAATTCCGAGCTGCCAACACACAAACGCAGTGCCAGTCCAGTTACAGTCACAGTCGGAGAGTTCCAGTTCCAGTTGCCACTGAAAGCTCTCGCCGGCCGCGCTGTGTTGAGACGTGTAAAGCAGCCGCAGAGCTCCCAATTACACCAACAACAGCAAGAACAGAAGCAGCATGAGGCATGAGGCATGGGGCAGAGAACCTCAGTGGCAGTAACGCCCAGCAAACAGCTTCATGGCCGTTTAGGTTAATTTCCCTTTGATGATGATGATGGCATGTTTTGCGCGACCATTCAGGCATGCAATGGACTTGCTCACTCCGGCAGAGGGCAAGTGGGCGTGGCGCACGCCGCCCACAACCAGAGTAAATGAATGCGCTTCGCGCTGTGTGCGCTTCAATAGTTTTCAAACCAACTTCTCTCTCTCTCTCTCTCGGCCTCTCTCTCTCTCTCTCTCTCTGCCAGTTGCAGTCTCGGAGGCAGAAGCCGAGGAAATGAGCTGGTGTAAGTCGAGCATGTCTCGAAAACTGGGCAAACTTTTGGGCATGCAAAGCAAACTTCAGTTGCCTCTGTCCTCCTCCTTCTCCCTCTCCCTCTCAATCTCAATATTTATGCTTAAAATAAAATGCGGAAAAAACAAAAATTGAGCAGCGTTATAGTAATCATGCTTACATTTCCTTAACTCAACTGGGCTTATATTTTTTTTTTGTTTAAATAATACATATATTTATTTGTATGTATATCAGCATTTACTTTTTGCTGCCTAGGTAATTTGACTGCCGCTAGACGACCGTTCGTGGCTGCCTCTGTGAAAAGGCAAATTCAGCGGGAAAAATTGAATTAGAGCCGGAATTTAAATAGAGAAAGAAAAGGCCCAGAAAAGCAGTTTGGTTGCCTCTTCGGTGGTTTTTATTTTTTTGCGCCTTGTTTAGCTGGCAGTATTATGATGTTTTCTTTTTAATGATTTGGAACGCAGCTCAAGCGAAAATAAAGCTGAATTAAATACGATTTCTATTGCTAGAGGTATTTTTTTTTAGCGCCGCCCAAAAGCAGGCTTTGAAATTATTTCGTTAAAGGAACAAGGTCCTTAGAAAGAACCCTTTCTAAGATTTAATTTATAGTTAAAGCAAGCAGCGACAAGTTTTATATCACAAGGCTTAAAATGAAAATTACAAAATTATAAATATTTTGAAAACCTGGAAAATAGTATTTTTTAAGAAAATACAATTTAAAAATAAGTATCAACGAATCCATTATAATGAAATAAAAATGCAATTAAATTGATGCTCTGAATTTAAAATCATATTCAATGCGAATTCCAAAAAATATATACAAATTAAAAATAGTTAACATTGAATAAAATTAAAATGATTTCATACCAAATAAAATAAAACAAAATGGATATTCTGAATATACAAGTTGGTATAATTTTGTGTATCTGAGGTTAAAATTATATGTAAATTTAATTGTTTATGCGTTAAAAAAAAAAAAACAAATAAATAAAATCAGAATACTGAATATACAGTCTTTATTTTATAGAATACATATGATGAAAAAAAAAGGATTCAAAAATTTGGAATTCTGAATATGCAAATGCGTTAAGCATAATTTCGTAGAATAAATAAGAAATTCAAAATATGTTTAAATTCCATTTTCAACCAAACACAATATTAAAATTTTATTAAGCTTACCAGAATAATGAAATAATAAAAGTAATGTTGAATGATAATTCTGCAATTTAGCAAAAATAACAAATCAGAATATCAATCAAACACAGCAGTTTGATTTTAGCTTCTAATACAAACAAATAATCAATAAATAAAAGAGAAATCTACTTTATTCATATACTAAATTAATTGGAATACCATTTGGTTGCTTTTAAGAAAATTAAACAATATTGCCATCGTTTTGGTAAAACGTTAAGTCACAAAGTGAATGACAGACACCGCTCACATTTAATATCTTACGCCTTTCAATCAAAAATACAATATTGCAAATTATAGTCGGAGACCTGCGTAGACAGACAGACGGATTTACACACACACACACATGCAGCCATGGCTGTAAAATCTCATTTTCTGCTAAGTGAAGCCAAAGAAACCTGTTTCAGAAATAAACATGTGCAAGTCTATCTCTTATAAGTTACCTGAGCTAACGCAGGCCAAAATTTGTTCAGCCCCAAAGCACTTCATGATTACAGCGCATCATCAAACTCAATTTAGATCCCCCTTCCAGGCCCCTCTTCCCACTCTCTCTTAGCAGAAATTTACCCAGACAGAGAAACCACTTTACGCCACACTGATATCGACTAAAATCTCCACTGCGGAAATATTGAAATCTAAAAAGCAAATAATTTAATTCGCTTAAACTTTCGTACGAAACGAGGCAGGCTGCCCAAGGGGGATGGATGCGAGGGGGAAAGGAAGGATGGGACACAGACATGAAATGGAGAAGAGAAGCAGACAGAACGAGACGGGACACACGACACATAGACAAACGCCGCTGTCGGCTCACATCCGGGCAGGCAGGAAGATGGGGAAGGACGAAACCGGGAACTGCTGTGGCAGGACGTGCGCTGCTGCCTCTGCTGCCACAGCCGCCATCAAATTTGAATTCAGCGTTGTAACACAGAGGGGGGGACGAGGGACGAGAAGAGAGGACGACTGCCGCTGCTGCACTGGTCTGGGCCTGTCACGCATTACCAACCACTCAAAAAGCCAAGCCAAGCCAAGCCGAGACCGAGACCGAGGCCGACACTCGACACTCGGCGTTTTTAGCGCAAGCTGTCACAGAGCGAGAGCGGAGAGAGCGGAGAGAGAGAGGAGAGCGGAGGTATTGGTCGGTTCCCGGACAGGGACAGCAACATCAGCATGTTCCCGTATCCTTGTCCCGTGTCTCTGCTGTCTCATTTGCTTCCAATTTTTATTTGCCGTGTTACAAGCGAGAACAACAACAACATCAGCAGCAGCAGCGGCGGCAACAAAGTTGAAGTTGCCGTGAGGCATTTGACGCGTCGCCATCGCAAGCTTCCTAAATGCTTTTTCGTGGTACTGGGCGGAGGAGGATAGCGGACGCGTCAAGGAAGTGGCAAGTAGAGAAGCTGCAGCATGGAGAGAGAGTCGGAGGCACAGTCTGTGGCTGCGGCATTGTTAGCACTTTTGGACAGGCGGCAGCGGCAGCGGCGGCAGAGGCGAAGGCGTCGACTGTGGCACAGCTTCACTTGAGCAGATAATTTTCACTGTTGTGTTGATAATGATGATGTGCAAATTTCATAGGTTGGCTTTTTTTGTAAGCACACACCCTGCACACATAAACTCAACGAAGCTGGCATTTCAATTTCAAAAAAGCTTGAATTTTATCGAAAATATTTTTCATTTTTTAAATAATTAAAACAATTATTTTATTTTCAAAATATATTTCTGCAATTGACATTCAATATTGATATAATTTTTAAAATAAAATAAAATAGAAATTAATTTGAAGTAGGTGCATTTTTAATAATAATGAGATTGAATTTAGTCCTCATAATTGTAATTTTCCATCAATTAAATATTTTATATTATTTTCTACAGAAATAATTTTAAAAATATTATTCAATATATTATGAAGTTGTCTTTTCTTGGTTTCTATATTTTATTTATATTTAAAAGTCTTTATATGAAATCAACTTTAAATTCTTAAAATTATAATATCCTAACGAAATATTTTCATTATTACATTTTTGCTAACACTATAAATATATTGATCATCAAAAATGTTTGCTTTACTCTTCAATTACTCTTAATTTTAATTTGAAGTAATTTTTACAGGATATCTTTTAGTCTCTCAGCATGCGAGGTGTACGCTCAATTTTTTGTTAAAGTACGCGAGACGTGTGCAAATTTATATTTTTTTAACATAGTTGGTCCATGACATTTCTGGCTTAGGTATCCTCGAAGTGGGCAATTAAAAATCGTCAAAGTTTATGAAGGTTCTTAAGTCACGAATGTGTTTTTTTTTTGTGGGAGTGTGTCTGTGTATGTTTGTCTGCTGTCATGAATAGCAAAGTAGGTCGCTGAACAGATTTACAGTAGCAGCATTTTTTACGGACATTCCGCTATGCAAATGTCGTGTGAAGCGATGTGAGAATACTAGGATATATTCAGGAGCTTATCAAAATGAAGCTTAAGTAGGCTTATAAATACACATTCTACGGGCTTTGCGGTCATAACTCAAGTATAATAGAAAAATTGCATTTCCAGGAATTTTAGCTTAAGTCGAAAAAAATAAATAAACTAATATTAAATAATAAGACAAGGTGAGGAGGGCAGAGCGAGTAGTCGCCAGAAATGACATGATATAAAGACCAGTAATTAAATAATAATGCAGAATGAAATGAAAGTGCTGAACGAAATCAATTAAGGATGAAGATTAAAGCTGAACAACTTGTGATAGCACAAGTAATCAGATTATCGTGTTAATGTTTCAAATTCATTTTGGGCAGCAAATTGAAATTGAAGAGTGTAAAAATTGCCTGTTGATTGCACATAACTCAATGAACAACCCTCGTTAAATGCTTGTGTATACTAATAGTATAATATCGTTTTCTGTCATCTTGACTTTACGATTTGCCTATTCAAATTTCCTTCACGCTGACAGCAGCTGACATTCTCTGTCGCTTCAAAATTGTTCACACCACCCACAGACCCAGTGTCCAGAACTTCTACATGGTATTGTATATGTAGAGTAGTCTTTGCCATCCTTCCGCTTCCCCCTCCCCCCCTCGATCCTGTTTACATGCCATTGGCGGAGTCGGGTGGAGTGAACAGGATGGGCAGGATGCCCAAATTTTATGCCCCAAGCTAAGCGATGGCCACCGCTTGCTGCATTTCAAATCAGTTTAGTTTGCATGTCCTTTGGCGCATAACAAAAAGAAATTGAATTTGGGTTTGGGGTTGCTGAAGACACACTTTGAAGTCCCATTTTACATGGCCAACACAAACAGAACATAAAACGAAAACAAAAACAGAAGGAATGGCAACGAAAATAACAGGATACTCTAAAGACGTTTAAGGACACCTATCCCATTGGTATCCCTATCGATTTGCTATTGCCTCAGATTTCCGACTTTCTACATTTGATTGACTCGACTAACTGACTGACTCTCCGTCTATTTGTTGTGTTCCTCAGCTACTGATTGACTGATTGCCAGAGCACTCTCTCTCTCTCTCTGGCTCGCATCTGTCTCGCTGTCTGTCCGTCTGTCTGATTGTCTGTCAAGTTGCGACCATTCTCCGCACTCTGTCAAACGCAATGCAAACAACAAATTGCTTTTTTCACACTGAAGCCAGTTCGCTGGCCAAGTTAAAAGCTTTCGTGATAATCACAGTTTAATGTCAATTCTAATCTAGAATACACAACCAAATGGGTCATCGCAATGGCGTCGCACAGAACGTCACTTAAGGCGACAATCTGTCACATAAGAAATGCGTACAGCTCAAGGATTATTCAATATAAAAGCATTACACGTTCTTTAATTTTTCTACAATTTATTGCAATCTTTTGTCAGCCCAATTCACCCATCGCTCTATAGAATTTACTACTAAATAAAATAAAATAAAAATTCCAACAACTTTTTCAACAAAGTCTCAAAAGCATGATTAATTTTTGAACAATGAAAAAATTAAAAACAAAAACTAAATAAATAATATAATAGGAAATTTTTAAACTTCTTGAGCATTTTTCGTTAAATTAAATTTTTAAATAATTTTACTGCAATCTTTTTTATCTAATACCTAAAATTTATTTTTTCAGTATCATTTTCATATCAAGATTAATTATCGATTAAATACAAATAATTAAAAATACAATGATAGGGTATATTATTAACTTCAAGTTACATTTAGAGTTCTTTAGCATTTTTTGTTACATTTTAATTTTATCACCCAAATCCATTTCAATTTCAATTTCAATTCTTAAGTGTTGCCGCTTCATTCGCCACGATGCTTAACTGTTGTTTCATTCTCGAGCCATTTCAACTTCAAAGCTGTTTTATTTCCAAAGTGTTTCGCGAACAACAAACATTCTCATTACTCATTTAAAGTGCGCTTAAGTTCACTTATTGTTTTTTCGGCTCCCAGGAGTCCAAATACGCCCTCGACTAAATTGAAAAAAAAAAGAAAGAATTTTCTTCTTTTTTTTTTTTTGTAAATTTTACATGACGTTCGCGCTATCTCGCTCGCTCGCTCGAACTCGCGGGAGCGTGCGCTTAATATGCAAATTACTTCGTTTCTAATTAAAATAACTGTGCACTGCTTTTGGTTTTTGGCTCGTTTCGAAAACACATTTTTGGCTGACTTTGTGTGGCTGCTCCGCCCCCCCTGCCCCCAAATCTCTCTCCCAGCCCGGCAATCCTGGCGCGTTATTCATGTTCTAGTCTCTCAAACACACACACACGCCTACACACACACCATCGCACACACACACGCGAAGAGCAGAGGACACCGACTACCTGGCTGTGTGGCTGGGGTTATGATGGCTGGGGCTCTTTGGGCTTTGGGCTTTAGCTTTGGGATCTATTAGCGCTAACATTGCAGCTGCCGCCCGCCTCTCGCGCCACGCCCCCTTGACATTTTGGCCTGGGTAACATCTTTGCCACAAAGGTGTGTGGTGGACTTTTTTGGGTCTGTCGCGCGTTTTAAATTACAAAATATTTTCCGTTAGAGTTGCTTTTGGCTGGCGATATGCGGCAATTATAAAGGGCTATGCACAGTTTTTGGCATTACGAGTACACGCTACAAAATGGGAGGGGAGGAGGGGAAGAGTGGGACGGAGGCAGCGCATCAAATTTAAGCAGCGTTCTGATTATTTTCATTTTTGTTTTTCTGTTTCTGCCAAATTCGCCACAAGGCTGCGCTTTAATGAGGTTGTAATGAGTTTGGGCCACGGGTGTTGCCAGTTTGTCAGCTGCTCTAACTGTTCCAGCCGCGTGGGAAGCGCGTGTAATTGTGATGAGGATTAAGAGCTCATTATGTATGAGAACAGAAGGATTTTAGTAATATAAAGGCGCTCAACTGCAGCCCTCCACCATAATTGCAAATGGGTAAGAGTTAATGCTTATTTAAAGAGGAACAAAAGTTGACGCAATAGACGCAAATTCAAATCGATTTTTCGAAAATAATTTAATTGCTTCAATAATTATTGAAACGTGTTAAATATATTTATTAGCTTAGAAAGAGAAATTTGAGGCAATAGAAGCAAATTCAAATCGATTTGCCAACAAGAATTTTATAATTTGTATAGCTGAGGTTAATAAAAGTAGACTTTAAAAAAACTAAAAAATAAATAAAAACTTACAAAATATGAAAATATGTTCAGCTAGACCACTATTTCAATGAAGTTAAGAAAAATTGTAAAACAAATTCTTTATAAGATACTTTAAATCAAATATTATAATATTTTCTAAAATTAACAGCATACTAAAAAATTTTAATTTACATAACTTTAAAATCTATTCAGTTAGAAACCTACTATATTTCATGAGTGCTAACGAACCCCGAAAAATAAAATAATAAATAGAAAATATTTGATCAAAATATAAAAAAATTATCCGGACTCTAAAAGATTTTCAAACTATACTTAAATTCAATTTTGCATTTTAATAATTTCTAATTTCTTTAACAAATTAAACCATAAAAAACTAGAACGTGTGTGAGAACTTACAAAATATGTTAGAAATAAATTAAATACTGAAAAGTTAAATTTTCACATAATAATAGATTATCCAGTTCCAATCAAGTGCTTCATACGGCACTTTAACTCAATTTGACTTATTATAATAATTTCTAACATCAACAGTTCACGAATCCATTGGCTTATCAATTCGATTGAAATATCAAACACCTACATCAAATAATATTTTACTAACACATAAATTCTAGACCGTTCTGAGGTATGCTATAAATAAAACATGACGGCAAAATATAGAATTGGCTCTGATAACAATACCCAAACACATACTCGTATGTATAAATTCACCTACATTTATTTAATGCCATGCAATTTGTTATTTGCAGAAAATTGATTTGAAATTTATTCATCGAAATCCGTACTTATACATATTTAATGCATTAGTTTGAACATTGAACAATGATAATCCAAACATTATCAAAGTGCAAATGTTTGTAGCCCTCAAAAGTTTTGACTTTACTTTTCTGAAATATTTCGCAACTAGATGAAAATCAACAGCAACTTCGATTCGCAATTCAACTTGGAGCTTAATTAAAATTGCAATTTGCAGTTTACAATTGGCTCGAGTAAGAAAAAAAAGCAAACAAAGAGAGAAAAAGACAAAGATTTTTCAATTAATCTAAGTAATTAAAGTAAAAGACCAAATACGAGCATCGAGACCACATGTCTGGCAATCCCTGACAAAAGTTGCAAAGCCCCAAAACATCTGCAACAAATCAATTTGCAGGAACTTTTCTATTGTGTTTGCAACTATTTTTATTGGTCGCTTTTGGCCTTACTCGGCTTTGCCATTTTGGCTGAAAGTCTGGACAGCACAAACACACAGTGTACATATATACATATATACTATACGCACACAAGGATGCTAGTTTATCGATTTACTTTTCCGATAAATTTTTCAAAAGCATAGCACAAAATGATTGCAACAGCAACAACAATAAAGCGAGAGGAGGGGGCAACAAAACAGCTAAATTGAAGTGGCTGCCTAACCCATAACCCCATAACCATGTGGCGACCCAAGTGTATGGTGTCTTGTGTCTGATATCAAAGGACTTTAAATCAAAATTCAATTACACTTTTCATTGATGCTCTCAAGACTTGAGCAGCAGCCACGTCCAACTCTGGAAGTGGAAGTGGAAGCGGAAAGCGGAAGGCGAACGAGCTTGAACCTTTCACCTGTGCGTAATAGTGAAAATACATACTACAGGTAATTCTATATTTACGACTATAGGATATCCTGTGGAAAATTCAAACGGAAGTCAAGTTGGAAACTATATTGAAAACTTTGCTAGACCAGCCGGTTTTCATACACAAACTAATCGAGCGCACGCATGACAAGTATTTTTACATCAATTTTAATATAATTTTAGAAATTAATGGTAAAGTGTTTGTAAAGTGCTTGGCACATCCACAGCTCCTTAGTTCTACAGGATACAACAAAGAGCATGTCTAGTGGTCGACCTGCTGACATTGAGTTCAATTTTTAGCATTCAGTTGTCAGCTTTCCGCTTTCCGTGTATTCAACTTTTCGAGTGCTTTTGTTGCCCGTATGCTCAACATCAGCATGAGGCTTTATTTTATTTTTCCGTTTGTTGGATGTTTTGGACACGCCTACTCTGAAATGGAACATTCGCAACTCGTCAATTTGTTTGATATGCAAACAAGAAAATCGCCGTCATGTCACATTTGCATATTAAAGCGGCAGCACAATGGCGTCAAAATACACACACAACAACGGCACAACAACGGCACAACAATTCGTGTGTATCGATAGTAATGGGAAAATGCAACGTCAGTTCGAAAATGAACTCGACTCAAAGCCAAACAAAGTTTCGCTCAGCTGAGGTTCGGTTTTTTCGACTTACGGCACAAAATTTCAATTACGTTGCACATCGCATACATATTGAGCAAGAGTTTTGGGGCAAGGGGCGGGCGGTAGCGAGCACTTACAACAACTTATAAATAGCCGCAGTCTGTGCAAATTTTCACATTAATTAAATTTTAGCGACGACGACACACACACACACAAACACACACTCACACAACAAAACACAGCCCAGCCGAGAGCATAACCCAAAGAAAATAAAATGAAAAGAAAGGAAAACTGCGACGATGTCGACGGCGTCAACGACCAACACCGTTGACATATTGAAGGAAAACGACAGATTTAGTGCATAATATATAGACAACATATATGCAGCGTTCAGTCTTGTGGGCAACTGATGCTATGGACTAGGGTTGAAATGCATTGTAGCTAAACAGAAATAGCAATTAAAGTGCTTGGCTTCTGATGGCAAATTTAGAAACTATTTATAACAAAATTAATTTCCACATAATAAATAATATTTCTTAAAAGCGCAATGAAGCTATGAAAATTAGTCTATATTCCAAGCAACAAACCATTTAATAAAATCTGATAAATACTCCAATCAATGAAGATTTTGTAATCGATGTGTAAACATTAATTTTCATTCAATATTATTAAGCTATGAAAAGTAATCTGCATTCTAAACAGAAAAATAATTAACACAACAAATAGTAAAAAGGATCAGAACTTTGTAATAAAGAATTGTGTTCAATGCTATTATTTTAAATGGAAATTAATCTGCATTCTAAACAGAAAAAAAAATAAATAGAAAATAGTGAAATGTAACAGAATTTTGTAAAATAAATTGCGTATACTTCTCCAACAAATACTCCAACCAATGAAGACTTTTGTAATTAAATAGCCTAATCGATATGTGTAATACAAAATTAATGTTTAATATTATTTTATTATTCAAGAGTCATTAGGCTATGAAAAATAATTGTTCAAAAATAGTTAAAAAGAACAGAATTTTTGTAAAATGCGCTTGCTTCTGCAACTATCATTAAAAACATCAATCGATATTTATAATCAAGAATAGTGTTCAATGTTTGTATTTTAAAAAACAATTTAGCTATGCAAAGTAATCTGCATTTTAAATAAAAATTAAACCAAATACTTCAGTTAATGATTTGTTATTAAATAATAATTGTAATAAAGAATAGCGTGCAATATTAGTATTTTATAAAGCCATACAGATATGCAAGTTAATATGCATTCTAAACAGAAAAATAATAAATAGAAAATATAAAATGGAATACCAATTTGTAAAATAAATTTCATATACTCCTTTGACAAATATTCCAATTAATTATTTGTACGATTATTTTAAAGATTAATATAAGTATAAAAAAAAATAATCCGCATTCTGACCAGAAAAATAATTAATACATTTTGTTTTGATATGTAATTAAATACCCCAATATATTTTCGTAATAAAAATGATTACTACTAATTAAAACAGCCATATAGTTATGAAAAATAATCTAAATTCTGAGCAATAAAATAATTGATGGTTTTCCTATAAAAACAATACTCCAATTAGATTTTGTATGCATATTCAAATACTTTTCCCACACTAATGAAGACGCTTGCAATCCAAGTTTATTGTGCTTGATATTTTTTGCTATTGTCACTCGAAGGGATTCATGTCGTCACGACCAAGACTATCAAGACCCACTTATCGAGCTGCATAAATATTTGTGCTGAGTGCGCGCAGGACGGGCACTTGAAGAGCGAAAGTTTGCAAGATGCTGCCAGCCCTGTGACATCCACAGTGCGAGAGATGCCACCGAGTTTTTTGCTGCATCGCTGCACCGCGCACCACAGCTCGCTCGCTCCTCCTCGCAACTCAAGCGAGGGATCGGCTGACAGGCAGCCACTGCATTTGGCATTGCGATGCGAATCCGTTGGCCGAGCCACTCGTCTACGCTCAACCAGCCAGCCAGCCAGCCGATGAGGAGGCACTTGCAGTGCCAACGTTGTCGTTGCCACTCGCCACACTGATGCCATCTATTTTTAGCGGCACTTTTTCTTCTATTCTGTCGCCGTCGCCGTTTCCACAGCGATACAATGCTACGCAAAAATATGCGAAATTGTTGCAACCGATGGCACAAAAAATATATATTTGCTGTAATTATTTTTGATTTGCCGAAATTCGCTTCAACCAACATTTTGAAATGCATAAAAGATTGTTAATTCAATTGTACGGGGACAGCCAGCAAAATGTTGCCGTCTGATATTAAGTTGAACATTACGAACAAGTCGGCAATTTTGTGAGTGCCACATTAAAATGGGCTAATTGGGCATTGGAACGCGTATGACAAGTTTTATTATGTCATTAATTTATTATTCAATTATGCACAGTTTGATGTGAAATTTCTGGGAGGTTTCTAAAATCAACGCAGACATAAATAGCAATGCATTGAAAATAGACATCGACATTTTGAACATATTTTCACAAAACAATTTTTTTTTTTTTATTAATTACAAAGCGTTTCTAAAGTTAAAATAAACTAAGAACACAAAAACAGATATTAATTTTTAATAATTCTCATAAAATAATTTTTTAATTATGAGAAAAACTGTATAAAGTAATTTAACTTTAAATAAAAATTAAAGCAGAGGAATAATTTGAATATTCAATGCATTCCATGTAAAATTCAACAGATATAAATAGCAAAGCATTGAAAATAGACATAGACATAAATTGAAAAATAAAATTTGTTGTATTTACGCAGAACATTATAGATAGACTAATAACAAAAACAGAATAAATAAAGAATGTGTAGATTTGATTTAGTTAGAAATATTTTGCATAGTTTACATTTAAATGGACAGTTAATAATAATTAGATATTAATTTTTTTTTATAATAACTTTTAAGAATATTTTGAATTATTAGAAATAAATTGAATTAAAAAAAATATCGGCATAAGAAAGTATTTTGAAAATTAAAAGTGTGTATTTATCAGAAAAATCTATAACTAATTTTTAAATTCTCAACCCAAATAAACTAATTGGAGCAATAAAAAAGTTGTACAATGTAAAAACATTTTAAGAGTATTCCAATTTAGCCAATGTTTCGCACGAATTTGTCGTGATTCCTCCGCCTTTTGAGCGTAATAAATAACTCGCATTTCTCCAGAAGAAGCTGCTGGAAGTTAAAAACCTCAGTTTAAATGAAACGCTGCGGTTAGCTCACCTCAAGCTGTAGCTGAGACTTTGTCTACCTGCCTCGACAGCGACCACAACCAATCGCTGTTTCCTCCAAAGTTTTAATGAAGCCCGCCTGCAAGCGATTGCCGAGCATCAATCTCAGCACTGTGTATATATATATATGTGTGTATATTGATGGAGATTGCTTAGCGCTAATCAAATTAGAATTCCGAGCTGTGAGGCTCACACACCTTGAGTGGATATTATCAACGAACTGCTTTTTGCGGTCAACCAAAGTTTGACGAAGGCAGCGTCTTGGATATTACTTATCATTAATTATTTGGCGCCCCTGTGTTCAGCATAATATTTATTTAAAATTTTAATGAGCAGGCGACAGAAGTCGACTCCTCGAAATGGTTTTCAGCGATGCTGCTGCTGCTGCTTCTGCTGCTGCTGTGGTTGCCTTGACAAATCGCAGTGGTGGTGGCATGCCACAATATATTGCCAACTGGTGCGGTTGTGCAGCAGCAACAATAAATTCAGCAGAACAGAACTAAAACACACGCAGCAGAAGAAGTAGCAGCGGCGTTGCGTCGCAGTGCCAGCTACTTAAGTGCAAAAAATGTAGCACACTTTTTTGTGCTGCACATGCAGGAAAGTCGGCATGTGATTGATGTGACGTGAAGTGGCAGCGATGGGGCGGAGGGAGGCAGGAGAAGCAGCCAAAAACGTTTTCAACATGGCAGCACAGCTTACATGCTCTTTACATGGCCATTAGATATATCATACAACATATCTCAAGGAATAACAAAAAGCTCAACGATAAAAGTTTTCTTTTCGCAAGAAAAACAATGTGTTTGTCGCTTGATTCCAGGGATTTAACATGATATATTGAACATATTCGACTTTACCTTACTTTTGATTGGCCATAGATACGTGGAAAACTTTTTCAATAAACAATGCTCAGCATACACATAAATCTCTTAATGTATTAACTGCTGCAATTAGCACACTTTTCAATCCAATTACTTGCAGCTTTCATTCTAGATCGCTAACTATTGAAAAATTGTCTTTTTTTTGTTTGTCCGCCAGCCAAGGACTATAAATTTCGCTATGTCATTAGCTACAATTTTAATTTTCCACTCGTTTGACATGGCAACGACAGTTCAACAGACAAAAAATAGAATGAAAACTCTTTGGGGAGATGCATATCTTTTTGCAGTTTTCGTAAGGTCTTCGACGGCTGTCAAAGCAGTAACAAATAATATGAAAGAACAAAAAAAGGAATTCAGCAAAGTGCGCAAGAAGCAAATCAAAAGATGTGCATGCCAAATGTAAAAACAAAAAAAAAGAAAGGGAATGAAAAAAACAGCAGACGTAGAAGTAGAAAGGACAAATGAAAAGAAAAGGATTTCGTGCAGGAAGCGATGCAATTTTTTTCCCCACTTTTTGTCGGTGTGGGTGTGGAAACAGCATTGGCCTGCCAGGGACAGCACGAAATTGGCCAATTTACATGCGTTTGTGCTTTTTAGCCAAGATGAAAACGAGGATTGAACTTCAATTCCAAGTTCAAAGATGTATGAATGTAGATATCTGTGTGCTCGAGCTTGTGTCTGAGTGAGAACAAATGCAAAGTGGTATTGCAGTTACTGCAACTCCTTCAGTTTTGCAGCTGCGTTCAAATGCCAGCAAAGAGTTTAAGCCCAGCCAAGCGATGCACTCAAGTGGCATTAACCGACAGAGACAGAGACAGCGACAGCTAGCGATAGATAGACAGAGACAGAGACAGACAGGAGATGCTGCTACTCAGCAAAGGAGATGCCGCAGACAACAATTTGGTAGCAGCTTCAATAAACCGACGGAGCAGCTGAATCAGGTGAGCTACAAGTGCAACTTTCTATGGATTATTTACAATTTAAAAGCATTTTGTTAAAGTTCTGTGACAGAGCAGACACGGCGTATGCGTAATGCCACTTAACTGGCATTGTTGCTTACATTAGGCTAATGAGCTTATCGTACGTACAGAATGTAACTAATGATGACTTGCGCTCAAATGTTTATTGTCTTGTGGGTGGCAGCTTATGTGCCCTGGCAACGACAACGGGTCGTATGCGTAATGCGATTTTTTAAGGCAAATTAACCATTTAAAACTGTATGCTTTTAAGGCACATGCGACAAATATAATGCGTCACCACTAACGACCTGCTCTGAGACATTCATATTGGCAATTGGGTCAACTGTACTTGTGCTGCCAAGCCTAACAAAAATTTATGTTATATATTATATCAATTCTGATAAAATATAACTTAAAAGAAATATTTTATTTTTAAGAACTTTTGCAGCAACTTTAAAAATATAGAAATAATAACATATTATTATATTGTGCTTTATTTAAAACTCATGATTCATAATTAATATGATACAAATTATGTGAATGGAAACATAACAAACAAAACAAGGAAAAAAGAAAAAGAAGAAAAACATTAATTTGCGTAATAGCTTATGTATGTTATATTCAAAAATTTATAGTCTCAATATAGTAAAACAAAAATGTTAATTTGCTGCTAATATCAGTTTTATACTAGGGGATTTAAAAAGCCCTAAAAGAGTTGTAATATCCAAACTTAAAGTAAACGAAATTACAATTAAATTTTTGTCGATATTGTAGATATTTTTCCATTATAAATCTAAAATATTAAATTTGTTAATAGAAAATAATTGTTTACACTGGCTTTTATATTAATGAAACCACAAAAAAGTTATTTCAACAAGTGACCACCAAAAGATATGAAAACTCAGCTATTACACTTTTATATAAACTGCATAATAAAGTCTCTCGAAATATAATAACTTTTTGCTAATTACATGTCGTATTCGAAAGTCAAACAAAAAGTGAAAACCACACACTTGTCACATAGAATGAAGTGAAAAGAAATAAAATAAATCTCTGAAAAATATATAAAAGGACACGTCAACGGCAGTCCGGACACTAGCGACTTGCTCTGAGCGAAAAAGCATTTAACAATTTTACAGGAACAATATTCAATTTCCGACTGTCTAATAAGTTTTTGGCTAACACACACACACACACACACACACAAACACTCTATGTGGCATGTAATAAGCCAAGTCCAACTGGCATCCATCTGTCTAACTGTCTGTCTGTCTTTCTGTCTGCCTGTTAACTGGGGTCTATCTTTCTAGGCAAATGTTTGTATAGCCTCCGACAGGGTTCCATTACTCAAACCCATAGAGCGACGCACATTTTCCTTTAATTTCCTTTTTAGTTTGAACGTCAACTATCTCGTCACGAAAATTTCTGTTCATCTGTTCATCTGTTCATCTTGCCGCCTCAGCTCATCCTCTGGTGGAGCACTAAAAAATCCAGCCAGTCAGCTTTAAGCCACGATGCATATCCTCCAACTTTAATGAATACCCACGAGACTATGCAAACAAAAATGTAACGGCCAACGGGCCATATAAAATGCATTTGGGTAACTAACTTTAAACACAGAGAACGCGTTCATTTGGGAATGTAATGGCATCCCCTCCCCCCCGCTACCTTCTCCACCTCCAACCCCGCAATCTTTTAGTACACCATGGGACAGAGGCAACAGCATACGGAATAGCAGGTGCAGAGACAGCCGCAGTTCATGGCGAATAAAAAGAAAGAAAATAGTAATATAGTTGAGGGATTGTCAATGCCCCGACCAGCTCGATAGCAGGTAAGTAGCTTTATTAACATAAGTTCATGCATGAGCGAATGTCGTGATAAGAGCTCCTTCATTGGAACGAGAGAATCACGCTTAAACGTTGGGAAGGAGCTTAAAGGATTTGCATGATAGGTTTCAATATACATAATTCCTCTTTTTAGAATCGTTGCCGGAAGTAACACAAACTATTTACAATATTTATAGATCAATAGAAGAAAAATAAAAAATATATGTATAAATATTATATTGTCTTATTCTATCAGAAATAGTTCAACATTTTGTCATACTACAGCAGGTAAATATTGTTTTCTTTTTTTTTATGAAAAGTCGACAATGAAAACAATTCTTTTCTATTACTAATTGAAACAAAGATTTGGAATAAAATAATTGGTAACTGTATTATAGTTATAAATATTAAACTATAAGTTCATTTAAAACAAAAATTAATTTTCAAAATTTTAACAATATATAATTCAATAAGCAATTCTTAGTATACCAATAAAATGTAGGATGCTAACAATATTTTAATTTCGTCAACGAATCAACACTTAGTTAATTTATCGAAGTTCAATTAAAAATAATAGTTTTGTTTGTAGTAGTTTTAATAAAAAGACAAACATATTATATACGATATATATTTGAGATACTCAGAAAATGTCGATTTCATTTTCCGCGAATTCAATGTTTATTTTTTGTACTTTCATAAAAAGGCAACTGTATACATCACATATTTCGTAGAAATTATTTTTTTAAATAAAGTCGTATATTTCACATTCAAGTGAAATAAGTTAAAGAGTTCTGAATACTGCGTTTCCGTCGTGTGCGTACCAATAACTTAAATAAAAATATATATTTTTCACTTAAGCATTAAATGCATAAAAACACTGAATAAACGCATTTGGAAATTCACAATCGATAGCCGCATGAACGTGGCTGCTATTTGCGTGGCTTTAAGTAAATACATCATGTTGCCGGTTGCTTTGCTGGCAGACTGCTTCTGCCTGCCAACCAGACTGACGGACTGACTGACGGACTGTCGGACTGACTGACAGCCGTTCTGGCTGCCTTCTGGTAAAGTCTACGCCCACGCCCAGTGCGCGACAGTAATGCAAATAGTTAGGCGCAGACGGTGGACTGGATACGTATCGGGATTGAGCATGGCATGGGATTGGAGATCATCGCAACATTGCGGTTGCCCTGCGCCACCCCGCCACACCCCTCCACGAATGCCATGGAAATGACAGACGATGTAAAAGAGTTCATTAATATTGCAAGGTGAACTGGCGACGTCGACGACGACGTGAAAAACAGAATGAGAATACGGAATGCAATGGGGACAACACATTTTGACTGTGCGCACAATTATTTTGTAATTTGTCATATATATTTTGTAGGCCTCGGCGCTCACGTCACAGCATGCCACGCCCACACGGAGGCGCCTTTGTCCAAAATTTCAAGTAGCAAAGTCTCGGGCTCAAGTGGCTCCGACGGCCTACTAAATAGGAAATGCAGGCTTGTATGTATGAGATGGCCATGGCGTAGGATGCGTTGCATGCTACCAACCAGCTGCATAATTGTTTGTATTTTACGCTTTACATGAAAGCTAAGCAAATCTTTTGTTACACTGTCTACAGCAACAAGCCTGGCCCCTAGCTTCCATTTCCCATTTCCCATCGCCCATCTCCCATTTTCTCTAGCACCACCCCCCCCCACCCTAATAATCATCTGGCAACCCTTCTTGCAGCTTTTGTTGGCCTTACGCTTTGTGTGCATATTCTAAACATGGCGGCGCTGAGCTCAACTTGCCGCTTGGCGGCTACCTCAACCTACTTTCGGGGCCAGACTGCGTCGCCATCGCCGTCGCCATCGCCGTCGTCGTCGCCGTCATCGTTAAGACCTTAATAGTGCCTACACCCATCTACCCATCCGCCCATCTCTGAAAAAGCAGCGCCACCCCCTGCACCCCCGTCTGCTCACCCCCCAAGGCAATCCCCCAATGTGCAGCCAGTCAACAGTGAGGCAAGTCAGTCAGGCCGTTTTGTTGTTGTGCATATTTACCTAGCCTGCTCTTCATCGTCCACATCATCAGCAGCATTTACTTGCCGTCCGGGTATGAGGCCTATAGCATAGAGCTGAAGAAGGACTTAAAAATCTTCTCTCAAATATAACGGCTCATTAATCAAATGACTAATTTTGCTGAACATTGGGAATCAGATTCCACGCTAAAAATTAAATTCTTTGGATTTTATTTGTTAATATAAAATTTCGAGTTCCACGCCAAAAAATATTTTAGCTTTAAAACAATGTTTTTAATTGAAAATAAATATTGGAAAATAAATCAACGTTTGCCCTTCATAGCTTGACTAATTAACTAATTTAATACTAAAGAAAAATGTATAAATACTTTGAAACAAAATAGATAAAAATTAAAAAAGAATAAAAATCCAAAAATGTGTGGTCACAAAAAAACCTAAATTTTAAAATGTTGCAAATTATTCATAAAAAATTAGCTTAAAAGTAATGATGTTTGGGGTTGAGTATTCATGACTTTTTACAACTAAACGATTTACTAGACTCAACAAAAATTAAAACGTTACAATTCCTTTGTTGAAACTTATTTTATTTTTTGCCCACATTCCGCCTATTTACTTAAGAGTATTTTCACTTCGCTACGAATAAGATATTTGCGTGTATACTCGTATATCATCCGTCATAATTTTCATATGCAGCAGTTTGTCCACGCGCTGTCCCGCCCCCTGCCTCTTCTAGTACCGCCCACAGCGCCCACAACCCTTGTCCGTTTCTTTGGCTCTTTCGTCGTTTTTTTTTTTATTTATTTTTCACTTTTTTTTTTTGTTAAATAACATGCACACATACACAGTCAAATATTTATTTAAAACTTATGCCCGAGGCCTTTCATTACTGTGCACGTAAAAAATATTATTTTTGTTCTGTTTTCTGTAGTTTCATTATTTTTCATTTTTATTTTACTTTTGCTATTTTCACTGTGCAAATGTGCGGCATGTTGCTTTGTGCTTGCTGTTCGTCTCTTTTCTACTCTCTTTGCTATTAAATACTTTTTTTTTGTGTTTCATTTTCTATTCACATCGCTTTTTTTTTGTGTGTGTTTTCTCTGTCAAAATCTTTGCTTAGTTAATTTACTTGCCGTTACGCCAAGTTCTTTATTCCCTCATTTCCATATTTTCTAGTGTCTAGCGGAGTTATAATTAGTCATCCTCGCTCTCCCTCTATATGGGTGTATGTGTATGGGTGTGTGTGTTTGTGTTTGTGTGTCCTTGTCTGGACCCATTGTCCTCTTTGATGGAGAACAATGCATTATGACGCAACGAAGCCGGAGCAAAGTTGTTGAACATTTAATGGGATTTACTCACCGAATTGCTTTAAATTACATTGCTCCAGCGCCTGGAGACTATCGGAAGCATCGAGTTGCAAAGAAAATGGGAGCAGGTCAAAATGGTTGCCATCCAAAGAAGCTCACTGAACAGGAGCCATAGCGAAAATAACAGAAGTAGCAGAAGTTGCTGCTCCTCAGTTTTGCAGAGTGCTTGCCATTAATTAAAATTGTATTTGATATAGGGCTGATAGACTTTCATAAAAAACCAATCAAACGAGAACTATTTAATGATGTTCAGAAATGAATACTGTACGGCAAAGCTGTGAGAAAATCAAGTTCATTGAGAACGGATGATCGACTACGAGTTGCTCTGTAAATAGCTTTGAGATAACCAGATGTGCATTTAAGGAAATGCCTATTGTAATATATTAATCAATATATTATACATCAAAGTCAACAATTTAAATATAGAGATGATTATTTAATTAATCTCTTAAAAAGAGATTCACCCAACATCATTTCATTCGCCACAGGGTACATGAAAATTAAGTAGAGATAAATTTGGTAATGTAATTGGGTAGACAACTAAAGCCCTGAATTTTGATAAATTTCCTTTAAAACAAATTTAAATTAACGGAAAAAGAATAAAATGAAAAGTAAATTTTTTGGACAAATTAATAAATTCAAGTGTGTAACCCAAAACTAACCCTGCGTATACTTAATGGATTAACTATATATGAAACGCATTGTATAAATTCACTAATTTTATGAACTTTCAATACTCATAAACCTCCGTGAAATATCATAATATTATTTATTCATGATGAAATGGAATTTTTGTACTATGTAAATAAAAGTTTAGCTAATTATAATGCGCATTATGTTTCAATTACTCTTTCCCACCTTATCGCTAAAGCCATTCAAAAGCTTCAAACAAGTGCATTAGTTTACTAAATAATGATACCCCAAATATTGCGAATAAACGCACTATATATTAAATACCATATTAAAAGTTGTGGAAATGTGTAAATTTGACCAATTTTCGATGTGGTGGCCAACCAATAAATATTTGCATTGTTGTTGGTAAAGAATACTAAACCAACTCAATATGATGTCGGTCTATTTTTGATTGCATATAAGGTAATTTTACAAACAATAAAAATAATGACATTTTATATCAAGCACGCAAAGAACTCACCT
This sequence comes from Drosophila formosana, assembly GCA_035045625.1. Lineage (NCBI taxonomy): Eukaryota > Metazoa > Arthropoda > Insecta > Diptera > Drosophilidae > Drosophila > Drosophila formosana. The sequence goes on from JAWNOW010000232.1 coordinate 20,550,379, forward strand.
GTCGCAACTGACATTTATTTTTATTTGTTTTTCGGTATTTTTGGTTGTGTTACTCTGTAAATTGTGACGCTAATCGAATCAACGAGTTTCGCGTTTAATTATAAATTCTTTGGTTTAGTTTTCTGATTGGTTTTTGGTTATTGTTGACTGTTGATTGGTTTCGTTATTAGCCCGTTGATTTGGGCGCCAAAGTACAGTCAGAATGCACTCACAAATACACGTACACACACACACACTCACTGACGTACGCACGCATACATAAACAACCGCTTACACTAACACTTTCTCTCGCTCTCACAATTGCTCGCTCTTACACTCTCTCGCTGCCTATCTGTCTCTCGCAGTGGAGAAGAGTCACGGGCTCGTATTTATTATGACGTTTGTTGCGGTTTGGCGGCGGCGTCTGTCACTTTGTCACGGACGGCGGGGGCGGTAGCGGCAGCAGGCAGCGGCAGGTAATTAATGCAGTTTGTTGTTTTGGGTGCACGACACTTATTGGACTGCGATTGGATACGCAGGGACAACAGGCAGCGCCAGACCTTTCGGATGTTTAGCTGGTTTTAGTTTTTGGTTTATCGGTTTGGTTGTCGATTCTGATTCCGTTATTTGGTGATGTGATGTGATGTGAAGCGCACACAGGACACACACAACTTGACTGAGCGAAACTGCACAAATAACTGAATTGAAATTATGCCGCGCCGAGCAGCATGAGTAAGGGCACAGTGGGGTGAGGGACCGCCAATTTGCCATTTACTTATTTTCGGCAAAACGGACAGACGAAATAAGCAACAACGATAACCAACAAAACACACACACACAGTAGAAAATGCACTTGAGTGCATTTTAATTGATTTTTTTTTGCACATGCAATTTGCCTCAGCGTGAGCGAAAGAGAGTGACAGCTAGAGGGAGACTTACTCGTTTTGTTACATGCGGCGTATGCGTAACATTTACAGTTGCATTTTACACGCATCTTATTTTGAGTGAGTTTACCGGATTGGCGAGTTGAGTGAGTTTTTTTTGTAAAGAGATCACTCTGTAGTATTCGTTCTAGGTCAATTCTCTCATATATTTCAAGTTTTAATTAGCCGCTTTATTTTCAATTTCGACAGCTGCCCCAAAGGGAAACAACAACACCAAAAATAATAACAACAACAAATAAATGAAGTTGCTGTGGCAACAATTTTTTAATTAATTACATGCAAAAATCCAAACCAAAATGAGAGAAGCCCACGCTTGAGTGTCGACCTGGTCAAACAATTAGCATTTTTTACCAATCCAACAAAAAAAAAAAAACAAAAAGTGTAATGAAGTTGCTGAAGGATGCTCTCCTTGTCCCCCTCTCTCCCTCTCCCCACCCTCGCACATAGTAGAAAAACTTTTTAATATGTAAAGTGTTTTTAAGGGGCCCGCAAACGTTTTGAAAGGTGAGCAGCAAAATATGTATAATGTGCTCGCAGAGGGTTGGCGGCGACTGTCGAGCAAAAAAAACCATTTAAGTTGAAAATTTCCATTCAGACAGATATAAAATTGTGTCAGCTTTTGGCAGTTGACTCTGATTGTTTTTGGCCCTCCCCCAAACAAATGAAAAAGTTACGGGACGCACTTGCAAAACTCTTTGGCTACACAAACTGGCAACTTGGAAACATAAAAGACATTCGTTCTCTGCTGCACAAATGCGAAATTCAAACAAATGTTTTTCCATGATAACTGTATTGTAATTGTAATATTTGTACAATGTTTGTGCCCAATTTCAGCGGATTGAAAAGGTGTCCGGCCCTTTTGCAAATATTTTCAGTGGAATTCAAGCATTAACTTTACAGATTATTCTTTTAAATAATGGCATGGCTTGAACCAAAATCTCTTTGAAATTCAGTGATTAGCAAGAATGGATAATGGATTTTCTAATTTCCTATAGTACAAAATTTACATATTTATAGCAATTGTAATTTAAAATTCAAAATAAATGTGAAAGTTTTCCTTATGTACTTTTAAATTATTCACGTACAGCTGTAATCATGACAAACTAACTTTATATAATTTATTTATTTATTTGGATGTATTTAATTATTAAATTACTCCATTACAATGTTGATAGCCAGTCCTTCAAGCTGTTTTTTTCTGTACTTCTTAACTTAGATTCAGTTTATTGCTAATTTATTTAATTATAATAGTTGGTGTGATTTCTGAATGGAAAATTACAGAAATTTATTAAAATGAACAAATTGTCCATCAAAATATTCAGTGATTATCAATGTGAAATTTGACATATTAAATAGAAATTGTAATTTATAATTGAAAATAAATTCATAAAGTTGTCCACATTCACTTTTAAATCATTTACTTAAAGCTGTATTCATATTGTATTAAATAGTTAAATTACTCTATTACAAGTAAATAACAAGGCCATTTATCCTTTTTTTCTGTACTTCCTAACAGTTTCAGTTTAGTTGCAAATTTATTAAATGTAATTGTATTGTTTGGTGTGGTTTCTATTCTTTTCAGAAAATTAAAGAATTTTTCAAAATGTAACTAGTTATCTATAAAAATAATCGCTGATTAGCAATGTGAAATTTAATATTTTAAATCAAAATTATAATTCCAATAAATATGAAATTTGTATTTATTTCCTGTTAAATACTACAACTTCATATACATTTTAATTAAATTTCTTAAAAATTACTTAATATCCATTAGCGTTGAGAAATTGTAAATTGCAAATTTCATGAAATAATAGTTTACTTACAAAACTTTATTATTCAGCCTTTTTAATTGTATCACAAACAAAACATTGTTACTGAGAATTAATTGTAAATTTGATGAAATTGCTAATTTAATTAAAAAATAGTTTACTTACGAAACTATGAGAGAGAAAGAGAGACTATGAGACAGTTATTTAAATTGTATCATTTTTTTGGGTGCAACGCTGCAAAGATGCGAAATACAAACAAAACATTATTTCTGAGAATTAATTTTCGTTGAACTTATGCCCTTGACATTTAATTATTATGCTAAGTAGATCTTTCGAAAATACACTGCAACAAATACCAGGACCCAAACGCAGTAATATTACCTAGACATACAGGGTGCCTTTAGCAATAAAACACAGTTGAGTTGAGGCATGCGCAGAGCAGCGGCAACTCAACTAAAATGCACTCAAAGCGGCAACAACAATGCCATACAACACCTGGAAGCAGTGTAAGCAACAACAAAAGCAGCGACAGCAACAACAACAACAACAGCTACGAATGCAGTTGCAGACAGGCAAGCCAGCAACAAAAAACGACAGAGAGAGAAAGAGAGAGAGAGGGAGAGAGAGAGAAATGTAGGTAAAAACACAAACGTCAGCTGCATACAGAGCTTAAGGCACAAAATGGCATTGGAGTGAAATGCTAACCAACAACAGCAACAACAGCAACAACAGCAGCAGCAACAACAATGGCTATATGAACGCTACAAAATTGTCGCTATAAGGTTTTTTTTGCCATTGTTGGGCAGTGTAATAACACACACCAGCACACAAAGCATGGGCTAGATTTAAAAATTTATGAATGAAATTTTGTACACATTTTGTGCACAAATTTGCACAGTTTGAGCATGTGTGTGTGTGTGTGTGTGTGTGTGTGTGTGCACAACAAAAATTGTCAAAGTTTTGCGAGTTGTATTTTTAAGTGCAATTTGTCAACGTTCCCCGAAAATTCTGCAAGATTCGGCGCGATGTACTTTTCAATAATGTCAGAGTCAAAGCAAAAGGGCAAAGGACAAAACTGCAAATTGACAGCAGAATAGATGACAATTTAGTTGAAAATAATTTAGCAAATTGGCCTGCGCATATTGAGGGGTTTATAAAGCAAGGACCGTAATCTTTATAAGTTATATTACAAAAAATGAACTAGGATGATTATTTTATGATTTTAAAAAATTATGATTATTTTTAAGTAATTTTATAATACTTTGATTATGATCATTAATATTGATTGAATAAAAAGAATCCAAAATATTGATTGTATAGGATTTTTATTTTCTCAAGCTTCTAAGAATGAATTCTTATAAAAAGATCACAAAATTACACCCCCAATTTTTTATTAATTTAATTGATTTATACTATAAAATCGTTTCGATTTCATCTAAATGATTTTTGCACTTGGTTTTTCCAGCTTGTTTAATTCAATAAGTTGTAGGCAAAAACTGTAATTTCAGTTAAACACAAATCAATTACTATTAATTGACAACATTACAGTATAATCAAAACTAAAAACCTTTACTATAATCATTTCTAACTTCAAATTGCTGGTGATGACCACTTAATTCCTTACCTATGTCCTTGATATTGCTCAAAGCCCTTTGCCCAAAAATACCTGAACCACAATATTATTTATCTCTTAATTATCCAAAGTATGTCATTAATTGGTTGCCTCCCAAGCCAACTAGAACTGGCAGAGTCAACAGAATAACAATTATGATCAGATGTTATAATCGAACATGTGCGGCAATCGAACCCAAGCGCAAACAAATAAAAATCCTTCACAATGAACTCGAATTGCATTGAAAAACCCCGAAAATCATTTATAATTATCTGGCAGTCATAGTGTGGTAAGTTTTAATTGCTTCGACAACTGACCTCATTTGAAGGGCGGCGCTGTCCATTGACCATACGGACTATTGGACCACAAAGAGTTAGAAATCAGAAAAAAATAAAATCACCCCGAATACATATATTTTTAATGTCATGTCATCAAATTGTAAGGTTAATGACTGTGTTTAGGCATTAAAGCTGTAGTAGACACTGGTGAACCCCTAAAGCCTCGATTTTAAATGATTATTAGGTAAACAAAGCTGTTCTGAGTCATATGATAAGTATTACCCCGCATTACTAGACAACACCAGAGTTGAATGTCCAGAACAATTTAATGTTTTCCATATTATGAAATAAATCGTTTACTTCGAATGAAAATAATATGATCCATGGTCATATAATTAAGTTTAAATAAACTTTCCTTCATTAAAAGCTGTCTTTATCATTTTACCATTTTATGAAATAAATAATGTAATTTAAGTATGATTTATATGATTCATAAAATTAATTTCATTTTAATTGTTTTGTTTATATAGCATAAACTTTCCTACTCTTATGCTAGGGTATGTGCACAAACATTTGTAGTATTTAAACTATTTGAATGTGTATCTAAATATTTCCATTTTTTTGACAATGAAATGCTAATGAGCTCATAACAATGTAATGAAAGTGTTTACATGTGTAAAAATTGCTCATACGCAATGTGAAGCACGCTCCAATGAGCAAACAATACGCAAAACTGAAAACAACAACATTGAACAGCATTTGATGGGTGAACGATTAGGCGCCATTAACAATGGTTTCATATCAAAATTATAATACTGACACGATTATGGCGTATAAAAACGGCAAATACTCGACATTTGCCATTCAGTGTTCAGTGGAATGTCAGAAAGATTCAACACGCGGATTATTATCAAAAATATGTCGTTCGCAAATACAATAACAATTCGTGGGTTTTGGCTGTGCTGGGCCGTTGTTTTGGCAACGTTGCTTCAGTGTCAACTGGTGGAATCTCAGTACAGTGGTTATCCTTATTTTGGTGGCCAAGGAGCTGGCGCTGGAGCTGGCTATGGAGGCAGCATGTATGGCAGTGGCTATGGATATGGTTATGGCTATCCCCAGTATTATGGCTATCCGGGCTATGGATATACATATCCTGGATACGGCTACGGTGGTGGCTACGGCGGTGGCTATCCTAGCTACGGCTATCCAGGCTACAACTATGGCTATCCCTATGGCAATGGCATGAGTGAGTATAACGCTGCTCTTTCCAATAACTATTTAGATTGTGCGAATTCTTTGAATTAGTGTTTTGGTACTGTTATTTCCTATAGATACGGCGTTTGCAAGCAGCAGCGGAGGATTCGCCAGCGCAAGTGCGAGTAGTGGAGGAGGCGGCTACTACGGTTAAGCGCAGAACTGGATAAATATTTAAGTTTATTGTTTACTTAGGCACTAAGTGTTTTAGAATAGCTGATGTATATAAACAAAGATAATTAAATACATTGTTTATTTTTAAAACAACAATAGACTACCATCTTATTGTTTAAACTATGTACAAAGTGTACTTGATTTACCATATTTTAAACATTTCGCGCCACCATTCAAATTATTTAAAACTTGGTGTTGTTAAATGTAAAAATATCGAATATAAATATATCGATATAATATTTGCATGCCATCGCTTTAATATCGCCGGCTGTGTGCAGCAATTGCTCGGCTACCGATAAATATTGCAATGAAGCGACAAACAAGCTACTGGGACAAAAATGTATATTCAATTTAATTTACACACTTTACAAAACAATTTAAATTTAACAGATTCAAAACTGTCTTTGATAATGCAAAGTAGCAAACTTGCCGCTCACACGTTTCAAATCATAGCGCTCAAGTGTATTGATATCGATAGCAGTCAGCTGTTCAAGTAATGAATATTTAAAATTTGGCACAAGGTACATACATACATACATTTGAGACTAACGGATGGATACATAGAAGGTAGTCTCGCTAAGGCCAAACAAATAGACGGACCGGACCGCGTATCTCTCATTCGCCACACACGCCACAACAAATCAAAGTAAGCAATACAAATGAAAGTAACCTTTAAAATTAAAAAGTGATAATATAGATTACATTAAAATTAAACAAGTATTCAAACAAAAGCGAAAGGCAACAGTGCAAAAACAAAACATTGCGTAATGGGGGCCACATACATACATACATACATACATACAACAAAGCCGCCAACCAAACTGACTGCATTCAAAATGCGCGTTTGTGTCTGTGTGTGTTTGTGTATCTGTGTGTGTGTATCTGAATGCAGCCGAGAATCAATTCATTTTGCGCATGTTTTACTTGGCCTCAAAAACTTGTGACCATTTGTTGCCACACACACACACACGTACCTGACATACATACTATAAAATTGTCAATGTACGCCGCTAAAAATCAATTAACCTGCACACACACAAGCGCGCAGCACATAATTTAATATGCGTTCGTATGTATTGTAGTTATGTTTGTTTGTTGAGAATTAGTGCTAAACAATAGCATTCAAAAAGTGCTTACTTACTATAATTCCACTGGGGTGCTTTTCGTTCGTTCTCTTTCTCGCGTGCACGCGCGCTCTCTCTGTCTCGCTTCAGCAACCCCCGTCAAGCGACGCGCATCTTTCTCCTTCTTCCCCTCGCACTATGCGTGCTTAAGTTTTGGCAATAGGAATTTTCCACAGCTGCTGCCGCCGCACTGCAAAAACAGCTGATGCTTGTCAAAAACACACACATACATTGCATAAGTGCGCCTGTGTGTGTGTGTGTGTGTGTGTGAGCAGCGAGCTTTGCACGTTTACACAACACTTTTGACCAGTTGGCATTTGTGTGCACGAGACACGTCTAATTGTAAATATTTAGTATAGATTAAATTGTTTGCAATCAGCAGTAGTTGCTGTTATCGCAAGTTCGCTTTTGTGGGTGTGTCACTGCTCGCTCACGTTTGGCGTCTTATCAACATTCGAATTCAAATCACGGGATGTGTAGCGCAGACCCCCCAATGAATAACTCAAGGTTGCTGATAAATGGAATGAATTTTATTATCTCGCAGCTCTCATCGAAATTCTAGTGAAGAAACGAAGACAGGCCCCAACACCGAAACAGAATTATCATTCCCAGTTCCACGATGTTGCGATTCATGCGTAATTCCGCTGTCCCACAGAGCGCCATTAAGAGGTATGTTAACGACCTGTTAATTAACATTAACATTACCATTAACATTTGTGCTCCTTTAACAGCTGTGTGCGGAGCCTGGGCAGCGTTGTCCACAGTCCCAATCTGCCAGACGTGGGCGTTGCGAACGAACCGATTTTGGCGTATCGCAAAGATTCACAAGAGCGCAAAGCTCTGCAGCAGGCACTCAAAGCGACCGCTGCAAAATGCGAAGAAGTGCCGATTGTGATTGGCGGCAAGGAGTACAAGACGGATGAGGTGATGCATCAGGTGATGCCGCACGATCATCAACACAAGCTGGCCAAATTCTATCATGCGGACAAGAAACTGCTGGAGCTGGCCATCAAAACCGCGGTGGAGACGCAAACCAAGTGGGATCGAGTGCCGTTCGAGGAGCGTCTGCAGATTTGGGAGCGTGCCGCTGATTTGATGGCGGGCAAATACCGACAGGACTTGAATGCAGCCACCATGCTGGGCCAGGCCAAGACAATTATTCAAGCGGAAATCGATGCGGCTTGCGAGCTGATTGACTTCATACGGTAACGGACAGAGACACCCTATTTTGTTGACCTTCTATAAAAATAGTCCTTAATAACTGTCTTTGTCCTGGCAACAGCATTCACGCCTACTTTCTCAAGGAGTGCGTCAAGTATCAGCCCATCAGCGAGAACCTGAAGGTCACCAAGAACTCGATGCGTTATCGTGGCATTGATGGCTTCATCGCCGCCATCGCCCCATTTAATTTTACGGCCATCGGTGGCAACTTGGCCTACACGCCCGCCATGATGGTAAGTTATACTATATGTCTACGCAATATGGGATATTCGAGAAAATTAATTTATCGTGCGCTTTTAGTGTAAATAATTTGCAACTAATCAAAACTTGGTTAAGTACAATTTTCATGCCTCCGAAAAATATAGTGCAATTAGTGGAATTTAAAAAGTTAAACAAACTTTTATTAAACCAATCGAAAATCGGTTCTATAAAGATTCACTTAATTTATTTACACCTTTTGGCAGCTAATTAGAAAGACGTTTTAAGGGAATGATTGTACTTTCCAGCTATCTTTACTAGGTTAATCAAAAAATTGATGAATATGTATTTTATTATTTTTAAAATGTTGAACAAATATTTTTTTTTATTCATTTTTAAATTTAAAGGAAATATTTTAAACATCAGGAAAATTATAACACCTTAATTAGTGATATGTAAAGTTAAATTTAGTAAAACATTTCAACCTAAATTAAACCTACAAATTTGAAACCAAAATCAAATGCATAGAAAAAATAAATATCTTTCTCTAAATCTATTATCAGAATAGATTCTTATGTAATTTAAAATAGCATACTCATTATCGTACTGTACTAAAAATTTAAATATTTCCAATTAGTTGTCAAAGGCTGTCATTAATTGTTTATATCAATCATACAAACATATCTGTTTGAAAAAGCCTTTATCGTGTTGACCGTTTTTTAAAAGAAGAAAATAACTCAATCATGTTATCAGAATTGATTTTTATGTAATTTAAAATATCATAACCGATATCATACTGTACTATATACTCTATTCGATCTATATATCATCTCTTGCAGGGCAACGCTGTGCTGTGGAAGCCCTCGTCCACCGCTCTGCTGTCGAACTGGCGCATTTTCAACATTATGCGCGAAGCTGGCGTGCCCGATGGCGTCGTTAATTTTGTGCCCGCTGATGGCCCCGTCTTTGGTGATACGATAACCGCCTCGCCACACCTGGCGGCCATCAATTTCACCGGCTCGGTTCCGTAGGTTTCCACTCTCTCTGTCTCTCTTACAAGCCCTTATTGATTTTCATAATTGAAATTTCGTTTGTATGCATTGTGTTTACACAGGACATTCAGTCGCTTGTGGAAGCAGGTGGGCAACAACATCGACAAGTACCATAACTTTCCGCGTCTTATTGGCGAATGTGGTGGCAAGAATTACCACTTTGTTCACTCCTCGGCGGATGTGCAATCCGTTGTCACGTCCACAATCCGTTCCGCCTTCGAGTACAGTGGCCAAAAGTGTTCCGCCTGCTCACGCATGTATGTTTCAGAGTCATTGTGGCCACAGGTAAAAGAAATTATTACTCTCGCAATGAATATAATTGATATATCAATTTAATACTCGCACAGATCAAAGAAGGACTGGTGAAGGAGGCGAGCAAACTGAAAATTGGCGATGTGCAGGACACCAGCACCTTCACATCGGCTGTCATCGATAAGGTAGCATTTAAACGCATTACCGGCTACATTGAGCATGCCAAGAGCAGTCCGAATTTGGAGATCATTGCTGGCGGCACGTATTCGGACAGCAAAGGTTACTTTGTCAATCCAACGATTGTGGAATCCAAGGATCCCAAAGATCGCATTATGACTGAGGAGATCTTTGGCCCAGTGCTGGCGGTTTATGTATACAAAGACAAGGATTTGTTTGATACAATGAAACTGGTGCATACAACAACGCAATTCGCATTAACCGGTGCCGTTTTTGGCCAGGACGAGTAAGTTTATAAAGCAAGCGCAGAATTTGAAAAGATTCACTATAATTATTTGACAATCTTGCAGAGAGTTCATCAAGTGCGCTTTGGAAGAATTCAGATCGTCGGCGGGCAACTTTTACATCAACGACAAGTCGACAGGCTCGGTGGTGGGACAGCAACCATTTGGAGGTGGTCGCAAGTCAGGCACCAACGACAAAGCCGGTGGACCCCACTACATACTCCGCTGGACATCGCCGCAGTCGATTAAGGAGACTTTCGTGCCCTTGCGTGACATCAACTATCCCTATATGTCGGAATAAGGAGTGAGCGTAAAGGAGAAATTTGAATAAAACGACAGGAATCTCATAAAAAAAAAGAAGAAAACTACTCAAGCTATAAAAAGAATTATATATTATAAACAAAGATGTATATGTTTTTTGTTGAACTAATTTTAAATCTTGCACCCCTTCACCCTACACTCCCCCCTAGTTAACCGATACATACATATATTGATGTAGTTAAATATTGTAACAAATCTGCTGTATTTTTGTCGCCTCGAACAACCAAATGACACGGAACGTTGTAAATTGATATGCTGATTACATTTAAAATCTCACTCACAAACATAATGTAGATCGAAATATATTATATAAAATACTTACTAAATTAAATATGAATGTAAAACAGATTGTGATTATTTAATTATATAATTTATAATTATCTGCTTTTGTTTTGCTTTGTTGTGTCATTTGCTGAAACTATAAAACCTACATACATATAGTTACTATGTATTGCAATATACTCGTATATAAACATAACAAATTGCCCATGCATTATATACATACAAGCAAACCACTTGACAATACATTGAATACTAAATGTGTAAACTGAATATGAAGAATACCAAGAATAAGAACGAAACAAAGTTACAAAATCTCAAAAGATTCACTCGAATAAAATTAAACAAGCAAAATTATTGAAATACAAATTAGATTCTCATTCTTTTAATTCCGGGGAGTATAGTAAAAACAAGATAATAATGAAAATTACATATCATTTACGTAACTCATTAGTTTGTTTACAATACTAAACAATGAATTTAGTTATAGGGTTTTAATATTAGTTTTTGCTTATTAAATGTGTCTCTTTATCCCCAAAGCATAGTTACCTGAGCAAAAAATAAATTGTTTTGTCAGCTTCGAAAGCAAACTACTTTATTTTATTTAGACAACTATCGGCAGCGTTGTTAAACACAAATCGAATAACAAAACAAATTTTTTCAAATATTTTATACTTTTTTGATGAAATAAACAAAATGAATTTCCAGCGCAATCAGTTTCGGTCCAAAACAGCCGTGCGTCCAGCTGCTCGCAATGTGAAACGTGAGCCTGACTTATTTGAGATGCTATATTGCAGTGATGCAAGTAATGAGAATCATCCAAATGTTGGGGATCCTAAACACGTAAGTTCAAACTTGTCGCAAATAATATTTAACTTTGGTATATTCCATTTTCCATTTAGGTAATGCGCCCGGAACACGCAGCGCCGGATAATCGGTGTGATAGATATAAAGTCTTTTGGACCTTTTTGATGTTTGTAATAATCATAGGTTTTCTAATCCTTTCATATGAAGTCTTAGTTGAGGATAGTTGAGGAAATACCAAATTTTGTTTGTTTCATACGTTTATTACAGAGTACATAATTCACGTGTTTTTTTTACACTATCAGCTAAATTGATAGTAGTGTTCAAGCTGTGTTTATCTAAAATGCTAATATGTATATTGAAGTTACATGTCGTAAAACAGAATAAAAATTACGTTGTTTCCAAATGGTTAAGCTTGTCATTTATAGATGGTTTATGCACTGACATTCAGCAAAGGGCAACAAAAACTATTAGAATTTACAAGGTAAAATAAAAATTTGTCCATTGAAAATCCAATTGGAACGATGAAACAATAATATATATGTTAATGCGCTCTGCTGAAGATCAGTTCATAAGCTGGATACACAAACATTAACCATTAACAACGAAATGACGAATCGTACAGATGTATGTATGTAGTAATTATTGTAAGTGTTTCTGCTTTACACATGTGGTGGTTTGGCATCTTTACAAGCTAATTATTTATTAAGTTTTTGTTGTATATGTTATGTGGTAACATAAATCTAGTCAAATTTTATTGAATTAACGCCCGTGTCAATCTGGCCGCCCCGGTAGCTGCCGCGCTTCTTCTTGGTCTTCTCGTGCTTGAACGATTTGCCGCGGGTGAATTTCAAATCTTTGTTGGCGCGCTCGCCCCAAGAGCCGGCTGCGTTTTTCTGTATACAAAATTTGTTATAAAAGTTGTGTATTTTTAACAAATATTCTGTTGATTTGCGTGTAAAGTGTGTTTTGCGAGTGTGTGTTTGTCTGTTTCTTTTTTGTTTTGGGGTCCTTATAATAAAACACAAAACCCAAGAGATAAACATCCAAAAATTACAACGAAATCAAATCGAAAACATTGGAATTTTTGGAAATCGTTCTTTTGGGCTTTGTGTACGGTATCTAATTTAAATCTATTAACTAATTATCAAATGTGATTTTCTTATTTTGCTTTGGCCCCGAGTCGAAAGATTTATTGCCAAAGCCTCCGCCGCCACCACGTCCACCGCCGCCGCGTCCAAAGCCACCGCGTCCACCTCGATCGCCGCCACCACCGCGACCACGACCGAAACCGCCGCCGCCACCACCACGACCGAAGCCGCCGCCGCCTCCACGGCCTCGATCACCGCCACCGCCACGTCCACGGCCGCCGCCTCCTCGTCCACGTCCACCATCGAAGGATTTATTTTCAAAGCCGCCAAAGCTTTTGCGATCACCAGACTTCTTGAAGCCGCCTTCGCCATCGCCATTGGACTCCCATTTACTTCTATCGGGGCGTCCGGCAAAGCCAGAGCCGCCGCGTCCGCGACCATTGCTGAACTTCTGGAATCCTCCTTCCTGGAAAGCAAACGAGCAAGAAGGTTAAACACAAATTAGCTAAGCAATCGAGTCAAATGGCAACAGGAACAATTTGCACTAACAAAACGGCAAGTGCCACAAATGATTTGAGAAATTTCTTTGGCGCTTCTTTGTTTTTCAATTTTGTTTGCTAATTTGTGTGTAACCCCGCTGCTTACTTCCCGATCCCGCCCAGAACTGTCAGAAGGGGCCCACAAAGCTGGTTTCCAAAACACACACTCTCGCACACACAGCGCTGCACACTCTCAAATGCATTTGTGGCACTCACCTTCGCCTCAAAGGACATGTCTTGAACGCGCGTATCTACAAGGACCTCCTCGGTGCGCACGCGCCGGAATGGCGACCGGCGACGTCCATTGCTGCCATTACTCTTGTTCAACTGATTGTTGTTCGCGTTATTATTGGGCGTAGACGTGAAACCATTTTGCTATCGTGTGTTTAATAAATCAATTAATTTCAGATTCACTAGATTTTCGAATTCTTCTAATTAATCAAAATCAAGAGTCTTGCACCGGCTTAAATTCATTTTTTTGTTCTGACTGATAATTAACCATCTGAACTATCTACGCTTAGTCCTCTAATTAATTGCAAAATCAGTTTGCTATCTTCGATTGAAGTTGGTTTCGCACAGTCCTAACGTTAACAGTTAAGAGCGTGACAACAACAGCACGGATATTAAGTTATCATCGTGCATCATCAATTTCTGCTCAGTCTAAAACGAGTAGCTCAAAACTAGCAAAGTTCGTAAGCTTAGTTTATGGCTAGCTTACAATTCATCAAAATGACTTAAGTCATCTAACTATAATATAAAATACTCCAAAAATAAAAATATCACAAACAAAATAGTTGTAGCTTAACAGACCGACGCTTCCCTTACTTACTGTTATATGCCTAGCAAAATTATTGTTTTTAAACATTTTTTTGTAATGGAAATGTCTAAATTATCAGTTGATAACGTTTCTATAAAGTGTTGCTACTCCTCAGATTTCCCTCTTTTCAAAATTACCTGCTGTTCTCCCGTTTTGACGAAATTGTTGTACTTCTTGTTGGGTGTTGCACCCTCATCATCGCCTCCGCTGAACTTGCGCTTCTGTCCCGCTTGGGGGCCATTGCCATTGGCGACTGGTTTCGCCTCTTCGTCATCGTCGGAGTCATCAGAGTCATCGCTCTCTTCCTTCTTTGCGGCCACTGGCTTCTTCTTGGCTGGTGGCTCATCCTCGTCGGACGAGCTGTCCGACGAACTCTCAGCCTTCTTGGGAGCTGCCTTGGCAGCTGGTTTTGCGGCTGGCTTGGCCGCCTCCTCTTCATCGGAATCGTCCTCAGACGATGATGAAGCTGCTTTCTTTGCTGGTGCTGCTGCTTTCTTCACAGCCGGCTTGACAGCGGGTTTTTCGTCAGCGGAACTGTCGCTATCGTCCGAGGAGTCCTCGGATTCATCTTTAGCAGCGGCCTTCTTGGCTGCTGGAGCAGCTGGCTTGGCAGCAGCTTTTTTGGGTGCCTCTTCCTCCTCAGAGGATGAATCGGAGGAGCTGGATGCTGCCTTCTTGGCTGGCGTTGGCTTGGCCGGCGCTGCTTTCTTAGCAGGAGCGGGCTCCTCATCGGAGGAATCCTCGCTGCTGGACGAGGCAGCCTTCTTTGCTGGCGCAGCCTTTGCTGGTGGCTTGGCAGCGACTGTCTTTGCGGGAGGAGCTTCATCCTCAGAGTCATCGCTGCTGCTGGAAGCGGCCTTAGCAGCTGCTTTTGGTGCTGCGGCTGGCGCCTTCTTTGCTGCTGGCTCTTCCTCGCTGGAGCTGTCCTCGCTGCTGGATGTCGCCTTCTTGGCAGGTGTCGCCTTTGCAGCTGGCTTAACTGGCGCCGCCTTCTTGGCAGGTGCCTCCTCCTCATCGGAGGACTCCTCGCTGCTGGAGGAAGCGGCTGCTGTCTTCTTGGCTGGGGCAGCTTTGGCTGGGGCAGCCTTGGCTGGAACAGCCTTGGTTTCTTCCTCAGAGCTGCTGTCTTCGCTGCTGGATTCAGCTGCCGCTGCCTTGACAGCGGCTCCCTTGACAGCCGCTGGCTTTTTGGCGGCCTCCTCCTCGCTGGAACTGTCCTCGCTGCTGGATGCGGCTGCCTTTTTGGCCGGCGCCGCCTTCACTGGTGACTTTTTGGTGGGCTGTGCAGCTTCCTCTTCGCTCTCCTCCTCGCTGCTCGAAGACTCGGCAGCCTTCTTGCCATTGGTCACAGCAGCAGCCGTCGATTTCTTTTGTGGCGCAGCTGCATCATCATCGCTATCTTCGCTGTCATCGCTGTCGCTTCCATTGGCAGCGTTTTTTGGTGGCGGAACCTTTTTGGGACCCTTCACCACATAGAACGACAAGATCTCCTTCAGATTTGGCGTATTTTTAGCCACAGTCAGCTACAAATATGCAAAAACAAAAAACTTATTGGTTAATGAAAACACGTGTTTTTTTGACATGCGGCATTCGAAACTTGGAGCCGCTTTTTATTGTAGGCGGCTTTTGGAGCCCCAACGTAATTTATCGATTACATTGTAAGCAAAATACGACTGCAAAACCAACAACGAGAAGTAAGAAGAGAAGCGAAGAGAGTGGAGAGAGAAATGCAACTGTAAACTTACCGCATTGGCTTTCTGCTCGAAAACGCGTGCTAGATTTTTGTCCTTGGTCTTGAGATATTCATGCACTATGGCATCGACAAGTTGTTCACAGTCCCGCGACATTATTTACTACTTTTGTTTTGTATTTATTTCTCACAAGTTTCAACAATACAAAAAACTTTGCAACGACAAACTCATTGCAGTCGCAGAAAAAGGAATGAATTTCGGCAACGCACACACACGTGTTATTTCGATAAGTTTCGATTGCTTATCGCGCTGTCATGTGAATGTTGGTGCAGTGCTGCACAACGCTGGCAAAGACATGAGCGATAACTAGTTCGATAAGCACGTTTGTGTAAATTAACATTTAGTTAAAATACAAACCAATTGCGCAAAAGCAATAAATAGTTAGTTTCTATTTTAAGTTTGGCATGCAAAAATAATGCAATTTTAATGTTATAGTTCCGCCGACTGGTTCGATCATTTCTGTGCTCATATATAGTTTACCAACACTGCCTGGAAACAGCTGTATGAAATTTTTTGTTTGTTATGAGGCGAATTTCATAAATTTAGTTTGCAATAAAGCTGCAGCGAACATATTGTAAATTTCCAATAGATTGTGTATCACAACTTTATTGGGTATGTGCCAATGTTGAGATGAGAGCAAGCAACACTTGAAACATACCAAATCTCTTGCAGTCCACATCGGAGCGATCATGGCTGAAGAGCCGACAAATGAACTTGCCACGCCTCCAGCGCCCAATGAACAAACTGCCGACATATTCAAACTGAACAACGATTGTCTGGACTGCATATTCGAGCGGCTACAGGATCTGCGCAGCGAGGTGGCCTTCGCCAAGGTCTGCCAGCGCTTCCAATGGATCTGCTTAAATCGCTGGCGCAGCTCGCATGCTTACGATCAGCTGGACATTGAAATGTGGCGCGAACTTTTGCCCAACTACGAGGATTTGTGCTACTTCATCCGGCAGATGCGTCCACATATTCAGCACGTGAACGTGTCGAGTTGTTTATGTACGCTGATGCGAGACCTCGATGAAATGCAGATCTATTTGCTGCCCAATGTGATCAGCTTCTATTACGATCGCGAAGATAGTGATTGTTATCCGTCGGATCGCAGCATTTTTAAGATGGCCAAAATGATGCCGAACTTGCTGCGATTGCGTCTAACCACACCCATTCAAGGGCGTTACCTCTCGTACTTCCGACATCTGCAGGAGCTGCATTTGTACGAGGATCAGCACAAGGCCTACGAACTGCAGCAGCAATATCTGGACGAGATTTGCAGGTGAGTCAACAAATTAATCCATACAAATCTGTTTACTTATGTGTGTGTTCTTAGTCAACTACTTAATCTGACGGTGCTGGACATCCGCATGTATGATGCCATCAGCCGGCTGCGTTTGAACAACTGCGTCGACTTTCTGCAGAATCTCAGCATTTTGAAATTGAATCTAGCCACGCTTAAATCGGTATTGCCAGAGGTTTTGAAACTGCCAGCGCTTAAGCAACTGGTAGTCCTGCTGGACACCGAGTGGTCCATTCCGCCTCTGGCCAGCGTGGATAGTTTCGACCACAAAATACGCGAAGTGCACGAGTTCTATGAGATCATGGAGCGCAAGGCGCCCGACATCATTGGCTTTGCTGTAGACGGTTATTACATGCCGCTGGAGCCTGGCTGGGATGCGGATTTGCCCATTTGGTCGCACAATAAACTGCAGCGTTTGGCCATCTGCAGCTGGACGCATTCCGTTGACTTTCTGGAGCGCTACACTTGCATGACGAATCTACAGATGCTCTGCCTGCGCAATTGGACTTTTCTATGCGATGATACGCTGGTAAAGTTCATTGAGTCGTGTCCACTGCTACATCATTTGGATGTTTCCTACTGTCGGGAGATAACACCCAAGTTCTTGGAACGTGCACTTGGGATTTTGAAGCAACGAGCAGCCAATAATCAGCGTACAGGAAATGTGATTAAGCGACCGCTGCTTCTATATTATGTTCTCTGTGGATTTGAGGACTATGTTGATTTAAAGGTAGGCACAATTGGTTTTTTTAAATTGAAATATCACTTATGTAATTTTGTCATTGCAGGATCTTAAGAATTCGCCCGATTACAAGGATTACATTATGTTTATGGATGAGTTCCCAGTTAGCTCTGAGAGAGGTCTCAGCTTTGTGGATCGGGGCTACCAATTTGAATTTGAGTGAAGTGACGAGCAGCGCTTTTCAATTTTTTTTTTTTTTTTGTATATATCACAAAAATCACTTCATTAACTGTAAATTTCTTTAGTTTCGTGGCATATGCTGTACATTTTTTCTATGTTTTTGTGTTAAGCAAAAGACAAATACTAGTGGACAATTGCATGGATGCAAAACTTTTAATTTTAAATTATATGTGTACATAATGGATTATGTACAACTTATTAAAGTTCAAGTTGAATGCAACAAACGGTAAATCTACTTGTTTTCTATTGAGAATACGTTAAGGGGTCACACATACAAACCGTTTAATCAAACCTGATTTTCTTTTCTTAATAGAATAAATAAAAATTCCATAAAGTTTCTGAAGCTTGCACAAAAGCCTTAAGCCGACTTTTAATTTTTTGTTTTTACCATTTGAAAACAACAATATTCTATTTTTGTCATTTTTATTATCCTTAGGAAAAGAAAGCAGTTTTTTGAAATCGCATCACTTTCGAATTTTCTGTCGCTGCATATTATTGTGTTTCGGCATTTATATTTATGTTTCATTTTTCTATTCAATTTGTTGCGCACCAGATATATTACATATACTTCAAAATTCTTTTAAACAAACATGGGAGATAAGCAACCTCAAAATTATAAAACGGCTTTCCGCAGCTTCAACGTTTTTAAACGAATTCAGGCAGAGCTGAATACAACGCAGGTAAGCAGACAATTAAATAAATGAAGCAGTCTAAGTAAATTAAATTTATGTTTGTAGAATAAAGTTATTTTGGGCTTGACGGTGGCTGCAGCTGCCGGCGTACTCGGTTACAACAGTTACGTGCGCCACAAATACGAGCGTCTTGGTTATTATTTGGCATTCGGAGAGGATGGCAGCAAAGAGTTTGTTAAAAAGACATCCAACTGGGAGACGTAGAAAATATAACCAAAGAGCTTCGACCGAAAAAAAACAATGCTGAAAAGTTAACTTAGTAACGGTTATGTATAAATATGTATATATATATATCAATCAATTTTTTTTGTTTTTTGACGCCAATAGGCAAAAAGCGCTTCGAATTGCAATTTAAAATATTCTGTTTTGAACTCGATAGTTTCAAAGCTAAGTTTAATCGATAAATTTTAAATTGATTTCCAATGTTAGGTCAAGTGTGACCTAACAATGCTTTTAAATAGCGCTTATCGCTCGATATTTTACTCAACACTGTTTTATCGGTTTGCCAAACACATGCCATTTGTTTACAGCAATTGTGCAATGTTTTATTGAAAATTGAGAAAATGAGTGAACCACAAAAGCAAAATCCCGGTGAGGGCATTCGATCTATTCGCAGCACTAGCGTTTTTAGACTGATCAACTTTGAGCTCTACACGAAGCCGGTAAGCATACATGTTTATATACAAATAAAAAAGAAATATATATATATATATAATTTTGTTGTTTTGTAGAACAAAATAATAATGGGAATCGGCTTGGTGGCGGTTACGGGAGTCTTTGGCTATATTGCCTATATGCGTCACAAGTACGAGGATATGGGCTATTATGTGGCTATTAAAGAGAACGGACGTGAAGAATTTGTTAAAAAGAAATCCAATTGGGAAACATAAATTTGAAATTTTTATTTATTTTTTCTGTTTTACTGTGTAGCACAATTTGGTACATGAATGAGTTTATTATTGTTATTATTGTGGTTGCCGAAAATATATTATAAAAAAATCACAATAGTTAAAAATGTTTTTAGATTTTTTTTTGATAACTTTGAAAAATTTGCGCACGTAAAGAAAATAGCACTAAACATTTAATGTTTGATAGCAAATTAATATATGCGGGAGAAGTTCGAAATTACACAAATTACAAGGGGGGAGGGATCCAGAAATAAACCAACTCAATTCTCGTTATACTCGGTTGCAGTAAACTCGATAGATAGTTTTCGTTTGTTTGTTGTATCACACATTTAACAGTTGATGATGATCGATGGCATTGGGTCGGTCGGATCATTAGGCGGACAATTTGAGCGCCTTCAGCTCCTCCAGATATCTGGCCTCCATTTCAATTTTGTTCAACTGGTTTAACTCCAGGGTTTCGCCTTGACTCTGGCGTGACTTGAGCTTCTTAATGTCGGACAATTTCTTCGCCACACTACGTATCTTGCGATCCTTGTCGCTATTATTGTTGCCGCCGCCGCCAGCTGCGTTGCTATTGTTATAGCCAGCAACATTGCCATTGGCATGATGATGACGCGGTGTCCCAAATTCAGCTGGATGCTGATCCAGCTGTGGTTGGTGCTGCTGCTGCTGTTGTTGCAGATGTCTTGGCAGCGAACGTTGTTGTTGTGGTTTGTTGGGCGCCTGACGACGCGGCGATTCACCAAAATTATTAGCGGTCTGGTACTGCTGATGGTGATGATGTGGCTGCTGTTCCTCTCGGCTCTCGTTGGGAGCTGTTGCGTTGGCAGCTGCATCTGGCGGTGTGGCATCGCCATCTTCACGCTTGTTGTTGATGTTTCCCTTCGCTTTGTTGCTGTTGTTATTATTCTTCTTTTTATTCTTATTTGCACCTACAAGTGGAAAATACAATAACGATTACGTTACATCAAATTATTTAGAAAAAATTCAATGAAGAATAAATAAAATGATTATCAGCCCATCTAAAGTTCTATATTACTGTAAGCCCCAATTAAGAAAAGCTACTTCAATTTAAACACTTTTGCTTGTCTTATTTATAATTTACATTCATTCATTTTAGCGTTTCGTCTGTCGGCTAATAAAATATATAAAACATATTTTAGACAATCTATCAATTTTCATTTTTTTTTGTATCACGAAACAGACCACTAATATTTGTGTACAATTTCCTAAATAGAACCATAGTAATGTTGTAGGCAATGAACTTGTTTACTTACAGCCAAAGCCACGTGCTCTAAAATCCTACACAATTTTGCACTCTTGGGGTGTTTTTTTGTCTTATGTAGAATGAGTGGAATATGGAATTTGATGATGAATCTTTATAATTGGTGTTTAGGTTTGAAATTTTGGCTGTTTGTTTTAGTAGCGCTTATGCTGGTAGGGTCGGTAGCGCCGATTGGGTCGCGTTGAGCTGGCACTTGAGCTGATGTGACCGCTGTGGCCGCTGTTTGTCACCAGCTGGCCTGCAATTAGCTGATTGTGATTGTGAACCTGCTGTTGCTGCTCGCCCTGTCCCAGCTGGCTTCGCCGCATTATCGGATTATCCAAGTCATATTGTCTATGCCAGAATTTCCGGTTGCTATTACCTGCTGTGGCTGCTGGAAGACCCGGTATCGTCATCGTTGGTTGCGGCAAATATTTTTCCGGATTCTTGCCCTCCTTGAGCAGCCGCAAATGGGGCGGTGTGTAGGCCTTCTTGCTGGCCTCCGGTTGACTGGACTTGATGCCCTCATGCTTGGCCTTGGTGATCTTTGGCTCGGCAAATGTATTATCCGCAAACGCCTGCCACTCAATGCCCAACAGTTCCTGACCCTGAGGCCACAACGTCTCATGCAGCAAGGCGCCCGAATAGTGGTACACCTTGAAGCTATCAGAGATTACAAAAGAAAATTAATAAATAATACATTTATATATAATAGATATACTTTACCCATTGCTAATGCGGAGTCGAGGCGCTGTGGTGGCTGTGACAAACCACTCGCCATTCGGATGCCATTCAAAGTGCGTGGTATCCGCACACTTCAGATTGGCGATCTTCTCGCGCTTGCTCACATCCCAGACCTCAACGGCACCCGGCAGATTGCCGAAGCCGCCAAGCACAATCAGGTTACCGAACGGATTGAAATAGGCACAGTTGCGGGGACCTTCCCCAAAGTCAAAGACAACATCGCACTTGAGATTGTAGAGTGCCGCTTTCGAGGGCATAAAACCGTAGACGACCACAAACTCATTAGCCTTGGGGCTCCATTTAACGCAATGCACTGGACCTTCCTTGGACAGTGGCACCGAGCAGGTGTCACCCTTGGTGGCCATGAAATGCACAGCCTGATTGCCATAGTAGGAGGCACCGCTCTTGTCCACCTCGGTGCTGGTCAGCAGCAGCAGTCCACTGCCGCGCTTATTCCAGAGCATCTCGACGCGATCCGCTTGAAAGAAACTCTTGCAGGCCACTGTTTGAGTCTGTCCGAGAGCTGGGTACTTGTAGAGCTTGCACATGGATGGGGCGCCCTTGGCGCCGGGCGTATAGAAGGCCAGGTAGGGGGGAGAATTGCCGGGACCGAGAGATAACATGCCGCCGCGGCTGCCGCCAATTTTGCGAGCTGTTGTGGCAAATCCTTCGGGACCAGCGGTCAGATCATAGAAAAGGGCTTCGCCGCCGACGACCAAGGCAAAGATCGATTCATCTGCCGACCACGATGGCTGCCAATCCGTTTGATTCTTTTGTACAATGGCATAGACCTCCGTGCCAGTGGCAACATCATAAACGAGCAGATTGGCAGCACCCTCGGGACGATCCTTGGTGATGGCATAGTGCTCCCAGGTGCACAGATAATTGCCACGCGGCGAGAACCTCAAATAAAAGGCCTTCGGACGCGGCAATCTGCACTGTTCCGGCCAACGGTTGTCGCCAGTGTTGGAAGCGACGCGCAGCACCTTCACCTCGCTGCCATTCGAGTAGGCAAAGTAACGTCCATCCGGACTGAAGCAGATTGAACGTGAACTCTTCGTCTCCTCTCGCGGCAAATTGGGCTTGTGTTCGAATGGCTGTTTTGCACCAGCTGACGACCACAGCTCAACAGCCACGCTAGAGCGAACTGCGAGCGAGAAGGAAAAATTGCTGTATTAACCAACACACACACACACATACAACACGCGGTCGTGACAAACACAAATCAGAGAAATTTGGGGCTGGCAATTGACAGCGTGCCCAAATATCGCTGATGGCATCAACAATGCATTTGGGCAGCGTGTTGTATTAAATTAATAGCATATTATACGCTGGATATTTACTTGCAAGGGTAGGAACAGCACCGTCCGCAGCCGCAGCCATTGTCTTCGATCTCTCACACACACACACACGGTCACTACCAGCAGCAGTGTTGGGCAGTTGTTTGTGTACGCACGGTTGTATTGTTGTGTAATCGATAACGCAAAAGCAACATGCATTGGGCGCGCGCAAAACGAACATCAACCAAACGTATTCAAAAACTGCAACGAAATTTTATGCTCTACGTGAATTTCAAAACATTTTTAGAGTAAAGAATTTAGATATTCTCCGACTTCAAGGCAAACTGTGTGTGGGAAGGGAATTATAGAAAGAGTTTGTTGTTGTTTTTGATTTCGTTCACAGCAAATTGACTTTCTCTGTATATCAAATTCTATGCGCAATGCTTAAGAGAGTTTTCATTTCTTTTTGGCAATCCAAGTATTACGACAGTTAATGTACAAGCTCACAAAAATAAAAGTATCGCACAATTGGCATTGGAACTTGTTCAGTTACTTTCGCTGAAAATAGTGACCGCCGCACAGTGAGCAATTTCACCGCAATTTAATTAAACGAATTTCGCTGTTTGAACTTTGTCTAATCTTGTCCACAATTAAAACAGCTGTTGGCTGATTCCCTTAAATTCTGTATTTATTGGACTATTATCGGATCCGAATTAAGAAAATCGATATCGTTGTCAAGGCTGTGGAGCGATTACCATTTTTGGTCCACTGTGCGACGATGACAAACGTCGATGACACCTGCCTGGACAACAACAACAACAACAGCAATAAATGTAACGGCTACTCGTATTTCAGTTTGACAATGTTTTTTTGTTGCGCGTAGTCGCAAGTGCGACATTTGTTTCAATTGTTACTATTAATTTTATTTATACTCTCATACAGTGGAAAGACTTTTTCTGCACGGCCGCGACGACAATTGACTTCAAATTTCTTGCATGAAACCAAAGAGAAAAGTTAACACAGCAACAACAACTTTGAAAGTTTTGTAACTGTGTATGCGTGTGTGCGTATGCATCTACACGTGTGTGTAAAGGTGAGTGTATTTTATTTTTTCTTCCATCTTTTGATAATAACCATCACAAATTGAAACTAATATAGTAGCTTGGCATCAGCAACGGCAACGGCAACTTTCCCAAAATGAAAAGCGCCTTTAATGTAAACGTAGCACAAGCAGACGGATATTTACAGAATATGCTGTTATGCAATATCATTAATTGTAATTCAATTAACTGCAGTCGCAGGCTCAGCCATTTCGCAATGCTTTCGGTTTTTATGTTTAGTGCTGGTGAAAACTTGGAAGTTAAATGAACAAGCAATACACGCATTTAACATATCTAACCATTATTAAACGTGATAGCAATTTCAGCATTAATCGATGACTCACACTTATCGGTAATCGAGTTTCAAACCGATAATGCTAATTTAAGGGGATCTACATGTAAATCGTACAGAATTAAGCGTTTAATGCAAGGAATGTGTCAATTATCATGAAACTGCATTTAAATTTAATACTTATTCCAAGAAAAAAAAAAAAAACAAAATTATGAATGACGGAGATCGGAGAACCTAATAATTCTGATGCAAGTGTAAAAAAAAATTAAAAATAAAGAGGGAAAACTTTGGAAAACTAGTAACAGATCACTGGTTTCTTAGGTTCACACAGAAAATTAATTATAAAAAGAATTCAAGTAAAATCATTTGGTTATGTTGGGTTCTTTATTTGCAATCGTGTCCATAATCTTGACAAAACACTGAATTTAAAAGTCGACTAAAAGCGACTTAAGTTCTTGTTTTGCTTGTTAAGCAGGCATAAGTTTGCGTGTGTTCAGCTCTGTGTCTTCTAAAATAATTCGTGCAAGCTTCATATTCCATGTGAAGTTTTTCTGGAGTAAGCTATCTACCGATTTAAAAGAAAAATATTCTTTTATTTTTTACCGGTTACATATAAATCTTTTTTAAAATTTGCATTTAAATTCGATGCTTAACTAAGCATCCAACTAAGCAACTAATGGAATACTGCAATTTGAAGTTATATGCAAAATTATATTGCCGTTATTGCAAATTCCAACACTATAATTTTTCTTTAGTTTGGTAATTAAAACACGTGTTTTGATCAATCAATAAAAACACAATTTACATTTTAAGTTTCACTAAGTTGCTATAATCTATCCAGTCGTCAGTCATCAGAGCCACGTCTAAAAGGGCAAAAGGCGCTTATTATTATATAATAACTGCAGCAACAGCAGAATATGAAAATTAAAATAGCTATGAGAATCGCAATTAAAATAATAAAATAAGGATCGTTCTCTCTAATATCCATTTTGATTGATTTAAAAATGAAATTGTGACCAAAATCTTCCTTGATAATATCTAAATTTTATTTTTCTATAATATTGTTCTTACAAGTAACCGGAGCACAGAAAAACTATATCTAGACACTCGGATAGTAATATTAAGCAGTTTACACATCAAATTTTAAGGAAAAACAAAGTATGAATTTTTTTCGAGTAAACATTTAATTTGTAAGTGTCATATGGATCCAGGCAAAATTTATGGGACATTAGGTATCCAATTGCAAACGACATTCTCTGGTGATATATAAAAAAAAACATTTTTTGACTATGGTTTGATTACAATTGTATTCAACGCCTTGTCTTGATCTTTTTAGTCGATGCCATCTTCAGAATCACAACACATAGCGCAACAACTCATTAATCCTAGAACAGGGCTGCAGAGTATTAGCAGAATGCAACAGCAACACAAAAATAATACGAGCACTATAATTCCTATAATCATTAGTATTTTGTTTCCAAAACCTTTCCCACCACTATTTTTGGGAGCTGTTGTTGTTACATTGTGTCCACTCAGATTTGGCATCTTGTTCAAATTGACAGCAAATTTTCGCACAACTCGAAATTATGTTCAAATTTATTAAAGTTTTTAATATTTAACCAAACATTATAATTAAAAAGTGACGGCATACTCTGTTTTTTTGAAGATTTAAATGAAGAATTTGGTGGCAGATCTCAGTAGTCGTATTTAGGAAGTACTTTTGTGATTTTAAAATACTCTAGGAGCTGTTCTTGACTTTACTCTAAAATGTACTTACCTCTTGCTATCTGTGGTATTTTTATTTTTAATTTGGGTTCTGTTGCCGCCCATATAGGTATATACATACATAGGTATTTCTATGAAACCATTGAGAAAAGGACAATCTATGCAATCCTATAATAGGTAAGTTTTATCACATTAATGACAGCTTAAATTCCACCTACTATGTTTCGAAATCAGTAAATAATAAAAATAAAAAAAGTTCACTTTTATAAAGAAAAAAGATATTAAAATAATATATTTGGAGATTTTTATTTTATGCAGATATCAGTTATTGGGTGCCGTGAAGAATTAACTTTCCGACTTCGTCATGTAGCACTAATTTAACAAAAAGCAACTTAAATATTAAAAAGTGAGAAGAATCATCTCTTGAAGATTTCAACATTAAATCAATGAACTAAAATCTACTTCTTTCTGAATTTCGACTTTACATATATTCTTTGGTAGACTGTCGGTGACTGACAACCGACAGGTGAACAGGTGAACAGGTGAGAAATCTTATACAACTATGAAATCGTTCAAGGTGCATTGAACATATTTCACGCAGTTGGGTGTCAGTACTCGTATTGTGCATTATTTGAGCTGTCGTTGCCTCGATATCAACGGTTGTCGGTGTACGTCACTCGCTTTTGATGCAGTTTTGTGCGTCCGCCTTGGCCCAGACCGTGGCCAATGGCAATATCAACTGCAAGAGCGAGACCGCGACCGCGACCGACGACGAAGACCAGACCAATTCCAATTCCAGAGTCAACAACAGCGGCGGCGGCAACGACAACAGCAATACCAACAGGTTACGAGCGATGCGTCGCTGCTTGCTGCGCAGTCGCAGTCGCAATGACTGTGGCAGTGGCTTTTGGCTGTGGCTGTGGCTGTGGCTGTGGTTGTGGCAGTGACTGTGGCAGCCACAGACGCCGCTGCCGAGTGCTTAAGGAATGGTAAACGTTACCTGTGCACGTCAGTCCAAGGTGAGCGCTCGAGCTGTACGGTTTGGTTTTCTGCCACTTTTCAAGCCACTTGATTTTGTTATTTGGCCGCGCTGGTTTCACTCCTCCGAAAAAGACTGCGACTCAAAAAGCCAAGACCAAGACCAAGACCAAGACCAAGACGAAGACGTCGTTTCAAATTGAGATTCTTTTGTGCTCTTGTCTAGTGTATCTGTGTGCGAGTGTGTATTTGTGTGTGTCTGTCATCGTCGCTGTCGTCTCAGTTACGTGTTTCGAGGCCCAAGTGTTGTGTGAAGAAAGCAAATTAAATTTGTATACATAAAAAATAAAAAACAAAATAAAACGTTAAGCATCAACGTTGCTGGCTGCTCCCTCGAAAGTACAGCAATCCAATAAACAACTTTAACACCAACACACACAGTTTAAAAATGGAATACCGGTGCTTAAGTAGAAGTTCTGTCAAAGTAAGTGACCCCAATAAACCAAACCAAAAAAAAAAATAAAAAATAAAATAAGAGTTTGCCAGGCGAAGATTGCTCGACCGACAGTTGCGCTACAAATATGTCCTCATCAAAAATAAAGCAGCCAAAACGAATAAATATTATTTTAAATAATTGGGCAGTTTTGAACACATTTAGGGGTAGTGGAAACTCTTTTGCATTTTATAAAAGTACAGGGTATAAAGCCAATAAAGCGCCCACAAGGAACCTGCGGCTCCACTCAAGCTTTGCTCTCAGCCTGCACTCTCTGTCTGTCTCTTTGCATTGAACTTGGCATTGTTCTCACTCATCGTCTCATCGTCTCATCGTCGCATCGTCGCATCGTCGTGTGTCTGTATTCCTTTTGACGCTCGCTGCAAACCAGTATCAGTATGCCATTAAACTTTATATGTGGTGTATGTACATGTGCTTACTCACATTCTTGCAGTTGTAGCCTGGCTGGCCCAACCCACCATCAACTGAGCTCAACTAAGCCCCAACTGCAAGACGGAGAGACAACACCACAAACACCTTGGTGGTCTTCATTGAAGATTAAGCGATATTTGGGCTTGGTTGACTGCTAGGCTGTCTTCCCTCCCACCTTATACTTGGCTGATTCTTCAGGAATTTAATTTTTGCCTTGCCTCTGAGTGCCAGCTGCCTGTCATAGCCAACGACGACCCATTTCTGTTACAAAGCCAATCACTCGCTGAAATTAGCACCTTTCTTTGACTTTCTTTTTGCCTGCTGTGTGTGTGCCACACTCAGCTTTGAGCCTTAACGAATTTTTAATGAATTTACTTTGGTCAAATAACTTTTACTAGTCGCTTCTTCTTCTTTTTCTGTATTGTTGTTGATCAGTCGTGTCACGTACTCTCCAAGCAACATTTATGCGTTTTCCTTTAATAGATTTTACAAATTGCCATATGCGGGTGTGCCAAAGCGAATATTGAAGATCGAGGCTAGTAAAATTAATTTCTTCATTTGAAATTCATAATTTAAAGAATATTTGTATTTGTAAAATAAAATCACAGTATTTAATATTTTATTTTATTTTCAAATTTAATATATTTTTTTAATTTAATCATTTAATTTATTATTTGAATATATGGCTAGTGAAATATTTGAATATTTGTTTTGGAAAGATAAAAGCACAGTTTTTAATATTTTATTTCCAATTTAATTTTAATATTTTCATAAATTTATTTTTTTAATGTAAACAGTTTAGTTTATTATTTGAAGATCTCGGTTACTGAAATTTTGAAGAATATTTATATTGGCAAAATAAAATCCACTTGAATTTGGTCATAGTTATCAATATATAATGAAAACATTTATTAATTGTATTATTAATTAATTCATTAATTTTTTTTTAATTTACTCAGTTTGGGTTATTATTTACATACTTTTGTACCATTTAGATGTAATGTGATAAATATGTAAATTGGCGTATCTAAAGTGAGAATTGAATTCGACTTACACCTGATTGTACTATGATAGCGGTTTGGCTTAATGGCTTTGAACCATTTTGATGATCTCAATCTGCAGAACCTTTGACCAAATTCTATTCGCGTGTGCTGCTGTCATTCGCTTCTCTTGCCCTTCTCAGCCCTTCAACGCCTTGCCCAAGAGATTTAATAGGTGCTTGTGTCCAGTAGCTGTACAAAAAAAAAGTTCTATGATGATTCAAAACGAATTCCCAGACTGATTCGAAAATGAGCCGCGGGCACTGTGGACCCAAAGGCAAATAAAAATGTTTATAAAAAGTAGGCTAAACATATTCATACTTTGATTTTTATGGTGTCCCGTGATTGTTGTTGTTATTGCTCTGCTTCTTCTTCTGCTGCTGCTGCTGCTGCTGGTAGTATTTGGAGCCGGTCTTTTCACGCACACACAAGCAAGCAGTCCACACACACACACGCGCACACACACACACACACACACACACAGACGCAGTCTGAGCGTGGCAATCTCATTCATGCGTGGCCAGCTTCATGCCCCCTGATCTTTGTTGTTGCTGTTGCTGTTGCTGTTGCTGTTGCTGTTCTTGTTGTTATTCATCTTGAGTGTGACGAAGAAGAACCCAACCTTAAAAACAATTTGAATTTTTGCAAAACGGCATAAAAGCGGAATTAAAAAAACTGTAAAACAAAGAACTGTTCAGATTCTAGGTCAAAATGCTGCCATTGCCGTTTTGCTGGTGTTAAATAGTTAGAAATAGGTAGAAAAAAATACACACAGATAAAAGAATTGTTAATGCTGATGGCACCTCACAGAATTGTCATAAATTCGTGTTAATTGTTTTATTTAATGTAGCGCCAAGAACTAACAGTACTTGCTAACAGAGCCCGTAATTGATGACTGAACCCGAGCTTGCCTCCAGCATAATTATGATTTGGTTTTTTTTTTTTTGTTGAATAGTCAAGTGAAATTTTGTTTTTTTTTTTTTGAGCTACCCTTTTGTCCGCGAACCAATAATGAGATTAATGAGTAAAAGTGTCAGAGACTGTGGCTAATTATTATCATTATTTCGGTTCTACTTGGGGGCAGCAAGCGAAATTTTTGTTTTTTATTTGCTCTTAACCTCGTTTCCACGCACGATCGCAAAACTGAACCGGACAATGGCCAAAAGCACGCACACAGCATGCGAAGTAGCCCAAAATGAAAGCTGTGGTTGTCATCGTGTGGGAGGCAGAGGGCAACAGCAACAGCAAATAGCAACCGCATTGCACTTGTCTTTGTCTTCGTCCCTGTCTCCATCTCTCTCTCTCTCTCTCTCTGTCTCTCTGTCTGTCACACAACGGACGGAGCTACGTCTAGCTATGCCTCGAAGCCAAGAGCCACAACAGCAACTCACTCATGTGCTCGCCGAGTCTGAGAAAACGTGCTTTGCATACCTGGAGTGTAGAAGAGTAGAAAAGAAGAAGAAAAAAAGCATTGAAAGTTTTGTCGCCTGGGGTTATCACGCCAAAGCGTGGAATCTGTCTTGTTGTGTGTTGTCTTGGCAGCTGCAGGAAAGCTACTGAAACTGGCCCGATTGCCGTTAAAAATCAAAAAGAGCCGTTGCAGCGCTGCAGTTAATTTATCGTCATCGTAATCGATTGACAAATGTAAAACATGCATGACAACTTTGCGTGCGCAGACTGACGTGAGCTCCATTTGATCCTCGCATGTTCAGATCAAATCAACAAGTCAGCATCAAAGGCCTTGAAAATTGTGTCATACAAATTAAAGAATTTTTTTTATTTTATTTGATAAAAGAATACAAAAAAGATCGTGGATCAAAAACTAATGAACAATTAAATGCTATTATAATGTAATTATATTACAATAATATCTTGAGATCAGATCAACAGGTCAGCAAACAAAGGCCTGGTGTCATACAAATTAATGAATTTGTTTTTATTTTAATTGATTTTATTATATTCGAAAAAATAAGTAAATGTTTTTTACTCTTTGGCAACCAATGTGGCGTCCAGATTTATAAGCAGCAAGAGTAACAAAAGAGTTCATGGGTCAAATATATGTATACTGCAACTAAATAACAACTAAATTATTTATTATGTGTTCAGATCAGATCAACAAGACAGCAACAAAGGACTAGAAAATGGTCTCATACAAATCAAACAATTTTTTATTTAATATTTTATTTTATTAGTAAATGTTTTTAACAAGCTTTCTGTTACCAATCTGCAACATTATCCAGTTTAATAAACAATAAGATTAACAAACAAGATGTTTGATCTATTATCTTCTTGTAGTATATATTTGTTAAATTATATATATCATTATACGTTCTGAGATCAGATCAACAAGCTAGGAACAAAGGCCTTGAAAATTGTGTCATACAAACCGAACGAACAATCGGCAATTTATCAATTTATTTCACTCAATAGGCATTATCAATGACACCCATTGAGAATATGTGGAATACTGGCCGACTGGCGAACGCTTATCAATAAACCAGTTCTAAGCCATTTGCTCTGTCAATAGACTTGTCGTCGCTGCTCTATTGCTTTGCCATGCTTTCCAAATACCGATTTTCACTTGTGGTAGAACTTGTAGAACACCGCCCCATATTGTCTGGGCCAATTTGCGCTTTGTATTCGAATTAAATATTGTTTATTAAATGTTGATGCTTTTCCAAAACGCTTCAGTTGAGTCGAAGAGTTGGCGACATGTGAGCGACAGAGAGAGATGAATGTAGGTCGTTAACCTCGTTATAACGGCACCTAATATGTACTCATGTGTGTGTGCATGTGTGTGTGTGTGTGTGTGTGTGTGTGTTAACATGTGTGTGCTATGTGTGATCTTGACAGTTTCGCTGTTTCTTTTGCCGTAGTTTTGATTCTTATTCTCTCTAACGTGCCCACCTTGCTTTTTATTTGTTGTTGTTACGACTATGTTACCAACAACAACAACAACAACAAAAACCACACATAACATTCAGTGCGTTGTCGCCGCTTTTTTTTTATGTTATTGTATTTGTTGTTGCTGCTCTTATGTAAGCGCTCTTTCGCCGTTGCTTAATGACTGCGCATTAGTCCGAAAAGTTAAAATTGTCGCCGTGAGCGCCTTCAATGGCTTTTTGATTAATGCATGATTTTACAATTTCTAACCCAATTATGGGCAAAAAAAAAAGCGCTTATCATAATTATGATAATTATTTGCATCTTTTTATTTTCGTCCACTCATTGTCGCGACAATTTCAATGAACCCACAGAGATGACAGACAGCCGGCTACTTAAGAAAGTTGCCCCCTCATTAGGCTTCTCTCCTTCCCAAAATTCGCCTCGCAGGCATCACGGGCAACCAATTGAAATTGTTCACATCGAATCGAGTGACAAAAAAGTAACTAAGAAAGTCGAGTGTGCTCGACTCTGCAATACCTGTGAGGCATTTTTAGGCAACGCAAAGAAATTTCATTGTGATTAAAGCAGTTGCAGCTTTAGTTGTTTTTTAATCTACCGAAAGAAAATATTCAAAATGTGTTTATTACATTACTAAAATATTTTTTTAATTTAAGAGGGAGTAAGAAAACTTGAGATGTGCAACAAAATTAAATATTGTACCCAAATTTGTGGCTTCTTCCTCGCCGAGATATTAGTTTAATCACTATACTGTTAGAAGTCATTTATAATCTGATTAATTTTTTCCTAAAATTGTTGGATGTTTTAATTTATGGTTAATATAGTAGTTGGGATATTAGTTTTCACTCTACTTTCATTTGGGATTTGTTTACATTTTCTTATAAAATAGTCGGATGTTTTAATTGGATTTTATTTAGCAAGGGAGTAGGGGACGTACCTAAATTTTCTAAGGAAATTGGATAAAAAATGTATCGTCTCTCTTAAAAACACTGAGATATTGGGCAGACACATAGTTAAAATACCCTTTTAATCAAATAGGTGGCAGGTATTAATACAAGAAAATAGGCTTCAGACAGGTTCAAATGGCAATGGCTTTATGGTGCGCTTTAATGTCAAATTCGTTTAGTGTCGGACGATGGAGGGTCTGTGCATTTTATGATGAGCATTAAATGAAATTGTTGGGGAGCCTAAAAAACAGAAAGTTTTCAAACCGGCATTGACAATGGCGCGTTTAATGACTAACTTTGCCAGAATTGGACAAAAGGGCCAACTAAAGTTCAGGTGAGAGTGGCCCCCGAACACTGTCAAACCTGTGCAACAGTCTGTCAGTTTTGTCGTTGTGAGATTTGAAGTAACAAAACACAAAAGCCGCGACAGTGGCAACCAGTTCATTAATTTCTTGTAATGAATGTGAAAAGAATTAAATAATAGAATTTCGCTTTCGTTTGCTTCCCACAGTCCAAAACACGCAATGGGCTTTAATGAGTCCGGTTGGCACTTCAAACATTCGTCAAATGTGCAATTGAAAAGAAAGTTTCAAATAATGGGCATGTGTAATAGAAATTACAAAAGAAATATTTCAATCGATTTAAAGTGAGAAAAAAAAGAAAAAAGCATTTTCGCACTGGCGTGCAATTATTTTTTTTTTTATTGATAAACATCAAACTGTGATGAGGCCAGTGTGTGTTACAACCTGTCAGCGATAGCGACTGTCGGACTGTCAAACTTGGCTTATTATCTTTTTCGCATGACATACGTGCCACGATTTTCACAACGGGCATCTCACATTATTTCTTTTATTTTTCTGTTGGGATAAAAAGCAAATTATGTGCTGCTGCAATTTGATTCAATCCAAACTGGTTTTTCGGCAGTGGTCTTTTATTTTGGTCAGGCCAACACTTAATCAACAAAAATCTGCACAGAGAAAGTGAAAGAAAATACCAAAAAAAAAACAACAACGAACAAGAAAAAAACCTACGGCAACCATATAAAACCACAAGTAGCAATAAAAAAAAGTTCAGACCGTATTAGAAGCCAACTTTGCATGTTGTTGAAAAATGTATTAACATTTTTCTTGTTGTTACTCCGTCTGCTGTCTGATTTAGCCGCGCCAATTGGGAATTTCTTCTTTTGTTTTTACTTTCACGTACGGCTATGGGGGCGATTGCGGTCGGTTGTGGCCAAAGCTGTGGTCGCTGCTGAGCTGTTGTTGTTACTGCTGCTGTGGTTATTTATGAGATCTTCTAATTTGCTTAGCATCCACAAAAACAAAAAAAAATAAAGAAGTTGAAGCGGGTCAAGTCGAGCACTGTATGTCTTCGTTTTTGGGAAAATAGAAACTTTTTTATTGAGCTTGTGGAATTTTAATGTGAAGTCTTCATATGGATCTCGAATAACAAAACATGTGCAATTAGCCGTCTGCATATGTTTTACTATTATTTTCTTTTGTAGATAAGACATGATTCATGTTAGAAGTTCCATGAGTATTGATATTACAGCATTTGCCGACAACAATATCACGTCTCTTTTGCCCATCAAAGACGGTTGGTTAACGGTCTTATTTGTATTTCTAATTATGAGCATAAATCTGAATGTGCTCATTATGCATATAGATATGATAAGTATGTAAGCAGTAAAGCTACAGTCGAGCAGTCTTCCATTAGTTTTTTGCCCGTGACTCATGACGCGGCAAAATTTGCTACACGTTATAAATATAGGCTTGGCTTCCAACAATATTGATCATACGAATATATACTTACACAGAGAGAAAAATTTTATTTTAAATTCAACTTAAAAAGAGAATAATAATTTAAAGTTGAAAAATATGATGTGAAGAATTAAATTTTGAGAAAGATTATTTTTTGTGCTTTCAATTTAGAGTAAAGGTGTCCGATCTCAGCTTTTCGAATTTCAAGGCTCTTCAAACAAAAGATCGCATTTGAAATTAATTAATATGAGTAATCAAATATAACAAAAATATTAAAAATTTCTAAATAAATATATTTGTATTTATGACCGATCTAGTACTAAAATAACATAAATATTTCGAATAATATATTTGTATTTAAGATTGATTTTGCAAAAAGTATTCTAAAATAAATATATTTGTATTTTGAATCGATCTTCTGAAAAGTGTTCTGGAACAAACATAAATATTTCGATTTGGGTTAACGAATCGTTTGTCTCTCTGTGTACATTCATATGCATATTGAATAAGCATTCATTTATTTCACATTTTTTCTTCTTCACTTCTTAACAGCAGCTAACTGCACTCTGCGTCATCAGCATCGCACTCACATGCGCCAATGCGGCGTTGTGGCCCAGCTACAGCAGCAGCGACAGCAGCAGCGCTGATGATGCGCCGCCCAGCAAATGCGCCGGTGCGCGCGGTCTTAAATATTTGTCCGGCGATGCGTTGACGGACTCACTAGACTGCTTGGGTCCCAATAATGCGCCATATCCCAGGTATGTATTGTGTTACACACGCTTGTGACTCATTAGACGTTTGCTTGCTATGCAAAGCAAAGAAAAAACTTTCTTCTCTAACGCGCGTCGTCGTCGTCTTCAACTTTGTGTTGTCCATCTATGATTGCAGTGCGGCTGTTGCGCGTACATTCTCCAATTGGAACGGAAATTCGCGACGTGGACGTCAAAGCAAATTGCCCAGCACATTGGATCCAGCAATAACCACGAGTGCATTGTTGAGGGCCTACGATGAGGTGAACAATGAGGCTATCGGAAGCAATCGTTATGGTAAGTCGGTCAGCAGCCGCAGAATGCTTAATGCTAATGGTGGCGTGGCCGCAATTGATTGACTGACTGATCGATTGATCGCTTGAGTGATCATTTCTCGTTCTCACTTCACAGGTCGTTCTCTGAAGAACGCTTCGCCGGCGCAACAATGTAAGAGCGATACTCCGGCGAGGCTCTGTAAAACACGCTACAATACCACAGCGCCCATGTATGGTGTTAGTTTAACCTCTGGTCAACCCGTGACCATTGTGCAAAAGTTCCCTGATCTGCTGCAACAGGTGGTCTTCGAAGTGTGCGAGTAAGTATTCAACTGATTGTGTATTCATAACTGATTGTGGTATAACACTCACTTTAATAAATTAATGCAGTGATTTGTGACGTCCAAGATAAACTGGAGACTATTTGATTTTAGATTTTAGCAAAAAATATTCGACTATCGTCAATGCGCACTGTATTCCGTTTAAAACATTATTTTGTGCTGCATATTTTTCGGCTGAGGAGTATAAATATTTTCTCTACTGTTCAACACCAGCAAAACGTAGACTTTAGTTTATGTAACTAATCTTAAACATTTTATTGAAGTTGTCCATAATAACAGTAAAATTAAATAACAGCATATTGAGGCGAAAAAAATTATCAACATTATTTCAAGTACAAATAATCAAATTTTCTGAACCGCTTGTGAATTTAAAAAAAGAAAAATATGTAAATTGTTTATGATCAAGAAGAAATTGTCGTAATATCTCTTCAAGGTAACAACGTATATTTTACGTTGCCGCTCAAAAGAATTTTTTTGTAATGAAGAAAGTATGAATTGATGTATCTAAGAATTCAAATTATTCCCAAAAAAATAAATTACAATTATTATGTCATTGAGCTTCTGTTATTCCAGTTGAAATTATGATTTTTTAATTGAAAAAAAAATATTTGTACAATCTTTACAGATCTTCTGAATGCGATGTGGTACGTGGTGAATGCACGCAAACATATGTCCCGTATCTGTTCCTGGTCATTCCGCTGGGTCCAGTAACGCTAACCGGCCAGGATTATGTGCTCGTAGAGAGCGGATGCGTTTGCAAGCCCAAGTACTCGACGGGAGCCGCTCAGGAGCCCAACATGATACCATAGGTGAATCGATAGGTGTGTTAACACTGGGTAACACAACAGCAACCAAAAGAACTGAGCGAGTTTGCGAGGTGGAGCATCTAAATTTACACATTTACATGAGGAATTATTTTTTGTAGCGAAATCAAATTTTAAATGTTATTTAATCTTTTTTTAAATTCTCCATACTTCATTCGTTGGGTTTTACACCATGAAGATACTTTATGTGGCTTTTGTGGTTATAATATCACAAAAACTACACAAAGCAAGTTTATAATGTAAATCCCAATTTTATTATCATGTATCCTGTAAAAACAAAATGGAATTTTGCTCGAAAAATAATGCTAAAATTAAGCTAAAAATTAAAATTAATGCATTTAAATTAATTAAAATTAACAAAAACAAACGAGCAACAACAGCAACAGTGCACAATTTTAGATTTGTAGTGAAAAACACTTGCATAGAAAAAACACACGCAGTTCACATGGCAAAACAATATTAGTTTAGATTTACATATAATAAATTAATTATAAAAAGCCGTTTTTAACTTCTTGTTGAAAATACTTATTTGTATGTACTAATTTTAAATGAATTAAATTATTTTAAATAAATCATGATCTGTCTTTTGATGGTACTGAATAATTTTAAGCAATTAATTGAATTAATACGAGTGCGCCGGTT
The DNA here is from genome assembly GCA_035045625.1 of Drosophila formosana. NCBI lineage: Eukaryota > Metazoa > Arthropoda > Insecta > Diptera > Drosophilidae > Drosophila > Drosophila formosana. The sequence goes on from JAWNOW010000232.1 coordinate 20,587,911, forward strand.
AAAAGCTCATGGCAAACGTATACGCAACGATTGCAATCGAATCCGATAACCTTCGCGAATAGGCGTGTTTTGGCACAAACTCATCGCGCGCCATCGTGATTGTATCGGCCGGCATTCGACAATCGCTTCACAACCAGCCGCCTAGCAGTGTGACCATTTAGATATCAACATACCGGATAGCAAATTTAAAAATTCAACCGTGTCTTGATTTTGTGAGAAAGTTATTATGAAGGCAAATCTAGTTACCTAAAATATGATGTTAATTTTCATTAAAAAAAATGTTTAAGCATTCTAAATAGATTTCGGAAAGCAAAATGATATTTAATGCAAGTGTTATGTTTCAGTATATTTTGACCAACATTGAAAAGTATAATTTGGTATTTAGTATACGGTCACGCTGTTGCCGTATATCGCTTGTTTCGTGCCAGCTCTAGCTACACGCATAAATTTCTTGCGAAAAATTAAGAAAATAGCATTGAAAGTTGGCAAAAACGCAGCAAGTGTAGTTTTCCAACCAGACAAATAGTTACACCAAGTGATTGCACTTATTAAAACGCCGATTTCACAGCTTATTTGAGGCGCGTTCTAAAGTCGCATCGCACTCACACTCACACACGCGAGTCGAGTGTTTGTGTGCGAGAGTGTGCTGTGTTAGAGTGTGCGTGTGCTGTGCTGTGTGTGTGTGCGTGTGTATAGACGACAATTTTGTTGCGTGGTGCCGGGTTACAGTTAAATATTACTGCATTTGTGTGTTTTGATTAGCGGAGAGCGCGCGCAGCGATTGTGGCATGAAATAAAAACAACAGCAAATTCGCCGGCCCAGTTAATAAACCACGTAACGCCAAAAAGTGCAATTACGTTCGCATCTCAAAATGATGTTCACGGTACGTTGTGTTACGCGTTTCTTTGGGGTTGTTTGAAGGGAGGGGAGGGGTTGGGCGGCCGATGGACAATCGATAAACGCCACTGTAGCAGAGAAACTGCACACAAAAACAGGGGAGAGAGCGAAAAAGAGAGAACAAGAAAAAATAATGCATTTTATTTGTATGATAAACAGCATTGATTGATTTGCTTATTATGATATACGTATAAGTTTTGCACGCCGCCTTTAAGGGGCTTCCTTCTAGGGATGCCGAAATTGGAGCATTTATAAGAGATGGACGGCTTTTAATTTGCAATTCGATTAAATTAGAACATTTATTAGAGATGGGGAGCTTTCGAATCGCGTTTCGATTAATTTTGTTCTAATCTTCGGTTTGATTGCAGGGCACCAACCAGCAGCAGGACACGCGCTTCAGCGACAAGGAAAAGAAGCTGATGAAACAAATGAAGTTCGGAGATTGCCTGAACAAGCGCGTGGACATGTCCAAGGTGAAACTGGATGTGCTGCGTCCCTGGATCAGCAAAAAGATCACCGACATTCTGCACATCGAGGACGATGTCGTTGTGGAGTTTGTCTACAATCAGCTGGAGGAAGAGAAATATCCCTGCCCAAAGAAGATGCAAATCAATATGACTGGCTTCCTGAACGGTCGCAATGCTCGCCAATTTATGGGCGAACTGTGGGCGCTGCTGCTGTCCGCCCAGGACAGCGATAGCGGCATTCCCGCTGAATTCATACAGCAGAAGAAGGACGAGATACTCAAGCGCGAGGAGGAGCAAAAGCAGCGACAGCAGCGTCAACGTGACCACTCACGTTCCCGCTCCCGTTCACGTTCCCACTCGCGTGCCCGCGACAAACAGCGACAGCGACACGATCGCACCAAGTCACGTTCACGCTCCCGCTCTGCTCCCAAGCTGGGCAGCAACGCGGCCAACAATGGCAGCAGCAGCAACAGCGGCCCAGCAGCGCCAATTAACAGTGCCGCCCGGGAAGCGGCCGCCAATGCCGCTGCACGTCTTCGCAAGCGTGGCGCCGGCTCTCCGAGTTCCGGTTCAGCAGCTGGTGGAACGGCAGCTGGTGCTGCTACTGCTGCTGCGCCTGCAACGGGCGGCGGAGGACGCGCTGCGTCTAGGGAGCGACGTTCAAGTCGCCGACGCTCGCGTTCCCGCTCTCCACGTTCCACGCAACGTGGCGCGTCCGCAGCGGATGCGCCAAAGGCTCTAAATGGACGCCACTCCGTGCAGAAGGCGTCGCCAGCTGCACTTGCATCTAAATCCAAATCAAAGGCCAAATCGCGCTCACGTTCACGCTCGCGTTCAACGCGCAGTCGTTCCAGGTATAATGCACCAGGATTTCCAACGGATATTGTTTTAACTAAATAACTATTTTACTATGCATAAGTTGACGACACTTGTAGTTTGGTTTGAAACGATCAGATAAAGGTTAAGGTACTATATAGAAATACCTGTAATTAGCTGTGTCCCAAGAGATAGCTATGATTTATAACGAATATCAGCTGGGTTTATTTACTATAGATATATCTGCCTGCTTACTGGTTTCAAAGTTTCAGATGATTCAACATTATGCTTAATTTAAACGTTTAGCCGTATCAGTTTCATTAATTGGTGATAACAAGCCCTACAGTCATTCTCTGATGTGTGTTCTTTAACCGAGGCACATTGATCTTTCATCATTTAAAATTTTGGCAAAAAACAAGTAATAAAAAAAGTCATAAAGTACATTGATCCCTTTTCGTGAAATTATCTTTTTATACTTAGGATTTAAAGATGGTTGAATATTGTTTAGATTTGCATTGCGATCGATTCATAATTCAAAACAACAAGAAACCACACTCCTTTGAATCAAAATTTTTGTGTTACATAAAAGAATTTCGCGATTTAATTAACATACATATTTAAAAAAAAGTTTCTGCATTCTAGCTCTAAACGTTATGGTTTTATTTTTTATAGTTTAGTTATTAATTCAATCGGACAGGAAGATTTAACTAAAGAAAGCTGTAATTACAAGTGTTGATGCACTTATGTATATATAACAAAAAATGTAATCGACTTGGTTGAAAAAGTCATATTAAAATAGTTTTAAGAAAATACCAAAAAAAAAAATGCATCTGACACGTCTTGACAACTCGAGGACATTTTAAGTTATTGAGGATTGACTATCGATAGTCGATATGTGAACTGTCGAATGTCAAAGACTAAGACAAAAGTTTATAGTTGACAAGTTGACACTTGATACCATGCAGGAAGCAGATGAATATTACTACTCTTCGTTTTGCAGATCCCGCAAAGCTTCGCCCGCGGCAAGATCGCGCAGTTCCTCACGCTCCTCGGTGCGCAGCAACAATCGGCGGCGTCGCAGCTCACGGTCGCGGGCCAGCAGCATTTCGCTGTCGCCGGAACGGCAACAGGACCAGCACTTTGAGCATCGTCGCAACAAGAACAGTGTGCAGAATAAGCGACAGTATCGCAATAATCGTGACGGTTCTGCCAGCTCCATGGAGCGTGGCGATGCGCGCGCGCGACAATTTGGTGGGAATGGTGGCGGAGGTGGTGGAGGACGACGACCGCCACCGCACGGCAGACGTGGCTTCTCGCCACGCGGACGCAGTCCGATGCGACAAGACAATGGCGGTGGCGGGGGACGCTTTCAACGCTCCAATTCGCGACGTCGCTCGCGCTCACGCATGCTCTCCAGGTCGCCCATGCGCTACTCCAGATCACCCAGGCGGTAAGCATAGAGAATTGTCTCCCACACATGAATTCTAACTCATTGGCTACTTTGTATTGTATTTGTTGCAGCTTCAACAATCGTCGGCGTTCGCCGAACATGCATTTCCGTGGTGGCGGCGGCGGCGGAGGAGGACGTGGTGGACGTGGCGGCGGCAATCGCAACATGTGGCAACAGCAGCAGCAGCAGCATCGCGGCGTGAGTCCGAATCAGCGTGGCGGACGCATTCACTGGCAGGCCAGACACAACAGTCCCAATGGCGGCAGACGCTTCGATCGTCGCCAGTCGCCGCCGGGCGGCAATCAGCCGACGCGCTTCTCGCGCGATCGCCGTCCCTCGCCAGCTGCCGGGGGTCAGGGTGGACAACAGTTCCGCAAGCAGTTCTCGCCAGTGCGTCGCTTCGACAGACGCGGCTCGCCGCAGGCCAACTTCAGTCGCTGGGATCAGCATCATACCGATCAGCGGCAGGCGTTGGGCGGAGCACGCAACCAGCAGCCGCAGCAGCGCATGGCACGCTCCAGTTCGGGCAGCGGCAGTCCAGTGCCGCGTCGCCAGCCACAGCAACGCAGTGTCAGTCCCATGCCCAGGCGACGCAGTCGTAGTCGCAGCCGCTCCGCCAAGCGTAGTCGCAGCCGTAGCCGCAGTCGTAGTCAGCGCAGTCGTAGTCGCTCGGCATCGCGGCCGGCGCCGCCGGCACAGCGCAGACGTTCGGTGGAATACGCTGGACCGGCTGTCAACACCATTGATCTCTGTCGAGAGGAGCCGCAGTTGCCGACGGCTGCTCAGCCGCCGGCAGTGCGCAAAATCGAGTCTCAACCGGCGCCACAAGCAGCTCAACAGGCGCAGGCAAAAACGCTGTCGGTCCATCGCAGTTTGGCCAGCTTGTCGCGCACTCCGTCGCCGTTCCTAAAGTCGCATGAGCGCAGCGCCTTGGCTGCTGCCGCACCAAAGAACAAGACGCGCGGCAACAGTCAGAGCAGCAGCTCCGATAGCTCCGACAGCGATGACAGCGACGACGAGGAGCAGCAGCAGCAGCAAAAGCGTCGAGAGAATCGTCGCTCGGCGACCGCCAATAAAAGCTTAAAGTCCAAATCTGCGAACGAGAGCAAAGCTGGCAAAGGCAAAGCGTCGCGCAGCTCCAGCAGCAGCAGCGGCAGCGAGCACAGCGATGACGACAGCAGCGGCGGCGATGAGCGGCACAAGAAGAAGTCGCAATCGAAACGTAAAGACGAGTCCATGACTGTGGCCAAGGGTGCCGACAAGGAGAAGGAGAAGCGTCGCGGCGGTGGCGACAAGAAACTGCAACGCAGCACATCGAGCGCTGAGCAGCTGGCGGAGGAGAAGCAGCGTCACAGCCTCGATCGCAGTCGCAAGCGTAGTCATAAGAAATCTCGCGCCGGCGACGTCAGCGAATCGGATGACGAGCGTCTGCCCAAAAAGAAACGCAAGAAGTCAAAGAAGGCGGCGGAGTCAACGGATAGCGACTCGGCATCGGAGGCTGATTCATCGTCCAAGAAGAAGAAGCACAAGAAACATAAGAAGCACAGCAAGAAGAGCAAAAAGCATAAGAAGCATAAGCGAAAGAGCAGCGGCAGCAACAAGCATCGCCAAGAGAGCAGCTCCCAAAGCAGCGACGACGACGACGACGAAGAGATTTCAACGACAGCGGCGGCGGCGGCGACGTCGGGCAAAAGGAATGGCAAACTGCCGCTGATGTTGACTGGGGGACCGGGCATCAACGAGGATCTGGAGAAACAGTTGCGCGAGCGTGCACTGAAATCCATGAAGAAGTTGGACTGAGAACAGCTTACAATAAACTGACTAAAGTAGAAGCAAAACACAAAAAATAAATAAAAGAAGACCCCTCATAAACATAATTTGATATGAATACAACAAACACACATACATGCATACATTGAGAGACAGGTTGGACAGACGGACGGACATGTGTAGCCATTTAATTACTAACGTAACATTCATAATTGCATACATTAATTAATTAATATTTCTAACAATTTATTTCTTACGTTTAAGTCTCATTGCGCGTCGAGAAAACTATTATAACAAAACCAACAACAACAACAAAAACAATGCATCCTGAAATGCAATTTGTATTATGTACAAAAACAAGAAATTTTCCCAAAAACAAAAAAGATTAAAAAAAGTAACACAAAAACAAGTACTACAAATAAAAAGCACATGTGCTTTAAACAAACAACAAATTATGAAACAAAAACAATGCCCATGAAAAAAATGAGAAAAATACATTAAACCAAAACGTTTTTGGTAACAAAAAAAAAAAAAAAAGTTAAATTGGCAACAATGTTTGCTTAGAACACTACCGTTTAATGTCTAAGTAGGTTTTACAGACTGTAATTAAAACAATGTCTTGAACGAAAACTGTGTGCGTTTGAGAACATTATTATACGAGGGCGGTCCGATATGTTGCTAGCTTTACAATTTATGTTTCTTCAGATAGTCGCCATATATTACTGATTAACTTTAAAAAAAAACTATTGCCATCACTTTCAACTGAATTAACTGTTTCAGCTTTTTTCTTTGGTTGATTCACTTCTGCATTCAACCGTTTGAGAGTAAAGTGGTGTTATGAGTTATATGATATTCCAAAATCTTATTCATCGCCAAGCGAGAATTGCAATAGTTCATTCGAACTCGCTGTCATAATGGTCATAATGTACAATTCATCGTTTATTATATGATTACTAATATATCGCTACGCCTTCGTATTAAATATATGAAAACCAAAATAAACAATTGTATAAAGAATTGATTACTCGTTTGAATTTGAAACGCAAAAGTTCGCGGGCTTTATGCAACCCTGATGACGGAAACACTTACCAACACTGTTTCGCCCTGATACGGCAATACGCAACTGACAGAAGTGGCAACGCCGCGAGCAGCTGTCAAGTGCTTTGACAGCGCATCAACTTCCTTTCCTTTTTCACGTATCGTACGAGATGGTAAGGCCGAAAATATAAATGCAAATAAAATACGTTGCCATCGACGCGCAAAACAAGCAAAAACCCAGTGAAATGTAACAAAAACTACGCGCCAAACTGTGCTATTGTTGAATATGTGAACATTTAACTGAAAGTGCGAGTGCATAACTGCAAATAACTGCGAGTTTTTGTTTGTTGATTGGCACAAGAAGACATCTATAAAGTTTAGTGTATCATGTACTGTAAATCATTTGTTGTAGGCTCGTGGACCCAAGAAGCATTTGAAGCGTTTAGCCGCACCCAAGGCATGGATGTTGGACAAACTGGGAGGCGTCTTCGCCCCCCGTCCATCAACCGGTCCACACAAGCTGCGCGAGTCGCTGCCGCTGTTGATCTTCCTGAGAAATCGTCTCAAGTACGCCCTGAACGGCGCTGAGGTGACCAAGATCGTCATGCAGCGCCTCATCAAGGTTGACGGCAAGGTGCGCACCGATCCCACCTACCCAGCTGGATTCATGGGTAAGTTATACTATAATTGAACATGAAAAATAAATATATTTATATTCCATTTATTGTATGACAGATGTCATCACCATTGAGAAGACCGGCGAGTTCTTCCGTCTGGTCTATGACGTCAAGGGTCGTTTCACCATTCACCGCATTTCCGCTGAGGAAGCTAAGGTATATTCCAAGTTGTAAACATAATTTAAAGGACATTTCTTCGTGGCTTCATCGAAGACCGTTTGGCGCTTAAAATGCAGTGCGTGAAATGGTTCAAAATGAAGCCCAAAGCAATTTTTGATACGACGGTCTCTGATCTGTGCACTTCAACCAGCCGTTTCAGTAACTTTTCCGTGCAATTACAATTGAATTCAACTATATTTACATTTGAAATTTTGTAACATTTGAAACTAATAATTTGTTGCTTTAACTTTGCAGTACAAGCTGTGCAAGGTCCGCAAGACACAGTTGGGCGCCAAGGGAGTTCCCTTCCTGGTGACACACGATGGCCGCACCATCCGCTATCCCGATCCTCTGGTGCACGCCAACGACACCGTGCAGGTGGACATTGCCAGCGGCAAGATCACCGACTACATCAAGTTCGATTCCGGTACGTCGAAAAATCTTTCTCAATTTTTTTTGGCTGTTTCGAAGACCGCAAAACGAGTTTTTTAAGTTGCGCGGTTCAAATACAAAAAAGCCAACAGCAATTTTTGATACGACGGTCTCTGTTTTATGCATTTTACAAGCTAATTCAGTAACTTTTACGTGCAATTACATTTAAACCAACTATTTTATTGAATTTTTGTAATAATTATTATTTTTTTCTGCAGGCAACCTGTGCATGATCACCGGAGGCAGAAATTTGGGACGTGTTGGCACCGTTGTCAACCGTGAGCGTCACCCCGGCTCCTTCGATATTGTGCACATTAAGGATTCGCAGGGTCATGTTTTTGCCACGCGTTTGACAAACGTGTTCATCATTGGCAAGGGCAACAAGCCCTACATCTCGCTGCCAAAGGGCAAGGGTGTCAAGCTGAGCATCTCGGAGGAGCGCGACAAGCGTTTGGCCGCCAAGACCCACTAAACAACGCCAGGGGAGACAAGTAATAAATAATGAGGATTTTTACTTTTTAGCATAACTCTGTACGTTAAAGCTACGGAATTACAAATCAACGTCAAGAAAAAGTATTTGTTTGTCTTTTTGTCTTACAGCCGGAAGCGAGTGAAATGTTGTTTATTTTAGTTAAGCATGCCCGATTTCCGCATGGCTTAAATCCAATTGAAGTTGTTTGGTTATCCATCAATCGTCACAACAAGAGTTCGCAGGAGTAGAATCCGCATCCGTATTTTCATTTAATTGTGTGATTTTTTTTAGCCAGCTTCCTCTTATTAAACTAAACTTGTTTTTATAACGATAATATTTAATAATTTAAAAAACTTGATCGTTTGAAGTTGGGGAAAGTTTCGCGGGCAATTTATTTTGCTTATCGACGTTTAGTGTTGCTTAATGCCAGCAGTGGGGCTGCAAACAGCTGCGGGTAGTTATCGAATATCGATGGCAAAGTTTTGTGTTTAGTGCTGTGAAAGGTTTGCGTTTAAAAAAAAGAAACTGGAAATCAACTCGTTTATTCAACTAAAACCTACGAATCATACAAATAACTGAAATCCATATAACACATCGACATGATAAGTCCCCGGTCTAACTAAAAACACAATTTTATTCGTAAACCTAACACAATTGGCAGTCGTTTCACACGTAAGTGACATTTAAAACATTTATCATTTACAAATTTTGCGCAAGAAAACATTTAGTTTAATTTTTTTTGTAAACATAAGTCCACTTCAACTTAATTATTGTTATTAAACTTTAATTTACCATACATACCAAAATGATCAGTCGTTTCAGAAACTTTTTTGTGCAATTACAAATTATTTCTATCCATCAGGTTTTTTGTTGTTTTTATGATTGTTTTATAAAGTAGGGGTATTGTGTTAGCTGCACCGACTGTGCAACGTCCTCATTACACATTTGGCTGCATTTTCGCATACCTTAGTAAATAACTGTTCCCAGGAACAGCACCCGTATCCTTGTGAAATCCTAAATTCTTATAAATGCATTTCATAGGGGCTGCCTAACTTCAACTTCAACTAAAGCATAACGCAATTTATTTTTCAAAAATAATATAGCTAGATTTAATATTTGCTTGCAACGGTGAAATTATGAAGATTTGAAGTACGGTGCAGTTTGGCGCGCAAATTTAGTTAGCTTATCAGTGCTCAGTGTTCCCTAATTTCAGCAGTAGGGCTGCAAAGCGACAGTTGCTGCACGTTATCGAATATCGATAACAATAACTTGTGTCTTTGTGCGTAGTGTGTGCAGTGAAAGGCTTGCGCACTGGGCAAATTAGTTAAGAAGAAACTGGAAATCAACTCGCCCATTGAAGTAAATCCTAGGTAACTTATACTAATAATTGGAAGCCCTATAGCTGCTGTCACCCATATAATAAGTACAGTGAGTGTTTGCCCCCATACCCCTACCCATACATGCACATGCATACAAATTGCACACACACACATGTGCATGTGCATGTGTATGTGTGTTTGTCATATGTTAGGACGGCTGATAAACTGTGCGTTGAGTTCAAGAAGTGAATCATTTGTTTGGCTCCAGTTTTGAGTTGGCTTGTTTGTGTAACCCGAGGCCCATTAGTTTGTAGATACGAGTTGTGGCGCTGGCCTAACTAAATGTTAAGCTCTTTGCATTCGCAGACAGTCGCGTCATAGAACCCAACGAGTGCGCAACACCCACAAAAAAAAACAAGCAAAGCAATCAAATTTGTGAAACCTTTTAGAGTGACCAGAGCAACACCACCACCACCACCCCCGACAGAGTGACCATCTAGCAAGAGGAAACATGTCGCAGGCATTGAACAATCCTACGAGCAGCTCGCATCGCGATTATGGCGCCACCTCGAGTGCCACGCCCGAGGTGAGCTTTGCGGCAACCTCGAGCGGCAACTCCGGCTTCAGTCCCACCGAGTTTGTGTCCCTCAGCGAGGATATCGGCCACAATATCACCGCTGTGAACACCAGCACCAAGCAGCTGGAGAAGCAACTGAAATTGATAGGCACCGCCAAAGATTTGTCCTCGTTGCGCGAAAAGATTCACGCCATCAATACCAAGACCAATGCACGCGTCCAGACCACCAGTCAGGATCTGCAGCGTCTGCAGGCGGTGGTGCAGCACGGCGATCGCCAGCAGAAGCTGCAGTTGGAGAAGCTTATGCATGAGTTTCACACAGTTGTCGACAAGTATTCGAAGCAACAGAAACGCATCTCGGAGGCGACGCGACAGAGCTATCAACTGGCCGCCGAAGCGGAGCGTGAGGCGGAGTTGTCGGCGCGCACCGAGCTGTTGCAGCAACAGCGTCAGGATCAGGCTGGACTGGAGCGGCAGCACGATATGCTTGTGGAGCGCCACCGGCAGATGGAACAAATCGCGGCAGATGTGATTGATGTGAATGTCATTATGAACAAGATCTCCACTATGGTGGTGGAGCAGCGAGAGATCGTGGGTAAGTAATCTAACCGAATGATAATATAAAAGTAATCCATCCTTACCATCAAGAATATAAATAACAATTGATCCAATCGGCTTAATTTATTAATGTCCGTCTGGTTTAATAGTTTACTACACTTCATCGAACACTAAGACCGAATTTTTCAAAATTCGTTTTCAAATTATTTTAATCAATAAAAAGTATAAAAAGGCTTTTTGCCGTTCCAAAGTCCAAGTCACAAACCTATAGCTCGTACCTCAAATAATATTTAGCACGGACACGAACCAGTTGCAGTTTTCAAGTAGCTTTAAAGTAGACTGCAGCGGGATGCCTATGAACAATATGTTGCATGTCGTCAACACTATTAATTTCGTTGTCTGTATAATTTGACATGTATAAATTATACCGACAATGAAATAAATGGTGTTGAATCGCTTATTCGTGTAGTCGAATCTGATGCAGTTTTAAAATACTCTTTGTGACGTTTTTGAAGAAACAATTTTGTTGACCAAATTTCCAACGTCCGAAACTTGACTGTAGTTTTATTTATTGTTTCTTTTTTCAGAAACTATTGGAACCAATATTGACAACACAGCTGCCATGGTGGAGGAGGGACGCAGTCATCTTCAGAAGGCGGCTGTCAGTCGAAATAGCCATCGTAAGAAGATATTGATACTATTAGTGATTGCTGTGATAATAGGTTTAATTGTAACTGGCATCATAGTCGGCAAATTGAGTTAATTGTTTCAAATATATGTACTATACAAATATATATATATATTATAATAATACATGTATACCACACACACACATACACATACATCTAAACACATACACATTAATAATTAAAAGTTTTGTAAAACTATTTTTATAAAAACAAAAAAAAATAATGCATTAATCACAAAGTGAGTTAAAAAGCGCGCGCCAAGCGAGCAAAGACAAAAAAGGCAAAACAAATTAAATACAAAATTCGAGATTTAAATCCCGAAGCGCGTTGTAGATTTTAGTTATGTGTATTAACAAAAATAATTAATTATACTTATAAAATATACATATGTACAAGCAAGGAAAATCCCATTTAAAATTACATAAACAAAAACTACAAATATCCAAACGCTTTTAAATGTTAAATCATTTCCTGTTAAAACAAATATCAATACAATAATTTCGGTTTTTGCATTGAATGTACAATTTGTTTTTCTAGTTAAGCAGGCAAATAATATACGTTGAACGAATAATCACCCTGTTCTCGGTTGATAGCTTATCGGTATATTTGCTTAAGAAATCAAAAATTAAATTTATATAATCCAAAGTGACAATCTGTGTTCGTTTTTTTTAATTAAATCCATTCCATGCATATTGGTTTTTGAACTTTGCGCCAAATGAGGATGTAATTTGCTATGATATTTAACATCAGCTCCAAATTGCGTTAACAGCAAAAGTAACATTAAAAATGGTAAGAAATTTCAAAAATACATGGGGAAGTAACATCCATACAGGTAGTCATGTTTTTAATGAAATCTGATCGGAGGGAGGTTTCTAAATGTTTTGAACGAAGTGTTTAAAACGACGCGCCATTCACACGCGCTCTGAAATTTATCGAAATCTCTATGGAGTGTGGCCATGTTGCAACTTCTGTATATTAGTATATTTTATTTGCGTGAAAACGTATTTTGGCTTGTGGTCACGCCTCCCATCAGCTGTTTGCCAACAAACAATTCTAAAAAACGTGCTATTTGTGTGCAGGCAATTTTGTTTACTTTAATATAAATTTAACATTTAAATAATGCCGCAGGGTAAATTTAAAAAGGCTAAAATGCCTGCTGCCATACAGAACAAAAAGAAGCAGCAGAAACAAGCTGCCTTCACACGCAGATCAAGTGAGTAATTTCAACATGAGGGCAACAAGTTGTGCGCAATTTGTTTACATTTTTTAATTTGCTTCCAGATGCACCCATTCAGGCTAAGAAGGGCAAGTTCAACGAAACACAGAAAATCAAGGCGGTCATCTCCAAATCGGTCAACAAAAGCGTCGAAAGCGAGCTGCGCTCACGTGCCCATGAAGGCTACATTCAGCTAAGCAAAGCCCAAGAAGCGGTGGCAAAACATCATGGGACAAAAGCTGCAGCTGCGGCAGCAGCCAGCACAAGCAAAACTGTATAATAACCGCATTGTACGTGTAAATAGTAACATAATATAATTAATTAAAGACTGTTTAATTGCAATGCACGATTTTCATTATGTATAATAGTAAATGTTCCCATTGTTATCGAGAATTTGTGACGTCACTAAGGACGCAACCTTCTTGTCGTCGTCTTACTTTGATTATTGCGTTAGGCTGGCAACTCTAAAAGTAACGATTTTATTACTTTTGAATTTCTAACAATTTTTTGCTTTGTCAAATTTGGAATCAAAATTTTAAATGCTTATATGTATAAGTAATTGCTTTAATATATAAATTTAATATAAATTGCTGTTGTATATCAATGATTATAATTTTATTAGTCATTCATTTGTCAAAACTCGAAAACATGAAAATTTGACATTTGTGTAATTTATGGCGAAGAAACATTTTTGAAATTGGTAATTTGGCGACTTATCGCAATCAGATTGCGTTTGTTTAATTATAAAAATAGTTTGCCAACAAAAGTTTGTTCGCTGACATTTATTGGGCGTGTTGCCACCATAAGCTCAGCTCCATCTCTTCCCCTCTTTCACTCCATCGCTCATCAAAAACTTTTTGGCATTGGCAGAATGAAAAGTGAAAAGAAAACGAACAAGCGAAAAAAAATGTGAAACTAACAATTTTTATTTAATTTTTGCTACGTTTCGTTTCGTTTGCTATGCAAATTTGGCGCTTTTGATGTGCTTTTAATTAGCCCATTCCCCCTTGCTTCCTTCCCCCGTTGCCACATCCGCCCGCATCCATAGCCGCCAAATGGAGTAACACAAAAATCTGCTGTCAATTGGTTGTTGTCTTTGTTTTTCTATGCTGATTCGTATTGCACTTTGATTCCGCTCCACACGCCTCGCACTCCTCCTGTCGTCTGTCGTCTGGTCTGTCAATCGCATGCAAATGAGCGTTTGGCACCCAGGTGTGACCAGGTAGCGCTGTTTTTGAATGCGGAGCTGTGTGAACGTTTTACGTTTTTAGTTTTATGCTGCGAAAATTGAAGTGTCCTTTGCATATTCAGCAGCATGCAAATGCATTGCACTCAGCCTGCAATTACAACGGCACTCCTGTCGCTGTGACGAAAGCAAGTGGAGTGTTTTGACGAGGGGGATATGCAATTTGTTTGCCTGCTGTCAGTTTCCCTACCTTAATAATAACACGTAATACGTAACGGAAATTACTGCTTGCTGTAATCGATCTTCGCCTATCGGTACATGGATTAATATTATTTCAAAAATTGATCGAAATTCGTGGCTGCCAATGTAGCATGTCAATTTTCTAGGGTATTCTTTATTGATTTTCTTTTTCTTTCGCCGCAATTTCGATTTTAGATATGCATCTGCATGTTTTAAATGCACGTGTTATTTAAAATTGTATTTACCATGCCAATCAAAGGCTGTGCTTAAGTGCTTATCGTTGCCAGATCATTGCACTTGGCTAGCTGTCAAAGGATTTAAACGAAGAGTGTCAACCGAATTGATGGGCAACGGATTTTTGGTTGTGTTGATTGATTCACTTTTGCAACTGTCTCTCTCACAGGGCTTAAGGGCCCCGTACTTTAATTACAAAATATTTTCAACAATAGGAAGGACACCCACACAGAGACACAGACGAATTGTCCTACAGCTGTGTGCAGCCCGTTTGTCACACATACGCAGAAAGGATAATGACCATTACAAAGGCGGAAATCACACGATGAAGCATCCTTTATGAGTACAAGTCTTTTTTTCTCATTTAAAACATATTTACCCAAATGTGTGTGCCTTCGCAGTGCTCAAGGCAGCTCAGCAACACACATCAAAAGAAAAATGTAAAAACTATTTGAATATCGACATCGACGTGTGGCCATTGTCCACAGTGTCCAGTCCAGTCCAGACTGGAATGCCCAACCGGGCCTACCTGCTGCTGCTGTTGTCTCATTGTGTGCGAGGCGCGCATGTAAATTTGTCCAACTGGATGCAAAGACAAACACTTGAAACGTTCGGCGGACAAACGTCCGGCCGCCGCTGGTTTGTGGCCACCTGCGGAATTTTTCTTTATTATTTATTTTATTTTATTTTTTGGGTTTTTTGCATACAATCGCGACTGGGCCAAGAGAGCTTGTGTGAATTTTGATTTATTCGACAATGACAACGGCATTTACAATATGCAGTTTTTCTGCTTTACTCTCGTCTGAGGTTCACATAAAATTTGCAGTTTTTCTTTTTTTTCCCTCACTGCGAAATAATAATGTAAATGTAAGGCAACGAAATAAGCTGTCAAATGGACTTCATAATAGAAATCGCAACGGCTCAATTGTTGTGTGGCTTAAGAGTGCTTGGAGGGATCGAACCGCTTATAGTGTGGGCATAAAAGACTTTACCCTTTATAAAAAAGGATCTTTATCGTAGTTTTAAAATATATTTTTGAAAAATATATGGATACTTTATTTTGTTAAAATCATGAAAATGTGTATTTTTAGATTTTTAACTTCCAAGTACTTACTATTTCAACATAGAAATCTTAGATTCCTTTTAATTTTTTTACAATAGAGTATTAAACGATCAAATCAGTTTTATGTCAATATAAATACAATACAAAAGCTGAGATATGTTGTTAACCATGTTAATACAGAAATTGTATATTCCTTTAAAATTGTATACAATAGAGTAATTAAAAATTCAATGAGCAATAAAAGTTGAGATATTTTCTTATCCACAATATTCAGCTGAACTATTACTGGTTGTAGAAATAATTAAATGAATATAAGTTAGAACCAGAACCATAAAAAACAAATGTGGGAGGGTAGATAAAACTATAAATGAGGCCTTTTAATATATTTTATGCTTTCACGCATTTTGTAATGTGTGAAAAAAAAGTAATTAAGTACGCTGTGTTACAGTTTGTTCAAGTGTTTCGACTTTTATGGGTGTTGCGGCATCTCATTTTTATTTCCTTTCACATTGAACCAGAAATGTAAATGGCAGGGCAAGGCATTTAAAACTCGCGCTTAGCCATTATACAATTCTTACAGAACTGCATACATACATTCCTACATATGTGAGTTTTATGTAGCGCAACGGCGCTGATATCAAATTGTATCTACAACTTCAATTTAATTATAAGCCACGCACGGCTCATCAAAATTTCTGCAGCAACCGTTGCAGGTGCAAATGCAGAACTTCACAGTCTGCAGTCGAAGTCGAAGTCGAAGTCGTCGCCAGTCGCCAGTCGCCAGTCGCCGGTTGCCAGTCGTCAGTCCTGAGCGATCCCAGCTCATTTTCGGTTCCACATTATTATTATCCACGCTTTGCGGCCCGTTCTCGATCTCGTTCCCGTTCCCATTAACGTTCCCGCTTCTCTGGTCAACCTGGGCTTAGTTTTTGGTCGCCTCTGCCGCTCACTTATTGAACGCGGTCCGCGGTACAATTCATTTGCAAAGCGTATCCAAAAATGTTGATGGGATTATTATATGTTGCTCTTGAATGTTGAACTGCAGGTGGAATCTCAATGCATACCTGTTGTGTGTGTGTGTGCAGGTCTTTATCTTTTTAATGTCGTGGATTGCTTTGTGTTTTGCTTAAAGCATTAATTTATGTATTAAAAGTTAGAAATCCGTGTGGACAGGTGAATCTCTCGCCCCTACGATACGTGTTTCCTTTAATGGTAGCCATGCAGCAGACATACATATAATTTGGAATTGCTGAAGAAATTGTATAGATTATGCAAGGAGATGGTAATACAAGGACAGGTGAAGGCTGCATATCGAAACAGAGACTAAGGAACGAAAGATCGTGAGAATGTGCAAAGAAATTTAAGTAGTTATTTAATTTTGAAAAATGTGCGCCTGTAGGATACTTTAATATTTGAATTTAATTTTACAAATTTAATCAACCAATATATTATGCGATATTTGATGGTTAATTTAATTTTACATTTTTTTTTGTTAATTTTTTGCACTTTGCATCATTTGTTCTTTGCACAAATCAGATGCTATCTTTATTGTGATGTTTATCAGTCAACTAATATCGATATAAATATGAAAGCAATGGGATGTGCTTTACTTCCGCCGGCTGCAATATAAACTAATAAAAGCGGAAGAAAAAATCTGTTGCTAAAAAGCGCGCACCGGATGTAAACGGAGCCCAGCTGCACGTCGAACTGCAATTGTCATCAATACACCAAGAACAGCAACGAGCAAGGACTACAAAGCCAATTCATAAAACAAAGCCAACCGAAAGCGGTAATAAAAACAACAAAGGCAAAAAGGCGAATTTCAATAACGGATGTAAATAAACCACAAGAGATCGATTACCTCCCCAGCGTGCGAGCAGCAAGCTGCGACAGCGACAGCGACAGCAACAGCAACATCGACGTCAGGACGACAGGACTCGCTGCACATTAACCTCATATCGTCTCATCCCACCTGCCTGCTGTCAGGATAACAGATGCGCACAGGTACAGCACACAGCATACAGCACACAACACTCAGCGCACAGCATTTGCGTCTCGCATGCAAAAATATCAGTTAACAACATGAACTGCGCCAGGCAAAACAGCTACAAAATAAAATTCAAGCAAGACTTTATCATAAATAATATGCATCAGAGAAGCTGATAGACTAAATGCTCGACTAAACGATGATCTGCAATTAAGGCTGTATAGCTACTAATCCTGCGACTACTATGAAGAACATAAACAATTACCTATACCAAAGACCATTTCAAAATTTAATTCAGATTCATATTTTTTAAATCAAAGCCAAAATTTAAAAATAATTTTAATTTTGTTTAAATAAGGTTTTTGCCTATTCTCAATTCAAGATTTTATTTTAAATTTAAGATAGCAAGTTTTAAAACTGGATTGAGTGCAAAAAATCAATTCCGAGTTGTTAAATTCAGACTTTTAGAGAAATTCAAGAAAATCATTTGTTATTTTAGTTTTATAGTTTTACTAATTAATAATTACTCAATATTTATTAAATATTATTGTTTTAAATTGTTTATATTAATGATATTGTTCAAACTTAAATGATAAACAAATCTTGAATTGAGCTTTCAATCTTATAATCTTTAATAAGTGTACATTGAAATGTTATTTAAAGAATTTTTTTTTTAAACATTCGTTTCTTGTCTTTTAAGTTCGAAAAAATTTCAATTAATTTTCTCATGTTTTTAGAACGTAATTTTTTCCACGGAGAGAAAAATTACTATTATATTTGAAGAATAGTATTTCTGTTAACAGTTTAACATAATTTTTCCCAAGGAGAGACAATTTACTATTATTGCAAAATATTATTTCTTTTACCAGATTCACAAATTAACTTTTTTTGATTTTTATGTAATCCTCAATATTGATTTTCCTGTTATTAGTATTCAAACTATTATTACATTTCATTTTATTATTTTTATCTACGTCAACTAATTCTATAATATTTGTTTTAAATACTATTTTTTTGCTTACGAATCGAAGTACCACTCAATAGGTATCTCAAGTCGCCCTTCCCTTTTGCGTGTCTGAAACAGGGCATGAGCAGCTGTTCCGCTGAAAAAATCCTTCGCATTGCACGCAAAAAAGTGCCAAGTTGAAATTTATTTAAGCTGCAGCCACGCAGAAAAACGCAGCAGCCGCAGGCGCAGGCGACGTCGGTCACTTGTTAAGCTCGACAGCAACAGCAACAGCAACAGCAACAACAGCAACAACAGCAACAACAGCAACAACAAAAGCTCATTAAAGTATTGCACCTGGTGCATCTGTAAGAGAGAAGAGCTTAAACTGAAACCGAAACTGGTCCTGGAGTGGACTGTGCGCCTGCGACTTGGACCCAGTCTGGATATGGATATATGGGCAAATGGCGAACGCATCAATCGAATGGAGAAGCGCTTGAGGGTGATATTGTGGATATTTATAAGATTAAACTGCGAGCATGCAGGCAGGCAGGCAGGCATCCATAAATGTGTTGATATTATTACGGTAAACAGGCTGATGCATTTTAAATTGAATTTAAGATCACTTGCACCATTGGCCATTCGCCACTCGCCACTCGAATCTCACTAATTGGGCCCACGGAAAGTGGTCCATAATGAGGCTGTGTCGTCATCAGGCTGATGGCAGAGCGATTTAGCTGAATGGTTTATTGAAAAGCCATCAATTGAGTGGGTAAAAGTTTGCACAGTGCTTATTATAATACACTGCACTTAAACGTATTTCTTGTAAGTCATACTGACCCATTTTTCAGCTGGCCAAATGCGCACATTGTAAAAGGGCCGCCAATTCGCTGGAACAATATCTCAAAAGTCAGCTCATTGTAAATGTATTTGAGTCAGCAGAAGAAGAAGCGACGATTGTCTCAAGGTGTAAAGAAAGGTGCTGTGCCGACAAAGAGATCAGCTCAGAACGCCTACAGCTGCACAATGCCTCAATAGAAACAAAACCCAATTGCCGGTGCATTGTGGCAGGACGACGACGAAGCATTAATCAAAACCCGGAGCCAAAGAAAATGCAGCCAAGCCAAGGTCATAAATGTCTCCAAGGCTGCTTAATAAAGTAAAGCAATGCGAATGTGCAGCTGAATTCTACACAGCATCGTCTTCGTCGTCTTCTTGTGGTCAGTCAACATTGAACAATGGCCAAGGGTCAACGCCAAAAGTCATTTGAGATTCGTTAAAGAAAAATTACACATCGTTTTGTGGAGCAATTACCAGGTGTAAAAATGCTCAAGGGCGTGGACTAATTGTTCGACTTGGCTCAACTTGCGAAATGCGCCAGGACTTCTTCTCTCCCTCTCTTTTTCTATCGGCACGCATGACAAATGCAGTGGGCAGGACTCGCACTGCAGACTTCTGCCCAAAATGTTCCGTGTCCAGTGTCTAGAGTCCTTTGCTTCCACGTAATCAAATGCATGGACACAACGGTGTGCTGTAATTTTGTGCCTCTTTTGTGCAGCGTTCAATTGTTTTGGCTGCCTTTGTCGGAACTTTTATTGAAAAGCATCGGCATCGACATTGCATTGGCTTTGGGTTTTGGGTAGTTTTGTTCTGGATTCCAAGTCCGGGTCTCTATTGTCAATCCAGCGGCGCTACTGAGGCGTTATTAATGTTGGTCGCTTGCTGGCCAAAAGTAGTTCCCAAGGCAGCACAACGTTTGATTTGTGCGATTGGGAATGATTTGACAGCTAAAAATACGTGGAAAACACTTAAGAGTTTGGCGCTTGATTAACGAGTTCTCTAGAATTCACATGCTTCTGTATATAAAATAATTAGACCAATTTATTACTGTGGCAGAACGAATAAATTTATACGTTTTAATTAAAATAAAATAAACTTAAAATACATACAATGAAATTGTTCTGAATATTCTGCAGTCCCTAATTGAAATACATATATATAAATCGTTCGGAATTTTTGGCAGTCCCTAATCACATTTTACGAAGCATAATCATACCAAGTTATTATTATTACTTCGTGCTGTAATTTTCCTTACAATGTAACATTAATTAGTTTACAAAATTCTTACATTTTTGCATATTTAATTATTAACAAAATTGACAAGGCACAATTCTACTAAATTAGTCTAGCAGAAAGTGTATATATATAGATTTTAAAATAATTTTCAGTTTTACATAAAAGTATCTTTTTTGTTTTCTGGTTTCTTTCTTTCCGAATCAGCATCGATTCAGTGCACTTATCCTACCTTATCTTATGGTTGATTTTCAGTTTAACTCTTTGCTCTTTGTTTAGTTTGATGAGTCGGGTTTGCAGGCTTAGGTTCAATGCCTGCATGCACTCAATTTACCATTTGCCTTTGACAAAATCGAATCGTTTATAATCGCTTTGGTAACTTATCGAGAAACCATCAAAATTTTGCACATGCCAAAAGGACCTTTGTGCATTGCAAATTCAAAAACACTTAGCCAGTCGTAGAGCAGGTGAGTGAGAGAGGGAGGCAGAGAAGTTCCAGGCCACAGACTAACAGCTATCTATCAGATACATCAAGAGGTAATTCAGCTATGAGCCATTTCCGAAACTAAGTGTTGGGTTGTTCCTGTTCCTGTGCCTGGGCCTCGTCCTGGGCCACCGCCACTGTCACAGCCACTTCCTTGGCATTGTGGTCTGGGCTCGGGTTCGGTGCTCATGTTTTTGGGCTCGGGTGTATTCAACAATTTTTGTATTTTGGCAAGCGTCTCATGTGACATAGCTGCACAGAGGAAGTAGGTGTATATGTTGTGGTTGATTCAGATACACACACACACACAGAATACCTGTCCTTTTGAGCAGAGCAGAAGCAGGAGGAAGACTCATAGAGGGGGATGCTGCTGTTGTTGCTGCCTCTGTAAGCCGATACGAGAACACGTTGGCAGCGCGCAATTTTGGCATTAGTCTAAAATGCGGTCTGGCATTTAATTTCTATTTCAACATTGCATTGAAATTTGAGAGCTTCCCACAGGTGTGCAGGGCAGGGCAGGGTAGGGAGGATACCGACAGGGTGAACTGTATGTAAACTGTAAACTGTGAGAGCTGAGCATTGGGGACTTGGAATTGTGACTGGCATCGCTTGCTGGTTCTGCATTTCTCCAACCAATTTGTTTGCTCTTTGGCCACGCTATTCACTTATGTGTATTTAACGCTAGTCCATCGTTTATATATTCATTTTGCCTTTGAGAATTTCACCTCAAATTGTGCGTGCTGAACACACACAGTTGACATGTCAGTCAGGGCCGGGCAGGGCAGGGCACGCCACGACTTCTGGGGTTTACCTGTGGGTCTCTTGCCCGCTTGGCGCTCCTTAAAATGTCAAACGCTCGGCAGAACGTCACATGTGTGGCGCTTGGGCTCGCTGCGCGCTAATGGAAATTGTGGCAAGCAAACTGACGCTGACGCACGACGACTTCCTGCCTCCTGCCGTGTTACTCGAAATTTATGCTAAAAAGCTGTTACACTCCGACAGGGTCAAATAAGGTGGCTGCCAGGCTGCCAGACTTGTACTCGTATATTACACGGCGGCCTTCTCACATTTCAGCCTCTAGTTATTTATGTGAAAAACAAATTTTTCTTGATTTACTCAAGTAACATGCGATTTGGTAGTCATATCAATGCTACCCTTCTTGCCGAGGGTTCGATTACTTTCTTGAATTTAATGTGACAACGGTTGGCAATTACGTGTTACAAATATTATAGCATTGAGGAAAGGATTGCTGCGATCGGTGATCACTGATATGTGTTGGAAAGGATGCTTTTATTTTGATTAACAATAAAATTAATTTTTTAATAATCACTAATATAACATGGATAATATCAATGTGTCAATTTAATGATAATTTTTACAACTTTATTTCATTTATTTTATTTTGCTATATCATTGATGATTTTTCTTGCTTATTTAGTTTCTATTGCAGAAAGTCGCATTGAAAAAAAGGTTCTTTACTTTTTGAAGCGAAAAATTCTTTTAATCATTTTGTAATACATAATTAAATGATACATCTTTGTAGCCCGTTATTAAATAAAGAATTTAATATTATCAGTAAAATTTAATTTAATGGAAATTTTGATAATTTGGAAATATTCAAATTTCTAGTTACCTTTGTCATCAGCACTTTTCGAGTGTATTTAGTTTTCGTATCAGGAAGTCGTTTAGGACTATCAAAAAACTTGAATAGTAATAATTCGCAACAATGATACAGCTCTTGAGTTTGTTATTAAAAAAATTAAATATTAAGATCACTGGGTTAATTTGATGATCATTTTTTAAATGTTTAAATTTCGATATAATATTTCCTATATTCTCGACACTTTTTCAGCGTATTCAGTTTTCGTAGCGTATTTTCGAAGCTTGTGTTTTTCCTCGTTTTCCAACACTCTTGGTCGCCAGTTCGTGAGCTTGATGCGTCCTTTTTGTTGGCCTGCGGCACGTGGCATGTTTTTGCTTCAAGTTCACACTTAACAAACAACTGAACTGAATGCTCGGCCTGCCCTTTGGCCTATAGTATTCTATGCGTAGCCTGGCCTGGCGCTTGTTTGCTTTTGTCTGTTACCAAGTATATTCTCTATCGCATAATTTTTCACTTGTATCCTTTTGTATTCTATGTCTTGCGTTGCACACATGCAAAGCACCAGGCTCATATATTTTTATGTTGCCTTTTATTTTTATGCTTGCTGCCTTTTTTCCATGTTGTCTTGTTGTTGTGCACACCCACATGGGCATTTCCATTTGAGTCTTGAAGTGCGTGTGTGTTTGTGCGTTTCGTTTTGTTTCGTTTCGACTGTTGATAAATTTGCTTAGATTATTATCCTGGTGCGGTTTGCTTTCTGGTGTTATCTTTTGCTGTAATTAGTCTCGAGCTTGTTTGCGCCGCATTTACACAAAATGCTTTTTACGGACGCCACACGCACTGGATCTGGATCCCCAAACAAAAGCAGCAGCAACCTCTAGACAGTTTGTCTGATACGAATAATGTACAAAAGAGTCGAGAACACATTCATTCTGCTCTAGACATTCGTGCGAGTTGAGGCAAATTGGTTTCCATGTGTGGATTGTCTGAGTAATATAGTACAGAGTGCAGCCCACTTACTAAATCAGAAGTTAGTACGACTAACATGCTCGTATTATGGGCATTATTATTATTTTTGGGTGTAGCATCAGCAAAGCAATAAATTAATTTCCCCAAATTATCTAATCTTTAGAAAGTATATATTGAGAGTATACAAAAAAATACATTTTTGTATTTGTTAATTTAAGATTTTTTTCAAGTTCCTAATTAGTAAATATCCTGTAAAATTAAATTTTTTATTTATATTATTGTATTTGATGTCTAATTTAAAATGTAGTTACATTGGCCAGAAAAATAAGAGTAATGTCAAATTACACTATAGCTGTGAAAATAGTCAATGTAGAATTTCTAAGAAAGTGAGAGTAATTGAAAATATATGTCATTATAAAATCCACCACATAAATCTTGAATGACATTGGTTTGTTTGTACGATCTTATTAGTGAATATTATTGCTATTTTCCAAATTTTTATTTTAATTAAATAAAATTTGATGCAAAAAAGACTTTCTAGGAAATTGAAAATAAATGTCATTAAAACTATGAGATTCCAAAAATGTATTGAAATGTGAAGATGTGTAATTGAATTACTGCGGAAGTGAAGGTCAATGAAAATAGATTTAAAATATTTTCAGAGGATAAAAATATTTTTATTACTTTAATTTGTATCTAATAAAATTGGATTACAATGCAATTTTGCTAAGGAAGTGAGGGTCCATTGAAAATATATGTCATTAAAAAGAATACACCCACAAATCTAGAGAGACATCGGCTTAAGATGTTTTTCTTCCTGACCTTAGATCATTGCGAAATCCGGTCTTACGGAACAAAATTGCAAATAAAGGCGGCAACCTCAAAATATTTGCTATCCGGCCCCTGAGGTATAACAGCTAAATCTATTGTAGGTTCTAGTAAACATGTTGCAACATGCGTTAAGGCGCTTAAGCCCAGCTCGTTGTCTCTAAGCCGTGGGGATTAAATTGGCTCAGCGAGTTGTGGAAAGACGCCTCAAAGGTAAAAGGTGAAATATTTCGGCCTAAGGTGGTTTTCATTTTATTTCATTCTCTTTTCGGGAAATTGATCCCTTTTGCAGTTGGCTGTTGGGCGGTAGGTGTGCACCGCATAATTTTGCACTCAATTGTAAATAGAAACCTCAAACCTCGCAAGCAGAAGACGAATCTACCAAAGTTTTTTCATCGCCTTGGCCAAGTCCATCAATCATTTCTTAGCCGGCCCGTCAAGGCAGCCAGCCACATTAGCATTTATGAAGTTTGCCCGGTGAATTCGGTTGTTTCCTCTTTCTCTCCTATTTTTATTCCTTTACCACAAAATCCAACAAAAGGCTGGTTGACTTTAATAAGATTTTCATAATTTCATGCGCTTGTGCATATTTGGAGTCAATTAATGTCAAAGCAGTTTGGAAGCGCTGCAATCGATCAAATTATAAATGCAGTGCGATGAGGAGACGGGGTTGATGTTGGTGCAATGAAAATTATGGGGCAGTTTTCCTATGACATACATGAATATGAATGATGATGACTTGGCTATGACCTTTTTACTTGAATTATGCAAACTAAATGATGACTTTTGCTTAAGCAGGAAGCTAGGTGCTGATGTTGGCGATAAGTAGGAAGAAGACTCTAATTTTTTGTGGGAACAGTGACAACTGATGATGATTAGATGCCGCAGAAATTCTCATCAATTTGATATGCTTATATGAGGAGGATAGTTAAGATTCTTAGATAGTTCACTCGAACGCAACTAATCGAAACATTCATGGGAGCAAGTTTTATTTAAAATGTTTTTGATGAAGATGGATACGCAATAAATTAAATGTATATGCAGGTTTTCAAAATGATTATTATCAAGTGCTTTTAAATTAGAAACACCTTGCAGGTATTTGAATACATATTAGTACCTTCAATACGCAGTAGATAAAATATGAAGAGTATTAAATGATTATTATCAAATTAAATGATTAAATCATTATTTTGACAATATCTATTCTAACGATATTGAATGCAGTATTTATTTTAGTAGTATTATTTTAACCGAAGTTTTTAATTTGTGTTGCTTATAGTTTCCATTTACTTTTGGAATTAATAATTATAAAACACCTATTTTGGGTGCTCTGTTTTGATTCTCTGCTTCTTAATCCTGTGTCTAAGTTATAAATAATTATAGTTATTAATTAATATCTACAGCTCAAACAATTTGTAGGCCTAATCTCTCTGGTTAGCCATAACCATTGAAAAGCTCATCAGTATCACACACACACACACATACTCACACCCACACACACGCTGGCCACAAACACGTAAAAACATTTCATTAACTTAATTAAAATAAACCTGAAAATCCGCAAACAGTGAAATGGATTGCTTGCAATGAGTTTTTATTAAAAGCGGCATTTTAAATGCCATTTCATTTTATGCACTTAATCCAATTGTTGGGGCGTGTAAAAACGTTGCGATAGCAACCCAAATAAAAAACAACAACAACACCAACAAAAGCAATCATAGCAGCAACAATATAATAACAATAACAAAAGCGACACGGTAATTAGTTAAATTATAAATTTCATATAAACTGCTCATTTGTGAATTCAATTAATGTTCATATGCGCGTGTCAAAGTAGATTAAAGTCTAATTTAATAACTAACTAGTGCAATTTCTGCCAATAAACCCCGATAAACAATCGGCAGAGAATTCGTTGAAATCGAGATATACTAATGCACTTATCCGTCCCCTGATTTATGACACGAACTGCGCCCAACTGTCAACTGCCAGAGAGTGTTATATGTGTGTGCAATGATATGTTATGGATACTTTAAGAGTCCAACATTTGTTGACACATGTTGGCCGGGGGTCGGGGGTTGGAGGTAAACCACAGGAGCCTCAACAGACGCGTTTACAACTCACATTTACGCCCCCATCTGTCATTGAGAGCGCACTACTTAAAGGCACTGTCAATTGCCCCAGGATTGTGGCAAGGATAATGCAGACCTTCAGTGTAATTTATGCATGGCAACGCTCAAGTGGATATGTAATTCCTTGAGGCACATCCACGCCTGCGCACAGCTGGTCTGTAACCTTAGACTCCTCTGCAGCATCTCATTTGGTTTTTTTTTTTGACTTGTGGTATTCTCGGTTGGCTGGTGCTGGGGGCTAGTCCGACTGCCAAGTTAATCATACTGTTGACTGCAACTGCAACTAATTACAAATCAATTTGTAGCAGCCCCAGTCGCAGAACCACAAAAGAAACCAATTCCCCACAGGAAGTGTCTGCGGCTGGGGCAACCACCTGCCTTTTTTAGTATGCTCTCCTTTGTGACAAGTCTATTAAAATGGTTTATGTATGGCAGAATTAAAACTGCGACTTAAAACACAGAGTCATAAATCAGCGGAATGACTTGCGTGTGGGGCAAGAAAATAAAGTGGTAAGTGCAACTAGAGGCATGAATTCGAAGTGTGATTTTAATAGGCCGCAAGGCGTAAATTTACAATTCTCAGCAGGCCTCGCAGATATTGCATTCGATTGTTAAAAAAATACAGCTATAACATAACAGATTCTCACAACGTGTTGCATTCTAAATGTAATGGCATTTCAGTTGGTAATTTGTCCATACAATAAACTTAAGAATATTCTACTTTTCGAATTATGAATTAAACTCTTATTTGGCCCACTTCTGATAGTCTATAATATTTTTACTACTGAAGTAATTAATTATCTGCACAGATTTTCTTATTATGTTGAGTTCAAATGTGATGAAATTTGAGCTCATACTTTAAACTTCAGCATACTTTATTTTTTATAGTATTTCTTCTTATGAAATAAATTCTTAGTTGGCTTACTTGTATTTGCCAATAAAATTTTGTACCATCAAAATAAATAATTTTCTGTACACATTTTATTTAATCGTTATAAAATAAAAAATATTTTTATTTTGTTGCGATTAAATGGAATCTATATCAGTAGTTTTGAATTGCCCATACAATACATTTAAAAATATTTTATTTTATATACTACTTAAACTTATTAAAGAACTCTTAGTTGGCCTACTTGTATTGGCCAATAATATTTTGTACAACCGAAAAAATAATTATCTGCAAATAGTTTACTAAATTGTTAAAATAACAGGTTATAAAATAACGGATATTAATTTTTTGTTTCGATTAAATGGAATTTTTATCAGTAGTTCTAAATTGCCCATACAATACATTTAGAAATATTTTATTCTGTATACTACTTCAACTTTTTAAACGAATTCTTAGTTGGCCTACTTGTATTTGCCAATAATATTTTTTAGCACTGAACTCAAAATTTTTTGTAGATATTTCGAGCTGTTGTCAAACTAGCTTACTTAGCTTTCAGCTTCACTGATCTTTGTTTAACCCCTGGCTTTATTGGCACTTAAGTTTCGGGAACCCTTCCCGCAACGCATCGACGCAAATAAGCAGTTCCTTAGAGCATTGTGCCCAAAATGTGAAGCATTTGTCTTCTAATTATGATTTCAATAGCTTGGCGAAATCAAAGAAGGCGTAATTCGGTCTCACCAGTCCATCAAAGACCTAAGGTCTGTTGTTTAACAATGGCACGGTGCCCTTAAGGCAGCAAATCAAATCAAAGACACAACAAACAAGCAAAATAATAATAATAAAATCTAAATAAAAAAAAGGAGTTCAAATCCTGGTCTCTAAAGAACCCAAAATGCGAGTACGCCGCATTGTTGACAGCCTTAGACCGCAAAACAAAAAAAGAGTGCTCAAAAGGAGCGGAAAAAGCGATCAAAGAGGCGAAACAGAGAACACAGAATACAGTGAGGATAAGTGCAAGAAACACTGAATGAAAGTACCGATGCGCCGCTCAAACTCTTCGCCTTGTTCTCGAACAAAACGCGAGGCTTCAACACCACACATACATACATACATACATATTTATGTACATATATCCCCCCTGTGTCTGTGTTTTTTGCGGATTCCTTTGCGGCCAGCTTAGGACCCTACTCATCAACATCATCTGCTTTTGTTGCCACGGCGATATGCTGATGGCAATGAGGATGGCAATGACGATGGCAATGACGATGGATGTGGATGTGGATATGGAAGTTGGCCATGGATGTTCGCTGTGGTGTCTTAAGCGCTTTAAGCGAAATTAAAACATTTCACGGAGCAGGCGGAGATCTTTACTTACTCACTCTCTGGCTCGCTCGCTTGTTATGCAAACATTGCCACAGATTTTCGCGTTTATTGTTGTAAAATATGTAGCAACACTGCACAAAAAAAATGCAACCATTTAAAAAATTTAAAATCTTGATAACAAATTTTTATTAAATATTAAAAAAAAAAAATAAAAAAACAGGAAATTTTAAAACTTTTGCCCTAAAGGAGAACAATTGTATTAATGAACAATATAAAACTTAAGAATATCCAAATATCCAGAAATGCATATGCATATGTACATACACAAATAAATCAAATATTTGTAATTCTAATCATATATTATATATCAATATTTATAAAAAGTCTACAATGAAAAAAGGAGTATTAATACTTTGAAGATTCCTATAGTTACATGTTAAATGAAATATTCCAAATGGGTATGAATTATTCATTACAAATTTATACAAAATTAAAAAAATAATTTTATAAATTTGTTGTTAGCTTTATTTTATTATTCCAATAATTCACTTCTGAATTTGACTGAAAAATTATTGAAATATTAAGATTTTCTTACTATCGTTTCTCTACAGTAATATATTGTTTTAAATATAGTTTATTTTAAAATTACAGTGTTTGGCTTCATTATTTAACTTATAAATTATTAAAGGATTTCGATTTTATTAGTAAATTCAGAATCGTTGTTCTCTATGATTATATGCTGCATTAAATATAGTATTAATAAGCATGCTGCAAGCACATTATTTAATTGCATTTCGATAGAATTATAAAATTGTAATATATCATTAAGTTGGTTCAAGGTAAGAATACACAAATGTGTATTGGATTAACTAACGTTTCTTATTATCGCATTGAGTAAATAGACCAATAAAACATAAATATAATAAATAATTGTATGTCAAATATGTGTTGTTTTGCTATGACTAAATCGTATTTAATTTGTCAATTGCATAGTTTGATTATTTGTGAGCAAACAAAATGCAAAGAGAATTTCGCTGCAAATTTATTGCAATGTAGTCGCCTCGAGCTGGTGAGAAATGGATTCTCCAAGTGCAGGCATGCACACATTAGATTTACAGCAAAACGCTTATCATGTCCAGCATGCTGTGAGCACATCCAGCCACGTAATCAGCGCAGTCCAAGTCGCGCGTGCCCGACTCGGATGCCACATAGATGCTATCCCCGTGCTGAAGTCGCTGCTCGGCGGCGCTTGTTGTTGGCCTGTGTGAGAGGCGTGAAAGGCCACTAATTAGTTCGAGAACTGGCCCAGCTCTGCAAGCAACTTACATGAACAGAATTTTGAATATGCTGCCCAGCACGCCGTTGTGGGCATCCAGCGGCTCGGCGCTCACTTCGCAGATGGTGCGCAGCAAACAGGCGCTGCCATTGTAGCCATACTGGCCCAAATAGTTAACAATCGCGCGATAGAAGTCGTGACGAGTGAAGCGAGGCGGTTGTCCAGTGGAACGTTTCACTAGGTTATCGCTGTCGTCGTCATTGCGTCCATCTATGGGCGTCACATCGCTGCCAATGCCCAGAAATCCCTCGTCCAGATCCCACTGTCAAACGAGACGACGCATTATTAACATATTTCACTGAGTCCTGCAGACTTACCCTATCAATCCACTCATTGTACGAATTGTTCGATGGCAAACCATAGTTGGACTCAAAGTTAAACGCCATGTACACATTGCGATATGTCAGATCCAGGGGAATGGCTACGGCGGCTAATAACTGAAATCATACGTAATTAAATCAGAGTTTGCGGCAATTCGCTTGGCTTACTCCAATGGAACCGCCACGGGGAAAGAACAGAATGGCACTGGACAGCTTAGCAGTGGCAAAGAGTAATCCTAATCCGAGGAGGATGAAGTCAGAGTAATGCCAATGGTTGGAACTCATCGCTAGCAATGCGCTTAGTCAACTGCTTGCAACTTGAGGTTGCAAGTTGCACGCGAGCTGTGCAAATTTGCAGGTGGCTGCTGCAACCGCAGAGTCAACAATAGAAAGGTTCTAACCATAGGTAGGTGTGAAGAAATATGAAGCAACACTCACCGACAGGGTGAGGAAGTGAATTGAAGTTGTGCAATCTAGATAAACAAAAATACAAAAACCGAGCATATTAAATAATTTAACCATAATTTATTTAGGGGTTACAGAAATGTAAAGTTGAAGTAGGGCGACAGAAATAAATAAATAATAATTGATGAATAAAAGATGGATAGACGGACAGACAAATTCGCAAGCAAAATCAATGACTAGAAAATCTGATAACTGCGATTTATTGGGGAAAATATTTTACACTTTTAAATTTTTGTCTGATTTTTAAATTCATATACATTTATTGACAAGATCTCTTTAAATCTTTATATGATAATTATTTTTCAGTTAATAATTTATATTTGCGCATTTGTTGTACCTATTGAAAAATAATAAAGTTCGAAATTCGGATTTTGTAATCATTTTTTTGTACTCTGCAAATAATATAAATAAGAATAAGTTAATTTTCATATTATTGATTATATTCCAAATACAATTATTTACACATAAATATTATGATTTTTATATAACTTACATATTTTTCTTGTTATTCCTATTAAAAATAATGTAAATAATAATGCGTACATTTTTCATTTGAAAAACTCTTGCTAGCTAAGCTCTGCATTATATTACGTATGAATTATAATGAATCTGCATTATATTAATTATGAATAATTTATGTAACATAATAAGGGACACAAAAACAAAAAATGATAGTTCGCTTGCAATTATAAATGAATTATAAATTAATAATCCAATTTTATCAAACACTTTTCTTGTTGTTGTGTTTTTCTTGTATTTTTTTGGCCAACCCTGTATGGGCGGAGAAATTATGAATGAAACTGAAGAAAGAAGAGAGTCGAAGCAAACGAGAGCAGAGCTTAGCTAAAACTGGAATATGCAAGTTTTACACAGTTTCCGCATGACCTAGCCTAGTAACTTGGCCATCTCGCCAGCTAGCCATCTAGCGGGTCTGTGCCTGAAGCGTCAATTGGTTGGTGCTAATTGTTGGAATCTGTAACATTTCTCTATGCAGCCAGAAAGTAGTGGCAACTGCTGAGCAAGAGATCAACATGATGCTGTCCAATTTCGATTAATAGTATGGCAACGTCTTTTAACTTTTGTTTGTTAATAAATGCGTGAGCCAGAACACGGGCATAGAATTCTTACTAGTTTTTATTAATTATTTTTTTTTGATATGCTGAGAGCGTCAGTATCGCGCTGCTGGGCAACGCATTAACAACGTGCGCATTCGTCAAGTGATATTCTATAGAGACACAAATTGAAAATGAAATCAAGAATAAATCGCGGTCTATATCTGAGCATAGTCTCCAGTTTGTTATCAATTGTGTCCGCTGATTACGGCAGTCTCTCAAAGCACGAGCGTAGCAAAAGATCTCCCATACCTTGGCTTATCTTTCCAACAACTTCGCCCACTCGTGTCCAGGTGCGTAATCGTAATCGTAATTAAGAACAGAACTGCAACTTCTGCTACCTCCGATCAGTTTATTGGCGGTATTGGTATTCCACTGGAGGATCTCGACTATGAGGCCGTGACAACTGGCTATGTGTTAAAGGCGGAATATTGGCTGCCCGAGACGCCGGATTCGTTGCGTACTCCAACAGCTCTGCCCATCAATCAGGTGCCCACGTTGGGTTCCGTGGGAGCTCGACGTCGCCGACCCATGTTCGAGAACTTTCTGGTGGGTGCCGATGATCTGGGCAAGAGCACCAAGAAACTGCTGACGAGAACGAACAAAGTACTGAGCAGTTATCGCTGGACAGTCTACAAGGGTCTGGAGGGATTGGCCAAACGCCTCGGCTATCAGGGTCGCATCTGTGTGCTGAAGAGTATTTGTGAGGCAGCCGAGGAGCCTTTTCACGTCACCAACGGACTAATTGCCGAACTACTTCACATACTATTGACGTAAGTTGAAGATTTAGACGAATTCAAAGAATTAAGCACTGAGTTGACAATTGTTTACAGGCCTTCGTCGTCGGTGGATAAGCTTTCGGAGCATGCTGATAATGAGTATTATTATGCCGAGAAGGTGGGCCAAACTGGCGCCGGCTGCGAACGTGTCTTCAAGGAGTGTCGCCTCAGTTTGTTGCAACACTTTAGCTCACTGCACGACAATATCGACAAGCTCCTAATGACAATAAAGGACAAGTAACTTTTAAAATACAGTTTTTTATTTTAATGGTGAGAAAGAATGGATTGTTAGGCGCCAGTTTATTTTCGCTCAAATCCTTTAGTATCTTTTAAACATTATTTTTTATTTACTTGGTTACAATATTAGATATTTAATCTAAAAGCTTTGCAGGAAGTACTAACAAATTAATTAGCCTCTAAGTCTATTCGTAGTATATATTAAATATTTTTTATTTATTTCTTCTTAATAATTATTCCAATTTAAACGAGGTCTAAAGAAAGAGTTTTTTAAAATCAAGAAATTGATTCTATTAAATTTTCACTCACATCCTTTAGTCTCTTTTATATTTATATGTAGAATTTATTAATTTCACAGTTTAATGCATTTTAAGGTAATTCTTTAGAAAATTGTGTTCAGTGTACTTTGAATCTTTTACAGTCTAGTCGGGTGTTAATTGATAGAACGCGAACTCTACAGTTTTACTTAGAAAACCGAAACTCTCATTTATTTTAGTCATAAGCGAAATGAGCACACAGTGGCGTCCGAAATATTAGTCGCGCTACTGTTTGTCTCATTGGATTTGTGTGTTTAATCAATCAGTTTGGCACTTTCGCTTTTTCTGCTTCTGATAAAAGAAAGTAGGAAGCTATCATTTGGCACATTCGATTGGATAGTACAAGAATAACACTGAGACAGTGCGGGTTGACAAAACTGTCGGAAAATTGTAAAAGGATAATGACGTTTAAACGTTTTGAATTTTGTGTTGTTGTGAGCTTAGCATATTTGGCTGTTGCATTGGCCTATAATGAAAGCTATAGCTTCACCCACCACGATGAAAGTGATTTGCTGGTGCGAAAGGCGCGTTGGCTGCCCTTGATATATCCTCGCACTCATCCTGCCAGATTTAAAGTGGGTATAAAATATGCACCACAGTTATTGATAATGAATTAAAATAAAATATTAATTTTACAGTTTATAGCTGGCTTTGGTATTCCAGTAGACGATCTCGACATTGAGTCCATTACCACAGGCTATGTGTTCAAGGCGCAGTATTATTTGCCCAACAGAGCCAAGCAAATACGCACAAAGAATGTGATCGATATAACCGATCGAGGCGTTAAGGATAATGCAACCATATTTCAGCAGATGATGCAAAAGTCCGATGAGGAGTTGGGAGTGGCTTCAAGAGATTCAGAAGCCCCTACACAGCCTTGGAATGGATATCGTTGGGCTGTTTACCAGAGCTTCGAGAACCTGGCTCTGCGTATGCAATTGAATGGACGCCAGTGTGTGCTGAAAAGTATTTGCGAGAGTTCTGCGGCGCCTTTTGATGATCGCAACGGTTTGCTGGGCGAACTTTTGCACATTCTTCTAACGTGAGTAGCTAAAAGATAACAACTAAAGTATCACGTACTTAATGCTTACTTCCAGTCCTTCTAGCTCGAAGGACACGCTCTCAGAGCACACGGATAACGATTATCTGCAGGCTGAAAGATTTGGCCATGCGGGCGCCAGTTGTGATGCGGTTTATCCAAAGTGCGAGAAATCTTTGCTGGAGCACTTCACGGATGTGCATCATTTGGGCAGCGAGTTCCTCAAGATGCTGGGATGAAGTTTACAAAATAATAAATGGGAATCATTCATAATTATTCCTTGTTAGCAAAGCATAATTTGTTTGAAGAAACTAATGTTTGCTCCATTTTTTACCACGCCATAACTTTAATATTAATTAAGAACTATAGTAATCTTAAGATAATAAATCATGTATTTATAATGTTGAAATTCAGTCTCAGAAAATTAATTCTTAAATCAATCTTGAAAATAGAATTTTATTCGTGTTGATAAATTTTAGAAATATTTCTCAAATTTAAGTTAATCTAATCAAGCAAGTATTGTAAAGTTATCAGTTATAAAATGTATTTTTTTTTTAATTTGAGAATGCGTTTTCGATAAATTTAAGTTAATCTTATCAAGTAACGTAAAGTTATCAATAAAATGTATTTTTATTTAATTTGTCAATGTGCTTTTGATAAACTTTATAAAAGTGTTAGTCTTCAAGGTAGGTTAATCTTATCAAGTAATGTATAATTATCAATTATATTCTTTCTTAGCATTTTAATTACAAGGCAGTAAGTGGAGAGAATAAATTTATGGAGCTGCATTGTCATTACCACAACTTGTAACGTGTAATTAAATTTGTTTGCTGAGAACTTTTTCTCAGATGCTTCCTTATTGTCGTAATCTATCAGAGAACAAGAAGAAAATAGATAACTTCCCCTGGAGAACACACACATTGAACAGCAAACAGTGATTAAGAAATTAGTCTTACATGCATTGGTAGGAGTATCTTGTAGAATGTTTCAGGCATTCTAACAACTTCCTCTCTGCATCATTTCACTGTGAAGCGTGAAATTTATGCAAATTTGAACATAATAACTCTTTTTGTTTTCTGTTTATGTGCCAGCCTCATCTTATAAACTCCATATCCATCTCGCAACTCCATCTTTGGGGTCTTTCTCCACGCTCGGGTGGTCGTTCTTTTTTGTTGTATTTTCCATTTTTTCGACCTATCAAAACGTACGCATCTTGCAGGTCTTTAGCCTCTGTCATGGCCGATGCATTGTCTTCTAATTTAATAATTATTGTTGGAGTCATGGATGGCATTAGCTACTGGGTCTTAAGACCCACCACCGACTGTGAGTTTTGTTGTTGGCCTGGCCCAACAAATAGGCGTTTAAATGCAAATGT
Organism: Drosophila formosana; assembly: GCA_035045625.1. NCBI lineage: Eukaryota > Metazoa > Arthropoda > Insecta > Diptera > Drosophilidae > Drosophila > Drosophila formosana. The sequence continues at coordinate 20,623,383 of JAWNOW010000232.1, forward strand.
CCGCGCTGTAATTAATACGCATAATACGCGTATTATGCAAATGCCAATGTGGTAATGACTTGGCCCAAAACTTTGAGACTTTGGGCCTTTTGAATACATTTCAAATATGCTTTTCACACTTGAGATGCAGTCGAGAGTCGCTCATATATTCGTCACTGCCGATCCGATCCATTGTTAATGTTTTTTACGTACTAATTAGCTTTGACAAAACACAAAACAACATAGCTACTAAAAAATTAGTAGGCACCAAGAGAGAGACTGCCTCTGGGATCTGCGGGTCATCGTCTGTGACTTTCTCTAATGAAGTTCCCAGCGAGTGGCTTTTAATTTGTTGTTGTCTGCTGAGACTGTGGTACACTTGTGTGCATCATTCGAAAAGCGATGACAACATGTGATAAGAGCTGAATATTTGACAGGAGTCTAGAGGGCCCAATGACTGTGTCTGATGTCGTTCGGATCGTAGGATCCGCCATAAACTAGAATCTCTGCTCGAGATAATCACTGCGAGATGTTGATGACGACGACGATGCTGCAGTTCTGGTTATTTATTCGGTAGTGTAGCTTAATAGTTTCCACAAGCCAAAGCGCACCTTTCACAAGTTTCATGTTCCAGGTTGTTGTGATTACCTTTAACCCTTGCCAGTTTGTTTTGGGGCAATAATTTTTATTTCCATTGCCTTTCTTTGGAAACAATTTGTAGCAACATGCAACTTAACGAAGTAATCAGTGTGTGAATGTGTGTGTGTGTTGCAGGAATAGCAGAGATGAATACCCAGAGAGTCAGATGCTTATCCCGCCAGGTTGCGACAACTATTTTATGACCTTATATGCGGACTGAGCAGGAGGAGGAGGAGGAGATGGAGGAGGACACTGTCTGTTCGCTCTGCGCTTCTTTATATGGCACATGGTCCATGACTATTTTTGGTTACCCCTTTTAGATTTGCCTCTGGCGAAAGTAGGTCCCTGAGTTTTGTTTCTTGCTGCCCAAACTCGGCAACGGCTGTAATAATTTTTAGCTCTCTGGCTAAAATGTAACAAATAGCTATAGGTCGAGGTCGGTCTCGGTACCAGGACTCAAGGTGCCCGACTTTGCTCTCTACTTTATTGTGGCAGTTGCTTCTGCGAATGCTGGTTATGGTAAATTAACAACTCCGACACTCTGGCAATGCTAATTATGTGCTCATGATGATTCTTAATGCAGACTCTAAAAATACTGAGAGTAGTGAAAATTAACTACATTTGGTTATCTTGGATAAGAAAGGGTTTCTTTAATGAACAAGTAGTGACAATTTTTGTAGATTGGCGTAGAAACATTCTCGAAAAACTGTAATCATTTTTTGTCTTTTGCCCACGTTATACATTTTTTTTTTTAATTTTTATATCAAAAGGATGCAATTACAAAAAAAAAAACACATTGCAACAATTTGCATTTGTTTTGTACATGTTTTTCTAAATGTTATTTTTATTATCTATAGTTTAATCAAGTAAAATATATAAAAATTGTTCGAATTTTTCTGTTTTGTTGATGTTTTAAATAATCTTTTTTTATTAACTAAAATAAGATTAAAGCTAATAATATAAATATGGAAATAATAATGAGCACCCATCTAAAAATGTATTTTAAAATAATTTATTGCATTTCCTAAAATTGTAAGAGCTTTTAAAAATTTACTTTATTGGGCTACCATATTACCAGTTAGGGTTTCATTTATTTAAAAAGTAGTTGCAATTGCTTTAAAAGAGAAACATTCTTGGAAAACTATCATTATGTTTAAAATTATACAATACAAATTGCAAGAAATTTTATTTGTTTTGCACATGTTTTAAAATTGTTTTATTTTACTATCTCAAATTAAAGCAAGTAAATAAAATACAAATTGTTAGATATTTTATTGGTTTTGCACAGGTTTAAAAAATGCTTATGTGAATATAATCTTATTTTAGCTTTTTTTTGGAAATAAATTTATCAGCATCGTGTTGTGATATTCATCGAGTAAGTAGTTTCTTAAAACATTTTTACAACTTTATTGTACGTTATTAAAACATAAATGTGTACGAATTGATGTGATTACAGACTGAGACTACCAGTTTTTTTTATGTTGTCACAACACGTCGGAAAATGTGGATCGATAACGTTGGCCAGCCTTAACGGTTTATCAAACTCATTTGCCCATTCAAAGTTTTCATTGCAGCCATTAAATTACACATCTTATCGACGAAATCTTGTGTATTTTGTGTGTATATTTCATGCTAATTAGAAATCAAAGATGTCCACTTCATGATATGTGGAATAATTAATTGCGTTTAATTTTTTATCGCTGAACCTGAATACACCTGTCCCAGGTAAACACACACACACACAAACTTAACGGCTTACTGATTAAGTTGTATCTGATGTGGCATCAGTTTTCAGTTCCGCACCGTGAGAGCGTGAGAATGTTTTACTCCCTTCGACCCGACCACATGTCGTATGCGCATTGTCATCATAACTTTGCCCATTGTCTGAATCTGAATCGGAATCTGATGATATTTTTGCATAATTTTCGTGTGCAAGTGTGGGTGGCTGAGCTGCAGTTTATTATTATTTAAACAACGTGACTAAATTTACGTAGTGCCACACAAAAAAAAAAGACGAGAAAGCGGGTAGTAAAATAATAATAGCAGCTCTGGTTTGCATATATGCAAAGTGAGCGTAGCCCTGGCCCAGACAATTTTCGCATGATAAATCGTTAAAAGAATATGAAAAAGCGCGAATTGTAACTGAAATAATACATACAGAGAACCCAAAGGGCAGAGGGGAGCAAACAGTTGGGGTTCAGTTGCTTCTCACCTGCCCTTTGTTTATGCAAAAAAAAGAAAAGCTTCGCAAAATTGGCGCTACGTACGTGCCAAAGCATTTCATGGTCTGGCAACTTAATACAGCCGCGTTCCGTATATCTGTATCTTCTATCCAAAAAAAAAAAACAGACGCCTCAGCCTCAGTCAGAGGTGCTTCTTTCATATGCATGTGTGTGTTCCATTCATCTGCCCGGTGTGTGTGTGTGTGTGTGTGTGTGTTTGCTTTTGGACCGGCGCTCACGTGTAAATTTTCTCAAATAAATCATTAAAAGCTGCGCCAGAGCAGCGCAGAGCACATTGACATTGTCAGAGCGGTTCCGCGCTCCCTTTTCAAAAGGCGCCTTTAATAATAATCAACGCGGGAGTGCTTATTGTAAGTGCTCAGGCGTGCCTGAGGCCGCCTCTGCCACTCCTACCTCCCCACTCCCCCCTCGCTATTCATAGATTGCACTTTGTATGCGCTATTCATAAAGCATACGCCCAGGCGCCGTGCCCAGGCTCAGGCCGTGCCATTGCACTCGTCGCTCACTGTATGTCCTGCAAGTGTGTGCAAGTGTGTGCGTGTTTGTGTGGGTTAGTTAGTGGCACTTTAGCGCTAAAGTTTATACATAAATTTGTCATTGGCATTCAGTAACCTGCCTCAGCCTTTGCGTACTTCAGCGCATTTTCTAAGCACATGCAAACATTTGTCTACCCATTTCTTAAGCTCTCTCTTCTCTCTCCCTCTCTCTCGCTCTCTTGCTCTCTGTCTCGTTGTCCTTCTCTACATTCATTCAAATTCACATTCAACGTATTCACCTATGCTTGAGTTGCCTCTGTTTGCTTTTCAGCTTCTATCTTGGGTGATTCTATTTTTCGCCGCTGTTTCACATTCTGCATGACTTTGGCTTTTAATTAAATCTTCAGTTCATAACAGTGTTACTTTATAACGTGCTGTAAGAGCTTCTTTAATGGGGATCCTTATCACGATGTCTTTCTTGTCATATCCTTTCTACGCTATTTGTGTAATATAAGGTCTTGAAATATTATTATTTTTTATATGTATAATACTATTTAGGTATTTCCACATTTAAGCAATATAGTACTTCATGGAATATTAATTGTGTTTCTCAATTATATAATAATTAAGGTTATGCAGTGATTTCTATATTCTTTATTCTTGAATATACAAAATGACTTAAAATTTACATATTTTTAAATATTTAAATAATAAAGATATGCAAAATATTTATTTTTTTATTGCTATATGTATTTTTTATACGGATCAAAAGTATTATTCGACATAATAATAATAATTCGACATAATATGTAAAAGCAAATATAATTTAAAGTTCTAAATATTATACAAATATTTTATTTCTATTTTTTAGTTTTATTTTTAGTAGTTTAAATACAAAACTTCATTTTATTATAAAGAACTGCTGCCTTCGAATCAAATTTGATTTGTAAATCAAATATTTTATTTAAAAATTTTAGATTGTTATAATTTTTGCTGGGAAGGAGTTTGTATGGTTTGGATGGGAACTAGAAGCCAAACTGAGAAATGCTCTTTAGAATATAGTTTTCTATAGCAGGCTTTTAGATCCCTGAATACAATCATATTTCTTTATTTTAGCTTTTATTGTTTTAGTTCTTACATTATAGTTTTAATTTTTCTCAAGGCTTACTTATTTTGATTAAATTCCTATCTTTCGGTTAAAAAACATTAATGAAAATCCTTAAGACGGAAACACACTTCCGAAAAGGATTTCCTCAGCTCATAGCTACTGACATAGCTGAATTTTCCCACAGCCAAACCGTTTAGCAAACTAAGAGCCCACTTTATTGGGCGTGAATTGAGTTCTGTCTTGGAACAATTGCGCTAAAAGGATGTTAATAATCGGCCAAAGACAATGGCGCGCCATATAAATTGTAAATTCGTTACGTAAGAAATGGGAAAAGGGACGACGGCGTTATCACCTTCTAAGGACAAACAACACAGGAGGTCCTGGGCACAGGCAGGCAGTCGAAGGAATGCGTAGCTAACCCTATGGATATTGTGGGCTCGTTAAAATTTCATTCGTTTGCCCTTCATTAGCGAAGCTGTGGTAATTTTCCCTAGAACAAGCTGAAGCTGAAACTTGCTTCTCAATGGTTTCTTAGTCTCCATTGGCGGCGGCGTCGGCATGGAACTGATCTGGTTTAAATATTACAGTGGCAGCAGCGGAGGCAGCAGCGGCATTTCAAAAGGATCTGAGCGGCGAGCCTACAACACATTTTGATTAAGCATGAAGTCGTGTCGACGCTGCCGGACCGAGTTGTTTTTGGGCATCCCTTTGTTTTCTCTCCGCATTAAAATTCGTAATTTATTTTGTGGCAGACAGAGCAGCGAAGAGCGTCTGGAGCGTAGCGTCATCATCAGCTGGAACTGGAACTTGGGCAAACAGCGCTCTCAAGTGCAGGCGCATTAGGCACAGTCATTCCCTGAACCATTCTCAGATCTATTTGTGGACCGGGTGTGAAGTGCCGCACATTTTCCAAAAAAGGTGGGCGATCTCACCGATTCCGATTCCGATTCGTTACTGTGGCAGTGTGTGTGTGAAGTGGGTGTGGATGGATGCATGTGTGCGGCCCTGGCCATGGCCATGGTCATGGCATTGCCCTTCATCATCAAAGGGGGCGAGACGAGGCGCCTCGAGTGCAACACTTGTGCGCTGATTGTGCAATAAAAATGGTGCAGCGGGGAGGGCGTGGCGCGAGGCATTGCAAATTGTTTGATGGCCACAGCTGTGGCACATTCGATGCGCTTTTCATTTCGTTTATTTATGTTCGTGTCGCGATGCGGTTTGCGAGAAGGTGCAAAGTCATCTACAAGTTGCATGCAACCATCCTTCGAGCAGAGATCTCAATTTGTTAAGCAGCTGACGCCAGATGGCGCTACAGCGTTAATAAGACTTTAACAGATTTCTTATAAATTATCTTGATGTTAATGTCGACGAGGGTGTGCATATAAAAACCAACGACATATTTATTGGAAACGTGTGAAGGGCGTAACGCTCCACACAAAGGATATTCTAAGATCAAGGGGAGAACAGAGAGAGCGATTTGTATTGTTTGGGGGAATTAGGCAACACTTGTGCCACCTTTGATAATGAAACTCAGTCGAAATAAAATATCAATGCCAACGTCTTTAGCCGGTTTTGATTGAAACTGATGCGCTGGCAAAGGCAAATAAGCTCACGGAATTCAGTTCTTAGCGCGCTTAATACTCAGCTCAGTTACACCCACGGCTGGCTCGAGTAGCTCGGCTATCTGATGCTATCTCGCTTCTAAGACATATATCACGCGTGCCCGTTAAAGTCACGCCACTCCACACATTCATCAGCATCAAATGAGAACCATTACCGGCATGTGTTACTCGAAACTTATCGCTGGCTGCGCAATGTCAATGTCAGCTATTATTATTTCACTCGCGTCTCAGGGGGGCACACAAAATTATCGCTTGGGATTAGCTCGCAGCCAAACTGAACCGAACCGCAGTCGACAAATGAAACGAAAACTTGCGTCAACTAACCAGACAGACAGACAGGCAGGCAGAAGAAAATCCCCAACAAACATTTGTACAACACCTACACTCGTTTTTCGTGGAAAACAAGAGACACATGTCGCGTCGGGCTTTGGCTTTCATTTCTCAAACGTTTGATATATATTTAAAGTGTGATTATTTGTGCGACGATAAGCAACTTCCTGTGCCCTGATTGATGCTGTGCGTCTGCAAAGGAATCCCGAAGTCCTCGTTGATAAGCGATGTTTAGCAAGGTTTGCATAGACTCCGCCTGAGGTGTTAGTTTCCACACCCCGAGCAGCGTTTTGTTGTGGTTCCAACTGGGGTGTGATATTTGACAGTTGCCGCCTCAGTCGAGTGATAAGAATTGTTTACATTTTCGTTTTCCTGTTTTTTCTCGCTTTGCTTGAATTTTTTCATTAAAAAGTTGAGGCCCGGCCGGAAAATTATTGCCATGTGCTGACGGTTTATTCTTCTCGTTTTTTTTTTTCATTTTTGTTTGCAAATAATTACCTCGAAATTTCACATGCCGACGGGCCATCGCTTAAACCACTCAGCCAAGCGTTATGGAAATTCATAAAAACTTCCCTTTGCCCCTGCATATTTGGGATGTCCTCGGTTATCCTGGGCAACGTGCGGGTGGCAACGTTTTGTGCATAAATCCTTTCACAAAAAAGCATAGGAAAGGATGTGGCTGCTTTGCCTGCCATTTTGGCCATTGTTTGTCTCTGGCAATGAGCCGCACATTAAACCGTACATAATTAAGCTGTCGGGATTATTTTGATGTGTCACACGGCGACAGGCGATGGCGACAGGCGACCGGCAGCTGATAGCCGGGCCCAGGGCATTCATTTAAGCCAACTTTTGTTATGAATTCCCATTTGTTTGCATTTTCCCTGCACTCGGTGAGAGTCCAAGCAGCTGCCCAATGTCGCGAAAATCAACAGGCTCCAGGTCTGTTTGAGTTTTGTGCCAATTTAAATTGCTTGCAAATCATAATAATTACAAGCAATCTGAAATTACATTAATATGCTGGTAAACCAAACATCCACTCACGATATATATTTGTGCAATAGAATCCAGCAAATTGTAAACTGAATTAAAAACAATATTTTGTATAAAATTTCAACAGTCGCTTGCAACTGCAGCGCACATTTAATTGCATTTTCAAACCTTCTCTATGGGTCAAATAAAATGTATTTTAAAATAGTTTTGTGCGACAAATTTGCGTATATTATTTGAATAAATATTACAAATTTGTGAATCTAAATTTGCCAAATATGCTATGCATTAAAAATGTATGTGCCATTAGGAGAAATACAATATTTTATTTTTAGAAGTAATATATTTTCATTTAAAACGCAAATCAAGCTGTGAAATTTTATGAAAACGAACTCCGAAATTGAGTTACTAAAAACGAACATTTGTTATGATAATCAATGAAGTGAATTGCCTTTGATTAAACTAAAAGACTGTAAAAAGAGCCGAAAAACCCAAAACAAGCGCTCTTAACTCTGGAAGTTACTTAAGCCAATAATAATAATAATCAGAAAGAGTGAAATACAAAGCTGAAACCTTAAACATTTTGACAACACAAATAGTTCAATAGACACGGCATTTAACTTACGATAAACAAACACCAAAAGAAAAGAAATTTTGTTTGATTTCCGAAACGAAACAAGAGCGTTATCTTTATGGGCGCCGGAAATAGTAGAGTGCACATTTGAGTCCAAAATTTATGCGACTGACACTAGAGGGCGCTGCTTAGCATTTAAATGGCCGTCACATTTCCGCTCGGCTCCGATTCGAAGCGTCTCGCTGTCTGTGCGGAGACCAAAAAGAGTTGGCAACCTCGGGCACTTATTAACATTTAATTGGAAATCAAAGCGAGTGCAGAGTCGAAAAAAAGAAGGGCTATTAAAAATACGAGTGCAATGTCCTGCACTTTGTCTTCTGCCGGCACTTTTGGACAAAAGACCTTCTTGGGCAGGTGCCACAAGGAATTCTTATTAGCATTTTCGATGCATTGCAGATAATGAAATTTAAATTAGCATTGAGCCTCTCGGCTTTCGGGGCTGTCGGCTCTCGGGTTCAATAGGTCGACACAAAGTCTGCGGTTCTCTCTCTCTATACTTTATGCTAATCAAAGGGTGCAGCTCTTCGCTGGAGCTGGAGCCCTCCTGCTGACATTGGGCACAATACACACAGTTTTTATGCTATTATGTAAATTTGGTGTGGAAGCGGACAAAGAAATTATTTAATTTACGCGTCACTCAAAGGCTTTACTCTTCAGATCTTTGCTTATTCGCATTTATTTACACGCATGTTAGGCGCATCACTTTTCTTTTCGGCTTTCTTTATTTTTTTTGGTTTTTGTGGTTTTTACATAAATGCCAACATAAATACCATTTAGGACTCCTTTGTGTGACATTATAAAAGGCCAGCGTTTGTTGGGTGTGAAGAAGTTTTCCAAAAAAGTTGTGAAAAATTGTTATTGATTTCACGGCCGTAGACAACGATTGCTTATGTTCGGCTTGGCATCAGTCATAAAACCAAGCTGTGAACTGACCAAAGAGAACAGAAGTCGCGCCTGTTTTACGAGCAGAGCTTAAAACTTTTCCTAAATCGTCTTACAAATTTCAGCCGCTTAACAACTTAGCACAACACGGGGATTCTTTTTTAAGTTCTGCTGATAGTTCGGCTGCAATGTTCTATCGGAAAGACAGAAGCTTCAAGGGCTTCAAAGTCTAAACCGCTTAAGAGATTAATGTAATTTACACTAGTGTATAAACAAGTTATTCTAATTACCTCTATTGTTTATTTTAATCGAGGCAGAACTCTTGAGTTGTCTTTCGAAATATATGAATAATAAACTATACCTGTTGGCGCAGTAAAATTCTCTAAATCAAACAGACAAAATGCTCTTCATCGAAGTGATATTTTGATTGGCAATTTTAGAATATAAATTAATTTACTCAGCTGCAGAACTCTTGATATTTTTTCGAAAGAAATAGGGGCTGCTAAAATAAAAAAAATTTTATATCTGGTTGTAGTATAATAATGATAAATTTCTCAGGAACAAACTGAGCAAATATTCCTGATCTCATTGATGTCTTGTTTGTCAATTTATCTATCTAACAAAAATCTACTCTCCCACATCATTATTAAACTTTATTTGGTTAGAGTATAGAAATGTCAAATATCGCATAGTAAACTTTTTAGAAATAAACAAATATTCGTAATATCAGTTATATTTTTAGATTTAGATTTTTTTAGACAAATAAATTCACTCAGTAGCACAACTCTTGAGATAATTATCGAAAGAAATTGATCTTCTAAAATGAATAATAAACTATTTGTTGTTGAAGTATAAAAATGCCTATTTTAACTGTTAATTTGGCAATACTATAAATGGTCTCTGCCTCCCTCATTAAATAATATTAAACTATATTTATTTAGTGGTTTACAAATGCTAAATCTCGCATAGTAAAATTCTCTGTAACATACCGACAATATATTCTTGACCTCAGTGATATTTTGATTGTCAATTTGGTAATATTAATAAATTTACTCTACCCTTCTCGTTAGTATTAAGGAAACTGGTGATTTTCAGATCATTTCATTTTCCTGTTAGTTTTCCAGCTAGGCCACCGATAACTGTTAGCACTTAGCAACTTGGCAATCATTTTAAACCGGCAATTGACAGCCACTCATCAAGGGTAAATTGTAACAATGAGGGGCAAAAGAATCACTGCAATTATGAGCACAATTTTCTTGAGCTCATCTCAAGACTGAGAACAATCACCTGCCAAGGTAACCTGTTTTTTGCGCTTTAATTAATACATTTCTTTGGCAGCGCACGTCAGAGACAACGACGATTCATTTTTTATGGCTAGACGACAGGTAACGACGCAACTGCACTGAACTCTGGCTCCCCTCAAGGATACATGTTGGTCCAGAGAGTTACGCCCATAAATTAAAAGTGGCTGACCGTTATTAAAGACTGGTTTTAATGCTGCAGCGCACACGCAAGCGTTTCTCCAAATTATAGGGTACAGAAGGGAGGGAGGGGAAAACGAAGTCCTCGCAGCGGGCAGGACAATGCGTGAAGGCATTTCCTGATCGTTATCCTGGCGCTGTGACGTATGCAGGTGCAATTCGATGCAGCGTAAAGCGATTCAACGAATGGGAAAGTGTTTTTCCTGCTCTGCAATTAAGCAGACCAAACATTTTTTCCTTATTTTACTCTGTTTTTTTTTCTGTTACAACTTTTGCACGTTTTGTGCGCGGTTAACGCTTATCGCTCGCTCAACGCCCACTTTTCAAATTGGCCCAAGTGCATGGGGGCTATATAAAAGTTGCAAAATCATTTTAGAACTCAATTGCTAGCTGGCCAATTGCCAGCACAAAAAATCGAAATCCCACCAAAAATAAAAATAAAAAACTAAAATCCAATAGTGTTCGTAGGCAGCTTGAAATATTTAAAGAGTTGCCGGTCGAACGTGGCACGCATATCTCAGTCTCAGCCAAGTTGCATGTGTGTAAACGTATGTGTGTGTGTGTGTGTGTGTTGACCGCATTTGAGACCATTCCACTGATAACGGCATGAATAATGTGCCGGTGCATTACTGCATTTGTCTTGGCCCCATGGTCTTCGGCTCTTTGCCCGCGAATCGAAACCGAGAAGCGAGAATCGAGAAGCGAGAATCGAGAGACTAGAGACCTGGAGATACTGATGCGGGTCATTGGCAGAGTTTCTCACTCGCTCTCTGTGGCTTCGCCTTGGCTTTTAATTAAAAGAAACTTCAGTTTAGATAAGCCCGACTAGATAGAGTGGCCCAAAACACTGACAGCATCGACAATTTCAAGTTGATTGGGTTGGGGGCATATATTTAATAAACTCACTTGTGTGTTATCATTGAAATACGACCATGATTTACCCAAATTCAGTTAGTGGGGACGCAAAGCGACATTAATAATGTGATTGTTGATATCGAAAACAGGTTGTTCTATCTGCCGCTGAACATGAGCTTTCCATATTAAATTTATGTTGGGCCGCTTGAATTGTTACACATAGAAGGTAGCAATCAGATGTGATCGCTATAGATGCAGCAGGCACTTTACAACAACTGTGGAAGACATGTGCAGTTCAAATGGAAGACTATTTCGGGCTTTAGACAATTCAATAAATATTTTAAAAATAAATATAGGTGAATAAAAATAAATAAATAAACAAATAAATCTAATATATAAGTAAATGAAAAGTAAAAAATAATTAAAAACAAATATTAACTGTGGATGTCGTGTGAAGTTCTAATGCAAACAATATTAAGCTATAGAGTATTCAATAATTATTTAAAAAATAAATATGTAATTAAAAGGAATACGTAAATAAATAAGCAAATCAATAAATATATAAATATGTAATTAAAAGGAATACGTAAATAAATAAGCAAATCAATAAATATATAAATATTCAAATAGTATTTGAAAACAATTACAAACAAATAGTAACAGTAGTAGTTCGAATAGAAAACAATATTACGCTATGGAGTATTCAATTAATGTTTACAAAAAATAAATATATAAATAAAATTAAATAAACAAAATAATAAATAACCAAAATATAAAATTATTTTAAAATAAATAAAACTTAAATAATAATTATAAATGTATACAATAAAAAATGTTAAAAAACTAAAGTATTTATTTATTTCAAATGTCCAATAAAAATTCCAATAATTATTCACTTGACGTTAGATACGCCCACATACACAGACAATTCGGGGAACTTTGCAAATTTCTGGGACTAAATATTTGTTAGAAACAGTTTTCCACCTGCTGGGCCCGAAATAACTGCAATTATACTAATTGAATGGCGAGTATTTGAATTTCAAATCACATGAAACATCTTTCGGCAATCATTTTTGATGGATGATGATTCTCAAAAACGGCTGCACGTCCAACAATGTCAAAGGATAACCAACAAGACGTAGAGTAATGCTCACATATATCAGGAGAACAACTACAACCACATCAATATCTGAAAATAACGAAACAAAAAATCAACAAATATCGTTCTGTCTGGTCCAAGAAGAAAGACAGACAAAGGCACTGAACAAACGAACAAAATCCAGGTGCATTTACAAATTTGACGCCGCTGGCTTTCAAAGGCAAAACAGGCCGAATGAAAGAATGAAACAAAAGGTAGAGAAAGATGCACATTGCCAGATAAAATGATGATGATGATGATGATGATGTTGCTGTTGGTCGACCACGAATGTGGTTCCAGAATGCACCTTGCAGCCCATAACCAGTCCGAATACCACTGCAACAGAGTATCAGAACCCGAACCAGAACCTGGCTAATGATTTCAAATGCTAATCGCACGCAAAGGCAGAGAGATAGCCATACATCAGGACAAGGGCACGCGTATTATACCTGCATGAAAAGTTATTGGGCATAGGGGAAGGCAAAGGTATATGTAGGTATAAGATACAGTTGCCTGTCGCGGCGATACTTCGCTCGAAAGGATGCAGGTGGAAACTGATTTTTGAGAAATAAAAGAGAATGTAAAAAGAGGTTCTATTGTGTACGTGTGAGGCGTGTATAAGGCGGTGTTATAAGGGCGCCAGAAGCAAGTCTTGGCCAGCGACGATCCGGGTATTATCTTTGGCGAATTTGAGCACTTTGACTTTGCTTACTTTGTGAATAATCCAAAATACCTATACATTTTTTGAAGAGTATTTTCGGTTTGCTATGTTGAAATTTTATGTTAGTTTCTATTAACCACATTCTGAGAATTTCCTTTTAAAACTTTTAAATAAAAAATGTTTCTATATTTTGTGTTATAAATAATATTTTTTTAATAAAAATAATTTTGTATTTAATTTTCTTTTTTTGACTAAGTATATTTATGTATCTCAGTATTCCGATAAAAATAAATTCAAGCAAATATTTAAAGCCTTTTGAAATAATTTCGTTTATATTTTTTGGATACTTCCAACTTCGCAACTTTAATCATTTTCGTATTTAATTTTCCCCGTTTGACTTTTTGAGCATGTTTAAACTGTCTTATGTTTCAATTGCAGCTTTCTGCGTGCTGTTTGAATGCGAGTTGTGTGAATTTATGCATAAAATATGAATATGTCTACGCGAAAAGTTTATTGAAAAAAGTATCTCCATTACCTCCCACATCACTTGCAGTTCTCGCTTCTCACTTTACGCTTCTCAATTCGCATTTTTCCTCCGCGTACGTTATAAATCATGTAAAGTTTTTGCTAACTTTACGCAGTCGCAGCATAAGTTTTATGTCATCAAGTTTGGCAAGTCCCGGCCAAGTAAAGACTTTCAACTTGAATTTTGGAAGCGATCATAGTTCAATGAGCAAATTGCACGTTGATTTGTTAGACTTGAATGCATGCGACTTTGAGCTCTCTCTCTCTCTCTCTCTCGCTTATTTGCCTTGGCTTTGGAGTTCTCACATTTTGAAATTTTCGTTGCTAAAGTTCTTAATTTTTGTTCTTTCCTCCGATGCTGGTTGACTGGTTGGGCTTTTGTGCCGTGTGATTAATGAGCTAAGACCGCTAAAAAGTTTTACCTTAAGCGCATAAAATGCAATGCAGCAAAAAGAAGTCGCCAACTTTTTTCTTACATCCCGTTGAGTGTTATTAAAACCAACGATGCGTTGTCTAAAAGCTCTTCCCCGAAAAATATAATTAAGCAGGGCAAGCCAAACGATTCTAAAGAAGTTCAATAAGAAATCAAATTTAATAGGCTTCTGCATTTGAAAACGAAAGCCTCGCGTGACAAATGTCATTTGACTTTGAATTCCCTCAAATGCCAAAGACCACTCCAAATGCCGTTGCCAACCAAGTATTGGTTGGAGTTTTATGCTTGGCTATGGATATGCTATAAATCGAATATGCTCCCCACTGTGGATAACGTATAATTTTCCAGCACGCAGCTCTTTGGGCCGTCATAATCGGCGGTGAGAAGTACACAAGCGACTGACAATTGTTTGTAATTATGGGTTTTAGAGAAAAGAAATCAAATAGCATTTCATGGCATTTAAATGTAATTTGAGTTTGATTCGCCTGGCCCCAGAACCATGATTAACTATCTCTGTGTGTGCTTTAGTATTTTTGTTTTTTTTTGTACTGAACCTTTTGCTGAAGTACTATTTATGCCCTGCTCTGCTTGAGTAAATTGAGGAAAATTGCTGAAATTTGTTGGCAATGCAGAACTTTATGGAAAAAAGACCAGCTATTGATCGGCTTGTTGGGCTCAGGAATTTTCGTGTAGCAAGTCATTATAATTATATTGAAAGTCAATGCGAAAGGTCAAGAACTTCTTTGCATGTTATATTGACTTTAAGACAAGCTCGGACAGCATGCTAAAATATATGTAACTGTAAATGTCAGCAAAAATCACTTATCATTATTATAATGCTGCACTTAAATTTAGATAGTATTTGTAAATTATTTAATGTGATGAGTTTTAGCTTAAGTGACATTAGAATTGGTAAAATAATAAAAATTATAACAGAAATATCATTCAATATAATTATCATTATAAAGTTAATCGGTATCTGATAGAACAAAATTATTTGTGCAATTTTTTTTTTTCATAAATTTGTTAAATCCTAATGGTGTAGTGATTGTCGCGCTAATTAATAAGTATTTGTTCATGTATGGACATTCTTAAAATATATACACAATAATTTATTGATTAATGAGAAGGCTTTAATTTAAATTACTTTTTTTTCAAAATATTTGTGGTTAAGACTAAGTAATATCATATATTGTTTTAACTTAATACTTTAAAATTTGGGTTAGCACTTAAAGTAATTTAGAACTATTTAAATTTATGTAACAATGTAGAAATCGTCAATGTGTATATTTCAGTTATGCAAATTTCATAATTTATTGAAGTAACTTGAAGTTTCTTTAAATATATGTTTTAATTGATTGGTGAATAGGCTTTACTTTAAATTACTTAATTTTTCAATTATTTGAGAGTAAGATTAAATGAAATAATATGATATTCAAACTTAATTTATCTAAATTTTGATTTGCATTTAAAGTGCATTTAAGCAATTTAAGTATATGCATTGCAATGTGAATATTTAAGTTATGAAAATGTAATATTTGATTGCAGTAAATTAAAGAAAATATTTTCCTCGCTTCATTGGAGAATTGATTTGAATTATGCTTCAAATGAAAATCATGCGCCCGTTGATTAACTTTTAACAATATACAGGTATTTTAATTGGGTACAAACTGAGTGCTGAGCTGAGCTATATTTTTAGACAAATTGCTTGGCTACGCATCAATTTAGTTGGTAGATCTTGTAAGCAGCTAAAGTGAATTTAAAGATGGAGCGTACCTTTCGGGTTTGGCAGCTGCTGGTGAAATTGGCAGCACTTCCTGCTAATGGCAACAAACTACGTAATAATAATTGTCAATTGCCGACACGTACGATGATTACACATGTTCAAATGGCAGCTGGCAGTGCAACCAGGCAGAGCCAACATCGTTGGCGCTGAGGAGGCGACACCAGACCCGACCAGACCAGACCCGACCAGACGGGAGGAGAGCAGCAAACTAATGTAATATATGTAATATGTGAGACAGGCCCTAAGTAGCCTTAAGGCAGGATAACAGGCATTATATGTGACACAGACACACACACACACACACACACTCACTTACACTCCCATATGGGAGTGTCAGCGCTACATGTTGTCGTAATCCTCAATTAAATTTTATTCTAAAGCAATTTCCAAAAGTAGTTTTTCTTTTGCAAAAGATAAGCAAACAGTGGCAAAAAAAAAAGAGAAAATTTCTAATGGCATTTTGGGTATTCGAATTGGTATTCGTTGCCGATTTTTGGTTATTGTTAAAATTGTCAGGGGCATGCTGTAAATAGCCCCGTAAACATGAGGATTAGCCCAAGCATTTGGCTTTGTATGTTTGCCGCTGAGTCCTGGCTAAAAGTGTCACTCACTCGAAGACAAATATTGCAAGACAAGGAAGCGGAAATGTCGCAAGATTGGCCAAGACCAACAACAACAACCAGCTGGACAATGTAAGGAAGTGGGTAAGAGCCCAAAAATCTCAGCCTGTGTATGTAATCCTTGCCTGGTTTCGTCTTGGCCATTGTGCCAATATTTATGTGTCATTCACAATTGTATGCATGACATTGATGGCTGACAGCCACAATAACTGAAGCAACAAAAGGCAACAAATCCAATTGCCCAGCTGTTTCGGTCCTTCCTTTCTGCTCTAAGTAAATATGAAACAAATGTGTACGGTGACTTTGCTGCTTGTATTTCCTGGCTATCCTCGGGGAGTATATTCCATTCCCATTCCCATTCCCTTTGCCAGTAGCTCCCCCGGCGATCGGATGCTGAAAAATTGTCATGAAATTGGGCAACAATGAGCCATGCACTGTCATGCGATTGCGATTGCAATTGCGATTGCGATTGCAATTGCGATTGCTCTAGGATTTGCCATACAAAACCTATTTTGTGGCACGGTATTCGGTTAGATGTTACCACCTTTCAACGATCTGCAGGCTACAGGTAGCAACATCTAATAAGCGTGTCTAATGTCTTGCGGAAGGCTTTTGTAAACGCAAGACAGGAAGTGGACAACCCTAAGAACTAATCGTAGAGGCGGAACTGTAAAGAGACAAGTTGCCAGCTGAATAAGATGACATAAATCATAGTTTGGTTACTAAGCAAAAACAAATTTTTGTAAATTCACAATTTAAATTAAAATGTTGAATTAATTTTTATTAAATATATTTTGCAGCCGAAATACATTGATTATTGACAAAAATTTCACCTGGAACAAGAAAATTTACCAGAGTCAATAGTCTTTTTAAAAATATAAATTCACTTTGAATTGAAAACACGTCTCTTGAGCAACTAGAGCAAACTGTAAAGAATATCGAACTATTTTTTTGGTTTTTGTTTTCTAAAACATACTTTATGGCCATAATTTTGCTTTATGCGGATGTGAACGGGAAGAGCACATGGTCACAACCTTCGAGTGTCAAAATGCAGTGAGTGAAATTTGTGTTGACTCTGCGACAAATCGTTGCCAATTCGAGCGTCACCCCACTGGCAAACATGGTCAAAAGGCAAAAAGGCGAAAAGAGAAAAAATCTGAGCGTCTCATAGTTGCAATTGGACTGGACCCATTTCATTGACGTTAATAAATGACCGGAAGGACATTGTATGGCATTGCCATGGCGTGGCAATAAACAAACGAACAGCAACAGCAGCACCGTCAAATCGGCAAAAACAAAAACGAAAAAAAAGAGAGACTGTCCTGGACTCTCTCTCTCTCGTATATTGCAGGCGATGGACCAGGTCCTGTTGCATTTTTGGTCAGCCGGAAGTTTACTGCAGCGTCGCACCCTTTTTGCCTTGGCTCGCTTGGTTCCTTCTTTTTTTCTGCTTTTGTTTGCTTATTTCTGTTCGTCCTTTTACTGTACAGGAATTTTATTTGTTGGCGAATTTTTCACAGACTTGCGCGCAGCAGCAGCAGCTGGCAAGGATGTGCCAGGATGAGAGTGTGGGAACTAAATCTTTGACTCACTAAAATCAATCGTAGTTAGCACAAAAGTCGGAAGTGCTCCTGCACTTGTGCAAAATTGTGCAATGACTAATTGCTCGATGCTTACTCAAGGATCTCCAGACATTGGCTGTGGGAACTGTTGAAATATGAATAGACATATTACACTGAAAGAGTGGCTGGAAATTTAGCTGCTCTTTAAAATTGGATTGAAACTCAATTTAATAGAAATAACTTTGGCTGTTATAAATGCGGCAAAAAAAAAAAAGAATTTTAGAGTACTTTTAATATTCAATTATAATGTATTATTTGTAAAATTTAAACCATTTCTTTACAAAGTAATACAAATTAATAATTTGATAAAGTTTCACTTAAAATTGCATTTATTGATATTAAAGTAACTAAAAATAATATTTACTATGAAAATTTCGGGAAGTGAAAAAGTTAATTTTATAAATTCATTTAAAAAATTGTCTTCTTTTATTTGACTTGATTTAAATTGTATTAAAAATATATGATACATTCAATAATAATAAAAATAATTATGACTAATCTGTTGAAGGGCAAGCTTTCATAATACTTCTTAGAGTTCACTGACTAAATCGCTGCGCAGTTTGTTAATAGCCAAGTATTGTAATGTGGTCAACTTCTGTTCTGGCCAACTGTGAACTGATGGCTACCGTGTTGTAAAGTTAGCTTTGGGCTAATACCCTCATAATTTATATTTAATGATGCACTTTTCCTGCCTTTAATTGACATTTAAATTGTCTGCACAAGTCGAATTATATGATAAGCTGATTGACGTGCCCAACAAACAAAAAAGAAGAACGATTCTATGAGACTGCTTAGCTCTCAGTTAGCTGCCTCATTTTATTAATTGATGATTGCCAGCCAGCCAGTCAGTCAGTCAGTCAGAAGCAACATTTATCCATCCACGTCTAGAGTCTAGACAATGATGACAACATTTGCTGCAGGTCAAAGAATAAATGAAAATACACACATCTAGAGTCGTATAAGCCGTAGTAGAATGCTTAACCCTGGAATGCTTTTAATTTGTACTGTGCTGAACCGATGAAATCATAAATCAAAATGAGCCGAGCCCGGGCAGGTTGTGTGTGTGTGTTGTGTGTATGGAAGACAAGTGCCGCTGTGGCATCTCCATCTGATAACGAGCATTTTGTATCTGACGGATCGTTCGGCTAATCGAACATATCACTGAGCTCGAACTTGGAGCATCGGGCATCGTCCGCATAAATTACACAAATTGCATTTCCATGTCTCCAGAGTTCTGATGGATCATCGCCCGCGTCGTCGTCGACGGAGTCGTCGTTTCTCGATGCTCATCAGCATAATCGTTAAAATAACAGCGCAATGCACTTCGATTTCGTTGACGACGAAGAGTGGCTACCGTTGATGGTGCTGCTGTTGCTGCTGCTGATGACGGTACCCCCAGGACCTGGACCCAGACCCAACCTCGACCACCGTCAGCCGTCTATGGCCCGCGGCTTGGGCCAAAGGCAAAGGGAGTGAGAGAGAAAAAACAAAACTGGGCGCCGCGTGGTTTTGGCCAGCATTGCGTTGGCCGTTGTTTATTGTGTCGGTAAATTCGGAGGCATGTTTAAACAGCGAAATGAACTTGTGGATAAACACCATTATGGTTATTTGGCATCCACTTTGGATGCCACTACGCGTATTTGTTTGCCCACCAGCTGCACTCGCAGCAACGCGAAGCTGGACAAACATTTTTGGACCTACTCTTGAAACAGACTCAACGCCCCAACAGCATCCCCAGCTTCCAGTTCCCAGCTCCCAGAGCCAGAGCATCTTTTCAGATAATCTACGAGACTACAGCTGAGTCTGTGGGCGTCTTGTTTGAGGTTGATTTAGTTATTTAATGCAAAATTGACATGAGTACTATGTATGTTGACTGCGAACTCTCTCTCTTGGTCTGCCTCTCGAGTGGCAGCATCTTCAAAAAGTGCAGCACTTGTCGCACATTCGACTTCGAGCTGAATGTGAATGTGAATGTGTCATGTGATTTTAGCCTGTGAATTGGCCAAGAGATTGCTGTTTGTTGTGGGATTAGTCAGGGCTTTTAATGCATTAGCCAATGCAATTAAAGAATTCAGTGTATACGAAGATCTAAGAGTCATGGGATTTCTCCTAGTTTGTCACACAAATGTTGAGTGATTTTTCACAGCTTGCTAAACAATTTTAAAGGCAACTCAGTTATTTTGAACTAAAATCAATTGCATCTAAATAAAGTCAGTTCACATTAAATGCCGCAAATTGTGGCTAAACAATATGTTATTTATAAATTAGAAATTTATATTTACACAATAATTAGGAAATAAATTATGCAACACATTGTTTGTAAATCAATTAATTAGCGATAATTCCCATTCAATTTTAATTAAATAATCCTCCAAACAAAAGCTGATTGTGGCAGTATTTAACTAATTTTATTACCTGCATAAGCTTTAAAGAACGCTAATCAATAAAATGCTAACATAAATATGATTTAATGCATAACAAATTCCAGCTGTTATATAATTATTTATTACTGCAATCTATATACTTTAAAATAAAACTACATAAAATATGAGTTAGTTTAATTTATTTTAAATTTTCAAGCAGTCAAATAATTTGTTTAATTTAATTTAAGTGACTTTCTATTCTTCAAATATAATTTCGGTTTTTTCAATTCTTAAAATTAAATTCGATTGAAATTTAGTGAGTTTGCATTCGCTCTATTAATTGCCGTCTTATTGTGGAATGCCACACACACAGATTCACACACAAGGTGTTAAAGCACCTGGAGCGAATTATATAGCGGTAGAGCGATAGAGAGATGTGCACAGATATCGAGAGAGACGTGAAGATAAAGAGTCGCAGACAATGCAAAAGGCATTGTGAAGAGCGCACAAAGGGCAACTTACAGCGAAGGATAATACGAGGATAATTTATTAGCTATTGACCAGCATCCAATGCATCCAGAGTGGAGAAGGATATATATGAATGTGTGTGTGTGTGTGTGTGTGTGGATGACGTGTGCAAGCGCGGAATGACAACTGCAGAAGTGTGTGCAGCTGAGGATGCTTGCGGATAAGGATGCGAGTGCAATGACAGCGATGCGGGCTGCAGAGCAGCTCAACAACAAAAGGGACAAGCAAAATGTTTAAACTAAACACAAAGGCGACCATAATACAATCATAATTGCATTTTTACAACGTATGTCCATCCAAGGATACAGCGAACGCACACAAGGCGTTTTTATTGGCAGTTCACACCAAGGACATGGCCAAGTCAAAGGCAGCAAAAATACAAATAAACAACAGCAACGGCAAGAAGCAAAATTAAATTTTTATCTAATGCTGCACACAGCAGGACACAGTACTTTGGGTGTTTGGTGTTGTTTTTGGCGATATGAGTCAAAGGACCTTCTCGGGAATCGTGCATGGATGGCACACACTTTGTCAGTTTTCACACCAAAACACACACAGGCGACGATGTCCTTGAGTCGGGCGAGCATTAATTTGACTTATCCCAGCTGAGCAAGTAGCGCTGGCCAAGGACACGCACTCAGCTGGAAAAGTGCAATTAATGCCAAACAATGGCAACTTTCAGGACACACACAAACAGAAACACAAGCAGAAAATACACGCGACCAATAATGGCCCAAGGATGGCCGGTCCTTGCGCATAATTAGCCAAAAATGGGTTGGACAAATAAGCCGAATGCGTGAGTGCGTCCTTGGACGAGTCAAGGCCTAATTACAACCTTGAGCGCATCCTGCTCGTTATCCTTCGCTGCTTGACTTGGCCCGTTTGCTCTCAACACGCGTCGCGCATGCGCAAAGCAACTAGGAAGCAAGGATCCTCGGGCGTGTGCTGATAATAAACTCATAACGACACAGCTTCAAGGCTGCAGCAAAGATCCTTGAAACTTGCAGTACTTTTATGCTGATATCTTAATGTGTTTTTTGTTGAATGCAAAATAGAGTCGTTATAGACTGCGCTAAGGTTAAAAGCCCGCGGGGTTCGAGGGAAAATCGTAGAATTATCTATAGCAGCAAGTACATTGAGTAACTTTTCAAGGCTAGATAAAATATTTGTTTGAGTGAAATTTTACTGCTTGGAATTTCCATTCGAATATGTGAATTAAAGTTAAGGCACGTGGTCCTCTCAAATGGAATTCAAAGTAAGCTTGTAAAAGAATAAAATACTGTGAAAAGTCATTGAGAAAACGTTGTGAATAATAAATGAATATATTTGAATGAATATGTCAAATTTCACACACAAAAAATATTTGAAAATATTCTTAACAATCTTCACACATTTGGCGCTATTATTTGGATAATTTCACACATTTACTGAAGAACAAAACAAATTTATTGCAAACTATTTTTGTAGTTTTCAAAATGGTTTTTTATGACTGTTCAATTTTGCCTATAGTTCGAAGTGAATTCCCGATTGAATAAGTTCTCAAATTTCTCACAGAGCTTAACTACCACATGCATTATAATCGGCTGTGGCAGTTGCATTTCCCCAGTCACCCATAAATCAAAATATTTCAACATTCTGCCAAACCCATAAACGACCCACCCAGAAATGTTATACCCAAATCCAAGCGAACGCCCGATAATTATGTAGAACGTCTCTAATGATAATTACTTGATTTGCACAACGTGTGTTGATGTTTTCATAATGGATGCGAGTATTTTCCTAGCATAAATTACACATTCATAATGGACGCGCAAAAGGGTCGCCATGTGGCACACAAATGTTGCACGAGGCAAAGTCGAGTGGCAGATAAAGTGGCAGATTGATCAGAGAACAGAGCGCAGAGAACACCAAGCGGAATTAACACATTTGCGTGTGCCTGGGCCAAAAAAAGGATAATGATAATGATGCTGCTGGGGTGACTGTCAGCGAGCGAGGGATAAGCTAGGGGTGGCGATTCCATTCCTGTTGCCCCTCCCTGGTTGTGCCACAGCAGCAGCTGCTACTGCGCAGTTATTGAGGCAAACGGTGGCGCATGCGTCAAACTGCATTAAATGCGCTTAAATAATTTTCACTTTTCAGTTCAGTTTTCATTACGCTGCGCACATTATAAATTGCGTATCGATTTTCCCTGAAGTGAGTACTCCAAAAATGCCCGTTCGACATTTAATGTGTCCCGCATGGAGGCACTTATCGATGGCTGAGTATGGTCAGTTTTTGAAGTGCATTTGAGCAAATTTATGAGTTCCCCTGCTGGCAACAATGGTGCAGTAAAGCATTAGCCCCGTCGATATTTCCAGCGTTTGCAATAATTTCACTTTTAATATCCCAAAAATGTCGTGCACTTTAGCTG
The DNA here is from genome assembly GCA_035045625.1 of Drosophila formosana. Lineage (NCBI taxonomy): Eukaryota > Metazoa > Arthropoda > Insecta > Diptera > Drosophilidae > Drosophila > Drosophila formosana. The sequence continues at coordinate 20,646,705 of JAWNOW010000232.1, forward strand.
TATTGCTTTGCCAATAATGGGGGTTGATTGTCTGGATGTCACGGAGACAGAGGGTCAGTTGTGCTTCGATTTGCTCGATTTGTTTAGCATTTCCTTTTACAAAATTGATGCAGCATTTCCATTAAATAAATTTGTATTCTTTATTATACAGATATCCTGCTACAAATAGGAGAGTCAAACAAATGATTATTAAAATTTGTATATAACATGTTATATATAAAACTTGGGTTTTTAAATTTATATCATTAGGATGACACGGTGACAGAATTCCAATTTAGTCGATTTGTTTAGCATTTCATTCTACATATTTGGTGCAGCATTTCCATTAAATAATTTGTATACTTTATTGTACACTTGAAGGCAGATATCCTGCTGCAAATAACTAGTGTCGAAAAAATGTGTATTTACAATTTTATTTGTAAAGCTTAGGTTCTAATATTTATTTCATAAGGATGATGCGATTTATTTAGCATTTCCTTTTACAAAGTTGTTGCAGCATTTCAATAATTTGTATATTTATCCTAGAGTCAGAAAGAATAATATTGAATATGTGTAATTTACTTATTAATTATGTTTTAATAAATTCTGAATGCTAAATGTTTATCAGCATCAAAGCATTACTGTTCTTTGATTTCTATCCTACTCGTTGCATTATTGAGTTCAGTTCAAATCGGGTGCCATATTTTCTTTATATCGTATTTTATTATATATTTCAAATCATTTTTCTTACAATATTTTATATGTGTAACATTTTAACATTTATTAAAAATGTACCATTTTCAATATATCGAAAACAAGCGAAAATAATATATGCTACAAAATGGAAATTTTACAGGAACTCTTTCTTGTAGTTCATTTTATTTGGCTTCTTTGTTAAGCTGATATCTGTGATATTTTTGGTGTAAATACGTTTACAAATTGTCAACTATATTGGGTTTCGATTGAATAACATTATTGTTTGTTGCTTTCCCTTCTACAATTCCGACTTACACTCACATTAAAAGCAATGCCAAGCTAAGCAGCGCTGAGTTCAGTAGATTATGGCATTGATTTAACAATTTTTAATTACTTAACTCTGCTCAAATCGTTTACAATCCCCTCAACAGCAATCTGCGACTTAACAAGCGTTGCCAACACCTTTCGCATTCCGCTGACTTTTTCGAACTATTCGCCAACATGTTGTGAACTCGGCATTAACTCTTCGCCATGTTGTGCTGAGAGCCGGAGTCGTAGACGAGGCGGAGACTATCAACAAAGGCTAAAAACTACTAAGACCTAAGCTTACTTAATGTGACCACTTTGAGCGGTGTCAACAGCGCGTTGCAGCAACGGGCCAGAAGAGTCAGCGTCGACGGAGCCCGGCAAATGCTGCTACTTACCAACAGTGATGGAGATGGAGATGGAGACGGAGACGGAGACGGAGACGGAGACGGGGGATGGGGATGGGACTGTGGCGTAATCGGCTTAGAGCAATAAATTTTTCATAGCACGGCCGTGGACGCGCGACGCTGCCGCGTTTCGTGGCAACTAAGTTGACAAAATGACCAACAAAATGCAACGTTTTCCAGCAAATGGATCTGCTGGCAACAGTTGCCGCCGCATGTTGCAGCCCCTATTTTTTTTCGCCGCTTCCTATTTCTATTTTCCAATATACCTTTTTTCGTTTTCTTTTTTTTTTCAATTTACTACAATGATTAATCACCGATTGCGAGCCAGGAACGCGCCCATTTTATGTGCCGTTTTTTGTTGCACACATCCGGACATCCTTGCCGGGTTGTCAAACACAATGCAATATAATATTTGTCATAGTTCATAATTTAGATATTTTTGCCCCCGCTGTTCGCTACAAAATTTGCTACACTTTGCAAAAAAATAAGGCTGGCAGACATCGAGAAACTAAATAAACGAGGAAGTGCATATGTTGCGGGCAGTTCAAGTGCATATTTTGGGGGTTGTGTTTGTTTTTGTATACGCTGTAATGTTGTTGTTGTTTTTCCAACCATTCTGTGCTCTTATTTTTTTTTTTGTGGGCTGTCATGATACCCTTGTTTGTTTGTTTAGTGTAGTTATCGAAGGGTCTCTAGCTGTACTTGATTCTGGGGTTGATTTCGAAGGACTCAGCTGCACTAGTCCTAGTTTATATAATATAGTGCTGGTAGGTCAGGTTAGTAGGTGTTGACGTGCTTGCGGTTGCAGAGGGTGCTTAACCGAAAAAGGGTTGGTGCAGGACAAAAGGATTACCGACCAAAATGCATTCTGAATGACATTCGCATTGTACTCCAAGTTGAGTCATTACATTATCATTGTACATGCAATCTAAATCTAACAATCTTAAATAAAATTATATTTGAGAGACCACGATAAACGATATCTGAAAGACTTGTATTTTAAATTAAATCTAATAATCTTAAATTAAATTTGTGAAATCCAGAAAATGTATCTTTAAATATGTATTTTTTTTGTGATATATTTAAGTTCTTAAATTAACATAATTATAAATAAAATACAATCTAAATTGAGTATTTGTTAATTAAAATAAATTTGAGAAATCAGAAAAACTCCCTTTTTTATATATTAAATACTATTTTTCAATTTGTTTGTTTTGGGGAAAAGTTAATTCGTTATACATACAATCTAAATCTAGCCATCTTAGATTGAATTAAAGTTGAGAGATCAGGAACAGCAAAACAATAATTAAAAAATTTATTATATCTAAAAATCCATATTTAAATTAAATTTGAGAGATCAGGAACAGCAAAACAGTATTTTTCATTCAGACAGTCTAAATCCATTTATCCCTAACTAACTTGAGGCAGAAACAGCCTAAACAATATGTGAAAAAGTGTTAACAAAATACACTAAAATTTGTATTATAATTGTTTCCTTGTGACACTTTTAGAATAATATAAAAAAATACAGCAATCTAAAATTAAATATACAAAAATATATTAAGAGATCAGAAACAGCAAAAGCAATATGCGAAAAGCTGTCAAATAAATTTATCAAAATATTTTGTATTATTGTTTCTTTGTGATATACTAGGAGAATACTATAAAAATAAGTCAAGCAATCTATAATTTTATTTATTTTTTTTAATTTGAGACAGACAGAAACAATAAGCGAAAGCAATATGCGAAAAACTGTCAAATAAATATATGAAAATACTTGTTATTATTGCTTATTGTAATCAACTTTGAGAATAATATGAAACGAAATGATTTGCATAGAATTGCTCCATGACAGTTGCAGCTTGTGTTAATTGAAATTCTTTTGGTTTCCGCCGCACGCAAATAACACATTTTTATTGTTCTTTGTTATATAGTATGTACAAAGGAAATCACATTTTGCGAGTGTGACACAATAATTGTTGACACTTTCTTCATCAGCCTATGCTAATTCTCATTTCAACTGCCATAGGAAACACACAATGAACACCAACAAATTGAAGAAGTAGGTGTGATTAGAGAATGCCCAGGGCAGGGAAACTTCTTTGATGTCGATGCTGGTGCCGCGGTCAAATGTCACAACACCTACGCTCGACATTCAGAACATTGTGAATTTTTCGGCAGCCGACAAACAAAGACAAACAGAAGGAAAATTCGAGAGTATGCAAAGAGCATGACAGTTAAATGAAAGCAAAATAATACGAGCATGTGAGGCCTCTGAGCAGCAGTAGAAAAAACGTTGCTGATTTTGACAACTTAAGTTGCCAGTAGGAGTTTCTCGAGAGCTCGTCGAGGGAGGAGGCGAGTAGGGACCAGGAACATGACAAACGCCTCAAGTGCTGCACACGATGGAAAAGATTGAGCTGGCTGGAGAGATGTGGCCACAATTCTCTTGTATACACATTTTTGTTGTTGTTTATTTATATTGCGTGCCAGTCGGCAATTGGCTCTGCTGCCGCTGCTGCTCAGAGGCGACAGTCCCTGAGCGCTTCGAGTTATCCTTAAAGGATCAAAGTTGAAATTCATACATACGAATGTCACACCTACAGGATTATGTAGAACAAAACAAATGCTGGCATTGACTTGAGGAATTCTCTCCTTTTTTTTTTTGCTTTTCTTTTTACATGTGTCATATCCACACACTCACACTCATGCACACGCTCCGAAATTGTTAACAAGATTATGTTTTGGCTGGCAACAACAACAACAGCAACGAAATGAAGCAAAATTTTGCTTCTTCATTCTTCGTTGCGGCTGCTGTTTTTTTATGCCACTTTTTTGGCAACGGTTTTCAATGTCATGTTTGTGGCATGTTTTCGATGTTTTTATTTTCCTGTGTGTGTGTGTTTTTTTGTTTTGTTAATTTCTTGTTGTTAGTGGCGAATATTACGACATGTAGCATTTATGCGCATGCCTTGCTTCGAGCAAATCTCCCTCGCCCAGCAGCCCGGCGACGTGTTTTGTCACATTTGCCACATCGACACAAAGGGCGACGGTGTCAAAAAGTTGGGCAAAAGTGAAACTTTTCGGCTTTTTTGCAGCGCTTTTTAAAGCATACTTGAAGGCGGCGACAAAGTTTATTGCCGCTGGGACTGCTGTTCTTGTCGAAATAAAAAACATAAAAACATTATATTGCCGTTTTTGTGTTTTTGTAGGCACTGTATTGTTTCGTCCACATTCGTTATCACATCTATACCCAGCACAAAAGGGGTCTTGAAGGTGTTCAGTTTTTGTAACATGTAGTTTACTCTTGATGGATTTATTATGTAAAACCTCTAAAAAAAAATAAGGAGTATAATTTCTGTAAAATCGGAAAACTGCTCATCTTAGATTATTATATAGTTGTGTTCTAAGATTTTCTTGCTTGGAACTCAAAAGCTTAGACCTTTGTCCAAATGTGAAACATTGTGACTTTGTTTGTAATTTTAATTATTTTGAAGCAATGTTATTAAAATAAAACTATTGAAAGGATTATTGAAACTTACTCTTCTCAGTGTTCATATAAAATATCCTCTATAAACTCAAATTACAGCAAAAAGTATTTTATTATATTTTTGTAATATTTTGAAAATTAAATTTTCTGCTTTGCTCCTCCATCTCCCACTTTATATCGGCACCCTTTGCGAATAAATATAAAATTGTATTTTTATTTACATTAAATAAGTGGTCAGTCCAGCCGCCCACTTTATTGCCTGCTGTTCGTTAAAATCTTTTGAAAGCCCATTTTATGTCTTCGTCATAATTAATATTTTCATTTAATTAGCTAAGGCCTCGTCGACGTCGTCGTTGTCATCATCGTCAGGCCTTGTCAACAGTTCAGCAAAGCTAAACTAAACATCAAGTGCTTATAGGAACTACTGCTGGCCTAGTTTTTCGGACACTACACTGACGGGCTGGCAGGCGGACCAGGAGGATGTATCCCAAAGATACACAGCTCTATTCACAATGAATAGCAGCTGAATTGGGAGTTGTGCCAAAAATAAAAAAAATAAAAATGTAAAAGACGGAAAGTGCGCTGTGCAAACGACAGAAAACTACTGCTAATTATGTGTATTTTAACTTTTGGGCATAGCATCTTTAGTAGATGAAATGAAAAGACTTAGTGCCCAGTCTGAGGACTACGACGACAACGTCGACAACGACGAGCTGCATAATTAAAAACTTTACATTTTGCTATTTAAGTTGCCGTGTGCAAAGAATCAGAGATGCGAGTACAACATCATCTTTTTTTTTTTTTATTGTTATGCGCCAGACCCTTTGTATGCCTTACATACATATTTCGCGAAGGAACTGCGAAGGAGTTGCTCTCAGTGGCGGCATCTTTAAGTTCGCACAGAGCGAGGAGCGGATAAATAATGGCCAAGAAGCGACGGCGAGGCCACAAAGGACCTTTTAACGTTGGCGCTGCACAGACAAATGCAGGAAACAGGATATTGGATCATTTAGCATTAAGGCAGCGCCTCAATTCGCATTGGATCTCGCCGGGCACAAGCTCCACACAATGCGAAACAAGTTAAGCGCAGCGCGAACAATAAAATGGTAGCGACGACAACGCAAGGACGACAAGGACGACGAGGACGACGAGAGAGGGACGCAAACGCTGCGTTACGCTTTAATAACTTGCCGCAGGATTAAGTCCTGTGCAATGAGATGATAATGCCGACCAAGGCTTTGGCGCCACAGGAGGGCGCGCCTCGAACATTTTGTAGGCGGTTTTGCGGTTTTTGGATAATGTTGATTATGCTCGGGTGCCCATAAAAGTGTATCCCCAACAACAACAACACAAATTATATTACAAAATGATTTCACAGACTCCCGCCCCACTCCCCCAATCATGGCGTGTCAACCACCTACTGCATATTTGTCGTATCGTAAATATAAACATCATCAACGCATCATGAAAATAATTTTGGCCTGGGTTTTGTTTTTTTTCCCCGTCGTTTTTGTCGGCTCATCCAAGGATTTTTCTGCGGCTCGGCGAAGCTTATTATTTCTTTTATTTACATAATATATATTTATATATATGCATGTACGTTTGTAGATATGTGTATGTGGATGTGTCAGTTTGTAGGTTGACTCTGTTCTGGTTGCTCAGCTTCGACACTCTTGTGTGCAATTTACATAACACAGCTAACAAATTCTTATATTTTCCTTTATTTTTTTTTGGCCTTCTTTTGCCCTTGCTGATCGGCGGAATGAGTTTTAGGCAATTGGAGGGGGCGTGGTTTATGTGTGCTTTGTCTTATTTGTCATGTGGGCGTTTTTTATGTGCTTGGAGGGTATTCCTCTGGTGTCAGTGTGTGTCTAAGTGTGCGGGGGTCATGTTTGATTGGCCTCGTAGTTGTTGTTGTTGTTGTTGGTTGCTGGTTGATGTGATGGCCATAAAATTAGTTGTCAGCTTTAGGGGGAGTTTGGGGTTACGACATCGAGCTGTGCTTATTAATAGCTTAAGAGCTTTGCCAGCTTAATGGCTCATGTGGTTACAGATTACAATTTTATATTCCTGAAGTGCACCAGACTAAGATCGCGCATAAAATAAAATCATCTTTAACTAGGCCAATTAAAGGCAACTATGTATATACTCCCTGGAACTTTAAATTTACTTTAAGAATATTGCGAAACTATTGTAGACAAATCAGGGAAATTCAAAAGAATTCATCACACAGTTCTCTTCTTTTAAGACTATATTAAATTATTGTGATATTCACAATTAAAAAAACTTTAGTTTGTTATTATTTAAGGATTCGAAAATATGGTTGGAAAAAATTAAGGTATTATTTGATTTACAAATTAAATGAATTTAAAATTGAATATTATATGAGTGACTTAAGTAGACAAAATTATTGTCTTATTTGTTTTACAAATGAAATCATTTTGTTTTTAATTGTATACAGATTAAAAATTATTTTTGAATTGGTGGGTGGGTGTTATGGGTATTGATATATTTCTAGCTTTTCTTTAAAAATTTGTTTGCATTTCTTTATTGCATTTTTTCTTTAGTTATTTCTCATAATTTTTATTCATTTATTATTTGAAATATTCATACCTTGCGATTTGCTTGCCTTTAAAAAAAAAAAATGTCTAACTCTCCACACTCTAAAATTTATTTTTGTTTATATGTATATATTAATTATTTATAGATTCGTACTCCTTGCATTCGATAATTTTGTACAAATATTGTTAGTTGTTTGAAGTTTATGTCTGCAAATACATATATACCCAAAGTGCAGTATTCATTATTCAATTATTGTTTTTCTCCCAGTTTTAAACAATTGTATTCAAGGCTTATTCAATTAAACCCTTTTAGATATTTACTGCTGCTGTTTTTTGTTCGCCTCATAATTCTTGTGTAACACATTGCGAAATTTCCCAAGACTTTATTACTGGACCGCAAACCCAACCAATTTGGCCAAAACAATTGCAAGCAAAGGCAGATGCAGCTGCAGTCCTGCAACCTTAACATTCAGACCGAACTGAACGTCTCTGTCTGAGCGTTATCATCATAATCACAACAAACAGACTGACAGACTGCAACTGGGACTGGGACTGGGACTGGGACTGAAAGTAGAGCAGACGCTCGACGGTCTATTGTTATGGGCTGCAGAGGTGTCTGGTATTTTTGGCTAATCTTTACCAGAAAAAAACCATTAGGCGGGGGGCACAGGGAAAACTATTTGCACCACACAACATGAAACTGGTTGGGTAAAATATAATGTATTTGTTTTTAGCATGTTTTGTTGCGCAAAAGGATTTATTAATGTGAGGGAATCCAGTCTGGGACTGCGACTGCGACTGCGACTCCGACTGGAAAGAAAACAAAAACAGGATTTGTGTATTGTGGCTCAAATTGGATTTGCTTGTTTGGCTGCCCTGAGCGGGGTGACTGCAATTTGGTCGAGTTACAGCGAAGGAACGGAGGGAGGAGGGAAGAGGGGCGCTTATGCACGCTCCACTGGAGGCTGCAGCCTTGATGTCCTCCGAATACGACTCCGACTCCGTTCATGTTTGTTTGCAGCCCGGCTTTATCTGCGGCTGTATATCTATATCTCAATATCGCTCTACAGCTGTATCTGTATCTGCGGCTGTATCTGTATCTGTATCTGAATCTGTATCTATATATCGCTTACGTGTATTTGACAAGGTCCTTGTTGTGCCTTGTTGTGATTATTTGCCAGAATAACATCAACAGCCATGTCGAGTGTGCGTTGAAGTGACACAGAGTGAGAGAGAGAGAGAGAGGGGTATATATGTATGACAGAGAGAGAGAGAGAGAGTTGAGGCACAGCTGCCTAGTGTTGTTCTCTTGATTTTCATTGCGTTTTGATTGGATTTTTCTATAGCTGCTGCAGCTTCAATTAAGCAACACACAGACATCCAGAGAGCACACAGACTTGATGTTCTTGTGATATTTTATTGCTGTCGCAATGTTTGTTATTTTTGACACCGCCGCCACCGCTGACGACGCTGCAGTTTTGTGGAAGTGGGAAAAAAACCACCCCATGAATTTGGCTCGTGCGTCGCCTTTTGTCTGGCTGTCAATATGTCAATTTTGGCTGCTCCTTTGCGGCCACTTTCTATGGCAAAAATTAAGTTGCCATTGTACGATTCACATTCATTTCAATGCCGAGATGTCGATGTCGATGTCGATGTCGATTTTCATTTCGATTTCAATTTCATTCTCGTTTTGCGCATTCGCTGGCTCTCCTCAAGTGCGGATACATTATATTTTTATTAAAAGCAATCAGCTTTCCCTCACCCTGTTTCCCCCCTCTTTCTCTCTCCGGGTCCTTTTGTCAATTGTCAACATTTGTTCGGTTTGATTTCCGCGCTTTGATTAGGATTATTTAGGCAATTAAATTCATATGTCGTTTTTCCGCAATTTTCCTATATTTTTTGACATTCTTTTTTTCGTTGTTAGAGCTGCCTGCATGATGAGGTTTTAATGGCTCAGGCTCTGGGTACAGTTGGTTTAATGGCTTTGTTAAATGGCCTGTAGTAAGGGGTGGCTGTTAACTTGCTGTCAATGTTACGTTATTGCAAAATCAAGCCATAACACAACTTGTTCATTAGATCATATCGGCAATATCGGAAATATAATGTTTAAAAGGGATATTGAGAGTTGTTTGATAAATACTTAAATACTTGGCAATGTCATGTTCGTCAATTCGACTGCCTTTGTAAATATTTTGTTATGTATCAACAATTTTAGGATTAAAACGTTGTCTATAATTTTGAAAAAATTTCCAAAGAATTTTTTTTTTATTTAAAATAACTTAATCGTTAAAGGGATAATGGGTTTAATATAAATGTTTTTTTGATTTTATTTAAATTATTTTATACATATTTTAAATTACTTAATCATAATGGAGATACAGAATTTTGTTTAATAAATACTTAAATGCTCGGTTCAGTCATATTTGCCACTGCCTTTCGACTGATTCTATTATTGATTCAGGAAATATATATATTGATTCAGGAAATATATAGAAAAATGTTATTTGTAATTATATGTTTTTCTTACATTGAAATTATATTAAAAATTAAATATTTAATCAAGAAAGGTATGTTGATTTTCAGTGTTCGCCTTCTTTACTTATTAACAATTATAATCTATGTTATTTACTCTAAAATAAATATTCTTTCTGATTATAAATTTTTCTCAAATTTAAGTATTCCTAAGATTGTCTTATTTTATAAATTCATCATATAAACGTTAAATTGGTTCCTTTAATTTACTTGATTGAGCCTCGCTGGCATCTTTGCCGCTAAGCTGAGCCATCAGCTTTCTTTGTCCCTGATCCAGGATTCATTCCGCACTAAAAAGTCTCCTCCAATCCCCGTCGTAAAATTCGCAGCTCGCTTGTGGTCAATGTGCGGATGCCAGAGCGGAATGCGAAACGCGATTAATCTCCGAGTGCGTGGGGCAGTTTAGGGGGCGTGGTGGGGCAGCAACAGTGATGTGGATGTTGTTGGCGATGTCGATGACGCGCGCTGTGTGGCAGCATTCAATAAGAACCGCAAAAACGGCAGCTGGCACAACGCGGTGGGTTTGCCAAGCGCTCTCGTAACTCAATGACAGAGACATGGCGCTACAATGACAATTTGTCTAAGCCGCCTTTGCACTGTGCATGTAATTTGCAGATTCTCCGCCAGCCATTGCCATCGCAATTGCAATTGCAAATTGAAAGCCAAAGCCAAAGCTGAAGCTGAAGCCAAAAATTGCTTAAGCGTGCGCGAGGAACGCGACAAAAACGACGAACCCCCAAAAATGGGGCAGCTGAGGAAGCCAACAGATTGGCCTGACTTAAACGGTGGCGATGCATAAATCCTTGAGTGCAGCGGTCGCAAGTCATGTGGTTTTTGCAGATCGGGATAGAACGACACAACTGCAACTGCATCTGGAACTACAAAGCGTTGCACAGCCCGACTGAAGGGGGCAAGGGGGCAAGTGGCAAGGGGCAACGGCGCGTTTGCCACAATTTCCGTTTTCCGGCTGCAGCTCAGATTCACTTTTTGCGTGCATATTGTGCATGCATATTGCTTCGACTGCGGGGTAGATCCAGTAAATAGCAACAACAACAAGAGTCCACAACAATAACAAGAGCAAAGCGAACATTTTGCGGTTATTCCCCGCAAACATTTCTCACCCCAAGCTTGCCCCTCCCTCCCTCCAGCCAGTAACTGTCTCCGGCTACCGCAACGCATGCATAAATTATTATTTGCCGTCGCTCGCCACTTGCAGCCAAATGCTGCAATGTTTTGTGCACCACACACACACGGGTATATTAGCTTGCAGACTAAGTTTGTTGTTCACTTTTTAAAATATAATATTTATATTGGAGACGATTTCACATCTCACTTTCTATTCGAGTAATGTTGTGCATTGACACTACACTTCATAAATAAATAAAATAAAAATCCTGTTCTAAAGCTCTGCCATTTATCAATTTGTGTCAAGCTGCGGATTAGCGCTTCCTTAGAATGATTTATCCATCATCAGCGCACAGCTAATACATCAAAGAGATTTAAAAGCAGACGCACAAATAAAGCATGTGTAGTATTTATGTCAAATCTATCTGAACAGATCAGCCAAATTAATCATTTCATGATAAGCATTAAGAAGTCTCTTGTAATATCTTAAATTTAGTTAAAAAATAAATATTTTTTGGTTAACTACATGTAGTAAGGAATATATTTATTAATTCTATAAATTCAATTAAAACTTGAATATGTTTGTATATGAAAACTCTTTTCATTTATTTTCGCAACATTTTCAAAGTTGAGGTCTTGTCTTTGAATTAATCTTTTATTTATAAACTTGCCAGTGTCATTGCTGCATACATATTTGCGACTATAAATCTTAATTTTATTTTTAAGAAGTATACTACCAAAACAAACATATATTTTATACTTTTGCATATTAAAACTAAGTTTATTTTAATAAAAAAATTACTTTTTAAAAATACTAAATTGTCGTTATGTATTTTAATTTGTTATGCTTAGACTTTTCAGCATATTTCAGACTAAAATAAAAATGTTCAGCTAGAAATTATTGCTGCATATTTGCGACAGTAAATCCTAATTATCTTGAATATAATTTTCGATTTATTTGGATATTACAATTAAGTTTCTTTCAATTAAAACAATTACTTTATAAAGAATAAAGACGTTATTAAAACTTTTTGCAGTCAATTCTTATTATTTATTAGAATTTAATTATTTCTGGAATTTATTAGGGTATCTAAGCAAAGTGTGCTCCACTTGGCTGCCATTCAGAGTAACTGCTGCTGCTGTTGTTGTTGATGTGGCTGTTACAGCTGCTGTTGTTGTTGCTGTTGCTGTTGTTGTGCAGTGCATCGTGGATCGGTACGTCATCGTTTGCCATGCGAATGACAGTTGGAAGTGGCTCGGTTGTCGTTCGTCGTCGTCGTCGTCATCGTTGTTGTTGTTGTTGTTGTTGCTGCTGCTGCCTGTCTTTGGGCGCTCTGGCTGCCACGCCCACGCGGTCGCCAAACAACATATTTGACCGCTTTTGTTTTGCATTTTTATTACACTCACACACACACACACAGATGGAAACAATTCGCTTTGCGGTTTTTATCAGAGACAGGCGAACAGAGGCAGCCGCCTGCAGCATTTGCCAGCATCCTCGGCTCGGCTCAGCCATGAAGCCGCTTTAATTGGAGTCGATGGTGTTATTTATATAAATGTTTGTCATTTCTCTTCGTTCGCCCTGTTTGCATTTCATTTTTTTGGCAGTTTAAATTGTAGGCGTCACGTGATATATTGTCCATATTGGACATGGATATGGGGCTGCAACTGGGCCTCAGACTGGGCCGGAAACTGGGCTTGGCCTGATCTGGACTTCTCTGGCCTGGCCTGCTGCAGTCTCTGCTCTCGCTGACCTTGTTTGTTTATTTTTTGTTTCTTTACTTCTTTTCGCTCTGAAATGGCCCATGTATGGCTTAAAGTTGAAAACGCTGTTTGAGAAAATTGAAGTACGGTGTAAAAATGCAACAAATTTGACCCAGTTAACCAGAGAAAGGATTCTGAAGTGCATTATGGGAGTTTGCATGTGCGCTGAGCAGACAAACAAAACAAGCTAACAAGGTGATCAAATGTACTAAAGATGCTGCCAAAGTTGTTCCATTTCAAAACAACAGTGTTTGAGGAAGCTGAGCATGTTGAGCAAGCAATATAGTGCATGCTGCTATGCCAATAAAAGCAAATTTAAAATTATGTTATGTTTGATAAACATCAAGAAAGTTAAAAACATGTTGGAGTGAAGATTTTCTTCTCGACTTAATCGATGCAACTGAAAATTTATGTATATTTTAAATTGCTTGTTGAGAAATATTAAACATACAAAAAATAAAGATAAAATATGATAGATTCAAAATGATTTTTGTCTTAGTTTCGTAAAGATAATTAGACTAGAAGGCAATACCGCCAAGAACAATACCAAGTTCAAGGAATTGAAATAAATAAATTAAAAATATGTGGGAAAGGCTAAATTTTGTTATTGAGTCTATCGATAAAAATTGTTCTAGATGCTCATTTATTTTCATGAATTTTCTACAAATTTCTGTAAGCTAATCTATGCTTTTAAAATGTGATTATTCTGCTCTATAGAATCTTTAAAATAGCGAGCAGAGACCACCAGGAAATCAAGAACAATGTCAAGTTCAAGAGCGCGTGCTTCGTGCGGAATGAAGACCATTTAGCTGCAGGAAAAAAGTGTCAGCCATAAAACCGTGAAATCACATACAAAATGCATTTAAATGCCCCATGCCACAAGCAACAAAAAAAAAAAAACTAAAGGAACAAAATGAAACCAGAAACTCCAAGCGCAGACAATAACATTTTGGTTTTAATTAAAGAACAACAAAAAAAAAAAAAAACAACGAAAAAAATAAAGAAATGTACGCGCAACATATTTGAATTTAATGCTTCGCAGTGACTTTGTGTTAAGGGGGAGTGGGAAGTACTTCCGTTTACAGCTCGACGTGCCGAGTTCCAAGTAAAGTGGAGCTCTAATGCCAATGTCAATGCCACTCACACATGCACATATGTGTACTCCACACACACACACACATGAGGATAACAACAAACGGTCGACTCAATTTCAGAAAATAATTTAACGACTCCATTTAAGCATGAAATCGCAAGACGCGCTTCCCTCTCGCCCCCTGCAAACATACGATTACTTGTTTGGGCTTATTTCCAAGGGGGCGTCCTAGAGAGTCCTAGACAAAAGGCAACTGCCGGGCCATTCAGCGGCAACTTTATCACTAAGTGGGAAAATCTGTAGAATTTTAAGTGCATGTGGAAGCAGAGGAGCCTACAAAACAGGAAGACGGCGCAGTTGTCTATTGTGCGCAACTCCGTTCGAGTTCTCCTTGTTCTCCTTGTTTTTTGAGCTCAAGTTCAGTGCAGTTCCATTCCCATTGTTGTTGTTGCTGTTGTTGTTTTCAAGGTGTGCTAAGAGGCGTAAGCACAAAACAATTTTCATTTACTTTGCGTTTTTAATCATGGTTAAAGGATATGTCAGCGACGCTCGTTATAAAGACAGACAACAGCACAGGAATGGAGCGGAGGCTATTCGTCTGCAGGATGTCAACGCAAATTCAAGTGAAATGATGCACAAGACACAGCTAAAGAAAAAAGGATTGCCACCGGATGAATGCACTTCGTTTGAAGTAGAAGTAGAAGCAGAGGCAGAGGCAGACAACCGACATAAATATAGATGCCGAGGGCAGGCTGCAGGCGAGGCAGACAACAACTTCTAGCTAAAGAGAGAAAAAGAAAGGAGTGAACAAAAATCAAATGGACTGCAATGCTCATTGTTAGACTTCGACATTGACAGGCAGTCAGAGGAAAAGACAGACAGACAGACAGACGGAGAGACAGACTGGCAGTCAAACCGAAAGGATTAGTTTTTAGGGGGTGTGCTTGCGAGTTGCCAAGACATTCAAATGACAAATGCTGATGATCATGTTTTGGCATTTTTGTGGTCGCACAATACTGGGAAAACTCTCGATAGCGGTAAATCGGTAATCGGTAATCGTCATGCCAACTTTTCCGACCAACTTCCAGCTGCGCTTCTTCTAACCGCTCTCATGATAAAGTTGTCCGCTCGCAACTTTGAAGCCGCCGCCGTTGACGACGGGTCATTAATTGTGTCTGCAGTTTAACACCTCAAGGAACTTTCAACATGCTCTCGACGTCTCTTCAGTTTCGGCTTCAGCCTCGGTTTCTGTTACACTTTTCTCAACATTCTCACAGCCATGTAAGAAACCATGTACATGCATTTCTATCTAATTAAAACAGGTGTTTTAATTATTGCAGCCATTTAATTTTCCTTTTTTTTCTCTTTATTTTCCATTATAAACGCCGCCGCTGCACCGCTCTGCCCACTTGGCACATTTTTTACGAGTCCATTAAAAACCGTTGCAGTTCCTTGGCCAAGTTGTGCTCATTAGGAGTCTCAATGCTCCAGATATGATGAATTTTGTTTCTGTTTGCTTTATTAGGCTCGTAAAAATGGCCATCAGGCAGCTTGTTTATTACTTTTTCTCCGACTGCCGACGGCCCAGTGTGTGTTTTGTTTAACTATTTTTTATTGCAATTAGATGGTGCAGTTGGTCTGAGGGCCTAAAACCAAAGACCCCTCTTCATACGCAGTCTATACGTTTTGTTGTTGATTCATTTGTTTAAGGTCCCACAACTTTTTGGTGAACTGTTAATTAGCCGCCTAATGTGCTTTACAACTTTTGGGTTTTGTTTTATTTTCATTTAAAGCTTTAAGTTTACAATTAGTGAACAAATTAATCTCATTTAATGACTTTTTTTTGGCATATTTTGAATGCCAATGGAAAGGGCATTCGACTTACAACTCTCAATTTTGATTTATAAATGACTTTGAATATTGCGCAAAATATCAAAAATTACTTTCACTAAATATTGATTTATTTATAAAGACCAAATAATAATACGAATAAGATTCATTATTTTTTAGTAATGCCTTCAAAGTTATTATGTTCATTATAAATCCTATCTTGTTTAAGGACATTAATACAATTTTTATAACGCAACCCAAGAAAAAATATTAATAATAAATAATTATTGTCTTTAAAATTTGTTGTTAATTATTAATTATCTCATCCTTTTATTGTGATATTCATTTTTAAATATCACTACATTTTTGAAATACAGAATATTTCAAGTCGAAAAAAAATAACAAATATGAAATGTCTTCAAAATTGTTGAGTCAATTATTAATTATCACATCCTTTTTTTGAGATATTAATTTTGTATAATTCATTATAGATATGAAATGCCTTCAAAATTGTTTAGTTGATTATTAATTATCTCATTATATGTTTGTGGTATTCATTTTTAATTTTGAAATACAAAATAATACAAGACGCGAACAAATTAATTATAGATAAGAAATGCCATCAATTGTAGAGTTACTTACTAATTATCTCATCATATTTTTATGGTCACAATAAAACTTTGGAGTACCCAATAATTGGTTTGAGTAGATTCGTGTATATTATTCTTAATTCATTTCCAGCCAACCCCTTTCCCTGCAGTCACCTTGATCTTCCTGCTGTCCCTATATAGAGCTACCAACCTCAATTGTAGATTGTACCTTATAAACTGACCCTTCCTTGGCTCACGGACGCTGCTTTCTTTGTTATTTTTCCCAATTCGAACTCTCTTCCACACCCAAGAAATCGTAATTACATTGTTATTTAGCTCAGCAATTTTGTGTACCTTAACGTTAATCAATTTTTAATGAAATAACATAAACCCGTTTTCCGTTGGCCTTTCCATACTTAATCAGGCAATAATAACATAAATTAAATAAACAAAGTCACTTACAATCAACCAATAATACACGCTGTAGAACTTTTATTTTCTTAGCGTTGGCAAGAAAAGAAAGAAAAAAGAGGAAATTTCGTGGTGTTCAAGAGCAAACGCGATGATGTGTGTTAAATTTCACGCGTTACATTTGGATCCAAAAGCCAACAACAGTAACAGTAACAGCAACAGCAACAATAACAATAACAATAGCAGCTGTTCATCTGGTTGGTGTTTGCGTGGAGAATATTGCAAGTTCATTATACAAACACCAATCAAACATCGCGGGTTCAGTTCAGTTCGGTTCGGTTTTGCTTCAGTACGGGGGACAGGTATGAAAATCCAATTAAGGCCGCGTTAAACGTAGCAACAGATGATGAGGATGATGATAATGATGATGGTGGCGATGGCGATGCCGATGCCGATGCCGAGGCTCTCTGGATGTGTGATGGAAAACTGCAAGCTCACCGCACTCACCTCACTTCTCACTCAATTAGAACAGAAAATTCAAAGGAAACGTGTAAACAAAATAAATACAAAATCAAGCAACAGTCGAGAGACGACTTGACTCGACTTGGACTCGGACTCAACTCAGCTTCGTTCGCCAGCCTTGTCGATTTTTCCCGCCTTCAGCTGTTGCGCGTTGCGACGTTGCGCTTTCCATCCAAAAGGCTTGAGTCGCATCTGGAGTGGCCAACACGGCAGGCTGGCCAACAGAGGCACTTGAAACGATTTTGGCATTCTTCACCTGTCATGGCAGAGTCTCTCTCTCGCTCTGTCTCGCTCTGACACTGGGAATCGTCTCTGACCACTCGCTGGGGCAATGCGGCAAAGTGCAATAAGAACGTCTAAACCTCACACTTCACAACTTTTGCCGAAACATCAAAGTTGACGTACACAATGGCCATTGATGTGATACAACTGAAGTGCAAAGAAAACAAAACACGAAACCGTAGTACTGAGACTCAAGACTTCGTTCGCCTCTTCCACCGACTCGACTCTCTCACTCACACTCTCAGCCACAACAAGACGCGCGTCCAGACCTCAGACCTCAGACCCAAACCCAAACCCAAACCCAAGCTCAAGTAACTAACATCGACATCGACAATGCTGTTGAAGTCGCTGTCGTCGTCGTTGGCGGTGGCTTCAACGTTGTCGTCAGCTTCAACAAGCGTAAAATATTCTCAGAATTGCAACAACTTTAGTTCAGGTTCAGCCTTTTGGGCAACATTTTGACAAGCATTGGCCTCGTGCTGCCCATTATCCAGGCGCGTTTCGCCAATAGGCGCCCAAAAGGGGCGCTAAAAATTCAAACTTAAATTTAGTTTCATCTCAAATCAATTCTATTTAATTTTACTCTCATTAGATAGGTGTTTTCAATACCAATAAATGTTAATTAAAAATATGACCATCAGAAAAATACGCAATTCTTCCAATTTCGGCACCAAATTAATTTAAATTATTTTATATAAGTTTTTAATGAATTGTTATTTTGTAGTGCCCATTTTCTGAATGGCTTATACTCTTATTAGATAGTTTCACAAAAAATAAATGTTAATCATATATCGTTTTCAAATATATTATCTTAAACTGTTTTACAAAATTTAATTTTGTTTTTAAATAACAGTTATTTCCAAGCGCCTTTTTTGGATTTTGCCAATATATATTAAATTTTGTTTATTCAACTTTTTTTCAGATATTTTATTACTCTGTGTTAATAAGTTAGTTTTTTTATTGCAAGCTGATATTTTATATTTTTAATATCACAATTTCTTCAATTTTGACAATTTAAGTTTATTTTATTTAAATTTCCCAAAAATGTTATATTCTGTAGGTTTATTAAAGGTTATTCTTATTTTGCTAACCGAAATTTGAAATTTTTAATAATATTAAGGCAAAAGATCATGTTCAAATATTCAAATATTAATAAAAGAAAAGATTTTTTAATTTGTAAAGTATTTTTTCAAAATCGAGAGTGACTCGAATTTGTAGTCGAAAATAAATTTAGAAATTAGTGAAATTATTATGCGTAAGAAAAGCGATGGAAATTCCAGCGCACGTTCGTCCGTCAAATTTCTGCAATTCCCCATGGCCAATCTCGATATCAATTCCATAATTAGTCAGCTGATTAATTGTGAGACTCCCAGCCAGGGAGTTAAGCTGCACGAGTCTCAGATCAGATATGTGTGCTCAGAGGCCAGAAATTTGTTTCTGCGAGAGAAGACCATGCTGGAAATCCATCCGCCGGTGAAAATATGCGGTGATGTGCACGGACAGTTCGAGGATCTATTGCGCATCCTGGCTGCATCGGGATATCCGCCAAATACAACCTATCTGTTCCTCGGCGATTACGTGGACCGGGGCAGACAGTCCATCGAGACCTTGGTCCTGCTGTTGGCCTATAAGGTTCGCTATCCCAACATGATGTGGCTGCTGCGTGGCAACCACGAGTGCGCCAACATTAATCGAATCTATGGATTCTACGACGAGTGCAAGCGGCGATATTCCGTGAAAATGTGGCGTTACTTTGTGGACACCTATGACTGCATGCCTCTGGCAGCCTTGGTGGGTGGCCGCATCTTTTGTGTGCATGGCGGTCTGAGTCCGAGTCTGAGAAGTTTCGACGACATCTTGGCCATCAAGCGACCTTGCGAAATTCCCGAACAGGGTCTGGTCTGCGACCTCCTCTGGAGTGATCCCGACGATCGGGTGCTGGGCTGGAGTACAAATGATCGCGGAGTTAGCGTCACCTTTGGCCCTGATGTGGTGAAGAACTTCTGCTATCGCATGGGCATCGATGTGATCTGTCGGGCCCATCAAGTGGTCGAGGATGGCTACGAGTTCTTCGCTCGCCGTCAGTTGGTGACGGTCTTCTCGGCCCCCAACTATTGTGGCATGTTCGATAATTCCGGTGCTATAATGGTTGTCAATGCCGATCTGCTGGTCAGTTTTGTAATATTGCGCCCGACTCAGACGGTGCGACAGGCGGGCTTGAATCAACCGATGTTGGCAATGGGAAAGAATCGGAATTACTAGTCTATTTTAGATATGATTGTACTGCGACTATGTGATTTGGCATATTTTCTAAATTCAAATAGTGTGCTTTTGTGTTCATCTACTTTTTGTAATTAAATTAAAATCTTAAGTAAGGAGCAGCTGAACTGCATATTGTATAATTCTATATTTTGTCTTTAATGAGTCTTTTGCTCGAAATTAATTTACTTATAATTCGAAACATATTGCATTATGCTCATCGATTATTGGGCTATTAAAGTTTCGCTCAAATTTAATTGGTTGACATTTATTTGAATATTATGTTCTAAAATCAAAAACTATCAAAATATTAAAATAATATGTTAATTAAAATGCAGCTAATACAACTATAAATTAGGGTAGGTTGAAGGTTTTATTGGTTTTTTTAATTGTATGAGATATCATATTTGGAGCTTGAAATTGAATTATTTTTAACACCCATTTTTTTTTGTGATCCATTGATTATGTAAACAACTAAAAGTGTAAGTTTTGGAAAGTATTTAATTATTTTGAAATTTTGAAAATTAATTTGATATATAAATGAATACAATTAAAATATTTGTTCAAATGTAAATTCATACTGCACTTTCTCAGGTTGTTTAATATATTTCTTGTGACCCAGTTCTCTCCTGTCGTGAACTTTGGACAATGCAATGCACTAATTTAGTATTCCTGCCTTTCACTATTGGCCAAAACCCTTTCTAATTGATGACCCCATTCTCAGAGGCAGCGCTACTGTTTTCATTTTGCGCAATTGCCGAAAAGTTCTTCCTGCATTAGATGAACAATGTTTGGGGCATTGGACGACGACTGTGGCGACATCGACAGCACGACGTCTGCACTTAACAATTTGGGAAATGTTGCATGTTCCGTCGTGTGCTGAATGTTGCATAAATAAAGCGCAGATCACACGCAAACAAAGCTGAAGCTGCAGTTGTGGTTGTTCTCTGTAGTTGTTGCTTTGATACCAATGCCGATGCTAAATCTGAAGCTGTTGGCTAACGTTGCCAGCGGTTTTAGCTGCTCGCTCGACTGCAGCACACGGACACAAACACAAACACAGACACAGAAGCGGACACGGACACGGACACGGACAACATCAAAGTGTTGACTTGACATTTTGAACGACATTTTAACCTGTTTAGCCGTTGCGGCCAAGCTAAACCAAACAAGCGTAGCCAAAGCCAAGTCAGCGTGCCATGGCAGTGGCATCGTTCGGGGCCTGTTGTCAGGCCTCAGACTGAGCCAGAGCCAGCGTCACAGTGAGAGTCAGAGTCGCATTCAGAGTCAGAGAGCTGGGGGCAAATGAAACCAGCGAAGCAAACAACATGCCATGCTGCAATACGACTGACTGCACGCTGCAGAAATACTCTAACATTGTCACGACGACCGCGACGACTTCTACAAAATTACAATCTGAAGGTCTCTATTTAATATCTACTCAAAATGTGTGCAAATCTGGCAATTTTGTTGCTCTTTGACATTTGATTTAATTATGATACTTATTTTAAAAGAATTTGGAATTTTAAATATTTTGTAGTTATTATAAATGCCTTATGTTATGGGTCGTTTGAGTAGTAATAACTAATTACTATAGCTCATTAAAACGCCATATTCAATGAAGTCTTCAAGCTAAATAACGATTTATTTAAACCAAATTAAAAAGTAGTAAATTGGCTATGAATTCTGCGTATGAATTCTTAACTTAGTTATTAAATTTATGGAGCAAAAATAAATAAATTGAAAAATTATTTCTACTGCATTTCTATCAGCTGCTATAATTGATCAAATTCATCTTTAACGAAATACCCAAAATTGTTCTATTATTATTTTTCTTTCAACTTTTCCAAAAGATTTTCTTTCGCTGTAATCTATTCTAATTTATGCTATTCTATTTATTTTTTTTATGAAAAATGCTAAGATTTATTCTCTCAGTGCATTAGAATAATGTGCTTCCTTAGGGCATTTGCAGTTCGCGATAATTTGATTCATTCCGTAGTTATCGCTGCTTGAATTGCTGCTGCTGTTGATGATGACGCTGATTCGTTTGGGCCGTAATGTTGACTCGACTGGTTGGTTGCTTGGTTGTTTGAGCTGTTGTTAATTTTCCTAAAATCAAAGCACAAAATTCACAGGAAATGTAAACCCCGTTGCGGCAACAGCAACCCAGCAACACAGCAACGACAACAGCAATCGCAACAACGGCGACGACGACGACGACGACGACGGTGTTTGTTGCTGGTGTCCGGCTGCAAAACCAGAACAAGAACTAAACTAAAACTGGAACAGAGCTTAACAAGAAATTGCATTTTGCCTTTGTGTTTACAAAGTCCCACAACGAATACACATTTGGACGTTTAATGACTCGTTTTATGTGCTGCCCCTGCTGCATGCTGCTCATCGGCTTGGCTCAAATTAAAATATTAAAATTTATGAACTCACAAATTTTTTGTGAGTTTTTTTCCGTTCTTCATTGGCACTTTGGTTGTGCAAATGTTTGCGCCTGGTTCTGTTCTCGGCCCTGATTATAGACTGGCTGGCAAAAAGAATCTGGCAACGTGCATCTGAGCCACTGCACGCGCTGCAGTCGTTGCTGTTGCTTGCTGCTTAAAACGAGACTTAGCCCCGTTCTGTGATATGGCGTAGATGATAAATAATCCACGCAAAGCCGAAGCCAAAGTCGAAGCTGCAGTTGAAACTGAAGCCGAGACTCGCGCTTGGCCCATTGCTCATCCGGCAGGTGCAAATCGCATGTGACAGCCAGACACTTAGCTTTTGTGCGCTGAGTGGTCGAGAGTTGCGACTCCAGTCGCCAGAGAGGGTCCCGCAGTTGCATTTCTGCTAATGCAAACACGTAAGCCAACTTGACCAGAGCCAAAGCAACCAGCCAAACAGCCAGCAGGCAGCAGTCAACAGTCAGAGTCCAGCAAGGAGTCTTGCCTAGCTTGGAGTATGGAACATGAAGTCCACTGTGCTGCCTGGTCATTTTTTATCGCATGTTAATCACAACCTTGTGGAACTTTGTTTGCCTTGCTCCTGCTGCTGCTGCTGCTGCTGTTGCTTCTGCTTCGGCTTCTGCTGCCTGCTTTAAGCCCTTTTGTTGTGTGGATATTGTATATTCCAGGGCACTTGCACTGGGGTATAATCACTATGCTGCCAGGTTAGCCTTGCCCAGCAAAACACCTGTCCAATTTACAGCGATGGATGAGCCGCTGGCTTCCTTTTAATGCGATCAAGCCAAGCATTGAGATGATATGCAATTTTATTTAATGCGTTTTGCATTACCGTAACTAGCACAAAACACTATTATCTACTGAACTGTATACAAATATTTTCATTAATGTTCAGTTACATTATTTTAATTCAGCAATTTAGTAAATTATCTATTTACATTTATAGTTTCCGCATTGGTAATTTTCAATTTCGATTACATAATAAAATATTTACTTAAACAATTTCGAGATAGTAAAATAATTTTATATTTAAAAATAAAAATGTTATATGGAAAATATATTTTAGTCGTTAAGTAATTTGCTCAAAAATTGTTTCCATTTAAATTTTTTATTTGTTTTGCATATAAAAACTTGTGTATAGTATTTCCGTAATCAATTTATAGATTCTAAATAAAATATTTAAATTATTAATATTATATTAATTGAAAACAAAAATTAGTTCATAAATTTAAAATTTCCTTAAGAAAATATTTAATTTTTCAATTTAAAATATTATATAAAATGATGTATTTTGTTAATTTTTTGCATATACATATGTATATATTTTAATACTCGTTGTGTTTTGAATGCCCAAAGATCTATCAATATGATACAAAATTATACAAATTAAAAAATATAATCATTACTATAAGTAATCGTTTCCCCAGTGAATTTTCTAGTGTGCTGTAAGAGCAGCCAGGCTTCGTCAAGTGTTTTAGAACATTTGCAACCTTCCATCTACCTATTCTCTATGAAGGTATGCATATTTCCACGGGGTTGTCTCGGTGCTGTGGCTCTATTCTAAGGCTCTTATGGACAACAGAGCCTGTGTGCCTGCCTTGGCTAAGTGAATGCAATTAAAATTGACGTTAATCTGCTGGAATTCTGATGTTTTGTCATGTTTGCGCGCTAAAGATGTTATTTTGTTTTGACATGCTCTTGGCCTGGCTCGTTGTCTTGTAACCAGCAGCCAGGCAGCCAGGCAGCCTTTCCGTCCAGTACTCCAGGACAGGGCCAAGTAAAGACACACACACTTACAGAGAATGTAAGCAGTATATATGGCAACGGCGAGCAAGGAGTCATGGCTAAGTCTGGAGATGGAGATGGAGCCGTACTCTGAGCCAAAGACGAAGTCGAAGCCGCAGCCACTTGGCCACGTTGTTGTCGTGTACATGTAGATCAATCTATCTAACTAACGCGTTTGGTGTTTGCCTGCTCCATGCTTGTTATTTAAATTGTTATATTATTTGTGGCTTTGGTGAAGCTAAAGCTTGGGAACATGGGAACCTCCAGCTTCCTTGGCGTCTTGACTTGTAATGGCTTAACTTTAATCGAATTGTGTGTCTTGGGGCGGGGCGGGGCGTTGCGGTGCGGTAGGAAGATGATGCTGAGGCTAGCCGCCCTTTTATGGCTAGTTTTGTTGTTTTTTAAAGACTTTGCTTTACCATCAATGTTTATGATTGCATTTTAAATCAGTTAAAAAACGAATTTTCATTGCAGTTCTTCGACTTAGCTGCAGATTAAGATTGAGCAGACTTTGCTTTAGAGTTTCTTTCGACTTATTCATAAACTGGTTCTTAATAACATATCTTTATTTCTTTTTATTTAATTGCGCATTTCAGTTTTAACTGGCCAATCTTCAGTTTGATGATTATTGTTGTATTGAATAATTTATTTTTAACATACTAAAGATTTATTTCCCTTCTTGGACTCACTTGCTTCACTTCCACAATACATTTCAAATGATATTTGGATCATCGCGTAGTTTCCCAAAACATTTCCCACTTTTCTCGTGGAGAGCTATAAATCTTAAGCTACCATCTCGCAGGACAATACACACTTTTAGCTATTATTACTGCAACATTAAGACACCCAAATGGCCAGCTTTGTTTGCCTGGCGAGATCCTGATCCAGATGCCGGCCATAACTGCCATTAACATTGGCACTTAATTTACTTTTAGCCAAAACAAACCAAAACAAACACACAAATGACGCAGCCAGCATTCGGCTATCTTATTATATTTGGTCAACAATGTGCGAGAGCCAATATAAGGAGACCACCACAAAAAAAAAAAGCAGGAGCAGCACCCCGGAAGGGGATGGTGGAAAAATTCAACAACAATTAAACCATTTTCAAGCACAAACAAACAGCAGCAGCACATTCCTCGACATCTACGACGTGCTCGTCCTACATTGTGTCCAGTGTCCAAAACCTTCTGTGCTTATTTATTGGCGTCTTGCACATTGTTTGCGATGCCAAGAAAATACAACAACCATCGGCCAACAACAAAAAAAAAACAGAATCCAGCGAGGAGGCAAGGAAAGTAAACCAGGCAAAAAGGCCAAGAATAATACAGACACGATAGAAAAGAAAGTAACTCGAAATACTGATGTATGTGTGTGTGTGTGTATTTTAACAATTTTCAATTTTAGCTTTTGTTCGCTGGTCGCGCAAACAATAAACGAGAGGAGAAAAATAACAAATACATTGCCCGAAATGCTGGCCGTCAACAACAAAGAGAACAACTAAATTTAAGTGGCTTCATCTTATCTGCTGGCTGAACGCATCATCCTGGTGGTCCTTTCTTTATCCTCCTCAAAGGCGATGGAACAGCAGAGCAGCCACACATCGTTACTCGACCATAAATTGACTTTTATTTAATTTGATCACTCGCAACATTCTTGTACAATTTTCACCGACGTTTTCTTTAATTTAAAATGCATAACAATTTAATTTGAAAGTCGTTCAAGTCGTTTGCCCAAATTGTAATAATGCTGTGGCGCACACCTTCTCCCACTACAGTGCCTGCCAAATATTGTCGGCCCATAAATTTGTCGCCCTCCCTCCCCAGCGGGATCAGCGGGGTGCGGTGCTCCACTGCGCAGGCGTGAATGCCCTTTCGATACCCTTTCCTCAGCGGGGCAATTGTTGCTGTTGCCGTTGCTGGAAACCCAAAAGTAAAAACCTCATATTTTCTAACCAAACGGTACTATTGTGCCTATCAGTTGGGCACAGTGGGGGAAATTGATTTCCGGCGCATTCGTTGCATTTGTCGCTCCTCGTTGCGCTTCGTCGCTGTCGCCAGGCGCTAATGAGCTGCAGCATTCAGTTGCGTATTGTTGTCATCGTCGGGTATCTGACAGATACTTTCTGTCTGCATGCTTGCCATGATTAAAATGTTTGTTATGCTTCAATGCTGGCGCAGTTTTCCCAACAAGAAATGTTTATATTAGCTTCCGTCTCCATCCCCGACTCCCCGCTTTCTGTATAAGATGCAACTGTTTGTTGCATTAAATTGTAATTTTTAATTAAAGCCACTTTATATTTATTGTTTTCGAACATTGCCTTTCGACGGCCGTTTAAATGCTGCATTACGCGTGAAATTGCTCAATTTCCTGTTCTTAAAGTGGGCGGAATTCGTTTTTAATATTTACCAAATAAAAAGTTTAGGGAATAATTGTCGTCATTATTAATTTGGTGATACTTCTGCTCAATTCACATTATTGTCTGATGAAAGTTTATATTCATTATATTTATTATTTATATTTAATTATATATTTAAGCCACTTATATTAAAAAAAAAACTCGAATTCAGTTAAGGGCAAAAAGAAACCAGTGAAACTTATTTTAGAAACTCCAGATCAAAAGGCAGTTTTCAAAATATTATCAGCGTGACTTCTATATATAATGCATAATTCCCTTGATGATTTTTTAAAACAAAATCAAAAAGAAACTTTTCAGCTTTGAACTTATTTATATTTAAAAAAAAATATTCTTCTGTTAGGGTTTTAAATGTTAGCCACTTATATTAAAAAAAAAACTCGAATTCAGTTAACGGCAAAAAGAAACCAGTGAAACTTATTTTAGAAACGCCAGATCAAAAGGCAGTTTTCAAAATATTATCAGCTTGACTTCTATATATAATGCATAATTCCCTTGATGATTTTTTAAAACAAAATCAAAAAGAAACTTTTCAGCTTTGAACTTATTTATATTTAAAAAAAAATATTCTTCTGTTAGGGTTTTTAAATGTTATCAAAACTTACGCTAATTTACAGGTTACAAAGAAAACCTCTGGAACTTATCTAAAAAGCGCTAGACCAAAAGAAAGTTTCCCAAATATTTTTTGCTTTAGCCTAAAATTTAAAATAGATCTCGCCCCGATCTGAACTATCTGTCTTCCGCTCTGATGTGTTTCCCTCTCCCTTTTCAAGCTGCTGTCAGTTCGTTAGACACAATCATACATTTGCATACTAAATAGTCCAGTGACAGATCAAAACAACCAGCCGATACATCAACTCAGCTCTGAAGAACTGAAGAACGCTGTCGTCTCGGCAGTAGCTAAGAAAACTTGACTGCACTTTATCTATTTGTCAGCTTGTTAAGACAGCAGCGACTTGCCTGCCAGTCTGCCATTTCCCAGGCCATTGAAGCATAAAAGTTGACATTTGTTTTATGAAACTGGCGCACACAGGAAACCGAGGTCTTGACTAGCTGGCTGACAGACAGATCGCCAGGTATTTTTATAAATATGCCCAAATGCAGCCATCTCTATCTATCTATCAGTATCTGTTCGGTTCTGTTCTGTTCTGTTCCGATATAATTAATCGTGTACAAAAGCGTTCGGCTTAAGTCATCATAATGGCTTCATCAGACTCTCATGAACGAACCTTCATCTGTCAACGGGGCGGCCTAACTTGTCGCTGGCCGGATTGCCAGACTTCAACTTGCCGCAGCTCCTCGAGAGGGAGAAACTGGCAGCGAGCGGAGTGCATTGCGCTCATAAATTACAATTTATTATGACATCATTTTTTACGGATTACCAAACAGCAATGCACTCGCTGCCACATGTGCATGTCGTCGATTTGAGGACTTTTGCTTTTCCTACTGCAACTACAACTACAACTACAACTATTTTCCTCCCCTCTTGTGCTTGTGGCATGCTGCATAAATTTTCATAGCCATCGAATTACGAGCATTTCCTTATGGGCCTCGCATTGAATTGTCAGCGCCTTTACCTAGTCATAATTTAGTGCGCTTAGTCGTGGCATTCGGTATCGAGACTTCATCGCATCTTCGATTTCTACCCTCCACATCCTTGGTAGCTAGCGCGGCCTGTCAGCACTCTCGACCTGATATTTTATGCCTTGTATATCTGAAATACATAAGTATAATATTGGCTTTTGCCTTTCCGTTCTTTTTGCCTGCTCCGATTCTCGTTTTCCTTTGAACTTCAAGGTCTTTTCCGTTCCGCGTGGCAGCTGTGCGTGAGTTCTCCTTCTCCTTCTCCAGCTCCTTCTCGCTTTTAATATCATAAAATTTTTGATTTATTATGGGCTATTTAGCATGCATAGAGAGCCAAGTTTACGTTGCACGTTCGATTCGCCCTCTTAACGTGTTTGTTCGGCTGCCGATCGCTCGCTCGACAGTTGCATCCAGATTGAACTGTCATTCGGCAACTTAATTTTCATTCCATCATGACCTTAACATCTCGTTGGCTCAAAAACATTAATAAGATATCAACATTTTGTGAGTCAATTAAACCGACAAAGTTGCAGCTGCCAACAGCTGAGGTCATATAAAGAGCATAAATTAATAGCATCAATCAAATATAAACATCCCAGATTTAAATTGTTTGTAATGTAAAATAGAAAAGTGATATATTTTTATACTTCAATATTTTTATTTTTCCATCATTAATAATTAATGGAAATAAATAAATATTGTACTCGAATAGATTTGAAAGAGCTTAATTAAATTTGTATATTTGCAAATATGTATAAAAGTTCTAAGGAATTTATTTTAAACTTTACATTATTTATAAAAATATCATAAAATATTCCCAGATATGTTATATACATGCAATTTTGTTTTTTGATAAGATTTAAAAATTCTTAATCTTTTTATAAGTTTAAATATTTGTGAATAAGTTAAATTGTTCTAAAGAATATATTTTTAGATTTATATTATATCTAAAAACAAGTACATAATACGAAAGTTTAATATAAAAAGAAAATATTTTTACAAATACAGTCTCCAATTTTCTTTATGTTAATAAATTTCAATATTTGATAAAATGTCAAATTTTTCTAAGACAAATGTTTTTTTTTTTTTGTAAGTTTATATAATTTACTGAGTCAAGTGTTCTGCTTTTAAACAGAAGTAATTTAGTTCCCAAAATTCGTACTTTATAATTGCCGCATTCTGACCCAGTTGAGGAGCAGCACTTTCTAAGGCGCCATCAAAAAGCACCTTCAGTGATCTTGGCACTTTGTTGTCTATTAGCCTTTGAGCTAAGAAGAATTAATTAAAATGTGTCTCTGGCGCACTAAAGCGATGCTAAGGCGCAGATTGCCACCAAATGTGGCACGCCAAGAAAAATAACTCATTACGCAATGGCAGGCGAACAACTTTATTACACTTGAAAGCATTTAAAAGTCATTTAGAACACGCATTAAAACACAAAATCACCAACAACAACAAAAAAAGCGAAAAAGCAACGAGCAAAAAATAAATAAAAATAAAAATAAAAAACAGATGAAGACCCAAAAGATAAACTAAGTACTTGAAGTGCGCAGCAATTAACAAATTTCAAATTGAGATAAGAGAAAATCAAGTTGCCACTGCTGTTCTTGCCACTGCCACACACCAAGGCCGGGGCGAAGGGGCAGCGAATGGTCAGTCAGCTTTATGGCACGATTAAGTTGTTGCGATAACAATTTAATTTATAATGAAATAGCTAAGTGGACCTACAGCAAGGATGTGCAGATAGGCGAGTCCAACTAGTTCAGAACTTGTCGCAGCATTTACAAAATAATCTCAGGACACACATAAATCAGTTGCGACTTGCGGCCGAGATTCAGTTTCAGTTACTTTTCGTTGGGTTCTTTTCACAGAATCACATAAAATGCATTTTTATGATCCCAAGTTGGTTTTGTTGCTCTCCAAGAACGAAATCAATTGGCTCAAAGACCAAACCCAAAATCTAAACCTGAAGATTGTGGTCATTGATTGTGTGTGTGTGCCACACGTAGATTCTAATTTTCTAATGAAAGATAAATGCTCCCTCCGCTGACTGCATTGACTTCTATAAATTTCCACTTGCTGCGCTTCGTTGTTCGACGATCTTTCATCTGCAGAGAGCAAGAGAAAAGGAAACCCACTGCGAGGCACCTTTTGATTCCTTTTCTTTAATGTGCATTGTCAGCGTTTGTGATTATAATAAAAATTGAAATAAGTTGTAGTCCGTTGGCGACAAAGCGACTGCGACCAGCTGCGATGGGGGAATAGAATTGATTCTGTGAAAATCATTCGTATCTACAGTTAGGCAAATCGTTATATCTTTATATCTTGTGGCATCATCGCGTTTTGTTTTGATTGGACGAATTTGTTTTCATAACGTCGTAAAGTTCTTTCTCATTTACGAGTGCGTCGAATTCAGCAAATGTGGAGAACGAATGATTTATTAACGATCCAACGATTTCATTGCTACTTATTTATTACATTTTAATTAAGGCTCAAATGAGCTGCAATTATGCGAGGTATTAACGCATTTGATTCGTGGCTTAATGTGATTTTAATGGTCAGCATGCTGCCAGCAAAGTACTATACTTCACCTTTACTCATAGTAATCATAATATTTATATTGACAGCTGGCCGGGTGGTTTTTGATTCTGAGTGAAATTGTTGTCAAAATAAAATATTGAAAACGAATGTGAATCAAATTATTTGCATGTACTAAAAAACAAGCAATTTACTTTGGAGGTTTTCATTGCCAACATTTCCCATGGCTCCCATCGAAGTGCAAAGCATAATGCTTTGCAAACAAACAAAGAGCAGGCTGAGGTTCAGCCTACCATAAAAGAAATATTAACTTAAAGATACGCTTTATGCAGCGCCAAAAACCAAAAGCCATAATCAAAGTCAGACAGAGCCAGTTATAGCCACAACTCGGTATCCTGTTTGCTGATAGCGAAGACTACAATTAAAGAGAAACCTTTTTTTTATAAGTCGGCTCTGTCTCGACTCGGTGTTTTTTGTGTGTGAGAGATGCGTATTAAATGATAAGCTGCAGAGCGAAACACGCGCCTTCGCCAATCACCCCAGACAAAGTTGCTGGCAAGTATATAATTGCAAGTTGGCTAGCATTTTGCTACGATTTAAAACAGTCGGCAATGCGAATCCCGCAATATTCCCGGACACGTGCAAATTGCTCCAGCCAGCAGCCGTAATTATTTTCCCATTTGATTTATGCCATCAGAATGCGGCAAAGGGCGAAGCGTCGAGCTCCAGCAAGATATTCTACGTAATGCCAAACCAAACCAGAGCCAAACGCATCTCCGAATCACTGGCGAAATGAGCTGAAGCTAAAGTCGATGCGAAATCTATGGCCAGCAGTTGAAGTTGAAGCTGAAGCTGAAGTCAGCCAGGCGTATGTGTGGCGCTGTGGCAGCTAGCCGGCGGTCAAAAAATTACCACACGTTGCCACACTTTGAAACTGAAGCCTGGATGTTGCCTGCCTTCCTTCTGTTCGCCTGCGTGAGAAACACACCTGCTCTGGCCCTGCTCTGCTGGTCTGCCTAGTCTCCGTCTCCGTCTCCGTCTCCATCTCAGTCCCAGACACTCGACCTGTATCTGTATCTTTGAGCTGCGTTTTGTGTGCGGCTTGCCTTTGGGCCATGTTTACACACGCATCGCTGCCGTCGAGGATGTTTCTCTGCTCGCTTTTTGTACGCTAACCTGCGCCTCTGTCGCTGACTCGCGTTCCGCAACGGGTTATGCGAGCTACGTCTATGCAGATGCCACAAAAAAACAGAAAAAACAGAAAAAACTGAAAAACGCAGAAAATACAGAAAACAGAAAAGACTTTCAGCCGCGCCTCGCTTGACTTACCTAATGCCACTTGACACCCATTATGAGCAGGATAGCCTCTGAAATCTCACTCAAGCTTAGCTGCCAACTTGACTTAAAGTGACGCCTTGACCTGCGTAACTGATTTGATTAAATACAATTAAGTCAAGTTTCGAATTTATCATTTAAGGCGACAGGTGTGCAGAAATACAAGACTTAATTTTTAATAAAGTCGTTTAAGTAGCTTTGCAGTGACGGACGCGTTAATTAATATGTATTAATACATGTAGCAAAAGGAAATTCCATAAGTAAATAAATAAATAAGTACTCTTGTGTATTTGTAAAATAGAGACTATAAACTTTGCTAAGATCTCAACTTGAAAACAAAGAAAAATACATGATAAGAAGTTTTTAATTATTACATATAATTATTATTATATATGATATAATTATATTAATCAATTAAAACTATTTCGGAACCTAATTTTTATTATATTTTAGTACGTCTAATTTCTCTCTTTATAGTTCGGCAATCAAAGCAAACACTTGTTTGAACATTAAAACTTAGTTTTTAAAATTCCGTAAAATTCGAATGTTTTGAAAAATAATTGAAATTTTATTTGGGGATTTGTCAAAAAATTATTTTAATTTGTGTTTAACAAACAATTTATATTTATTGTTATTGATTCGTGTCGTCTATTTCGCTCTATAATTTTTTTTTTTTAATTCGTAGTTATGTTTTATTTTAGTTTTTTAAGCTGTCTAAAATTTGGATACTTTGAAAAATAATTTAAATAATTTTTTTATATTTATTTTATTGTTTATATAAATAGATTTACGGCTACTATTTAATTTCAATATTATCTCATAATTAATTTGAGTCCAAGTCCTCCTTTTGAACGGTCATTTGTTTCTGTAATTGTTCGTGCATTATAGAAGTCTACACGCATTCCAATAGATTTCTGATTATCTGCTAAGCATTTGCATATCTTGGACCGGAAAAGTCAAATCACAAACAGATGTGCGTAGTATTTTATTTACCCATTCAATTCTTTCTCTGCAGATCCTGGACTGCCCCTCACATCCGTTCATCGTACGCTGTGATGTTGTTGTTGTTGTCATTGCAGTGCTCATTTAATTTGCCGCGCATAATTTATGCAAAATTATCAATGAGAGATTTGTTTAGACAAAACGCAAAACAGTCGTCGATGGCTTAACGAACGTGCGGACGGAAAAGCCAGAAATTTGTTTATACGCAATGCTGAATTGAATACATGCCAAAAATAGCCAGGAGAGGAGAAAAGAAACTGACATGCAGCAAATATAATCTATGAGATACGCATATCGCAGTTGAGTTATCTGAACGGCAGAGCAAAAACAAATCATGAGCCAAAACAGGCTGTGGCAACAGCAACATTGCAACTGCAACGTGCAACTTGCAACTTGATATGCCAGTCTTGGTCGCTGGCTCTTCGTCTTGGTCATCGTCATCATCGTGATAAATGCCGCCTGATAAATGCGTGTCGCAGTCAGGCACAGACAATGCGGAGACACATGTTTGCATAAAGAATTCTTCTCTCCTCTATATTTTTTTTTTGTTTTTTGCATACTTGCAACCGGACGGGGCAGGATCGTCTGTCCATGGCGTAGCGAGGCAGCGAGTGACTGGACATGGACACATGTAACATTTAAGCGTTCTCGGCCGGGACAAAACTGATTGGGGGCCAGCTATGCAGCGAGTGCATTGCGTGATCAGTCTTAAGCTCAGTCTCATCATTTCCCTGTCTGTGGTCTGACTGTGGTCTGGTCTATAGCAAATCTATCTCAAAGATTGATTATAATCGGTAGTCAAGTGTCCAGGTTTTAAGGCTGCTGTCGGCTATTTATGACCCAAGCCCCAGCAAATTATAATTTATGAAGTCTACGGTATCGGCTTGCACTTTGCGTGCCAGCCTCGGCCACAGCCAGTCTGTATCTTTTTGGTATGTGTATCTCAGAGATAGTTTTTGGTGCCACATGCTGGCTTCACATGGCACTGCATCATCAACAACAATTTCATATTTTGACAGCACGTTAACGTCATTTATTAATTGAATCCAATGTTAATATGCCTCCAAGACATTCTCCAGCTTTTATTTTCTCTCTCTCTCTGTATATATATATATATGTTTTCCGTTGAGGGTAATTATATGGCGCGCACACTCCTGTGGTCAACAACTTGTGGTTTCATTGGAAACAAAACCAAAACATCTTCGACTGGCGCCTGAGTTTTTCATTTCATTGGAATTGCCCAAGACTTGAACTTAATTTTTTTGGTTTTTCAGTTTACCAGCCAAGCGGTGGTAAAAGGCATGTTGTGCGGCCTAATCGTTTCGAAATCTAAGTTTCTAATTTCCCCCCGGGAGTATCTTCAGTTTCACACTGAAATTATCAGTTCCAGCATCAGGTGTAGGCTCTGTTTAGTTTTTCTTATGAGTCACAGTTCAACGGAAAACAAAAGTGTGGGCTGATCATGTGAGGTATGTGCCTCGATATGGGCGGAACTTTGAGCGAAGAAAGTGAGTTCTTCAAGCTGCCAAAGATGAGTTAAGTATCTAGATCTCGAAGCTCTCGAATATGCAAAGTGGTTTCTATTAAGTTCGGATCGATTACACGCCATTGAGAATGCTATAAAAGAGGAGTTATCGTACGCTATTTAAATGATAAGCACAGTTTATAAGCGGGAAGAAAAGACACAGAAAAAAACAACGAATTCAGTTGAGTAATAAAAATAAAAACAAATCGAACGATAGCTATTGAGAATTTTATAGATTAAGATTGAAGATTTGTATTGAATTTAAGTTTACTTTTAAGTATATCATTATAGTATCCTTCCACGAAATATTCTATGCTATTCGCCGAAAATAAGTTCAGAATTTTTAATCGACTTAATTTCATAGCAATTGAGAATATTACCATAACATTCCTTTGGAATCTATTCCTTATTATGCATTTAATATAAGTTTAGTGTTCTTGTTCAGCTTAATTTCCCAAAAGTTCTAATTATATTTTATAACTCTTTGCTTAATTAGATTAAAGTATGAAACGACAGATGATTCAAGAATGTGCTCCATTTTTCCAGCATTCTGTGTCTATTCTGTGGGTTTCAATCTGGCGGTCGCTTTTGATATCTATGTGTGCTCATCATAATTCTGTAAAGTATTCAGGGCTTAACATAAGTACTGAAAGTCTGCTTACTTTCTGAGAGCTTCTGTGATCTCTCTCAAATGCCACACACTTGATGACGCTTTCGGTTCCCACCCTGCTCTGCTGGTGAGTTGCTGTTGCTGCTGCGGTGCATTAGCAAAGCTCAACTTCAACACAACTCAACACAACACAAACAACTTGAATGGGCAGCGGACAAAAAGACAAAGGGAAATATCACGAGTCAGCAAACGGTCAGCTACCTTTAAAGCAATCACAGACAGACCGAGAGCTGTGGGATGTATGAGATGTATGAGATGTATAGATGTACTGAGGGCAAGGTATTTACTTACTGTTCATGCCATCGATTTAAACTTAACCTTTACCGGGGGTACCGGGGAAGGCATCAGCAGTCTTTGAGCTCCATTGTGTGTCGAGGTCTTTGGTCCATTGTGTACTCACTTCCGCTGCTGCTTTTTGTTGTTGTCTGCCTTCTCTCTCTCTCTTAGCATTCTCGTATTGCATTTAACGCTCATTTTTTGATTCATTATTTATTGTGATTTCTCTAAAAACGAGTAGCACCGGAGGACGACTTTAAAGCGGAGGTAACGACAGGCAACAAGAAGCAAGAAAAAAAGTGTGAAGAGAAAATGGTAGGAAAATAAGAAGTGAGCACAATGGCACAATGAGACTTTTTCCGGTTGCCCAGATTGCAATGGATACGAAACTATTCTTTGGCATTCTAACTGCCCTTTGCACATTTGGAATATGATTAATTGCGAGTCAATTGATATTTTATTGGATTGAAGACAATGTGCCATCGGAAATGGGCCCAGCAGAGGTGCGGAAGTTGCATTTAACATGGTCCACACTGACACCGGAACTGTCTGCGACGCCGACTTTGACTCTGTGCGTTTTGTGTCTAGGATTCGAGCTGAGCTTGTTAAAATGTTTGCCTAAATACTGACAAATAGGCTTGGGCCAAGACGGCAGCTGAAATACGTGTTCAAAGTGACCGACGAGGGACGACGTCGACGAGATGAGGCGAAGTCGAAGTCGAAGTCGTCGCGACGCGCAAACAAAGATTTTCCTCATTTTATTTGTTAGCTGCTAACCCGTTGCAACTAACAAGTTTCTTGTTAAGACAACGGCTCTAATAAACCAACAACATCAAGACGGCAACAGCAACAACAACGGCGACAACAACAACAACAACGACGGCAACGGCTCGCGGCGCATGCGCAGCCAGCTGCAATGATATTTATACCCTGGAATGAAAAGCAAATAAATCGGGTAGAGTTAAAGAAACCCAACATTTTAGAAGGGTTCTTTCAACAGCTTAAAGAAAATATTTGCTATAGGTATAAAGAATCAATCTGGATTTAAATTCATTTATATTATTTCTTTAAAATTGAAAGAGGTTTGATACAAACTCACATTATGTTTTTTTATTTTATTTCAACCCGAAATAAATAATTTGAATTTTGATCAATTTTTTCTTTTATATTGAAATATTTTCGGCAGAAAACTCACATTTTATAATTTTTGTTTTCATGTATTCTAATCTGCGATTTCATTTTAAATTAAATTATATTTATTTATATGATATTCCTACCAAAATGTAATAATTTTGATTCAAAAATCATATTTTTTATAATATTTGCCCGTTGATATTTATTTCTTATCTCAGTTGTTGTTCTGAATTTTGAAGTCAACATTCGAAGCATTGTTTTCATTAATAACCTCAGATATCTCTGAAAACAATATGAATAGTTCGGAGAAGATAGCTCACACCTTTTGTATTTTATTTTATTGTGACGATATTGACATTTTTAAAATTAGCTCTAAAAACTAATCTTAATTTTAAATGTATATAACCTTAGCATTTGTTGACTACCCCTGGAATCTTGCGGGGCATCTCACCGTCTGGTCAAATGATTTTGGCTTTCAGATTCGGATGGATGGCTGGTCACTTTAAGCGTTCCCATAAGTTACCTCGCCCTTCGTGTGTGTTTGCTTAAAAGTGCCTCGTTGCTTGTTATGGTTGTTTGCCAGATGTTGTTGCCGTTGTTGTTGCTGTTGTTTCGCCTGTTGGCTTGGCTGCATTTGAAGTCATTGTCTATGCATTATTTGCATTTATGCTTTGTCGAATGCAACGGTAGTTGTGTTTTACCTAATTACACACGGCTCCCCCAAAAAATCTCTCTAATTGTTTAAGTGCTTTTAGCATTTTACTAAACAATTTTCATACCGAAACGAAAACAAACATTTCCAGTTATTGTTTAGTTGCGATTACCTTACCTTACCTTACCTTTTTTTGTTTCTTGTTGCCACAATAGAAACTTGCGTCAAATGTTGTTAAAATTTATTGCCAAGAAATTCTCACACATTGTCGCAAATTGAAAGTCCCGTCAAAGTGACGTTGCCACAACAACGAGACGAGAGAGGAGAGAGGAGAGACGAGAGAGTATTGCCCCGAGAGGTGCTTTAATGCTATGTGTAACGTGAGACCCCAAAAACAAATACTTAATGTACACCTGCTGCAACTATTTGTGGCATTAGATTTAGATCTAGCACCACTCTTTGGCTGTGCTGCATTTCTGGTTTTATTTCTATCGCTTTTTTTTTTATTTTTGTGTTGTATGCACCACGGAAATTGCGCAAAGTTTTATGGAGCGAGTGGTAATTAGTTATGAGACAGTTGTTTCCTATGTGGCAAGTAGCAAGTGGCAAGTGGCAAGTGGCAACCTGCCGTTGTCATTAAGACATAATTGCTGAAACCTTTATAACAATTCCATCTCGGTTGGTCTGCTTTACATTAAAAATATACGGGCAGCACTTTCGAAATTTACAAATAATTATTGCAATTATGTTGTCAGAGTAAAATGATTGAAGCTAATTGATAACTCAAATATCTTAACTGAAATGTTGTGTAGTTCTTTTCTACTCGTTTTATGTATTCAAAGTAATTTTAAATATTTTCATGAATACTTAGTGATGCCTTCAAATAGTATTGCTTTGAATATTTCCATTAAATGTGAATGATTTACAAGCAGAGATTTATAAAGTGAGGTGACAATGCTATTAACAGATTTTGGTGTGTTTCTTTTATATATAGTATTTATTGCAGTTGCAGCCGCATCAATTTCTTTGGGCATAAATGAAATAAATTACTTTACACTTTGCGTTGGTAACCACAGAGCCGGGCAACGATTGCAGGCGACAGACGGACAAAAATAATTATTGGTTCGTGTGTGGAGTCAGGACATGCCAAATGTAGATTTAGATACATTTGTGTATTTGCGACTGCCGAGATTTCCATGGCAGCCAACCAATATTTGGCATACTTCTGCAGATATGCAGAGATGGGAAAAATATGCAAGTTATGCAGCCGGGTAAATAGCAACTAAACCTCCCAAAAACACACTCTCAAACACACCATGGCACAACCCAACAACTCGTTCGGCATGTTGGCACAAAGTTATGGCCATTTATAGTTGATTTTCTTGTTGTCACTGTTGTTGTGCGTGTGTTTGTAAATAGTTTAACGGTCTCTCCACAGCACGTATCTGCATATGTATCTGTATCTGTATCTGCATCTCTGCAGCCTCGCTCTGGGTTATAACTCAAAAATGCATCGAGCAAAGCAATGGACAGCCATGTCCCAAGTATCAAATGACACTATAAATAACTATTCGCTATTCCCTCCTGTCATCTCTCTGTGTGTGCGACGAGTATTTATGCCGAAAACTAAAGTAAAAAAGGTTTTCGGCACTTGAATATGTTTAACACTTTACAACAACAATGGGAAGCATTTGAAGTTGTTTTCGATTACCAGGCATTGCGTCAAGTGTGTCCTGCGTATCCATGAGATACTTTAGAGAATATCAATTACCAGCGCTAGAATGGGTCTTAAGTGCTACATTTAAATAAACCGCACTAAGCGATGTCCTCTTCACTTTTTTAGTGGTTTTTTGTGTTGATTTTTCCAACGAAATCTTTTCTACTCTCGCGTGTTATATTGCGCCTTAATTGTGCCAAGTGCCAAGCACGCAAAATATTTGGCGACTACTAAGTGTATTTCTTTTATGGTTTTGGCCACAAAACTCGCAGCATTTTGGCCGTGTTTATGTTGATGGCTGCCTGGCCTCAACTGTGCCGCGTGTTGCAATTGCAACAGCCACGACAAGAGTCGGGCGGGTGGCCTTAGATAAATGAGTGAGTTTCTTTGAGTGATTTTACTCACCACTCCAAACTCGCTCTCTCTCTCTCTCTCTCTCTCGCGCTCGTCTAGCGAACTCAAAACCAGTTTCGCTCTCAGCTGCGTTTATCTGAGCACCACTTTATCTCGCTCTCGCTCTCTCATTTTGTATCTCGTAGTTGCTCTTGCCACAATGCAAGGCCGTGTCGTGGATTATTTACGCCTGCCTGCAGCTGTCGGTTTCTGGACTCAGAAACAGTCGAACCGAGGTATCGTCAATGGGCTGCGTGCTCTGTAAAATCAGTGTAGTTCGTTGCTTCGTCGTGTTCGGTTGTAGACCAAGCCAAGCACCGACTGTTCCCTCAGTTTGGGCCACTCTGCCACATCGAAAAAGAACGTAAACTAGTAAAACAACTTGAAGCGTGCAGCAAAGCGAGCCACTGGATTATCGCGCACGATTTTCATAATATAACCAAGCAAACTAAAACAAAACATCATCACACAACTTACAAACAGAAACGAAATATATTCTTTATTTGAAACACATACCAAACAACAAAATCTCTAAAGTTATGAATTGGCTAAATAAAATTTATTAGCTGCATGTGCAATTTTTAAGTTTCAATACGAAATCATCAAAAGTGCAGTGAAATAATTGGCAACTAAATAAAGCAAACACAAAAAAAACACCCAACAACATTTTCATTTTATTTTTATAATTTGAAAATCATCATCAACGCGCTGCTGACTTCAACAAATTGTTGCTCCACATATCTAAAAGACAAAAGGTAAGTTGAGTGTGAGCAAATCTAAAAAGTGTGTTTAATGTTGCAAATCAGAAAATAGAAAATAATATTTGAAACAATATTTTAGTTTTCAAAATATATTCTGTAATATTGTTTTAAATATTAAATTTATGCTGAAATTTGTGATATCAATACAGAAGGTATAAGAAACAAGAAAAAATCAGGAAATATTAAATAGAAAAACAAATGTTAAAGAAATACAAAATGTTGTAGAATAAAGCTAAAAAGTGTTAAATTCAAATTAAAGGCAAATAAGAAAAAAAAAATGTGTAGAAGAAATTAGAAAATTTTTAGTACAAAAACTAATTCAATAAAATAAATACAAAGAAATACAAAATGTCAAAGATATATGAAAATTGTATTATACGAAAATGAAATATCAACTTTCCATAAATACTACTATATTTATTGAGTTGCTCCTAAAAATAAATTCTAAAGATAGAAATTTTGAGATGCAATAAATTAAAACTGCAACCGAAAGAAACACATAAAAATAGTGGCATCGAGCTAATCACGAGGTTTCCCTTCTTCTCTCTCGCCCCTTAGCATTATGGACAACTAAAAGCAGTCAACACACACACAGACACCAACACACACACACACATCTACACGAAGAACGTTTAAACGTCGAAATTAAGCGCAGAACGTGAATCGACGCCAGAAGGCGACTGAAAGACGAAAGACGAAAGCAAACACGAAACACAAGCAAAATGCAGCGCCAAGAAGTGATCTGCATCTGCATCTTGATTGCCAGCATCTGTGTGAGCCAAACAGAGGCGCTGGCTAATTGCCCGCCCGGCTGCCAGTGCGATGATAACACGCTCGTGGTGCAGTGCGGTGAGGGACAGCTGGACGTGCTGCCCATCGCACTGAATCCCTCGATCCAGCGACTGGTCATCAAGAACAACAAAATCAAGACCATCGACTCGTCCATTCAATTCTACGCGGAATTGACTTTCTTGGATCTGTCCCAGAACCATCTGATGACCATTCCCCAGCGCACCTTCGCCTACCAGAAGAAGCTGCAGGAAGTGCACTTGAACCACAACAAAATCGGTCAGATTAGCAACAAGACCTTCATCGGTCTGTCCGCTGTCACAGTGTTGAATCTGCGCGGAAATCTCATCTCGGAGCTGCATCAGGGCACATTTTCGCCTTTGCTCAAGATTGAGGAGCTCAACTTGGGCGAGAATCGCATTGGCTTTTTGGATCCCAAAGCCTTCGATGGCCTGAAGCAGCTGCGCATCT
This sequence comes from Drosophila formosana, assembly GCA_035045625.1. Lineage (NCBI taxonomy): Eukaryota > Metazoa > Arthropoda > Insecta > Diptera > Drosophilidae > Drosophila > Drosophila formosana. Next base: position 20,688,053 of record JAWNOW010000232.1, read on the forward strand.
TGTATCTGGATGACAATGCCCTGACCTCGGTGCCGGATCCCGTCATCTTCCAGGCCATGCCCAGCCTGGCTGAGCTGTTCCTCGGCATGAACTCGCTGATGACCATCCAATCGGGTGCCTTCCAGGATCTGAAGGGTTTGACGCGCCTGGAGCTGAAGGGCGCCAGTCTGCAGAACATTTCACACGACAGTTTCCAGGGTCTGGAGGAACTGCGCGTCTTGGATCTGTCCGACAATCGCCTGGCACGCATTCCCTCGGTGGGTCTGAGCCACTTGGTGCGCCTCGAGCAACTCTCCCTGGGCCAGAACGACTTCGAGCTGATCAGCGAGGGCGCCTTTGTGGGCCTCAAGCAGCTGAAGCGCCTCGACATCAATGGAGCGCTCAAGCTGAAGCGCGTCATGACAGGCGCCTTTGCCGCCAACGCCAACCTGGAGTATCTGAATCTGTCCTCCAACAAAATGCTCGTCGAGGTGCAGGAAGGCGCCCTCAGCGGTCTGCCCCATCTGCGTCATGTGGTGCTCAAGGCGAACGCGCTCACCTCGCTGGCCGAGGGACTGTTCCCCTGGAAGGATCTGACCACGCTGGACCTGTCCGAGAATCCTCTGTCCTGCGACTGCCGCGTGATGTGGCTGCGCAATCTGCTGATCGCCAAGAACGCCAGCCAGGAGGATCAGCTGTCGGAGCTGCTCTGCGAGTTCCCCGAGCGTCTGCGCGGCGAGGCCCTCAAGCATCTGAATCCCACACTCATGGGCTGCTCCCACAGCGATCCTCGCAAGCAGGCGCTGATTGGCGCCCTCCTCGTTGGCTCGGCTGCCACAATCACCGCCCTGGCTTTAGTGCTGTATCGTTGTCGCCACAAGATTCGCGAGTATCTGAAGGGAGGACTGTGGGGCAACTCGGCGCTGGGCCGCAAGGAGCGCGAGTATCAAAAGACCTTCTGCGACGAGGATTACATGTCGCGGCTGCAGCACCATCCCTGCTCCCTGGGCATCCACTCCACCTTCCCCAACACCTACACGGCGCCACATCAGGGCAGCGCAGCCGCTCACCATCACTACGGCATGTGCCCCATGCCCATCAACGACCTGAACGCCGTCGATGGCGGTCAGCACAAGTTCCAGCAGCTGCAGGTGCCGATGTCGGCGACGCTGATGCACGAGAAGAAGCTGAACAACAACAAGAGTCTCGCCGGCAGCATCGACGACAGCGCCAACTTTGTGCTGCACATGAAGAACGCCACAATGGGGCGCGATCCCTTGCAACAGCAGCAGCTGCAGCAGCAGCAGCAACAGTTGCCACAGAACCAGCAGAAGCTCAATCACTACACGAAGCCACAGTTTCTGTCGGCCACCGCCACCGTGGCGGACTCGTCGTGCTACTCGTACGCCGACGTGCCCATGGTGCATGCCCCACAGCAGCTGCGCATCACCCACGAGCACTTCAAGCCACGAGCTCTTCAGGCCGAGCAGCGCGACTTCGACAACGACGCGCTCAGCAGCGAGATGATGGATCCCAACTACATCTACAGCAACGCTCACTACTCGCTGCCCTTGGAGCAGATGGGACGCAGCAAGACGCCGACGCCGCCGCCGCTGCCGCCAGCGCTGCCGCTGCGCAATGGACTGTGTGCCACAACCGGACGCCGCTCGTTCCAGCACAAGGCGACGCACAACAACAACGCGACGAGCACCATGAGGCAGTTCACGCACTGATCCTCGGAGCACTATCGTCGCCGGCAGCTGAGCATCAACGCTTAGGCCGTCGAGTCGTCTGTCAACTGTGATGCCAAAATTGTATATGCAAGAAATCGTAGTAGTAGAGTACACTTCGTATGGAATTTCAATAGTCTTAATACTTCAAGCATAGAATTATTAACGATGATATTTTTTGCATAGAGTATGCCACGAAAAATATTTGAATTTCATATCGCAGCCTAAGCAAATAGTATTTGACGCGTGTGAACAGTGTAAAATGATAGCTATAAGAAAACAACTCTATTGTTCTGTACATAGGCACCAAAAAATAACACTCAATGCGATCTCCAGCACGAATTCTAAACTAAACTATCTACTTACAGTCTTTCTACTACTATTTTTTCATTAACGCGAATTGTATTTATGTAGCCCGTAAGTTAGATTAACAAAAACAAACACAACAAAGCACTGAGAGTCACTTGTAAGTTTAATTTAAATTATTGAAATTATTGTTAGCGCAAGCATCCAAGCATGAAGTAAAAAGAATACGAGATAAACTATTTGTAAGCAAACTATGTATTTATTAGTTAGTTACAAAATTTATTCAAATTTAAGCAAATATCGTGAAAAATATATGCAAAAGAAAACTACTTTGAAAACTGAAAACAATTCTCGTTTCTCTCGATTCAATTTCAACTGTTTTTTTAGCTGCTGTTGTCGCTGTTGTTCGAGCGATGAGCTTGCAACTTTCTGCCTAGTTTACCATGACTATGTGTGGCAGGCGGCAGGTGCAAGTACTCACACACACACACTGGAAAAAAAGGGGTAGTGCAACGCATTGAATTGAAAATTATGTACGCACACAAAGCGAGCAGCACTTGCTCTCCACATCGCTCTCTTTCGCTGTAGATAGTATCTGTTAGATACACGGCGGGGACTTTGTTGCATGCCTCGCTTGGCGGCGCACAACTCGGCAAAACTTTCGTCGTAGTCGCATGCTATGTACTATTGAATAATAGCGCATTAATTTTACTTTTTCTCAACTGACTTTTAATTAAATTGAAAGTCAAAAGTTGCGCAGATTTTTTGTTGTTCTTGTTGCTGCTGCATCTCATTTTATTATCCAGATGAAAAGCGAAAATGTTGTAAATGTCGCCGCACATAAAGCCAACGGCAAATTGACACACACGGCAAAAAGGTAGCACAAAAGTTGAGCCATGAGTGTACAGATTTATACGGCATATACTATATGCTCATATATCTGTTTATTTGTTGGCATTCGCGGCATAATTAAAGTTGCTTTTTCTATGAGCCAACGACAAAGCGCTCGAGTGCCCATAAAAAAGTTAAGGTTGTGCCTTGACAACTTCTCTTTGCCGGCTTGTGCTTTTGAAAACTTAAATAATAATTGTGTTTACAATTTATTAAAAGAATCAAAACATTCCTTTTTTAATTTTTCTGCAGTTAAGGTTTAAGGCATATTATAAATAATAATTATTTTTGCTGGTTGCTGTTGATTTATTTGAGCCATATAACTTACCTTCGGCTGATTTTAAAAGTATGAGAATATTATATATTTATAAGAAGAATTAAAACAATTTTGTTTTTAATTTATATTTAGTGAAAGCATAACGCAATTACAAATAAAAGTTCGTCTTTATGGCTGGTCATGATTTATTAGATCCATTTAACTTATTATCCCTAAATTATATTAAAAGTATTCAAAATAGAAATATTACACATAGTATAAAACAAGAGGAGCGAAACTTTTTTTTTGTTTATCATTAATTATTTATTAGATTACAACAAAAAACATACATTACCCAAAGATGATTTTAAAAGTATTCCAAATGGAAATATTCGATTTATCTGCACTCAAATGTCTTACTGATGGATTTCGCTGCTGAAACGACAAATTTGTCTGCTTGTTATTTTATAATGTTATCATTGTTTGTGAATAACTTATGGTAATTAAAAGATATATAGAAACACAATTTTCCGATTGCAAATTGCACATTACTCTCAGTTGATTTTTAAAGTACTAAAAATGGAAATGTTACATATATCTGATTTGCCTGCCGTACCACCAAATTTGCCTGCTTGTTATTTTATTATATTTTCTTTGGTGTTGAATAACTTATTGTAATTAAAAGATTTAGCTATTGTAGTTTAGATAAAAGGTAAAATTGCCATTGTCAGTGATTTTATTAATCTCTATGTTATAGAATTTTCCGCCTTATAGACGCAGCAATCACAAAGCGATTGTGCAAAACGGGCAACTGATATTGATTTCCTTGGGAAAGTCGCCCTAAAGGCAACTGGCAACTGGCAAATGTAAAAAGATCTGTTCGTATTGACCATAATGAGAGGAGTTTAGGTAGCTCACGCCTAGAACTCGGCTCCTTTTTGGGTGAAAACGAGTAACGAGTGTTTGTTGTGTTGTCGCAAGGAGAGAAGGAGAGACGGAGAGAAGGAAACTGCAACCCAATGCCTCGTAAATAACATTTGTATGGCCAAGGCATAAAAATTCGCATTAAAATCACAAACAGTTGCAATTGTATCTTGTATCTCTCGCTGCCTTCTCTAATCTCTTATAACATTTCCATTAATACGCAGCGGTAGTCACCCTGTTTTTGGTCTCCTCCGGCCAGACCATTGCCAATGATGAGAAATTAATGTGCGTACACAATTTCACAGATACCCAAGCTAGTCGCATACCTAAGCCCATGCCCAGACCCAAGCCCAGAGCCCAATAACCAGGCAGTGGCTCAGCGTGAGCCTGGGCAAGAGCGTCACGGCTGCGCCGCTCAGCGGGACAAAGTGCTAAGCATTGTTGGGAAATTTCATGGCGCTCCGCACGGGGTCCGCAGCGTTGCGATCATTGTAAGGTGTAACAAAAAACCCAAAGATACAATTTTGTCAAATGAAAATTGTCGTTAGAGCGCACAGTTTATGGGCTGTTGTTGTTGCCTTTCCCGCTGTGGTTGCGGCTGCGACTGCGACTGCAAACTGTCCATCTGCAGAGCTGTCTTGCGGCTTAGCGTTTTCACGCCCCTTCTGATTTACCTGTTACTCCAAGAAACACCAGCCGAAGCGGAACTGATCGTAATTCAAAAGTCACTAAAATATACTTAGTATAAATCAGTTAGCGAATATTCGCAAACTAAAACACGTTTTTACAATGCCAATTAATTAGTACAAAATATATATAGTTTTAAACAGTTTTAAATCGTTTTGAGAGCTCTTGGAATTAACAATTCAAATGGGTAAATAAATTTCTATCGCCTGATATTGTTATATACGACAAATTAACATTTCAACAATAGGATTCATAACACCATTTACATTATAATGAAATCTCCAAATTTCCATATGATGTGAGCATTTAAGACGAGAGAATATTTAGTTTCAAAGCTACTTCTAATTTGGTGTCTGCAAATAAATAAATTAGTAAACTTTCCATCCAGCATATTTTGTAGAGTCTTAAAACAATATTTTGTATATTTTATTGACCTCAAAAATGTGAGTAGCACTTTTCAACATTAAAGTAATTTCCATTTCTTTTGCTGCCGACCTCAAAGAGAAAGATCTTTTTCGGAGAGATCTTTCAGCGGTTGTGTCAAAACGCCCCCTAAATTCTGACTACTTGCCCCAAATCGTGGCACGTTCAACTTAATTGCCCCCAAAGCTTTTTGTACTGTATTTCTTAGCAATAGATAACAACGGCTGATAAATAGCGCGTCAAATCGAAGGCAGCTGCGATCCAGCAGAGAGTAGACGATAGAGGCGCGTTAACCTGCCCATAAACACAATTGTGAAATGCTTTAATTCCTGAAGTACCTTTAATGAGCATTTTCAACATGGTCATCATACAATCAGCATCAACAGCAGCAGCAGCAGCAGCAGCAGCAGCAGCAGCAGCAGCAGCAGTTGAGGCCACAGCATGTTCCATACATACACTCGAAGCGCATTACAATGGCTCCAATATTTGGACCATGGCTCGTCATAATTACTGCCTTGAGCATAGTTTTCTTTTCGCTTGTATTCTGACTGTCAGCCTGCCATCTGTCCGTCCGTCTGTCTGTCTGTCCATCGGTCTGGCTGCCTGTATAAGAATGGCCCCAAAAACCGTAAGCCTCGGAAACAATCTGTAGCTGTATCGGCTGCGTATCTCTGAGCATCAGACGTTGTTGCCTGAGCTCTGAGCTTTGGGGAATTAATGATTACGTTCTTTCTCTCTCTCTCTGTCTCTCTCGGTTAATGCTGGGCCACGTTTTGGGCCGTGGCCGGTTTTGTGGCTTGATCCAGTAACCCTTTAATGCAAACACAGGCCAAATGCTCAGTGCCAGTTCCAATCCGCAGTAACCGAAACTCGCTCGGTAGCCGAGGCATCGACTGGGTCTGGTTTCATGAAAGGAAATTGTAATGATCGAAATCAAAATGTTTTCGTTACTTTAGCTCCTAATGAAGCTTGAATAGTGCGAATGACTCCACACAGTTGGTTGTTGGTTGTTGGTTGTTGCCTCGTTGCCTCTTGGCCGTTGGCCCCTCGGGGGCAACACAATCGCACCACGCGCCTTTTAATCGAAATTTGATGATGAATTCTCAAACTCAAACCGAGCTCAACTCAACTCAACTCAACTCGATGCCGCAGTCAACTGGAGCTGAATTCTTGAAATGCTGAAATGCTACTTTAAGCACCGCAACTCAACCGCTTTTATTGTTGGCCATTTGAGGCTTTGCCTTGCCGCTATTTACCTTTGTTATTTATTTATTGTTATTATAGTACATGCCTCTACTTGTGTTCTGATTTTTTCTGTACTTTTTCTTTTCATTTTTTCCCCCAGCTCAGCAATCGACTTTTTAATTGTATAAATAGGCTTGGGGCTTGGTTATTTGTATCAGCCGTTAACCGCCAAATGATTTGCTTGAAATTGTTGTTCATTATCATAGATTTCATAGCTGCTTTTTGTTGTGTTCTGTTCATATTTTGTTTTTTCTGCTGCATTTTCACGGTACGAACTCTTAAATCTTTAAAGTAGTGCAAGCTTGTGCTTAAATATTGTGAACGGTTTATGAGGGAATTAGTGGAAATTATTAATGTTGAGTAGCCAACTTATTGACCTAAAGTATCTCTGCCATCGCAGATATTTCCTTAACTTTTTGCGAAAATTATTCTTTAAATTTTAACGCACTTTTCCAAATGACCTCATGACCTTTATTTGTATGAAACTGTTCTACTTATTTTCGCCCCTTACAGACCAGTTTCGACGCACTTCAGAAAGAATTATTTTTGCCGTGCACTTGAGTGCAGACAACAAAAACCAAATAGCTGCGTACTTATAAATGCAATTTTCTGATAAAAAAATAAAAATGAAAATGCAAAAAGTGTGCAACATTTTTAATTAAATAATTATTATAATTGTTGTTGTAGCTTAAGAAGATTTTCATTTTAATTTTTCGCACAAGAGCACGAGATATTTTGCCTTGCTTAATGGCAAGAAGCGTATAAAAATAAAATTAAAAATATAATTATACCAACGCACATACATATAATAAACCAAAAAAGTTTACTACGAAATTCGTGTGTGTCCACAGAAGTGCGTGTGTGTGGGTGTAAGAGTCTGTTGGACTATTTTTAAAGAGAGATTTCAATTTGAAGCAAGTAAAACAGCTGCATACTCTTCCCATGAATTTAAATTAAAATACAAAAAAATATGAAAATGGAAATAAATCAAAACAAAATTAAATGATGACAAAATTAAGGTATACCGTCGGAAATTTGAATTGTCTTCAAAATAATTTAATCTTGTCTTTGTAATCATATCATTATGCAATACAATTTCACTCTGGCAACTGTTTAGATATATTCTTGTAGTTATTGCGAAAGTTCAGTGAACTCGTTGCAACTTTGGGGATCTGCGACAACCCGCATAATAATGTGCCGTAAGCCCTTCTCGAAGCAGGGCAGCGCAACGGCCAACGTCTGCAGCTGGTCGTGTTGGCAAATAAATGCATGTAAATCTGCGCCAAAGGTATAACCCTTAACATCCTTACATGCAGCAGGTGCAAACCGCAACGGGAGTGCCATAAAGAGCCAACCGAATAAACAGAAACGAGGGGACCAAACGGACGGACAGACAGACAGACGGACGGACAGACGGACTGTTGAACAGTGGGTCGAGTGGACAGTGGTCTATGTGGGGCGGGACTCGCTGAAATTCGCGTAATAATGTTAAATTGTTTTTCAATTATTTTATAGGTTATGGTAATATTTATTTTAATTAAAAACAAATACGAGCACTCGCAGACGTGAAACGAGACCAGCGCCCAGCTCCCAGGCAGGACTCATCAGCATCCTGCTCTACAGTTTATTGGTTCATGCTTTTGTTGTTGTTTTCGTTTTTGCTTTTGCCTTTTGTTTTTGTTGCTCTTTTGTGCAGTGCACATTGCACAAAAATGCGCACATGTAAAAACAACAAAAATTAAAAGAGATAAACGAAAACTGGGTTCATTTGCAACACATAAGGCAACAAATAAATACGAAAAGCAAGAAAAAATAATAAAGCCGGCGGTGATCAACTACGAGATACTCTTTCCAAGTTTTCAGGTGATTTCCTAAATCAACAAACTCGGACCTTCTGCCGACAGCGAACACTAGGTGGCGCTTTTCAGCAAGGCAAACAGTGTTGCAAAACAAGCGAGGAAATTATCGATAATTGCATCGAACAGTTCGGAGGACTGTTATTTTCATTTAAATGATATAAACAATTCTAGCGACTAAACAATCATACACTATTTGGCTTAATTTCAATACGCAGCGGGTGTAAGAAAAAAAGGAGAATTTTACAGCAGTTAATGTTTTGTGTACAGCTCCAAAAGTGGAGAGCTCGGGGCTGGATCTGCTTATGGGCATGGGTGGGCATAGGACATTGGCCCAAAGCGAATATTGTATATGGTATTTCGCAGCGCCAAAGGTAGTGGACGAGCGCACACCAAAAATGGCGAGAAGCGCTGAGAGCTCTACAACTTTTTCAATTGAGTTCCATGATAAACTTTATTATGAATTGCGCCACAACAATTTGATAACAACTGCATGTCAAATGAAATAAACAAAAAAAAAACATAACAGACAATTTGCATTAATTTTGCAATTAAATTGCACGTTGGATACTAATATTATTGCAATAGAGTTTGAGCCAAAATATTTGTACGCTAACTATGGCGAATGTTTTGCAGGCATGTTCCCTTTGTTTGGTATCTAACACAAACTGCCCCTTGTAATGTTGCAATTGCTGCTGGCGCTGGCAAAGTAAACTAACTGAATTATGTTCGGTTGGCTTCGAGATACATAAAGTCAAATACACGCGGTAGGTTCGGTAATTGAAATGTTTCTACTTTGGAATGCTTTTGCGCTAATAAATCCAGCTGAATTTGATGCATTCACAATTATTGCACCGACATCGCAGATAGCGATAGAGATGCGTCTGTAATTCATTGCGGCTAGCATATCATTGAAAGTGCATTTTAACTATGCTGATTTTGCTGGCCCGCCACAGAGGCATTTTACGCCAAGGCAAACACAGTGAACAATCATTTCTGATGCCCCAAAATATGCGGTCCCTGGGCCTGTTAACAATTCAAATTGGGGAAGCGGGAAGCGTTGCACATATGCCGCCTGGTGCAACATTTGCTGCTTGGCAATATTGAAATTTGAAATACTGGGACACGAGCTAACGAGTTAACGTCAGGGTCTCTGGCAATTCACAAGAGCACACACATACAAATTATCATAAAGAACATAATTTTGCGCTATTTAAGGGGCAACGTGAACAGAAATTTTATCGAATTTGCACCAGCAACAACAACAACATCAACAACAACAACAAACTGGAACAACGACAATAAAGTGAATACACGCAATGCTGGAGAGTGCGTGCGTTGCCTGCATTAGGAAAACTTGCAATTAAAACTCATTTCGTTGAAACGCGATTTTGCAGCACAAATTCCATTTAAAAAGTTTCATCGGCAGCAAAACTCATCACGGGCAGACAGCAGCAGAGAGAAAGAGAAAGAGAGATAGAGAGAGAGAGAGAGGGGAGATAGACTGCATCCTGCAAAACAGCCCCAAACTCCGGCATTCTCCCGCTCTGATGAATACGAGTCGTAGTTGCCCCCCGTACTTCAGTCTGTCAAACTTGATGATAAACGAAATGAATTTTAAACAGTATTCATTGGGGCATTATCTGCAACACCGAAAAAAAAAACATTTGCACACTCATGGCGATGCTTCATGCATTAGGATAGTTCAATATTTTTAATACGTGAAGAGTAAATAAAAGGCAAAAGTGTTCAATATATAATTGCAAATAATTATTAAAAAGAAGTTGCTCAAAAGAAAAGAATTGTGAGAAATAATTACTATTTATGCTTGTTAAACAAAATTTTTGTGAATACAGTTTTTCTATTAGATTATAGTTATTTCTCAAAGTCTATTCTTTGAATAATTTTTAAATAATTGGTGGCAAATATATAATATTTTAAAAGAGGAACAGTATCTTTTGTACATTGTTCCATTTTAAAATAATTTGTGGCAAATAGAATTTAATAGAGGAACACTATTTTATGTACATTGCATTTTATTTACTCTTCGCTTAATGGCATTTTCTAGGGTAATAAAGTAAATTTGTTGTTTAAAATTGATTGTCTTCCTCGTGCAGAGTATTCAGAATTCGGTTGTCTAAGTTGGCAAGAGATTCGGTCATTTTACGCCTTTGTGCGAGCAGTGTTTTGATCTGTCTAGCTCTGGTCGAGTGTGAGTGTGAGTGAGTGCGTCAAAATGAATTTCAATAATACACAAAACACTTGCCAAACTTGCCGACTCCAACTGGGCAGGTAAAATTCAATTATGAGTGCACTCGCCGCTGGCCTGTTGATTGACGAATACATTTGTGAAACGCCATGTGAATTGTTTCGCCATTTCAGTTGTTGTTTTTGCAGTTTCAGTTGTTGTTGTTGTTGTTGTTGATGTTGACGCTGTTGTTTGGCCATCATCAAAGTGCAACTTTGCTGCAGTGGCGGCTATTTTTGAACGAGTTTTGTCAAAAATGTATCCATAGAAGCGACGAGCTCTGTGTTAACCCCATTCGCCATTGTTTGACTGCTTTGATGAGTTTTTAAATTCGTTATTAAACGTTTCGGCTGATTTGAATTTAGATGAAAAATCTCTTTCCTCTCTTCTAACTTTTTTTCCCCATGCGGTTTATTTTGTCTGTTTTGGCTGTGTGTGTGTGTGTGTGTGTGCGTAGGGCCTTTGATTTTCCATAGCGATTGTGCAAATGAAAAATGGGAAATGGAAAATGGAGTTTCAAATTCTATAAATTTCGAATTTTGTTTGCCGTTTGCCGTTTGCCGTTTTGACGCATTTCACCAAATTGAGTTCAGTCAGATCTTTGAACGAACTTTCCTTGCTACGCTATAGAATTGTAAATATCATGAGGTTGTATAGCGAAAAGTATTGATGGTCATTATGGCGGTCTCTAATGTTAATTGCTAGCATTTGAATTTAAATTGTTTGCTGGTGAGTTTGACTTTATGTATTAGTCATTGAAACCAGTTGACACAATGGTTAATAAAATTAATAATAAGTTACACAAAATACAAAAAATGTTAATAATATAGTAAGACATAAATAATAATTTTATATAATTAATTATTGTATTTATCTAAATAAATATTAATCTAGTATTCAAGATTCGTTAAAACTTTAAAGTTTATATTATATTAATGCAGTATAATACTAAAATGTAATTTCGCTATTGTACCTTAAAATTGAGGAAAGATCTTTTACATGCAACATATTATATTTAAGCCATTTGAAACAATAGTTAATTACTTAAATGAATACTGTGAGTAAAAAGAAAAAAAGTTATCACACGTCATTCATAAATATCTTCAAGACTAAATTAATACATCAGTCTTCGGCTTGGGTAATCACCTGTCTTATGGCAGTGCTATTGATATCCATATCATGCTACAATCTACCAATCAACAGCTACCGTAACTACCGTTTGGTAAGCGTGTCCCAAACTTCTGGAATTCGAAGAGGCCACAGTCTGCAGCTGCAGCTTTAGTCTGAACTTTGAACACTTAATAAGTTGTGAACACTTTGATCAGGTTGAAAATTAATTGCATAACTTCCATGAAACTTGGCTCGTTCCTCATGTTTTCTTCTTTCATTCTATACTTTGACAAAATGCCGCGGTTTCTTCGGCATTTAAGAATCAATAGAAAATCATTTATTAAAATAATCACATCAAGCATGCAAGACCAGAACCCAAACGAAACTTCATTATGTGGCTGCAAAAAAACGAAGGAAAGAAAGAAAAACCGACCGTGACAGATTATGCAAACTAATTACACAAAATTAGTTGAGATTTATGCGGTACAAGTTCAACAAAAAACCGAAAAAACGTAACCGAAAAAGTTCTTCAATAACCAACAACAGAGAGCTTCGTAAGCCCAAGCACATTTATTAATCAATTCAATTTTTGCCGCTCGGCATGAGAGCTTCAAGAGATTTTGTTTGGGAACCCGTTTTTTGGGGTCACTTTGGCGCCCAGCGACAAGTGACAAATAGTGTGACATAATAACAAAAAAAAAGGGTTCAGTTCTGGGGCTACAAATTTGTATGATGTAGCGCTTAATTGGTGATTAACCACCTGTAGCTTGTGCCCCAGAGGTCCCTGACTCTCAGTTCGATTGCATTTCCAAAGTGTCTCGTTTCGTTGGGTTCCGTTTGGATTCGGATTGGAAAAAATCGTGCCTGGGCCTGGCTGTGCTCTGAGCTGAGCTCTGCGCTCCAGACAAGCCTCTCGTTTATTTTCCAGATCGTGTACTTTTAAATGGTTTTAATAAAATGAAGCTGGGCTGCAAATGAAGACGAAGCCTTTGTCTGACTTCCACAGCAAAATGTCACTTTGCCCTGGCAAAGAGTTCTAGTTCTAGTAAATGGGAAACCAACAACAACAAAAAATAGAATAACGAAAACTACAAGATTTATGGTTACAGGGTCTTGTGTTGTTGTTTTTCTTGTTGGCCTCTCAGTCGCTGTCAGCGATGGTTTGCTGGGGGAATTTCCATGGAAATTGCAGCTACGGGCCTGTTCGTTGGGAAAATAATTCATTTCGATTGCCAGGCCATGAGATTTGTCAAAGCCAATCCATTGCGCTGAGCCCCCAAAACAGCTTAGATTATCTCTCTATTAATTATCGTTTATGGTTTGTTTGCCGGGGGTGCAGCATATTGTCAGCTATTTTGTTTATTATAATATGCAGTCGACTTAGTTGCTTATCAGCAGTTTTTTCTGTTTCTTGGGGGCGTCTAAAAACACGTCCGAGCAAACAGTTTCCAGTTACCAGTTCCCATGAAAGTAACCTTAGATAACAAGTCACCTTTTACCTGGTGGGGGCAGCAAGTGACGGAGGACGGTTGTCCACTCCAATCAAATGAAACGCAAATTGCCTATGCCAATATTGAGGCATCCAACCACTGTTTTAATAGAGGCTCTCCCCAACCTGTTCCGCTTCCTCGTGCCGAACCAGAACCACAGCTGGAGCCGGAGCAATTGCCACTATTAGCATGCTAATATAAACATGGAAACTAAAACTTATTACAAAATCCATTAGATTTTCTGTTTCGTTTTATCACTGTGATATATCAATTTTTTGTTCTGCACTGCGTTGGCAACATCTATTTTTTGGGAAAACTTATTTGCTTTGAAAATTGGAAAATGCGATTTTGTTTATACAAATATTATTCATATATCAATTATTTATTTTTTCAATTACCAAAAAAAAAAAAAATGTTAACCAGCAAAATTCGTTTATTTAATATCAATCACTTTTAATAGCTTCAATTTGAAATTTTTATTGGAGTAGAATATTCTCAAATACAAAAATAAAAATGAACTTTTTTGTAAACAGGTAAAAATAAAAATGCTGTATCCAATTATTATTCATATACATTAAATAACGAATTGGTTTCGAAATATATAATCATCTTTTAAAGCTGGCCGAATTAGAAATGTTTTATTAAATTAGAATTTTAGGTTTATCCGCAAAATAATATGGAATAAATTATTTCTGGTATAACTTGGACTATACGAGTAAATTAACTATTTTAAATATAATTGAATATTGCATTAGAGTATTCACGGATCGTTGTAAAGCGTCTGACAAGTTTCTGTGAAATTTTTTCGGCTGCGGTTACATGTGCAGCCCGGCGGCGCTTTCGTGTGCTATCTACGACCAATCAATGCCACAACTGATGATGTTAATCTGAACAACGGCTTCCCGCACACTGCACTACGCTGTGCAGTCCCCTCCTCCCATTTGCCCTTAAGTTAAAATTCATTTGAATATACAACATCCTATTTCAATTTAAATTCAAATCCGCAAACATTTGCCACGAACGTTGGAACTTGGACTGACATGGGCCACGCCCACCCAACCAACCGGCTAGGTAAGGGACAGTGGGCTGGCCATATCAAGAGCAAGAGTCGATTCGAGCGGTGCTGCCTCCGTCTCGTTGCGCAATTGCCATCTGCATCTTCTCCCGCTGCCCTCGTGGACGCTGCAAAATGCCACTTACTCCAAAGTGCCGCAGCGATTAACATCTACGACCTGACGGACGGCGGAAGATGGCAGGAGGAGGACTCTGACTCTGGCGATGAGACGATGCCATCCAGCCAGCCAGCTACCAATTCAGTTGGATTCATCTAGCCAGCTACCGTTATTTGCTCTGTCCCATGTCCTCGTGTATGCGGATGGGTTGTATCTTTTGCATATCGCGTGCTAGGTATCTTCAAGTATGAGTATCTCGACAGCGTTGCGGTGGCACCAATGGCAACGATGCGCCACCAAATTGCAAAACCAATTTAAAAAACGTTAAAATATATTTGTGGATAGTTATAGTTCCATTTCGTTAGGTTCTGCAAAATCTAAATTGCAATTTGTTTGCCAACCTAACAATTTTTTCCATTTTCCATATACGTACGTACAGAATGTATGTAGTTTTTATATTTAATTATCGTTAGGTTATTTTTTATTCCATCATCTTGGTTGCCGCAAATTGGCAACAGATAACGAATTTAGTATGCAAAGAGTTTTTTATTTAATTTGAGCTTGATTTGAATTGTCGAAGGGTCACTGAGTTCGCCTGTCACAATTTAATTTGATTGGAATTGAATACGACAGAAAATGAGCTGTAGCTGTTTGGCCTGCGGTTAAAATATAATTTATCCATCCATCCATATTCGACACATTTAATTTATTTCGTTAAACTACTAGAAAACTTTATAGAAATGCGCGATATTAATAGTACAATTTATTCGCAAAGGATTGAAATGCATTTCACCTTTTTTGCCAGCACTCTGCTGACATTATTTGCCAGCATAATCCTTTAATATTTGTTGACATTAATGCCCAATAAGCGCAAATGTAAGGCCATAAATCTGGTGCAAGTCCCAATAAATTAAATACATTTTATTATATTCTTTTTTTTTGCTGTCTTACCGATTTAATACAATGCAAATGCAATGAAGAAAAGAAAAATCAGTAAACAGTCTCATCGCTTATCACGATCGCCACAATGCGGAGTACAGCGATTTTTACTTATAAATTATTTAAATGGTATATAAAGCATGGCCAGCCGAGAGAAAGAAAGAGATCAGAGACTGAGACTGGAGACTGGACGCGGTCTGTTTGCAAATGCGGTCGCTCGGGAAATGTCATGAAACGGGGGGAAAAAGAAAAAAAAAGTATCGAGTCAATATCGAGAGGTTGGATGGTAGCACTCTTAAGTAAAACAAATTCACAAAATCGAACATGAACAAAGCAAGAAAATGATAAGATCACGATTGTTGCAACAGCTCGCTGTGCTTGCAACGAAAGTTGGTGGCAGGTTGTACTCCTAGTACTGCAGCATGTACAACATGCAACAAAAGCGGACATAACAGAACCAAACAGCAGCAGCAGCAGCAACATTTAATTGCAAGCCACGTTGTCTTCAACCGAAACGGAACGTGATATGCTCCAGAGGGGGAAAGCAGCAGCAAGGCGCTTGTCTTGGCCAGGCCAAAACCAAGAGGCCAACTGACCGCCTTCCTGTGCCAGTTGTGTGTGCATATGCACGTATGCAAAACTTTATCTGACAGATTTGCGTGATAAGCCGATGCGGCAGTCCATGTGGATCGATCTGCGCCTCAAGTGAAATATCGCCAGCGGCGCTGCTCCAAGTGGAGCAAAATTCCTCACAATTCCTCGCCTCCATCTGGCCAAATTGGCAGTGCTGCGATGCAGTTGAATGTTGAATGTTGAGGACACGCAAAAGGGACTTCAAGACTTCGCTGTTGGCCTGTGCCTAACAATTGCAGCGCTCTGAAATTGCTGGCACAACTGCAGCTTCTGGCCCGGCCTTTTAATGAGCAAATAACTTGCGTTTTGGCTAACGAAATTGGCCTTTGAATGCACGTAATGTATGCAAGCGGAGTGAAATGCGGCGAGGAACGAGAAAAGATTACTGGGATGTTGCAGTTAGTTAGCCCGACGCTAGTTGTGGGTTAAGAAACTACTCTCGTAGTCCAACTGCTGGGGTTAACAGCTCGACTTGGGCAGTTCCCAGCCAACAACCGAGCTTGTTAACGAAAGTGAAGAGCGTTGAAGAGCAGCGACAAGCTACAATTTTCAAAGCAAAACATTACTTCAGTTATTATTACGATAGTTTTCATTTTCATGTCTAGTTATATTGATTGATTTCACTTTGTTTTAAAGCGTCTACGACAAGTTTGAACGCTTTGCGGAACTCAGTGAATTTTCAGCACATTTAAAATTACTTTACAACACAATTGGTGGCATTTTTAATTTATTTTGTTAAAAGTGTTGAGGTACTTTGTATTGAAAGTTAGAAAAAAATATGTACATATATACAATTTATATATATACATTTATATACAATTATATACAATTTATATACAATTAAATACAATATATACAATTTATGCAGGTTTGAAAATCTATTAAACAAAAGAATCTATTTTATACATTTTGAGTTTATTATGTTCTCTTAACTCATACAAAATGATTAACTTTATATATTTTTAATTTAAAAATCCTTAACTTTTAATGGGTTAATGGGATAACTTGCAAATTGTGATTTATGTTTTATTTTAGCTGCTACATTTCATGGCCTAATATTATTACGATTGGTCAAAATTCGATTGAAGTACTTTTGATTTTTGCAGAAATTGCAATAAATGCATTTTTAAAATCCAATGGCCTTCAATAACAATTTAGCATTACATTAAAATTAATTTAAAAATTTGATAGTATAACTTTTGGTTTTTGATTAAATTTTAATTAACCAATACTAAGATAAAAAGAAAATGTCTACCATTTTCAATTTGAAATTAAATACAAATCATTTTTGAAAATTCAAATTACATACCAAATAAATCAAATTGGAAGTTAATTTAAAAACAATTTGGAAAATTTATATAATTTACATTACTTTAAATATTTAATTACTTTAAAAATATAAATTACAAGCCTTTATAATCGATGCTCTTTCAAATAGTTCCCTCCATAAGTAACTCTTCATTCTCGAGTGCTATTGAGTGTCAGCTAGAGGTAGGTTCTAATGCCGACCTGTCAAGTAAATCAATTGTGGTTGTGCAAGGAATGCCGGGTTTTGTTTTTTGTGGCGGCCAATTCCGATGGGAGAACCTTTTCGTAATTGCATTAAGTATGCAAAAAATTTGCTCATGCATTCAGAGGACGTGCTCGGTGAGCGCGTGAGCTCCCAAGTGATCCCAATCCAAGGTTGGCGAACCAATTAAATATTGTAGTTTATGTGTCGAAAGGCTGCCAAATACCAAACACACGACTACAACTCATAGCCAAAAGGATGCGCTGCCTTAACTCAAACGGGCATTAAATTATCAAAAAAAGGAAGCTAGGAGAAGGTATCGCATACTGAGGGGCTTTTGCGGATTGTTGCAGACTTGGCATAAATACTGGGATATCGTGGCAAGCAGCCCGAAAATAGTGCGTGCCTTCGTTACAGATTTACAACAAATAAAAATAGCTGGCAGGCTGGAGCTTTTAGAGTGGCTTTTGGGGTCGCATTGGACATTGCGTATACGCCGCGTGTGTGTGTGTGTGTGTGTTTGTTGTGTTCTGTTGTCCTGCGCTGATTGCCAGCATACAAAATCAATTCGAGCGGATAAATGTGGGTCACAGCGGGGTCACATAACACCAGACACAGAGCGTGTGTGACTCAGCAAATTGTTTCAAAATGCCAAAGCTGAGAAAGTGGCGGAGGGGAACGCCACGCATAATTTAAGTGAATTTACGCCTGACTCTCTTTAACTCCTCAGTGCAACTCGTTGGTGCAACGAAGCGTATGGCCAAGCGAGTCGAGTCGACTCGAGTCGAGTCGCGTCGTCGCAAAAGTTTATTTTCCAAGCCATAAAAGACAATCGACAGAGCATCATCGATGACTTTGGCTCAACACTCGCATAAAGACATTTCCAAGTGCAATCAAATTCTACACTCGAATAGACATTTACACATACTCCCCACCCCGATCACCTCCTCCATTTGATACTTTGTCACACTTTGCTGCTTTTCCTTGGCGCGTTATCCCCTCAGTCAGCAAACCCAGCAATTGCCTGCAATTTGCCCTCGAAAACTCTGTCAACTTTTAGGTGAAAGTGTATTTTGAGATTTTCAGCAAATGTTGCAAGTTTTGTTTCTTTCTTTCTTTTTATCGGCATTGCTTTCGGGCGAAAGCTTTAACATTAAGTAATGGAGCGCTATTAGGGAACTGACGAAAACTTTTCTCTCCACCAGAGCCTAGGGTGAGCTATAAAACGACAAATTTACGAGTTTACTACGAGTATATGTGCCATTGCGAACCATCAGTTTTCGAAGGGTTCAGCAATTGGTTCTGACATGGAAATTGTTTAGTGAATTGCTGCCAGAACCATAAAACTATAAAAAACATACAAAATTATAATTGCCTGAGAGTCCTGGCCGAGAAATGCGATAAATGTTTGGCTGTCATGCCTGTTTAAAGCTCTAAGTGGCAGATACCATGCAGATGAAATATAGTTTAACTCCAACGTCAGCCAGCAATAAAACAGCAGCAGTTGAGGTAAGAAAATAAAAGCTAGCGAAATATTGAAAAATTAAGCAAGACTATCCCATAACATAGTCGTAAAAGAAATGTCCAATTTGCATGCCTGCTTAGCACTTCTCACATATGCAATCGCTAAACAAGTTTTTTTATGGAGGCTGCGCAAAAGTACTTTGCCAGTTGCGAGAAGATCCCTTTTGAGTCAACATTAGTTACGAGTATTTGCCGCTTTTGAGGTAGCAAAACCTGACAAACTTTAACATTATCATAATTGCCTTCTTACCCAACATACACATAACAATTTCATTCCATCTTCTAACTACTTGGGCTTGTCTTTGGCTTCTCTGGCCATATCACAACCCGAGAAGCAGAAGCAGAAGCTGAAGCCGAAGTCGAAGCAGGCAATCAAGCGGCCCATCAGGCGCCAGCAACTTTTGAAGAGGCATCACCCTCTTCAAGATGCGATTCCATCTCCATATCTCCGCCCCTTTGGCTACAGATCTAGACCAGAAGAGGAAGCAGTCCATCCAGCGATTTGGCATAGCTAAAAAGGCGCAGGCCAAATATTTGATGGGTGGAAAGAAAGAAAAAGCGTGAGCAGAGAGAGAGTTTTCTTTGGCGCTTCGAAAAGTTCTCGCTTGCTGTGCGTTGCATATGTAAATAACTCTTGAAAACATCATTGAATCAACTTTTGTGCGCATCTTCTTCTTCAGCACTGCAATACGTGTGTGTGTGTGTATGTGTGTGTGTGTGTGTGTGTGTGGGGAGGGAGCAAGCAGCGCCATCTAGCGGCGAAGGGCTATATTGACTTCGGTTGTCGGCTCGCGTTCGCGGCTTTTATAGTGTGTTTATTTAGCACTTGAAAAATATTACTTTTTCGCCAGCAATAATTTTAATTGCTTTGGCTTTGGCATTGCGAGGCGATGCGAGGCGAGGCAGCCCCGACTCTCGGGGGGATCGGGCGGATGTGTTGGCTGCCAACTGAAACTGGAACTGGCCCCGGGATTGGGATTCAGATTGGGGCGCTGCGCCGTGCACATTCGTCGCCTCTCTGCCCCCTGCCCCCTGCTCTCGAGCATTCACAAAAGTTAAGTGGCAAAAGTTTTCGCACTAAAGTTGAAGTTGGCTTTCGGTTCCTCTCGCTCTCGCTCTCATTGTTGTTGTTGTTGTTGTTGCTATGTATTTTCGTTAAGCAAACATCAACGCCCACGACAGCCCCAGTAACAACAGCCGTAGTATATTATTTGAGTTGGCCCTTCTTTTGTTGTTTTTTTTTTCTCCTTTTCGCGTTTTTTTTGTTTATATATTTGTTGTTGTTGTTGCACTCTCGCACTTTGATTGTTTTGAGATTTCGCGGCAACACATAAAGTTCCGCCTGGGATCTGAAGAGAGAGAGAGAGAGCGGGAATGGCAACTGTATTCAGAGTTCCGTTTCAGCTTTGTTTTTATCATTGCGAAACAAAGCATCAAATTTAAATAAAATAAAAGTTGAAATTGAGATTAGCGCAAGTGCTTCGAAATTAGTTTCTCCAAGCACATTATTTAACTTTTAAAGCATGTAATTTGGCTTCACAGCTTCGCAGTTGTTTTATGCGATTCGAAGATACGCCAAGGTGTGATCTGAAGTTTTTGTGAACTGACATCACGGGGAGTGTGGGAGAAACAGCTCATAAAGATGAAGTTTTCTTTTAGTATTGCTATTGCTTTCTATATCACATTTTTATTAATTACTTTGAATTTAAAACCTCGTTAAATTGGAATGAAAACTAAGAGTTCATTAAACTAATTACATACTTTACACATTTTTAACAAGTTGAAGTCTTCAATAAATTTAATATTTTTTGTAAAACATTCTTTGCATTAAAATCCAAAAATATATTCAATTAAATGTATTAATTCACAGTCAATTTATTGCTTATTTCCTTTAACTGCCTTTTAAGATATTTATTTTACTTTGTATCACAGTTAATTTTTGTGCCCATTTTATAACTTATTTATTTTATTCTGTCTGTCCATTAGTAAACTCTCGAAGCAAATGTTCCAAATTTATTGAAATCTGAACTTGTGCGTGCTTAAAAGACTTAAATGCATATTATTTTTAATTCCCTTGATTTGCTCCTTTTGATGCTTGGTCTTTGCATAAACCAACACTTGCATAAAGAGACAAATTCCTTTGATATAAATTTATGTATGGATAAGTTAACCATTAAATTGCCACACAAATTGCATCAAATATTTAGTTGCTGGCCGACTGAACAAATACTTGCACACACACTCACACACACAAACCGACGCCAATAAATAAACAACAACAAATATTTTATGCAAATTTTCAATTTAACACAACATTAAATGCTCAAATGCAAAGGCCGCACGAAGGCAAACAGTTTTCATACAAAGCATGCGTTACATATGTAAATCTTTGTGTGTGTGTGTGTGTGTATTTGGTCAATAACAAAACATTTAGTATACTTTCTTACGGCACACTTGTGGCTTAAATGGCGTAAAGCAGAACGTCTTCTCTGATGCTGGCCATTTTCATAATATTCGCACCACGCCCTAATGTTATTAGACTGCGGGGAATTCCCCGCTCACAAACACACACACACACACACATTGAGATAAACAGTTGCACAGACAAGTAACCGCATTAGGCCTGGCCAATATTGAGTTAGAAATCAGTTTGTAATATGTTTGCATTAGGCGTTAGATATGCATTTGCAAATGCAATTATTTGCCAAATTGTTAAGCAGCTTACTCTTGCAACTTTACCTGCCTGAAGGTATTAATCTGTATCGCTTTGACATCTTTATCGGTTCAATTTAACTATTTTCCCCCTTTCAATGTTTGCAATATAATAATCTTGGCAGTTGCAGGTACAGTTGTCGCCTCAGTTTCAAAAAAGCGCATAAACTTGCTGATAATTTACACATTTTAAGGCTTGCTGGCATATTACCCCATCTCACATGCCAGTTGCCACCTCATTAACTGCCCCGGGGGAACAAAATCTCTCTCTAAAAACTTTGCACAAACTTTTGCTAGAAAGTTCATTACAACAATGTCACAACAGCAGCATAGCACAGGAGCTGGAGCTGGAGCTGAAGCAGCCTTGCCTCATTTTCCACTCATTTTACAATATTTACGTTAGGTGACAGGCGCATGATTAATACGAGACTGCCATAAGGTGGCTCCCATGATATTAACTATCCAATATACCCGCAAACCTTCACTGCCATTCCCCGTCCCCTTCTGGCCCGTATAAAGTTGTTTGTTAAGCAAAGAAACGAAACTTTGCCTTCGCCTCTGTTCCCATTGACCAGCGGCCTTTGCCAGATTGTAATTTGACAAGCAATCTTGCACTCTGCCAAGTTGTTAAAGAAGTGAACAGCGTATCACTCGATTGAGCAACCGAAACTCACTGTTGAATGCCCTGTACCAGAAATTTGGGTATGTCTTAAATTCAAAATTGTGGAGTTGTCGTTATAAACTGTTAATAGGGGTCAACCTTTAGCTTATAATATAATAAATGTCTCCATAAGATTTGAAATGCCAAGTATTAGAAATTGTGGAGCTGTCGTTATAGACTGTTGAAGGAATTAACTTTTAGACCATTAAAGATTCTTGATAGTAATTAAACTTTCAGCTCTCATATAATATAATAAATCTCTTGATACGATTATAAATGCAAAGTATTAGAAATTCGTTCAATTTACAAATAAAGTGCTCTCCTACCTGATGTAAAAGTTGCTCGTTTTAACAAATCAAATCTATTTGAAATATTCGATAAGCAATCAGCCTATATGCAGTCGAAACTTTAGCCACAACGCTTTAACACCTAACCTCAAAAACGAGGGTCCTGGTCAAGTGACAGGCACATCAGCCTAACACACACACACACACACACTCACACATATCCAGCCTTATCAGCAATGAACGGAAATATCTGAAAATTTACCGCCTTAAACAAATACCCCAATTTAAACCACATGATTGATTGCTGCTGTATTGGGTCTTATTTTCGGAGAGTTGTGAGGGGCGTGACGGGACCTGACAGTCAATATAAACAAAAAGTGAGCTTCAAAACTAGAATGTGGTAGGGACGAGGGGGAGTTGCCGGCGTCAAAGTTGTCGCCTGGCCCAGAATGAAGCCCTTTTTGCTGCCAAGTCATCACGGACATTGCACTTTGGCTTTGACCATCGAGAGATTTTGTTGGTATCCCTTTGCCTTTTTGGCAAGGATTCCTCTTGAACGATTTGCTTGTTTCCTGCTTGCGGCGGCAGCTCATTTATAAAATCGTTTTTGTTGTTATATTCCAGCCACTCGTGTGCGCCTGAATCGGGTATAATGGACGAGAAAACATCTGGACACATGCTGTGCAGCAACAGCGTAACTTGCAGTCGAGTCGACTTGTCGTCGGAAGCCACTTTTGAGACGCTCATTCTTGTTGCTGGCATTTTAAATTGAACAAAGGTGGGGGTCACATAGGAGGATCAGGATATATGAAAAATGAATGTCGCCTAGACTCATGCAGTGGACGAAAGGGGGAAATCCTTTATGGTAATCCAAGATGCCCCCCGAATACTTGCCTTCTATGCGGTTGACATGATTCACTTTAACGATAAACGATAACGATAGCCGGCGCAAAGTTGGCCGAAAGTAGTTCGAGATAAAAAGGACAAAAGCAGCTACAAAACAAGAATAACAAGCTTGGCGACAACTTGGCAGCCTCTTTGACTGCGACACATTTGAGTCCCCTTTTAGCCCCTTTTGTCCTGAGACTCGCTCTTTTTTAAAGCAATTTAAACGTTTGAATAAACATTTCATTTAATTTTGTGCGCCGCACACAACAAACTAAAATAATCAAATAAATAAATAGAAAGCGCGCTGCGCATTTTCTTTCTCTCCATTTCCATTTCCAGTTCCATTTTCTTTTCTTTTTTTTTTGACGTCAGAGACAGGCCAACAAATTTGCCCAGAGGCGCCAGCATTTTACGTAAGCACGTAATAACACGACGCAACAGCGGAGACAACGGCAAACGCTTTACGTTGTAGTTGCTGAAGTCGCAGGCAAATGCGCTCGATGTTTGAATGCCCTACCAAAGGATACCACGACATGAATGAACAGTCCGTAGTACTAACAATATTTGTAATTAAATTCCTTTTTTTTTAAACAGTAATTTTTATTACTATTTAAAATAAATTAAAGGCAGCTTGCATGTGCTAAATTGAATTCAAAGTTACCGCAGAGTATCTGCTTTTCGACCACGTTAACAACTTTACTAGTTAATGTTGCCGCTGCACTTGCAGGCACACTGCAGACACTCGGCACACAGAAAAATATTGTAATAAGAAATTCAATTTTCAGCAACATTAGAGGCAAAGTTGAGACTTTGGCTACGTGCGTGCGCTCAAAACAAAGGCAACCAGCGGGCACCTAAATTACAATGCTGCCAAACTGAGAACTGAACGTACTTACCAATCGTACGCTTCACTTTGCCAAAGCTAATTTGCTGCTGGAATACAATATAATTTTCAACCTCATAAATATGAAAAATATGCAAACATATTTCAAACTAGCAGGTGGCCTCAGTTCAGCTAATAAATTAGTCAAAACGGCCGTCAGAGGAAGTGCAATTTTATGCAAATTGTTCAACACTGGCGTTGATCGTCAAGCGCAGCGCAGCACGCGAGCAATTATCGATAAACACGATTAACGTAATCGCCGGCAGCGAATTAATCGGTCGTGTTGTGTGCAATTAAACAATTTTCATTTAATCAAAAGCTATTCAAAAAGTATGTCAACAAATGCATTAACTGATGCATTATGATTGAGTGTTGTATAATTGTGCCATTGTGATTGTTAATTGAATTTTAATTATTTGCCTTTCTTGCTTGTTTGATTTTTTTTTGTAGATTTGTAATTTGTAAATTCCAGGGAAAACAATGCCGAAAGCATTTAAGCAAGCCGTAAGTGACAAATATTTTAATTTATTATGCAACTAATCAGCTATTCATGATGTGCCCTAAGGGTTGCAAACTGACACCAGGCCCCCAGCTGCAAGGGCGTGGCAGGGCAGGAGAACTGTGTGTGTGAGTGTTTGTAGCTCACCCCTTCATTTCAAGCAACTACTTGCCACATTTGTGCCCCCATTTCCACACACACAACACACACTTTCACTTATTGCCGGTACTTTCCTCTGGGGAGGCGGCCCAAATGGCAGCTCAGCACGTGAAGCCGACATGAGTTTAGCTGTCATGGCCCATCTCCATCTCCATCTCCATCCTCAGCCCCAGCTCCAGTTCCAGCCACCACCTTGTCGTATTAGCTGGCCGCTGGTGCCGCAGCTCACTTTCTCCCCAAAGGGAGGCGAAGGTGTCTTCGCTTAGAGCCTGCTAAGCACACTCACAATGATCAGCGGCTGCTTCGGAGGAAGTTGACTGCCTTTTTCTTTCCCTTTCCCTTGGCCTGTGTCTTTGTCGTGTTCCAGTGTCGTTAACTCGCGCGTGTCTGCGTCTGTCTTGCTGTCCGACTGTCTGCTTGTTTGTGTGTAACATTTTCACCTGTCAACAATATTTCATGCCCACTGTGCGTTGCATTAGAATGCGACAACAGCTGCCACAGCCGCTGCTGCTTTAGCTACTGCTCTTCTCCTGCCTCTAGGACAGCCGAGTCTCCCTTGTCGCACAGCACGCAACAACCGCCCCAAGAACGTCGCTCAGGTGGAACGCCGACCACGACCACGACGGCGACAACTACAACGACAACGAGAACGACAACAGCGGCGTGCAACATTTACGCTTGCTTGCCGCAATTTGCCTGCCTCCATTGTTGCTGCTTCCTTTTGCCATGTGCGTTTTTCGTTGCAAATTTGTGCATATGTCCTTGGTAATTTCAGTTGCGCGCTCATGCGTCGCCGTCGTCGTCCTCGTCGTCCACTTTGCGTGCAACAAAATAACTGTTTCGGTTTCGAGTTGCTTTGTTGCTGTCGCTTATCACAAACACCATAGCAACTGCCATGCAACTTGCTTCCAAAATGCAATTTTCGGCTTTTGCATACACTTATTTGTTACCACGTAAAAACCATATCCTTTTGCAGCCATTGTCCTGCACACGCGACATCGTCACACGAACAGTGCCTCGTATTTCAATAGACACCTTTTGTGGATGCAAGTAAAAAGTATTTTCTCTAAAGTAAATATCAA
The DNA here is from genome assembly GCA_035045625.1 of Drosophila formosana. Lineage (NCBI taxonomy): Eukaryota > Metazoa > Arthropoda > Insecta > Diptera > Drosophilidae > Drosophila > Drosophila formosana. The sequence continues at coordinate 20,714,147 of JAWNOW010000232.1, forward strand.
AAGATTTCAATTTAAAAACCTTTTCAGTTGAAGAGCAGCTGTCTCTAAAACTAAGCAATAGAAAAATGATTAATTTTACTTCTCGATTCTTCGAGTATTTTATTTTGAAATATTTTATTCAATTTCATTCAAATTTTAGTTTGTCTGAATGGTACTTAATTTATTTATCTTAATTTTCCGCTTATGTTGTTCTCATTTAATTGTTCGTTAAGTATTTTATTGTCAGCTTTAAGAAGTAACGTTTTTAAACAAGATTTTAATAAACGTATATTTTACTGTCCCCAAATTCAATTTCAATTTTTTTAAATGGTTCTTCATTTAGTTCTAATACTAAATTACTCTGCGCTGTTTCGAAAGCCTTTTACCTTTTAAATTATTCGTTAGGTACTTCATTTTTAAATTTGTAATAAGATTCTTATTTGTGACTTTTCTATTCAAATTGTCGTTCCTTTCAATGGTACATCACTTATTTCTAAAATATAATTACTTTGCGGAAGCCATAATTAACCCTTTAAATTATTCGTCGACTATTTAATTTTTAAATATTTAATAGCATGCTTTTCAATTCAAAATTTCTTTACAAGATTTTTAACTATGTATTTTTTACTGTCCCACAATTCCAATTTTTATTTCTTTAAATGTCACTTCATTTATTTCTAATAATTACTGCGCGCTGCTGTTTCGGATGCCGTAATTTACCCTTTAAATTATGTTGCCCTAAAGGAAATCAGGATTTTCACAATTTTGACTTCCATTTAGACAATCAGATCTCCCTGCCTGGCTGGCAGTGACAACTTGCCCTATACCGTCGAGCATAACTGTACGGTATCAATTTAAAATTCATTGAAGTTTCCAAACCGTTTCAGACACCAACAGCACATCGACAAAAACTGAACTGAACTGAACACCCTCGCCTGGGGCTGTTTATAGGATTTGTCAGACGCGACACATAACACAGAGTGCGACACACACAAAAAAAAAAAGAGCACAAAAAGCTGAGGGACTTTGCGCCGTGTCATTGTCGTCTAGTCAACAAGAGAGCAGGAACAGGGTTGATTGCCTTTTGCAGTCTGTGCAGAATCCCATCAGAGTGCCGTGTCTCTGTGGCATCAATTAAAGCATTACAATGTCATAATCAAAATGACAAATAGAATTACGCATGATGGGAAAGGCAGCAGACGACGTCGAGTCATTTCGATGTCGCTGTCGATGAGGCTGTACTCAGATTGACTACGAGAGACTCTTGTATTTGGGCTATCGTCTATCGTATCGTCTATTGGTTGATGGTGGTTGGTGGGCAATTGCGAGAAACAATTTCAGCAATTGTGCCACCTATTCAAATTGCCGCTGGGCACCGTGTTAATCCTTTGTAAGCCCAGCAACGACAGCAACGACGTTGCAAGGTGTCGTTGTTGTGTGGCAAGTGCAACCCCTGGCTGCCGTGGAATTGTCACCCCTATGCAACACCCCGCTTTAATGATTGCGCGCCAAATGTCGCTTATTATGGCATTATACCAATCGAGCGTGCACTTTAAAGTCGCCGGAATCCGTTTCCACCTTCCACACTCATACTGACAACCGCGATTAGCAGCCATGATGACAATGAGCAGCAAAAATAATACCAATTACGAGTATTTTGCACATACACGACGACGTCTGGGTCTGGAGTCGAGGATGTTCACGTGCCCCAAAAAGTTTTAATCACACTTTGGCACACGCTTCTTTCATTTAATTTTCATTGGGGTTCTTCGTTCGCTTCTTTTTTGTTTTTAATTTGCGTACAAATTATTTGTTGCCTCTTTGCCATTTTCTGCGGGCTTTTGATGCTGTTGCTGTTGCTGTTGCTGCCACGTCGCGCAGCTGCGCCAAAAGTTAGGATAAAGTCTCATCTCATCACAGTTAAAGTTTTCTCTTTGTGTTGCGCTTTTTATTCAATTATTTGGACTGCCATAGCCCCATTTTGGTGCTTCCTGGTTTTGTCTTTTGAGGCGTTTTTAGATAAATGATTGGAGCCCTCTCTCTCTTTTTCATACTCTTTGAGTGTTTTTCTGTAAATAAGGAATATGTATTAAAGGAACCTTGGCAGCCGCTTGCTTAAGGCTCTTTTTCCAAACTTTGATAGGCAATTTGTACTTGGCTTAATGCGAGCAGAATTTTGGGGATCATTGGGAATATTACATTGCGCTCGCTGTTTTATAATAGGTTAAATTGTTTAGAACGCACAAAATGCAAAGTGTCTAACTGTTATTGTTAAAGTTTTCCACATAATCCATAGATAAATTGATGTATGCAAATAATAAATAAATCGAATGTCTCTAAAAGTGTGCTTAAAAATATATATATTTTCATTAAGCAGTAGAAACTTGAAGCAATATTTAATTGAATATAATTTATTAATGTGGCTTGTTGTTAAGTGTAGCATATTATGGCTATGTTAATACAAATTGCTGTTTAAAGCTACTAAGTGTGTGATTTTGTTGTAAATTCCCCACTTAAGTTTTTAATGCTTGCGTTTTAATTTCATTCCACCTGACCTACTTTCATCCGGCTTACATATTTTGTTAGTGAAAACAGCTGTTCCGCGTAAATCCGCACTCTTAAAATTGCTTTGCATAACCCTGAGTTAATGCAAAGCAGCTGACCAACCATCCAACCAACCATCCAACCAGCTAACCATCCAAACCAAACAGGCAACCAAGCAAACCTTCAGCCAACCCCAGCTGGGGAGCGAACAACGTTTCAGTTGGCGAAACATTTCTAATTTTTCAACGTCTGGCCGAAGGATTTGCACCTTAGTTTTTTGTTTCTTGTTTCTGACTCTGTCTGAACTGATATCTAATCTAATGGCGGGCAACAGCGTTTTATGCATATCGACAGCCGACTTTTTTGATATTCCGCAGACAGCTGCTAAAGCAAAATTGAAAAATTGCCAGCGCAAAACTATTTTTTAATATGCAAGTTAAAAGTGCAGCAGATACAGCGAGGTGAACAGCGACCAAGAAAGTGAGAGAGAAAGCAGCAAGGCAGCGAGGCAGCGAAGCAAAAAGTTTGACTTGCTTTTCTAATTGTGCAACTTCCGTGGCAAAGTGTGCGGCTAATGTAGCCGATGCTGCACCTTAAGTGCAGGTCACTCCCCCTAAAACACGGCTTGTCTTAATGCCATCACTTACAATGCAGAAGCATCAAGACACCGAGAGTGGGAGGGAGTTGTGGTCTTCTCCTTTTCTCGGGCACTTCATTTCTCTTGGCTGGGGCAAAAGTGAAAAAGGCGTTGCCGCATAATAAATGGACAATTTGGTAGTTGAAGCGTGGAGCGTAGAGCGTCCGAAAATGCCCTCAAGGATATGGACAAAATGCTACTCCATTGCTTATCCTTATTGCCAGCCAGCAGCCACCCACAAGTTCTCCCAGTTGGCTGCCGTTGATGCGGTTATAGATTGCTTGGCCCTAACCCTTGGCTAGCCATAAAATTATTTTGCAACAATTTCTTAGCCCCAGCCACTTTCTTTGCTCTCTCTCTCTATGCTTAAGGGCATTTTAATTTTTGATCTCGTAAATTTTCACAAGAGATAATAATAATATGCGTTCGTTCAGGTTACGCATTTTTAGTGGCATACCTGCCTGAAAACTTTGTTCTTTCCCTTCAATCTCTCTCCCTCTCTCTCCCTTTGGACTTTCATTATTGACTTATGAGCCATAAGAGCCCACAAGTTGTGCAATTATTAAAGTTGAGCTGCTTTCTGCCCGCCATCATCTCCACTTTGTCCCCCCGTGTTGGCCACTAAATCATCTCTTTGATAAGCAATTTGATTTATTTTATAAAAACAATTTGCTCTTTGACAGGCCCCTGTCCAAAAACACAACGCAAGCTTTTCTAACCAGGCTAAACTATTTTCCTTAAAAGAAAACAAAACTGTGAGCACACAGAGAGTAATGTACTGATAGATACTCTGTTTTATATATATCTGAATTCAATGTAGAAAATGTTGGGCATGATTAAATAATATTGTGTTTATTTTAAGAAAATAATCTAACAATTTATTAAATAGTCTGTAAATTTATTTTTGTAAAATTAAAATATTTGAAATGTGAAAATTAAATCTAACAATTTATTAAATGAATATACAATTGAAAGTCCGTTGGGATGCAGCATTACATTTCACAAAACTCTTCGCTGCAGGGTATTAGACAACAAAATCCAAAAGCCGAACGTCGAAATATTTGGTGAGGTATTTTAGATAGCTAAACCCCTTCCCCTTCCCCATCCCCTCCCCCTATTTGCTGGCAAAGACAAGTTGGGGCAAGCAACCGACCCGCAACAGCAACAATAGCAAATGGTATTAACATATTTTAAACCTAAATTGCTGGACTTTTGTTGTGGTCGTTGTTTCTTTGTCGTTGTTGTTGCTGCTGCTGCTGCTGCTGCTGCTGTTGCTGCTGCTGCCATGTGGCATGTCAAGCATGAAGTGCAAATAGCTTGCAGCTAAATATTTATACACAATTTTTAGTTACCGTCGTCGTCTTGTTTTTTACATTTTTGTGTAAGTTGTGGTTTGGTGTTTTTCTTTTTCCTTTCTGTTGTTTTTCTTTCCTTTCGTTGTTGTTGTCTTTCGGGGCATCTCTCATCCATCAGGCAACCACTTGTTGTCGGGAAGCACTTCAAGTGTCTTGCAATATTTTTGGGGAGGTGTTTGCGGGTTCTGTGTGCATTTGACATGATTTGACGGCGATGATGAGTTGAGTTTTTGCTGAGAAACTTTGGCAATCGAGAGCAGAAACCAACTCTTATAATCAATCAGGATTTTCAGTTGCAACTTCAAACCGAAACCAGGCTCAGCTGTAAAGTGCTGATGATGCAACCGTTTTCCTCTTGCAGCTTTTCTTTTTTCCCTTAAAAGACTTCTTAAAATGCTTGCCAGCTTGTTAAAATTCATAGAATGCACATTTCATTTATTAAATAATGCCGCTGCTCGGCTATCTTCTAGCCTCATACAATGCCATTTAAACAAGAACTGTTTAAAATTTATAAATGCGTCTGAGGATGCCATTAGAGGGATTTCATTTGGCAGCTGGCAGCTGCTTGTTGGAAAACTCTTAAGCCTTGAGGTTGGCTTCCTGTCGGGCTTCAGGGTTTGTCCGTCCAGTTCGCTTTCGGTTAACGCTTCAAATGCTGGTCAAAATGGCTAAATTCGGGCGCATAAAGTGAATTGTTTTACGGCCCAGGAACGAGTCGAAGGCGCAGTCTTTGAAAAACGAGTTAAACACGTGTCCAAAATGGTTTGGGCTTCCTTTTCAGGACTCTGTCTTCCTGCGCATTGCATGTGCTGTGCTATAGCATACATTTGGGCGCAATCGAATGGGATTGGCAATGGCAGGAGGGTTGCCTGCATAGTTTATGGCCCCATAGCCTTGACGTTTCATAGATTATGGATGAGCTTCATAATGAGCCAATTTATACAAGAGTTCTTAGGCTGTTCATTGCCACTTTTCCACTTTCTCTCTGCTCTATCCGTCTCATAAACAATTCCACCTCCCACAAAGTTGCTCTCTTTTCGTTCTTTGCTTTTTTTGTTGGTAATGATATATGAAACCCAACGAGTTGCTGCCAAAAACGCCATTTGTTTAAATGCGGATGGACAGGCAGAGGCTGAGGCATCAGTTCAGCTCACAGCTTCCATTTGAATGCGCACATGGAGCAGAAGCTGAAGCAGAAGCAACACATGGCATTGGGTAATCGCATGTGTGGAGCTTTTGGGACCAGCTGTTGTTTATTTGGCCCGGTTCAGTTTACTGGCCCAAACTGGGTAGCGTCTGTTGTTACTCTTCAGTGCTCGCGTCAGGTGACATACTTCATCTGCTCCTCTTGCTTTTTTATTCTCTATCTAAGGCGAGCACAAGGACAATAATTGACACAGCTGCTGTTACTTCTGGCTTCAAGTGGCTTCTTGGAGCTGCTCGTCTGCCTGCTGATGCCAGGGAAACAGTAAACAACATAACTGTCAAATTCGCTCATAAAGAAGCAATGGCCAAAAAGGTTTAAACAGTTTTATATTTTACATTTAGCAGGTCCTGTGTAGTCGTTTTTTATTTATTTTCTATTACTTTTTTAACATTTCCACAGTAATTGCATACATTATTTATTGCCCACAATTATTAGATTATTATTAGCTCAGCTAAATTGATTAAAAGCAATTTCATTGAAACTTATGTAAATTTTTACGCTAATTTATATGTGTTCAGATTTACTCTTTCATGTTTAAGTTTACGAAATGTATTTTGCCTATTAAAGATTTATATATTATGTTTTATATTCTCTGATATTACTTCTTTTAATTTACTCGTATAATATATTATTTATTTATTAGTATTTATTTATTAAGCACGTCCGCGCTTATTTTATTGTTGTGCATTAAAATGTATTAATTGCCATAGAAATGCAACCTAAATTGATAACATGTAAATTTATGAATTTATGGCTGCTTATTTAATTAATGATTTAATTCTATTGATAAGAAATTGATACTTTGTCCTGCTCAATGATGCAGCCAGAAATGTATTTGAAGTATAATCCGAATTTCTCTGAAATTTTAATGCTTCTCAACAATGTTGTGCTTTTAAATAAATTATTTCAGTAATGTTTTGAAGGCTGCCTTCTTATTCTCCAATAGAGTTATTTCTAATTTCATTCATTTGTAGCTTTTCCTTATTTTTTCTCCATTTATTGCATTAGTTTGCCATAAATTTATAATTATGACTACGCTTCCTATGAGGTTTCGAAACTATTCTTAAACTTCCAGTGCACTGAGTTCCTTTGGGGCTTTCAGAGCCCCATTCACTTTGGCATTGCTTCATGTTGTGCGTCAGCTTTTTGCCAGCTAATTTTACGGTAATTTCCAAAGCATCGTAGCCAATTATTCACCTGCGTTGACGTTGGCGTCGTTTAAATTGAAAGGATTACTTACGCCTCACTGCTGCGCCCACACACACAGGTACACACGCACACACACTCCCTTCATGGACATTTCATTTACACATTCATTTTGGTATTGGCATTTTTTCATTACCGTGTGGCGCCTCTGACATTGAACGTGGAGCGTTGCTCGTTGGGTAGCGTCTGCCACATGCCCCTCGCTCCCCTCGTCGGTTAACTGGTGTCACTCAGAGAGCAATTGAAGCGATTTATTGGTGTCATATGACAAGCACCTGCCTCTGTTTCCCCCTCTGCCGCCCTGCTTTTGCCAATCAGTGTCCTTCTGCTGCTGCTCCTGCTCCTGCTGGCGCGTAATAAAAAGTTCAAACATTAAAAACGCTTCTTACAACAAGTTTCAAGTGTCGTTGCAACGAGCAGCCACAGCTGCCACTGCCTTTGGGGCAGGCACCTCAGCAATTCACGCTTTGTGTGCCAATCAAACAAATAAACAAACACACAGAGAGACAGAGAGACATTCTGTTGGCCACGTTTGATCTCTCATTTTGGATTGGCAAGCAAACCTGTGGCCACTGTGAAAACATATTGAATTACTTTATAAAAGTGTCTCGTTATCGATATGATAGCTGCCCCTTTGACCTCTTTGCAATTTGTTAATTTCTTGTCAACATTGAGCTGAGCTTCCTTGCCCCGACTAATTGGCCAACAACAACAACAGCGCAAAAGTGCTGTGCTTAGCCTCTTGCCATTTAATATTTTTATTTAACACCATTCACCATTTTTATCATTCTTCATTAAACGCTGTGGTCTCCCCGCTCCCCTCGTTTCACTTCACTCTCTCTGTTTCCCTTTGTTTGTGCGTTGATTTATTGCCGTTTGCCTCCAATCGGCATTAATTTTTCAGCGGTTATTTGCCCCGCATTCCTCTCTCTTCCCTCGCACCCCCCAGGCCTCCATTTGGCCCCAATCATTTCCCCTCTGGTCGCCATCCTTTTTGTTTTAGTGTCGGCATCGTCGTCGTCTGTTCTGTTTATTGTTAAATAATTAAATTTTCGCATAAATTCATCATCATCGATGGTTCGGGACGATTTTAATTTCCTTTGACATCGTCACATGCACATGGACCAGTCCGGGGGCTGAGGGGGCGAAACGAGGGGAGTCTATCAAAAGAAGAGCGACCTGTTAATTAACGTTTGTTAGTCGATGTCTATCCGCATTTAAAGCGACGCAATGCAAGAAACGCCGCAATGAAATTATTTAATGAAAATTGGATGAACTCTGATTTTATATTACATTTTATTTTAAACCACGCGTGCAATTAAGTTAAGGCGGAATTCTTATTAGCTCTTTGATATCAAAATTTAATTTGTATTATTTTTTCAAATATATATTATTCGCAGCTTAAATCAATTTTTATAAATTGTAGATACAAAATTGCTAACAATAATCAATAAATAATTTCATGCAAATTCAGATTTTATTAAAAAACTTGCATTCAATTTAATTAGGGTTGAATAGTTATTGCCTCTTTGATATAAAATCTGATTGGTTTATATTTTAAATGTATTATAAAGCATATAAATTAATCGCTTATATATATAAATTGTAGAATACAAATTAATTCTACTTATATTATATTGAACAACGCTTTTAATTTAATTTTGAATTATTTTTGCCTATTTACTATAAAATTTAATTTTTTCAGATTTTTAATTGAATTAGAAAAGACAAATTATTCTCCATTTTTATAGAATGCAGATGGCAAATTAATTGATATTTGGACCAATATTATTGTAGATAAAATAGATTCTATTTTCGATAAATTAATTGAATTCCTTGTCTGCATTTTCAATCTGTGCTTATCAATCTGTATCAGATTAATGAACAAGCTATAAAATCGCTTAGCTCAATGTCAGCTTTGGATTGTGAGTACCCCAAATGTAGATGTGATTTGGTCTTCAACTTTGCATTAATTGTAATTGATTTCCTGTCTTGAAACGCTTGAGTAAACATATCCGTTGTCTGTCTTCAGTCTGTCAGAGTCTCTGAGAAACCCATCGGAGTGACTCAGCTGCCGCTTGGACAACTGTTTCCATAAATATTTCAAAGCTATTAGCGCTTATGAGGATGATGCAGCAGACGACAGCCCAACTAATGAGCTATGACATAAAAGGTTTACAAAACAAACTATGACAAAATGCAGCCCAATGTTTAATGCCAAACTACTTAAAAAATAAATAGAAAGAGAGACAGAGAGAGAGAACAGTCTTTTTTATGACAAAACCTCTACAAACTAAGCTAGCTCCCCGCCCCCCTCATGCAGCTGCAACAAAATTTGATAGATCTATTTGTAGTGTCCCGCTCTGTTGCTGTTGCAGTTGCAGTTGCAGTTGTTGCTGCTGCCTGTTAAATGCGACAACTTAAAATCCCATTTGATGCACTCCTCTTTTATGATGCTGGCAGCCCCAGCAACTATTCCTCTCTCACTCTGTTGTTGCCGCTCTACCATTTCAATCTTCATAAACTTGACAAAAATCCCGGCGAACAACGACGACGAACAGAAAACGAAAAATTATGTTCCATTAATGGAGCGAATGTTTCCTTTTATGGGTTGCATATAAAATGTAAACTACTTAAGCGGCAGCAGCCCGCGACAGCGCGATTGCAACTGCAACTGCAACATGTGGAAGCAGCAGCAGCAGCTAGAAGACATTTTTTTGGAGTATGCGCTGCTCTCTGCTCCTGTCTGAGCTATGCCGCCTTGGGGCATGCCACACACACACAGAGACAGACGCGTCTCCCCGTCTCATTATGTCGCATGTGACACTGTTAATGATTATATGTATATGTTCTTGATGCCACGCCCTCAAAAAATAACACACAGAGAGAACGAGAGCAGGAACTTTCCCCCCTTTCTTCGTTTGGTTTGTTAGTGAAAACCCGACACGACCCCACAACCAACGACGACCGTGACGTAAAAATTTAGGAACAAATGTTTTGGTTCCCACTTGTGGAAATCCCCAATGCGACAGAGAGCAAAACACAGAGAACAACGACGACAGCTCACAGCAACTGTGTTTGCAGTTGTGAGTTGCGAGTTGCGAGTTGCAAGTTGTTCCCAGTTGAAGTTTCATTAAAAATACATAAAAATCAGAACGCATTTGCCTCCGGCAACAACTAATGTCGAGACATAGAAGAACAGAATTCCCCCTTAATATGAAACATGCTTCATGGAGGGGTTTGTTTTGTGTTTGATCAACTATTCGTTTGGAGATTTGTACGTGGTGTCTGTCTTGATTAGTTTGAACAACAGTTTCAAACAAACATAATAGAAAAAAAAAATATATAAACTAATTGCCAGTTTGTCTTTTGTTTTTCGGGGGCATCGCCCACGACAAATCACAAAGGCTCTTCGAGTAAGCCACAACAGAACAGTTTACTTGTAAAAGCTGTGGGAAAAGTTTACAGTTGTTCACATCTTGATTGGGTTTTAATTGTGCAGCGCTAATTTGAGGGGGCCAAAAACGCCAACTCAATTTTGTAATTTCCATGCTCCTTACTTTCCGCCGATAAAGTAACTAAGTATCAACTGCAAGTCAAGAAATTGCCTCAACTACAACTGGAACCATGTAATTGTTGGAATTGACTTACAATTAGATGGGCGTACTTAGGCATATTTAAATACCTTGTTCCACATACTCAGTGTACAATGTACAAGTTTGCAGGTGTTAAAGGTAGAAGTCGCATGTGCAAGTGTAATAATTGTAGCCGACTTTAAAGTGGAGTATTCGTGTCCTGGCCAGGGTGAATGGAACTTGCTACACCAATTGGGCAGTCTGGAAAAAGTTATTGTTTATTGTTTGTTTTCCTTGAAAGCTTCAGTGCACTTATTAGTCTTGTATTGTTCGTTTATGGCAATGAATAATTAACACAAAAATTATTACAAATTATTAGAAGGCAGGAATCTGCTGGGCCTTGGCTGAATGCCGTATGAATAAATTATCCTTTATACTTTGGCGTTTTCATTTTATAATTACTTGCTTATTTATTAAAATGTAAGATTAAGTAGAACATTTTAAATACATTGGTTTATTTATACATACAAAGCAAAATGTAAAAAAATATATTAGCTGATAATGTATTTAAGTTTTTATATTTATTAGGAATTTTGTATTGTGACAAGCATTTATTATTGATCAGCGTCAACAACCGAACTGATAAATAACTACTATATAACAGCTAGGCACACACAATTTGTTATGAAGCTTCCTGCAATCACTACACAGATCAAGATCAAGAATAAGTCGCCGTTTATATTAAAGAAAATTGCTGAGAGCTGGTCTTAACATGTACTTAATGTTATAATGAAAAATTTGATAAACTCAATTCCATACTAAACCTTGTAATGTTACAAATCAGAGTAGCAAAACCACTAACATATTTTTTTTAAATTGCGTATAAATAAAAATGTTCGAGATGCAAAGTTTAGTAAATAAAACAATTAGAGAACGGAAATTAAATATACATTTACAATACTTTTTATATAATAAATATATGGTCTCCAAAGTTGCTTGTCGATATGCATTTCATATATTTAATTGTAGCTTTATATTTTCTTACTCATCTCTTCCACTCCCAATACGTGTCTTATTTCCGCTTAATTCCGATCAGCAAAGACGTAATCAACATTAATTCCCCAGCAATTCTCAGTACTCGTCTGTCTTTGCCTTTGCTGCTTTAATATCAATTACAAGCCACTGCGACTACTCGAAGTGCGTGCTGCATGGTGGGGCAACATGTCTGTTAATATTTCCAATAACGCCCAAAGGCTTATTAATATCCCTGGCTTAGAGCCCAGTCCAGACCATACCAAAGCAGAGCGGAGCAATGTTGTTAATAGCCAAAGGTAGATGTCGTCGCTTGTTGCCAGTTGGTTGTCGTCGGTCGACGGTCGTCGGCAAAGCGACAAATTTGCACCGAACACAAATGCAGTCCATCTCTCCATACTTTCTCCTCCCCGAACAGTCTTGGCTTTAGTCCAGGGGAGTTTTGGCCAAGCCTCCGGTCAGTCACAACGACTTAACAGCAATTAATGCAAATGAAGGTGGATGTGCCTGGGATACAGACGCACTCCCTGATGCTGATGAGGGGAAGGGAACCGAGCTGAGGCTGGAGGGTATTTGGTGCACTTGTGCATGCCTAATTATTAGGACAATTTGCTCATGGAATTTGCCTATTAATTAGCTATTGCACACGACCGTAGACATTGACGACGCCGGCCAGAAGTTTGGATATACGCTGGCTAATGCACTCATTGATTATAATGAAATCAGACTGAAACTCCTCCATGTGTGTGTGTGTGTCCCCTCTTCCCGCTGGCGTCTGGCTTTGGCATCTTTTAATTTGTCCACGGTCATAATTAATAGCCAACCACCGCAGGCTTTAATAGGATTTAATCTCAAAGGCGGCGGCCATTCGGTTATTTGGTTATTCGCTTTTCCTCATTGCAACAACATCCCACCGAATTGCGTTCAAATAATTTCGCATGATTTATGTTCACGTCGACTTATCAAATTAACGCGCTAATGTCACGAACATTGCCTGCAGTCGACTCACAGATACCCTTTAACTTGTGTATATATGAAATGGTAATATTTAAACAGGGAATTTCGAACATTCAAATAAAATAAATGCAAATGTATTTTCCATCATATCCTGCAAGCATTAATGAGTTTATTTATCTCTCCTACAACATGAACTTTTTCAATTTATTTGCAAGGCGTTTGTTTCAAGGTGTTTCTCGTAAACTGATTATGAGCGTCCTTTGTTGCAAGCTCAGCAGCTTCCGCTGCCCAAATCAAAAGTACAGTGGCTGCAAACAGCAATCATCCCTGAGATTGTCGCATTCTTTTTGCAAAACAATGTTGCCGCTCCAAAGTCATTAAAAAGATACGCGCCAAAATAATAATAACAGCAACAACAATAACAACGGGCAACGAGCATTCGTGCGCAATGCTTAAAAATCGTATATCCTTGTACTTATATATATAAAACATTATTAATCAATGTCCAGAGGACGAAATTCCTGTAGCCGCTGTTGTTGCCGTGTCTTTGACAGCAGTCCAATGAGGCTGCGGCTCAAATTGAGGCTGTGGCTGTGCTCAGGTCTTGTCCTAAATTCACGTCCCTTGGGACAAACTCTGGCGACACTCATCGCCTTCTATTTATATGTCCTGGGGCCGCATAAAGCAGCTTAAGCCCAAAGGCGCCACTTTCGGCCAAGGACAACGCCAAGCGCCGAGCGCTGAGCACTGAGCGAACTTTGCTAATTTTCTTTCCTGTCACGTTGATTTTTTGTTTACCATTATAGCTCGGGCTGTTGTCGCCTCCAAAAAAGGACACACCCTCCACGGTCGGTCAGACACGAGGGGAGGAGGCAACTTGATTTACGTTGCAGCTTCTATCGGCGAGCGGCATTTCAATTAAATTTTATTTTCTATGAGACCGGGCGTTCAAATCAATGAAATATAATCGAATTAATTACGTCTAGCTGGCAGTTGGAGCCGCTCTCGCCCATAGGTGCTGATGATGCTGCTGCTTCTTCCTCGATGCCATAGAAAGTCCTGTTCGTGCCACATAAATTTGCGATTCGGCTGCGTTTCATTGCCCACTGATTTCGGCCCGGATTTGTATTATTGTTAATGGCCAAGTTGTGTTTGTTAGCCATTCAGCTGCCGTTTGCTGCTGACTTTGCATCTGACTTGGATCTGCCCAAAAAGGCAGTCTCGCTCTCAGTCTCAGTCTCCATCTCCGACAGCGACAGCGTCGTAAGTCCTTCAACCACGTTCCAGGGGTTGCAAGTCTCAATGCTCGATGTGGCCCTGGATGGTCCTTGTCCATTTCTCGTTTTTAATTAGCATTCAGCTGGCGAAGAGTCGCCTCTTTGTTGCGTAATTAGCTGAGTTTTGATTTATTGCCCGCCGAGTATTTGGCAGCTTGTCGCCCATACCGTTCCCAGGTGCTATGTCCTTGCTGCTCTGCTCTTCTTCCTGCTTCCTCCAGCTTCCTTTACAACGGCAACATCTCTTATGCAAATATTTGCAGAAAATTAAAATTGTCAAACTGAAGCTTAATGCTTTGATGCGTTTTACTCCTCGAACAGCGAGTTGCTGTCACCAGCAAACTTTTTATGCTTAAAAGAAGTTAAGATAAATGTTTTATGGAAAGAAAAGCGAAAGGTTCCGAAGACAATGTTTTCAGTGCAATACTCCTTACAATTGTGAGAAATAGAGGAATTTTTATTGAGTTTTAATTGTAAAAGATCCAATAAATAATATCAAAGTATACGAAAATTAATTAATGAGATTGTATGTATAAGATAAAACTATAGTAGAGTTTGGTCTTTCGATCTGACTAATATAAAGAAGAACAGCAAGAATAAAATTCTTAAATCTAAAAATTTCTTCATTATTTACAAATTCTTTGAATATTATTATTTTAATCGTTAAAGAAAAGAACGGTTTTCAGCATGAAATCTTGTTTGCAGAAGTTTATTTTCAAATCGAAAAATTCTCAACTCTATGAATTTCATTCTTGTTTTTAGGACGTGCAAACTAATCTTAAGTTTGTTCAATTATCTAATTGTGAACTGATTATTTTATAAATTCTGCCTCGTGTTAGTTATAAAATCGATCTGTCCTCTGTTTAGTTTAGTTTAGTTACATAATCGTTTTTTTTTTATAAAATTGTTATGTAAACCTTGCTTGCCAGCGCTTTCAACGTCATTTAAAAATACTTGATAAAAATATGCAGCTTTGTAACAATGTTGCACATTGCCGTGCAACAAAAAACGAACTTAATACTCGCACATGACCACAAATTAACAATTTAATTTTAGCTTGCATTTTTACAAAGGAACTTTGCATAGTTGTTGTCGAAGTTGTTGGAGTTTTTCACTTGTAATTAACTTTTATGATGTAATAAAAATGCTGCTTAATGTAATGCAGCCTATCCAACAAGTTCACTCTGCTATAATGTAAATCAGGGCGATTATGATGAACATTGCACTATCTGTTGGCCTTGGGGAACTCGCTTCCTCCCCCTCGCGCTGTTTGTTTCGGACACATGAAAATCTTATTAGTGCGACGGAGCAATAAAAATGAAACCTCATAACTGCAATCTGCATATTATGCTGTTCAGTGCATGCACCACATAAATGAATAACCATATACATAATTTATATATAGCCATCGCTGTCGCTTTCACTATCTCCATCTCTGTCTTCTATCTGCCTCTGTCGCTCTTTGTGCTGTGACTCCCCTCCGGCATTGCAATTATGCGTTTGTCCAGGTGGCTTGGACACCGACACAAAGGCAACGCTGACCAGCCGATAATTAAATAATTTTAATGCAATAATGCCAGAGAAATACGCGTGCGGATGGCCAGAGGGGGCGGGGAGGGGGATGCACGATGCACGATGCATTCGAGTCGACAGGGGGGCGACGGGCGGTGGGAGGGTGATGGAAGTGAATGGACAGAATTGAGCCAGCACTATCAATTTGTACAGCGGCTTAATTGATAATCTTTGGCTATTATTTAAATGCGAGCACGTCGGGGCTTTGATTCGATTCAATTTGTTGCGCTAACGATTCCAATTTGATTGCGGGAGCACAACCCCAACAACAACGACAACAATAAACACAACACAGCAACTACAAACAAGAGCAAAGACAGTGTGTGTATGCGTTTGATTGACCAAAGTGACGGACACACTCCGAAGTTGCCTATTATTTGATAGGGAGTCCGATGTCCGCTCGTCTCTCGAATCCACTTTTGCGTGTGTGGCATATGATGTGAATTTAATTTGTGTGTTGCCCAGTTGTGTGTTATCCTGTGCTGTCCTGGCCTCGCCCCGCCTGGTTCAAGGATAAACTGGCATTCAAACTATTCACTTGTTTAATTTGTAGGCATTTGTCGATAAGTGGCGTTTGCTCGCATCGCATGTCTATTGAATTAGAGTAGGGAAACCTCCCACTCACTGATTGTGTTTCACTAAACCCCAAGCCGAAATCATTAGGAAGCTTGTAATGTAACTTCTCTCATTTCTATGACACTTTAATTACCACTCAACTGATGACATATCAAATAGTTGTGCATCGTATCAGTTGGGCTCCTTATTATAGACACCGAAATTAACAAATTATCGATTGATCACATGACAAACTTAACATAAGCAGCTAAATGTCCAAATCAAAAATTCTTACTTGGTATTTTCAACTATTTTCTTTTATTTGTTCGATTTATTTGATCTTCAAATTTGATATAAGAATTGTGAATTCAGTTCTGTAATTCATATTTCTATTAGACAGACCTGTTTTCTGGAGAAACAAATTAAATTGATGACATACTTAATAACCTAAATATCTACAGAAAAATGCTTATGAATTCACAACTATTTTGATTTACATGTTCGATTTATTGAATTTAAACATATACGAGGTGTGTTCAAAAAGTAAGGTGACTTTGTATTTTCAAGAAAAACTATTAATTTATTTATCAATATTTATGTTGTCCCCTTCAAAGTAATCCCCCTCAGATACAATACACTTATGCCAACGGTTTTTCCAATCCTCAAAGCACTTCCCATAAGCACTTTTCAGTATAGCCTTGAGCTCTTGCAGCGATGCCGTCTTTATCTCTTCAATCGTTGCAAATCTCCGTCCATTGGGACGATTGGGCTTTGGTTTCGATATCATAACCATATACCCATGATTCGTCACCAGTTATGACCCTTTTGAGTAAATCTGGGTCGTCGTTGACGTCATTCAACAGCTCTTGAGCGATGCTCATGCGACGGTTCTTTTGGTCAAAATTCAGCAATTTCGGAACAAACTTCGCTGACACACGACTGATACCTAAAACGTTTGAAAAAATTTCATGGCACGAGCCAAGCGATATACCGACATCTTCAGCAACTTCTCTGATAGTGATTCGACGATTTTCCAAAACAATTTTCGTCACTGCTTGAACGTTTTCATCAGTTGTTGACGTGCTTGGGCGTCCAGAGCGAGGCTGGTCATTGGCATCTTCCCGGCCATCTTGGAAGAGTTTGTACCACTTGTACACATTTTTTTTACTCAGAACAGTTTCACCGTATGCCACTGTCAACATTTCAAGTGTTTCAGAGCACTTAATTTTATTTTTTACACAAAATTGATGCAAATCCTTTGATCCATATTTTTCGATAGCAAAAAATCGCCGAGCTCGCAAAATAACTTGTAATTTTACGCCTCTCACAACCAAACAAAAGAGGATGTTCCATTGAAACTTGGTACAGATGTTAGGGAAGAGTGTACCAATATAACAAAACAAAAAAATCGATAATCGAAAATATGTTGCCCGCGAAATTTGAAAAGTCACCTTACTTTTTGAACACACCTCGTATAGCATAATAAAGCAAGTTAATCATATACTATTTATTTTTATGCTCTTTTAATTAAACCTAGAAGAGATTTACAACAGATTTACAGTAAGTAGCAGCAATTTAACATAAGGAATTTTTATCAAAACTCGCCTTGGATATTTATATTAAAATCTATTTCAAATCAAGAAATATTTTACACAAACAATTGTTTATAGCTCAAATATATGAAATTTAAATTTGACTAATTAGTGTTTTATTATGAATCTGTTTATTTGAATACATTTAATTGAGGCGAAATAAACTTCGTTGATATGATACAAAAGTTTTAAATTTGAATAATGGAGTATTCAGTTCTATAGTTCAATTTAATTCATTTTATTTCACAATTCAGAATAAATTTGTGTACATCCCTGTAAATTGGTGCTGCCTGTCAGTTATTGAGCCTCTCCCACTCCAGCTGAAGCCACTTTTCGGACTCATTTGTTTGATTGCTGACCCATTATGAGAGCTTATGTTATTTAAGCCAAAGTCCCATCTAAATCCGCACTGCAGTTGTTTATAAAGCCTACAAAGGGCTTTCGCCAAATTAGCCCCGGCTTCAAAACGACAACTTCAAAGTGCACAATTGGCCCAGGTACCGGGCTGGGAATACGAAATGGGGTCGGGTCGACCACACCCAAGTCCTGGCAGTGGAGCTTCTGACCACCCAATTGCAGTTAATGCTGGCCTGCTGTCTGACCCGACCTCCTGCGTCCCTCCAGCGTGACCTGTTTTGTTTTAGCCCTGCCCTGCCACATATTGTTTTTCTTTTTCCTCACTTTTTATATGCTTCCGTCTCCATCAGCGCCCTGCTCACTGCTCCCTCTGGACAGCCGCCTATTAATAGCGAACAAGGCCGCAACCAGCCTAGTGCACATGGAGTGCTGGATATCCCGGCCAAATGCATTCAAACCAAATAGAAAGCTAATTAAATTAAAAGCTAATTTTAGAGTGAAAGTAAAGCGCAGTCGCTCGCCTGCCAGCTTAACCGCATCGATGTTGCCAAATGGCACAGAGAACACTGGGGTCGAATTTCTATACTCTGCAAAAACGTGGGCATAGTACGCGTTTACAAACAGCAGAAAGGGAAAGGAGTCCATTAGTTTGTAGGCTGTCATTATAACTAAAGAGCCTAAAGGACGAATTATTATTTGGAAGCTTTATGAATTGTTATATTTTATAATTTTGTATTTCTAAATGAAAACTGAAAAATAATAGAAATATAACTTAAAGTGCATCTTAAGAAAAATAATTAATATTTTTAATAACTAATGGTCACATAAAAATATTTAAATACTGATGGGTTTAATAGACAATAAAATAGAAAATAGTTTTAATTATAAGATTAAAAAAGGTATCAATGAACAATTTTATTTATATTGTATTATTACAAACTGTTAGTAAGTAGTATCAAATAATAAGCTATATCTTACAGCACTTAGATGAATACAGATAAATAAATTAATATACAAATAAATAAAAATAAATAAAAGTTAGTAATAGCTTGACTAAAACCGTGAATTAAAAATTGTACATTTGCATTCAAGCAATTTATTCGATTGCTGTCTGTGATTTATAGTTCTTTACTAATTTTTCTAAAAATTGTTATTGTTTAAGATGTCGTATTATATGCCGGAATTGTTTGATTTTCATAATAACAAAATATTATAAGAAAAGTTTACACCATTTATTAAAATGCCGGAATTGTTAAATTTTCTTAATAACAAAATATTATAAGAAAAGTTTATATCATTTCATTAATTGATATATACATTCAATACTTTCTAATGAAAATAGATACGAGAGAAATAGTTTAATAAATTTGCTGAATATTAGTTCTGCTTTAATATATTAGTCAGGGAAGTGCGTAGTCGTTAAAATTTGTTTTATATTTGTGTAGAATATTAGTTCTGCTCAGAAGAGATATTCACCAGAGAAACGAATGTTCGTCGAATTATTTTCGCTACGAGTCTGGAGCTTTTATTTACCAATTTAAAAAATTAAATTTTATGTCTTACCCGAATTATATGATAAACGCCACAATATGTTGAATTTATTCTAAAAGTCTTTAGTTTATGGGTGCTTTGGCGGAGGGGTTGCTGTGGCTGTGGCTGTTGCTGTTGCTGTTGCTGTGTGTAGAACGACAGTGCCTACAAATTGTGTCCACGACTCGTCGTCGTCATCGTCGTTGTCGTCCGGCGAACACTTGCCCGCTGGGGAACATATGGCAGTGTGGAATTTTATTACGCCGTTTATGGCTTTTCAGCGTTATGATGATAGAGGCGGCTCAAATCGAGTGGCGGAATGGGGAGAGGAGAGTGGAGAGAGAGAGAGAACTCAGCCTGGTCGGCTCGGCGGTGCGCGAATATTTATTGATGTCAACAATGGTAAAGAGTGCGGTCGAGGGAGGGGAGCCGGGTGTGGGTGTTTCTGAATGTGGGATGAGCTACGTGCTGGCATTTTAGCATTAAAACGGACGCTATCAACGCGCGTTGATCTAAACGCTTGACACGCCTCGGCGCCCACTGGCATGTGACATATGCCGATGTGGATGTGGATGTCGATGTGGTTGTCGCCTTTGCTACTGTCGCGGAGGGTGGCAACCCTTTCGCGTTACGCGCTCCTACGTTCGGTGATAACAATCGGTATGAAGAAAATTACTTAATTTTTTTTCCTTGCGCTCTGCGTTTTCTTCAGCTATTGAGTTGTAAAATTTAGCACGCGACTCATAATTCAAATGTCCTGGCAACGCGGTGGTTAAACGTTTGTTCACCTGCCACACCGCCAACGCGTAGACCAGAAAGGATATCCTGAAATTGCCGCCAAGTCGTTTGCCCTTTTTCGCAAAATTTGTTTATTGCGGCACTTGAGCAAAAGTGGCATCATCTTCCAGCAGACATTACAAGAGGCTCTAGCTCTGAGTCGGAATCGTAGTAGGAGTTGGAGTCGGAGTTGGGAGATTCTTGAATTCGACGTGCTTGTGCCATCCTTCGCCTTATCCTTCCGCTTGTCTGGCTGTTTGTGCTTTGCTTTGCAGAAATCGTTAAAGAAATGACAAATAAGACGCCAGCTCCCCTCTTGGCTTTTCTCTTTGCTCTTCTGTCAACGTTGCTGTCCTGTCAACGGTTTGACGCTGGCTTTTGTTGTTGTCGTTTTTTGGACGAAGCTGAAAGTAAACTAATATTTCATTTGAAAAATATACCAGAAATGTCTTTTGTACATTTATTTTTTGACATGTTGTTTTGTTTTTCCATTCTCCCTCGCTCCCTCTCTCTCAGACATAGCTCTTTCTCTGCCTCATTGCATAAACGCACGTTCGCAGCGGGATGAAAAACAACAACGACAACAACACGAGCCCGAGAAGTCCTTGAGCAGCGTTCGCGCTCAGATTTACGAGTCGAGTATAGAAAACGTTTTCATTTGAATAACAAGCCAACAAATATTTTGGACAGCCTTCAGATCCGGTGGGGACATTGCTTTGTACGTGTACCGAAAACGCTTTTTATAATAAAGCTGCAGATGAATCAGAAGATGGAGCTGCTCTGACAGCTGCCGACTCTATGAAATATTTCTCTTTGAGCCATATATATTTGGGTTAAGCTGCACAGTCACTTTGGAAAATGCCACTCAACGCCACTGAAACTCGCTTCTTAATTGATGAATTATGAGACAAGCCAAGAAATACTATAAACTGTGCACTTTTTAGATGTCTTAATAAATCAACCAATTTATGTTAATCCTTTCGAAGCCATGTGCCTTTTATCGTGATTTTCTCATCACAAATTTGAAATATATTTTTATTAATAATGAATAATATACAGTTTGCATGGTTATATATAATTATTAATAAATTCATTATATTAAGTATGTCATATATATATATTTTTGAATGACGTTTTTTACAAAAACGTTGAAGACAAACATATTTGAATTGATGTCAAAATGTTGCTATTTCATGATATACATTTTAAAATATTTATTGGTCAACCAGTGATTATTCTAAATTTAAGTGCATTCAAATATATTAAATATTATAAACTTAATAGTCAGTCAGTTCGATATTTTTCCCAATGCCATCCAACTGCATGCTGAAAGTCGTGTGCTTTAAAACAACTTTAAAATTCATGTTGGATTTTATAGACAGATAATGACATTTAAAAATTGTATTACACTACAAATTTCATTAAGTTAATTAATATTTAAAATCCCACATATGTACGTAGTGACCTTATAGTCGTGCATAGTCGTCTTCAATTACATTCTATAGTTACTCATATGGTGTGGTTTAACTAATGAGTAACGCAACATGGCCGACGAGCTGAACAAAAGGCTGTAGAGAAAATAGCCTAGCATTTGTGTGGCATTTGTTTTTTTATTGTGCAGCCTTTCATCAATTTTCCCGCTCATGTTCTTTGTGTATTTTTTGTGCTTAGTCCTTGTTTTCCGCGGCAACTGGCTTAAATCAAGTTGCCCAGTAAGTGAACGACCATTTTGCCTCTCGTATGTGCAATTTTTTCTTGCTCATAATAAACCTACTAAATTCTATTTAACTTTGCTTTGAATAACCAGTTAAATATAGTATAATGGAAAATACTTTATAAAGGCGCTGCAAATATACAAATAAAATGCAGGCGCATTTTTCGCCATGCTCTGGTTGTTTTCATATGTGTGGGCTTGAAAAGCTTTTTGATATTTTCCAGGCAGAAAATATTATATAGTACGACGAGCTTGTGCAAAAAAGCAAGAAGTTTTTAATTAAATTATGTGTGCAGTTGAATGTAAAGCAAAAAGCTGCAGAAATTCCCAAACAACAAAATTATGCGGTAAATAAAATGGACATAGGGAAGATGGCCAAAGGACTTTCGGCTTGGTAGTGGGTAGTGGGCGTGGCTGCATGCACAACAGTTGGCCTTGAGGCGGCAGCACAGTTTCATTAATTTTCCAAAATGTCAACAACTAATCTGCCAATTTGTTACAGTCGGCCAGGGGATAGATAGTGCGGAGGAATGGGGGGATTGGATTAGCAAATTGCTTGTACGCCACAGTATCAGAATCCTGTTAACTTTGTCAACATGTGTTAATGCCGTGAGTAAGCCATGAAAATCGAAGAGCAGCCAGCATCTGAGTCCTGGCTCAGCAGCTGAGTCCTTGCTGCAGTTGCTGAGTTCTGGCCTGACAGCTCCACTTGGCAGTTGCTCTCCGCTAAATTCAGCGACTTTGGCGCGAGTTTTCTTGTCTCAACAGCAGGGCGATTAATATGTCACGACAATATCAAAGCTAATTGATCAGCCCGCCAGAGTGGTGCAGATAGAGGGAGACGGCCACAATGTCAACTTGGTAATTAGTTGCGGACCAGCTCAGCTCAGCCAAGACTCTATCAGCCAAACTGAGGTGCGTCACTTGACTAATAGTGCTAACCATTTGACCATTCGGTGGTTGCCAAGGCTAATACTTGAAGCTGACGGGCCGACAAATGAAGCAATTTAATATACATAATTTATAAGCAATGAAAGGTTTGATTCGGGTATTAATTCTCTAGATTAATATGGTCATTAAATTGCTGATTGAATGTTTGCCCAAATTAAAATGTTGCAATTTTAGATTAAATATAAAATAACTTAACAGCATTTAGTATGTCGATAACCAAAATATAATTCTATTTTCTATGTGATAAAGATATTTGTTATTCAATCAATAACAAAATTTAAAAATGTAAATATTTTGTAGGGCTCAAGGAAATATTATTTTGATGTAAATTATTTTTTTTTTTTTTAATGTGAAGTAAAATTATCAAATTATCAGTCTAAATGGTAAGAACTGGAAGGCTGCACAATTTGGGACATTTTCTTTAAATTCTAACACTAGGTACGTAAAATGAAATTTGAAAATTTGTATGAAAAATCTATACCTAAATAAATTTAGTATGTACATATCTTGATTGCTAGCAGCTCTTTCAGTGCCTTGCAGCTCTGCATATCAGAATATAGACGCACTATTTTCAATTTTGACTAGACTAACCTATTGACTTGAGTATGGAAGTATTACAAATTTCCAACTAAAATCAAGTCATTCCGAGTCATTATTCGCATCAAATTTGAAAATTTCTACAATTTAAATGTGTATTTATTGAAATGTATCTGCTAGTCAAATGTATTTATGAGAGCAGCTCTTTTCTATGAGTACACATTATTTACACATTAAAATTACACAGTTGTAAGGGAATTATGGACAACTGTTGAAATTGTTCCAGCTCATAACTTGTCGCTATAATTGCCTTTGCCTTTGACAACCCCATCAGAGATTCCCCTCGTGTTTGCATTGGCTTTTAATGGACACTTTGCATACTTTGCACCCTTTACAGTTTCAAATTGCCCCGTCTATATGGATGAATCCCCACGCTCGTCTATTTATACGCCAAAGGTTCATTGAGTCCTTGAACTCCTCGCACAATACTATGTTGGCCACGTCGCTCCACTCGAGAGGCACTTCACACCACACCTCGAATATTTATCTGTATCGACTGATGGATAAACCCCGAATAACAGTGCCACGCTATACTTTATCTACCCTCAGCTATTAGAAGTGGCCCCAGTCCCCAGTCCCCAGTCCCTAGCCAGATATCCATTGCCATTGCTGTGGCCCGTGTGATATGCGCATTTGTTAAGTGAACTGTAAATACAATTCCACATATGACGCAAGTTGGAGATGGAGTCGAAGTCGGAGCATCAGTTTACAGGGCGACGCCGTCATCCGTCGGGGTGGCACCAATTTCAATTTATGCGATACAAGCGATAACTCTTTCCCTCGCATCGCGTTGCGTTGCATGCAAAACGAAGCTACCTGCAACATCGATGGCAATTGCCGGCGCGTGTCCGTCCGTCCGTCTGTCTGTCTGTCTGCTTGCTTCCTGCTCCATGCGGGGTGCACAGACAGACCTTGATCCAATTTTGTCGCTCCGCACTCGAAAAACCCCCGCTGCTGTTGCTGTTGTTGTTGTTGCTGCTGTAATGCGACGCAACGGGCGAGCGTCTGCATTAAAATAACATTTTTCTATTGGATTCAATACTTCAACTCTGACGCCGTTCGGCATTTTAGGGCCAAGAAGCGCCGAATTGGATGGGGATGAGGCAAGCTGGCTGGAATATATTTTATTTCATGGGTGTTTAAATTTTAAAATAACAAGCGACGTCGGCATCGCTCGCTGACACGTGGCACCAAGCAGGAGTGGGGCAGCAACAACAACGACAACGACAGCGACACAAGGAGGCGACACCAGGTGGGGTTAAAGTGTAGCCGGCGGTGGCCATAAAGCTCGTGTTACAAAGCGGCTGGCGACTTCTTTTCCCCGAGTGTGCGAGTGTGCGAGTGTGTTATTGTTGGGGGCAAGTGTATTTGTTTATTGGCCTCATTGCCGCTTCTACAATTGCATTTGCCACGGGCAACTAAGCAGAGGTCGCTGTGCCAGCCAAAGTCCTTGGTCTCCAGTCCCCAGTCCTCTGTCCCCTGTCCTCGCTTCGCTTTCGCTTTTTTGGACTGAGGGTTACAAGCACTTGGCTTTCATCTAATGCGACTTAAACTTGATGGGCTTATGTAAATTATGCCGAGCTTTTAGCCAGGTGCCTGTGGACCTGCCTTTATTTTGTTTACTTGTGTTTTTTTTTTTTTTTGCATCCCCCTTTTCTGCAGCTGCATGTCATTCAAAGTTGGCATCATATTTATTTCAACCAAAAACTTACGCTTCATATATCAAAGCAATGGGCTCAAAACAGCTCGACGGCTCTACGCAAATTTAAATATTATTTTCGGGTGTCACTTGTCACGGCTCAAACACTGCAAAGGCTCTGCAAAATCGTTGGATTCAGTTACACTCCTCAAATCTGATGATGGAAAGGCTTTGCGAACTCCAACTATTCAAGGTTGCTGTGTAATTTCTAAGTAATTTATTTCTCTAATCAAAAATACAAAAATCCGGTATAGACTTTCCACGAATAAAAAAATTACGGCTTAAAACTAGAATAAAATAGTTCAAATTAAGAATATTTATATTTTTAGAATAGAGTCTTGAATCTAGTTTTCATTCTTTAAATTCATTTTTGCTTACTTGCATTCGTTAAGAATAAGTTCCTGACTTGAGAAAAACTGAGAACAATATTTTTCATAAATGGCCAATAGAATAGAATTGTTGTAAAATTGTAAAATTTAATGGTTTCAATTTTGTATCATATGCACTTAATTTTGGAATAATTTCTTTATTTTATGTTTAGAAACATATAGTAATTGCTTCTTTTCTTAACCTTTCCTTTTACCAAAAAAGACACAAATCAGATTCTCAGATAGAAAAGTTTTACTTCTTGAAATCCACCCCTAAGTTTAAAGAAAATCTTGAACCTGGTAACGATTTCAAGTGGAATATTTAATTTTCTTAGGAAAATAACATTCTACTGAATGTGGAAGTCACTTACCACTAAAAAGAAATGCTCTGATTACTTAAGAAAACCTCTGGATATGCAGTAGACCCTTCCAGTCTGAATCTTTCAAATTGCGGCTTACCTTCCCTTTCTCTCAAGTACCCCAACTCGGCGGGGCAACTCATCGTCTTGGGACGCGTAAAATATGGCACAACTCCCTCGCGAATTTTTTTCATTCTGCTGGCATCGCGAAGTAAAAGCAAAAGCTGATTGGATCTAAGCCTTGCGCTGCGTTGCGTTGTTCCAGAATATTGCCTAGAGAAGCGCTTGAGAAATGGCAAGTTGTTTGCTTGCTGTTGACGGAGCGACCTTTTATGTAAATTTTGTCACCCATATGCATTCGCTTGTAAATCCGCAGCTGTTGTCAGTCGCAGTGGCCATTAGTCAGCGAGGAGAGGAGTGGAGAGGGGGAGACTGCGCCAAAAGTGTCCACAACTACTCTCGCTCTTAAGACCATTAAATGCAACACAACTCAAAGTAAAGTTTTCTCCATCTTCAATGAGTTGGCTTCCTTTCTTCCTGACTGTCTGACTGACTGACTGACTGACGGAGTCAGCTCACCAGCCTGGGGTGAGTGAAGTGGTGGGTTCCAGCTGCGGAAATGCTTGCACAATGCCAAATGCCAAATGCCGACACGCGCTCGGGATTTTCTGTCACTGACACCCTTACCCACACCCTCGTCCTTTACTTATCCTTGCCCTTGCCCTCACCCTTAGAGGGGGGCGGAGTCAAGGACTCAGCTGCAGCAATCGCCTCCCTTTGAGATGTTCTTCCCGTTGCATAATTATCAATGTTCTCTCTAATGAACGCCGACGCCAGGCCGTAAAATATGACGAAGGACATGTGCCCTTGGTCCAGTGTCCTGGCTTTGTGGGTCTGAGCAAACAGGACACTGTCCTGCCGTCAATTGGGCTCGGCGCCTGCCAAAATTTCGACGCTTTTACGCAATTTTTCTTGGCCCATTATGTTTATTATTGTCTTAGCTTGACGCATTGTCCGTTTCATCGGGGATGCTATATGCATTATGCTTATTGCTTGAACCCAACTGAACCCCAAACTCAGCTTAAATGTTTGCACACAAGCGCGTTTATAGTCGCAGCTTCCTGCCGTTTGCATTCATAATCCTAATGGAATTGATTTCGGGCCTGATCTCTGCTCCGAATGGACGGATAATGTAGGAAAATTGCCACTGCTGCGGTTAGTCAGGAAGCTGTCTCTGAAAAGATGCTTCCCCCAACAACCAAAAGCTGACAACCATATGCCGAAAAGTTTCTCTGGCTCTAAGGGTCGCGATACCGACTTGCCTTCACTTTCAGACTCTGCGACTCGCAGGCAGGGCAATAAATGAGTGCTTATAAATCAAGCGAATGCTTATTATATTCATGCAGTTTTAATGAGTTTTTCTGCTGCTCTGCTGCTGTCTCCTGCTGCTTCTGAGTACGTGTGTGTGTGTGTGGGCGCTATTCCTATCGGCTATCGGGTGAAAGCAGGACTCCACTAATGCGCCAGTCGACGCATAATTGTTTATCCTTTTAGAGCCAAGCATAGCCCGCTGAGGTCATTGACTGGCCAGGCAACTGCTGGACAACTGCTCGAGGGTTAGTCCTGACGGGATTTATAGGGTTACTCCGAAAGGTCAACTTATGGCAGCTCCGCAACGAATGGGCTTTTAATGTAATTATTCTCTAGTTCCCCCATAATCAATCGTGTTCATTTATGATCTGAAAATTGCAAGAATTATTGCCAAGTATTTTTAGAGGATTTATTTATATATTATAAAATGTTTAAAAAAAATCAAAATTTACTTTATAAATTTGTATTTGTAGAAAATGAAATACAAGCAACAGTGCATAAAATAAATTAAGTAAATAAATAGAAAATTACGACATTATTTATCTTGTATCTTTAAAGTTACTATTCATTAGAATTAAATAAAATGATCTACTCATAGATATTTTTAAATAAAATTTAATATATAAACATAAAAGTCACAAAGGAGCTAACTCTAAATGAACCTAAAAACAAATGTATTTTAATAATTATTAACTTAAAAGTATTTAACAATTACTCAATACTGAATACATTCATGAAGTTCAAGTTGATCCACAATTAAATTAAATGAATAAACATAAAATATTTCTCATGACATTTCTCAACAAACATTTAATGAACTTAAATAAGTTGTAGTTTATTAATGAGTAAATGTCTCTCTTCAAATAATTAAAGTAAGCAATTATTAAAAGTATCTAACAGTTACTTATCGACCTACAAGCTCTAATTTAAGCCACAGAATCAACACATGCAACTTGCGCAAACAATTACACTAACTGTAAGCTGGGCTAACTAGTTTTAAACTAAACACAGTGTCACTTACCTCAATGCCCCAACAACAAGGACAATCTTCGAGTCTTTACCACAATCAGACTTATATAAACATTCCCAAGTTTGGGCAGCTCTTTAATTAACAACTTTTGCCGAGCAAGGTGAAGCCCCCTTCCCTCTAAAAATAACTAAACTAAAGAAACGAACAATCCACAACAACAAACTGGGAGAGAAACTATGAAGTAACCACCAAAAAAAAAGAAGCGAGTAAGTAAAGTTTAAGTAGATAAACATTTGGTTCAGGTCAGGACAATGCTAAACACAATAATTCGCTTTTAATTTGACATTGTGTAATTCAAACGAATTTGCAAACGGGGGCAATGCAGAGTGCCAATAATTTCCCTTGAAATATATGCAAAAGGCATATGAAATTCGCAGTGGCGGATCCAACATATCAATGAAGGGTTTCTCTGTTGTCCTGCAGCCTGTCCTGCATCCCAAACAACAACTCACATTTACGGCAATCGTCATTAGCAGTAACCGAGGCCACAGCAACGGCAACAGCAACAGCAACAGCTCAGCAAATGAGCTTGGATACCCGCCTCATTCCGAATGAATGAATGCCAGCATTCAGGCATCGTCGTCCTATGTCATTCACTTGCGGTCTGGGTCCTGGACAGACCTGGTTTTCGGACGGGTTTTCGGTTTCTGTTTCGACCAAAAATATTTGCCATTTTTGGGGGTTTGGGATTTTGGCCTGCCCCAAAATTGCCGGCCGCCTGCCTTGGTGACAATTGAAAATCCAATAAAGGTCGGTCCCTTCCCGTTCGACATAGCCTCCCTCCCTCTCTCTCTCTCTCTCTCTCTCTGCCCATCCGTCTCTCTTCGGTTCTTCACATTTCCCTGGGGCTGCGATGCTGCACTTTGGCTGTAGCTATTTTAATTTAAACGAGGTTGCCGCCTAATCACAAAACCGGCGACGTTTTCGAAACCCCAAAAAACAATGGCCAGACCAATACGCATCCTGTGTGGCCAAAATATTGAAGTAATGAACTTGCTTTATGTCGGCAGTCGGCAGGCGGGATTGGGACTGCGACAGGGACTGAGAGGACTCTGTGGGCTCCATCAAAGTGCCACTAAATTTGAACGTAGTTTGGGGCTGTTTGGCAGAACGCAGGAGGCAGGATGTGCTACATGGATGTGGATGTGGATGTGGATGTGGCACTCGCACTTTGAGTTAATGGCACATAAATTTGCTGCTCTCTCGCATCATTTTTGATTACTTGGGCGTGGTCAAGAGCGATGCGCCCAAGGCAACAGCAACATCATTATACTACTTAGTTGGCCTATAGACTCGCCTATGCACATGGACACATCCGAGTGGATTTCAAATCGTTGTTAAAGTATCCAATGGCCAAACAGGTTGCTAAATGTATTTTGCAAAATCCTTAAATGCCTTTAATATTGTTGATTGTTTTCGTTATCTATTAATTACTATTCCGAGCACATCAAGCTGAAGCTTATAAATAATCAGCTTGTCTCTAGTATTTCGCATTTTTATTATCTTACTTGACATATCATTTTTAAATTATTTTTTACACTTCATTAGATTTAATAATTAATAAATTTATTTATTATTCATTATTAATAAGTGAAAGGCTTTCGAGTTACCAAACAATATTTAGCATTCCATAAATGAAAATTCATCTGTAAATATTTCCTTTAAAAAAGTATTTATTATTATATTTTAATTACGTGTAAGACACGTAAATAAAATATGTAAACATTTTGAATATATTAAGCTTTATTGATTTGTATTTCTTGAATTGGTTTTATTAACATTTTATATTTATGTAATCTTTAAATATTTTGGAGTTTTCGAGAATTTTGAAATTTTCTCTTTACTTGTATATTTATGGTTTGCAATATTTTGTTTAATATTTTACAGTTTGGATTGTTTCCTATATTGATAGTTTATAAACATTAGGTAGGCGATCAGAAGTTCAATTGTGGATATTTAATGTAACTGACAAGTCTTAGACTAATTCCTATTTAATCGTTGTTTACCTTGGCAGGTGAATAGAAGATAGTTCCCGACTGGTCTGATTACCATCACCTTACAGGATGGATGGAAAGCACAAAAGGCCTGATTGAAAAGAAGGAAGCAGACGCCATTCCACGCGCTTACCCCCATGGCACACATGTCAGCATGTCCTTCAACAGCTTTTTGCCTGGTCGGAGACGCAGATTGGGCAACACTGCTCGGTTCTGGTTAGGGGAGTTAAGTGGGGGTCAGTAACAAGTCTCACGACAGCAACACCTACGCATCGAAGATACCAAGAGGCAGAGGCGCAGGGACAGGCGAATGCCACACAATGGCAACACACCACAAAACAAGTGTCGAGCAGTTAAGTTTTTGCCTCGAAAAGGATGTGCGTGTGTCTACTTATGTGTGTGCGTGTGTGTGGCAGTAGTTACTGTTCCTGGACCTGGTGTCAAATGCAAAACCGGATGCGGAAATGCAGGCAACAAGAGCCCAGAGACGCAGAGGGGGCGGCAAACGGCAAAACAGGACACCAGCCGGCAGCTAGCCAGGACATCAGAGCCAGCCAGTCAAGCGGGCAGACAAATCAGCTTTACACACTCACACACACACACACACACACAGGACATGGAGACAGACGCACAGTTGAGTGATTTTTCGATTATCATTTGCACGCCTTGGGTGACAAATCAAATGCTCAGCAAGTGCATTGAAGCTTCAACCTGGCCCCCATCTGCCAACTTGGCCCAAACTATTGTCGTCGTCGTTGTTGTTGCTGTTGGTATAATTGTTGTCACTGCGTTGTATGTTGGCTGGTAAAATTTACAGGTGCTTAGAAGCAAAAGCGGTTCAATGACAGTACGTGTGGTTATCCGAATCACAAAGTTTGCAAGATTGGCAGCAAAGTCTTTTTCGGTCTGAATGTTTGCAAAACACTTTTTTCATCGACAGTCTGAAGTCTGCAGTATGCAGTCTAATCTGATCATTGCTCAAGTTACCGATGATTCACAGTATTTGAATTTTGCATAAGGCCTCTTAATCTGGATTCCGTATGCAATCAGCTGAAAGCTCATTAATTCATCGAGGTTCTGAGTCTTGATAACTACTGTTTAAAAAGCTGTTGATTATGTTCTCTAAAATTATGATAATAATAAGAGTGTGGAATTCAAGGAATAAAATTTATGTACAATAAATATGCTGACTACCGAAATAAAAGTCAATTTAATCTCTTATAATATATATACATATTTTTAAAAGCTATAAACAATTCCTTACCGATATAAAATTGAAGACACATTTTTATACCCGCTACCCATAGGGTAGAAGGGTATTATGACTTAGTGCCAACAGAAAATGTATGTAACAGGCAGAAGGAGGCATCTCCGACCCCATAAAGTATATATATTCTTGATCAGCGTCAACAGCCGAGATGATATAGCCATGTCCGTCTGTCCGTCTGTCCGTCTGTCTGTCTGTATGAACACCTGGATCTCAGAGACTATAAGACATAGAGACACCAAACTTGGCAAAAAGTTTCCTTCATACCCTACGCAGATCAAATTTATTTCAAAAGTTGGATGCCACGCCCCCTTCGCCCACAATAAGCATTAATCTAGAAAAAGTCAAGTTTTTTTTTTAGTAAATCGCGTATAACTCCAAAAGTTCTTGGTGTAATGATGTGTAATTTGGTAGCCCATCTGCGCTTGACACTCTTAATATACCCTGTAATTTTGGTACAAATCGGATAAGTAGAACAAAAGTTATTCGTTAAATTATTTATCAAAATTCTAGTGCCCAGTGCATATGGACGTATTAAGTGTGTGAATGACCTAGAGATATCAAATTTGGTGACAGTATTCGTGTAGGTCTTACGCAGATCAAGTTTGTTTTACATTTTTGCCACGCCCCTTTCCGCCCCCAGAAACTGTAAAAGCCGTAATAATAGACCTGGTATGCATAATAACAATTATATTCTCAATAATTCCTGTGAATTTGGTTGAGATCGAGTGAAAAACAAGGAAGTTATTAATGAATCAATTTTATATGCAAAATTCAGTTGCAGCTGCTCGCGCTTTGTTTGTTTAGTTGACAGTGTGACCATAACGGTGTTGTGGATTTTTATTCGCTATTTTCAAATATATACAAACAAAACACAAAATTCAGTATATTTTTGGTATATTTGTTGTTAAAATACCATTAAAATTTTTTTTTTCTCTCGAAATGGGTTGCGGGTATCATACGGTCGAGCACTCTCGACTGTAGCTTTGTCACTTGTTAAATTCTTTTGTTTGATACAGATATTTTAATCTTTACTTGTACCTTTGAAAACTCTGTGCTAAGTAATATTTGCGTACAGTTTGTATTTGCTATTTAAAACTTATTATTCAGCTATTTTCTCACTTTAAGTTCAACCCTTTGTGAACTCTGTGCATAATAATATTTGCGTACAGTTGATAATGGTTATTTGATACTTATTATTCAGATATTGTCTTAATTTGCTCATAAACAATATCAATATTCGTAACCGCTTCTTGCTGGCCACTGCGATTGACTCATTTCATTAGTTATACAATTGAATTTATCATCGCAATAATTCCGAAACATTATTCGTATTGGCTCTGGTTGCAATGTTTGTACATAGTTTAAGCTCACTTGTACAACATGACGTATGCGCGTTATTAATGCCCATGCAATTTATATGCGCATTTTATGACAATACACATATGCATGGCCCGAGATATTTGTAGAGTGTGTTTCGTTGTGTGTGTGTGTGTGTGTGTAACTGTGTTTACTTTAATTACAAGCCTGGCAATGGTCCTGCTGCTGCTGCTGCTGTTGCTTCCAGGACCAAGTCCTTCGACTACAATGAACAATTTTAATTGTATGACGAAGGCAAGTCAACGGCAACATTTGCTAGTTGATGGATTTTGTTGATTGTAGGGAGAGAAACGATTGACAAATTAAATTGCTTATTGATGAGCGGGAAACAATCTCGCTCGCTTTCCCTTAACCTCTCTCTCCATGACTCTCTCTTTGGCATGTCTAGAGTGGAAATTGCAACGTCGGCAGCTTTTAGGCGTCGTCATCCTCTATGAAAATGAAATAAGTGCATAATGGAAATTTGCGAAAGCCAATTTGGTAATAATTTAAATTGAATATTTATGTTGTGCTTGCATGTGTGTGTGTGCGAGTGTGTGTGTGTGTGTGTGTGTGTGTTTGAGTGGGCGGCACTTCATTTACAATCAACTGCAGGCATTGTGGAGAGGAAGCGAGATGGATTGATTGCTATGCATAGTACATTAGTTTTGAGTGCGCTGCCTATATGCCTATTTGCATATCTGTATTTGTCTTTTGCCAATGAATTTCTAAAATACACACACACACAGACAGGCAGTCGTTACTTCGCCTCCTCGTCGTTTTGTGCCCTGTCAAAACTTCAACTGTCATAACACTGATGAGAGAGCCATTTAAATTAGAGTTTTGTTTGTATTGCATTAAGCCTAGACAAATTTGCTGAGTCTTCTTCCCAGTCCCCCCCCCCCCCCTCGTTCTGTTTGGATATGTGTATCCGAGTACATTTATAGAATAGCCATAAAACACACACACATTTGTGCATCCAACAAATTGGTGGTACATTAAGTCGAATATTTCGATTGGGATTGACAGCAACAAGCTGCAGGTATTGCGTATGCGACACGTTGAATAAAAATTCTTTGATGTTGTCGCAAATTCTTCCACAAATTAGTTGCAAAATATCTTTCAGCATACGCAATGAATGCAATCTCTCTCGAATATCATGGCAAAGTGTTTTCTAATGATGTCTGTCCAATAATTTCATTGATCCAGTCAATAAAATTGCTGTCAGCATGAATATTTGACCAAATAGAAATTGAGGCAAATGGATGATAGTTTTTACTCACCTTGCATTTATTTGTGTGAAGAAACTTTATTGATGACCAATGTCAATTTTATTATTTTTAATGTGTACAAAAAAGCAAGTTTTAAACTCAAATGCAAGACAAAATAGAAATATAATTTTGTGAAAATAATATTAAATATAACAGCTAAAATTGTTTGCTATTCTATTGAAATTGCGTTCTCAAAGTATGTTTGCCTAATATATTCAAATTTCATCCCACTTTATGGTCTACGAAAATCATAAAAAAAACAAAAATTGACCACAAAATTCCCAGCGAAAAGCAAAATGAAAACTTACCCCAATCGATCATTCATTACCCCAGCGCATTAATCCTGAGAAAATTGAAATTCATTTGAAAACTGTCAAACCATTAAGAGCTCACCCCCAGTGTTATTCACAACTCGCACAAAGACGCAAAACTCGAACTTACCTCAAGTGCCCATTAGTACTGTATATATTCAGTGTATACATCAATGGCTAATCAATTGAAATATGCAGCACAGCTTACACGTGCCACAAGTTTCTCCCCCCTCCACAACACCAAAATTGTCAACTTATTTCAATAAGAACACCAGACCCTAACCTGACCACAAGTCAAATTCGAAATTTCCATCAGCAGCTTAACACCTCTGAACCGAAAAGAATCTGCCATTATAACTTCTGCTCCATTTGCCATTCGGGCCATTACGAATTCTAAGCAATTTCCTTATCAGCTTAGATGAAATCCTGGCCGCCAGTGATGCGCTTCGAATCCGAATTCGAGGAGTCTCCCGTCATGCAATAATAATTAGCATAGGGGCGAACGAAGCCACTCCAAACTCATTGCAAAAACTCGCAGACAGCGGTCGATGTTGGTGGCCAGGAGGAGGAAAGTACTCTGAGATTTATTATTTCGACAATTCGCAAAAGCCGGGAACGTATTGCGCCACTCAGCTGCTGTTCATCATCGTCATCATCATTGTTGCTATTGTTGGCCGTTGGCAGGCGAATTCATAACTTTTGTGCATATTATTAAAATACGTCTGTACGTCTGGCCACTGTCAATGACTCCATCAGTGTCCTGGCTGCTGTCCTGCTGTCCTGTCTGCGGCAATTGTTCAGCTGGAAGCAATCAAAAATGTTGATAAAATAATTTAAAATTCCATTTATATCCTTAAGGACAATTTGGCATTCACCGGTACTAATAATATTATCAACAGCAACCTCATCAGCTTCATCATCGCCATCGTCATCGTCTTGGTATTCATCGATGTCGGATCCTTTCTGAACCTGTCCTGCGGCTCGTTTCGTTCGTTTTGCTTTCTGCTTCCATCGCGTGGCGTTTTCACAATTTGTCAGCAATTGAAATTCAGCAAACATTTTTGAATTTGTTTGCCTGGCTACACTTTTGGCCGCGCTTTCAGCTTCCAGCTTGAGTCTCGCTCTCGTGTTCGGGTTTCGGTTTCACGGTTGCCCAGCAGGCACATTTTGCATTTTCCTCTGCCATTCATCGATTGCCTTGTTGTCGTTGTCGATGTCGTTGGTTGTGGTTGTCATTGCACCGCCTCACTGTAGTAGCTGTTTGGTTGCTGCTCCCTTCTCCTCCTGCTCCTCTGTGTCTACGTCTGCGTCTGTGTGTCTCCCACTGTTTTGATTTTTATCCACAGCGTGAATATGCAAATTGGCAAGTGGAAGTGGAGCCAACAACAAGGCGAGCCACTCAACTACACTATGTTAGTTCGAAATTCTCAGCTCGAAAACCTTTTTGGCCAAATGTTTTTTCGGCCAATCAAACGTGCAGCCTGGCTCACAATATGATTTTTGGTACATTGCCAAGCTCCAGCGAATCATAATGTGGTCTAGGTAAATGCCCTGCAGCATATTCAATGTGCCCAAATTAGCGAGGTTGGCCAGTTTACCCCACACTAAGCTGTTCAATCTAAATGGAAATTTTGAGCTATGCCAGTGTAAACAATGGGCCAAAAACTTGTGATTTGACAAGCCAAGAGTTTTCAGAAAAAACCGCAATAGAAAATAAATGCAAATTTACGCCTTAGGGTGACTTTTGAGCGAGTCTGAATTATCAATGATTTCGCATTCAAATTGATTAGATCATTGCTAATAAATACTGGTGTTAAATACGGTTGCTATTGTCTCCAATTGAAAACAACTAAGTAATAGATGGCGAATTTTATTATTTATTTATTATAGATATTATATGGTATATGAAATAAAATGGCATTCAATTCAATTGTTTTGCTTGCAGAGACTCTTTTTGGTCAGATAAACCAATAAATTATTTGTACAAACTAGCAAAAGACATTTGACTTTTAAACATTTTGCATCCACTGCGCGATATCGAACAGTTTCCAGCAGCGGTAGCGAGAAACCCCACCAAAAAACAAAGCAGGCAGAAAATTCGTGAAAAAATGCAATTGCATATTCAAGTTTTGCACTTGAAATTCACAGATTTGTATCGATGCGCTCATATGAATACCCAAAGAGCTTCGGTCCCGGTAGCACAGCACGGCTTGAGTCCTAGCCTCAGTCTTCAGTCTTGGTCCCAGCCCCAATCTCAAACACGAAACGGAAGCAGACGTGGAACCCGAAAGGAACCACAGGGTGTCTAACGTACTCCAACCGGCGAGATAAATCTTTAGCCTTTGAACAAATGTTTGTGCATATTTGAACTTGCCAGCCCAAGCCAAGCCAATTTAAAATTGGCAAAAGGTTAAGCCGAAAAACTAACAACCAGCTGCAAGGTTTGCTCGCAAGCGGGGGCGGCGAAGCGGGGCGGGGGCGTGGCAAGGGGCATCCTTGAGTTGCTGAAGCTGCTACGCTAGTGGCATACATAATTAAGCGATATGCCACTCTCTCACTACTACTGCTCGATTGTCTACACATTGATTATCTGGCTAGTTATTATAATCATCGAAAAGTCTTTGCTACTATATTTAGAAAATAATTAGGCGCAACCTTGAAACATAGGTAAAAGAGGAGATGCTTAAAGGGATTGGCAAAGATATCTAACTATATCATTGAACTTTGCATTTTAATTACAAATTATTTATAATAACAAAGCGACAAGCCACTCTTCTACTGATACTGCTGGTTATTATAATTATCAAAAGACCTGCTATATTTAGAAAAAGTAGGGAAAAACCTCAAAAATAGCAAACATTGAAATAGTTTAAAGGAATGGGAATATATTTGAAAATCATTTGAATGAAATTGCATTTTAATTACAAATTATTTTAGGTAATTTCGTAATTACTGCTTTTTTTATGTATTTAATATTAATATTTTTTTTATATGTATACATATTTTAAACAAAACAAATATTTAAGAATATGACATTTTTAGTTCTTATATTAATTAATTATAATAGAAATTCCATTTTAAACTCAAGTTATTAATATATTATTTTAAGTAATTTTCCAGTTAATTTCCCTTTAATTTTTAATTTTTGCTACTTAATTGTAGGCACTATATTACTAGCAACAATTATTTGTATTTCTTAAACTTTTATTTGCACAAAAATAAAATCCTCTCAGTACTGAAACTCGTAATAAGATTCTATTAGCTTTTTGTGCTATCTTGGCATTCTGGTGATCAGCTCAAATGAGCCGTTAATGTGAATCCTTTTCATGGACAGGACACATGTGTACTTCTTTTGTTTATTGATAAATGGTATGCATGTCTATAAAGCCGTGCGTATGTGTGTGTGTGTGTGTGTGTGTGTGTGTGGCCAGCTCGTTAAATTTCATTCAACTTGCTACGAGAAGGACACAAAAATTGGCATAAAATGAGCTTTTTGTGCTGCTGAGAGCAACAAAAATAAGAAAAGAAAGGAGAGGAGAAGCACGTTTGCTATGCTGACATTGATGTTGTCGTCGTCGTCGTCGTCGCTGTCAATATCGACGTCATGCTCCACGGCATCACATCATCATCAGCATCGTCGTCATCATCAACAGCCTACAAACAGGCAATGCCAATCGAGTGAGCTCTTTCATCCTTTTGCTATTGACATGGCCGAAAGAATGAACAACATCGTTGCCATTTGTCCGGCTGTCTGTCCAATCGACGTTGGCCAATAATTTGCAGCTTTTGGACAGGCCATGGCGCACATATGCAACTAATTGATATTATATGAATGATATGTTAAATCGAAATGGGATGCACATGGCATGATAAAAACAATGACAGCACAAACCAATTGCCATTATTTATATGTACTGGCCATAATGAAAAAGAACTCTCTTTTTCTCTGTCGTACGCCCAATGGATTTTCAATTAAGCAAAGCCTGAAAGCCATTGTCGTCCCTGGCTTGACAGAAACATATTGAAATTTGAACTCTAGCCGAGTCAATTTAATGTCAATTGCCAAGAAACTTTCAAGAACTCACAGCAGCAAAAAAAGTCCATTAAAAACTCAAAAAATCAGGAGTACATTTCATCGAGAAGTATTTAAGAGTAATTTCTTTGTGGTGTGATTAATGTTCTTTATTGAAAAATTAAATTTTTGATTAGTTTACCTTAAAGAGTTGTGTTGGTTTAGTTAATTTTATTCTTTAATTAAAAATGATATAAAATAAAACTAGCTGATTAACTTTTTTGTTGCTTGCCACCTGCTGTTGCTGGTGCCCACTTTTGAGTACTGCTCTCAAATGTCAACTGCTCCTTGGGGGCTGACACTGAGTAGAGTCTGGCTTGGCTAATTTGCATGTAGATGCTCCAATATCCGACTTGTACTGTCGTAAGTGTGGAGGTGCAACCTTATAAGTGCACTCACAGCAACTCCTTCATTTCGGGCAACTTAAATGCCAATTAGCTGCCATTTAGCAGTGAAGTTGCCGGCTTCGAGCGACACTCACAGAAATGGCTTCCACTCTGGGCTGCTCGTTTGCGAGCTCCCCTGGCAAACTCATTAACAATGCCAATTCGAAAAGTCTTTGCCAAATCCAAATGCAAATCCAATCGGGCAACAATGACGCGTCTAATTAGTCAGGTTGAGTTGCGCCCCGACGGCAAATCCCAGGCACGTTTTATCCGTCGCTCCCTCGACCAGTTGCCCATGTTGCCCAGTTGCCAAAGTCGCCTGTGCCTGTCCAGCTTGTCGTCCAGCGACAAGCGAACTTTCACACCCCGCTGTGGCTCTCCGAGTGTCGGCGTTAAAAAATATTTTTCGTTGTGGGGTTCACGTCGAGCGGGGAATTAAACAAATTTATTTGCAAATCGAGCTGCGACGCGACGACTACGTAACTTAATTTTGGGCAATAGCAACTTGAGTTGCTGTTTCTCCGTCTGTCCGTCTGTCCGTCTGTCTCTACATTTCTCACTGGTCTCGACTGAAATTTATTAACACTTTTCTCGCTCGTGTTTCAATCCCCCGACGGCGTCGACGACTGCGTGACTGCTTCGCTGTGCCTGCAGTTGACCCTTCGCCTCCAGACATTAGATAACAATTCTCTTCCGTTTGGTGTTTGGTGTGTACCAGCCAAAATCCTTGTCGGCAACAAACCGGCCAGCCAGCTAGCCAGCAGGCAACCAAAGCGAGTCTGGGGGTCATGTAATTTTGTTGCAATTTTTAGCATGCGAACGCGGCACGAATGCCAGAGTCGCAGTCTCCGTCTCAGTCGCAAGTTGAGTTCGAGTTCCAGTTCAACATTACGCTCGTTTTTAATTAAAAAGGTCAGAGCGAGTTCAATTTATGCTGATGTTGCAACGGGCCATCGGCTAATCTGCAATTGGGAGAAAGACGTTTCAGCTGCCTCAGCAGTATACATTGTGCTAGTTGCCTCACTCCTCCTCACCACACTTCACTTCACTTCAATGCTTGTGCCCCCATTGTTCCTTCAATTATTGCACCAATTCTAATTGGAGCTGTGGCTAGGGTTTGTGAGTTCATGTTGCTGCAACATCAGCAGCAGCAGCAGCAGCAGCAGCATTAGCTTCATGGCTGTTTATTGTTGTGACACATTGACAAATGCTCTTACACGCCACAAATCGTTAATCTCATGTGCGCCCCCAAAAACACATAATGCCCATGCCAAATGGCATGCCAATTAAACGCCTGAAGTATGGCTAACTTTGAGTTAGAGATGGACCAAGGACGTTAAGGTAAAGTTATATCAACATAACTGATAGTTACGTCCGATGGAATTATGGTTTACAAGTGAAACATTTAGAGATACGTATTAAGTTATTTGTACACAGCACTATTGAGAAATTTGTGTCAATATAGGTAGTAACAGGTTGGCAAGGCTGGCATCAGAGTAACAGGCTGCCAATATACTAACAGACTGAAAATACTGTAAAGGGCTGACAGTAATGTTACTTAACAGCGAACTAACAGAACTAGCATCAAGTTACATTTTTGTTATGCTGCTCTGTTGTTAGATGTTAAGACAAGCTTTGCTTGAGCCAGCTTGAAGAGACTATGCAAAATAAGTTACATATTTATATATAATGTTAAAATATTTATTTATAATAGCTAGATATAATTTAAATTAAATTTGGCTGCTAAGAATTGATGTAAAAGCATTTGTATTGACGTTACATTTTCTTGAATATCCAAGCCATAATTAAGGTGTCTTGTTCCTTCTTATAGCTTCACTTGTCCAGGTTGTGTTCTATCGCAGCCTGTAGCGAACGAGGCGATCTCATCTCTATTGCCATGGCTGGGTTGGCAACTCCTGCGAACGGCAGCTCTTTGTTCTGCGGCCGCTTTGCATTTGTTTGGCTGGATCCGGCCTGTCGCCTGGCAATTGACATGATGATTTTGGGTACAAATTTTTGGTTCGTTGTTGTGGTCAGCAGTTGGGGAGAGCAGCTCCGTCGTGGGCTTCATTCATGCAGCGCCGGTGTGCATGTTTTGTTCACGTAATTGACAACAACAATTGACAATCGGCCCCAATGTCTATGCTTCGTTGCTCCGTTGCTCCTGCTCTGCTTGTTGTTGTTGAGCTGTCATTATCCTGCAGCACACGGCCAACAAAAAAAAAAAAGGGGGGAAAAACAGAATTGCCGTATTGGAGTGTGCCTTTTGGCCGCTGTCTGTTGGCCACCTGCAGCGCTAAAACTAAACATTTTCAGTATTCACATCCACATTCACATTTCCAGTGGTTGCTGTTGTTGGGATCTGTTGTGGAGTGTTGTCTGCAGAACATGTTGCAGCATGTTGACTGCGCCGTGCAACACACCAATTGCCATAGCAATTCAATTGCATTATTTATTAATCGAATGCTGTTGACACTTGGCAAAACAAAAAACACATTCGCCTGATCGAACATTGATTTAGTAGTAAATGCGTTAATACCTCCACAATTGATTCATTACAACATTACAATTAAAAAAAAAGTGCCAATGAATTCTCCACATATTTAAAATCTGAATTAAACAATTCAACAGAACGGCTGCTGATCTGCTTTAATAGAATTACTATTCAAAAAAATGTCACTGCTCATCATTGGGCAAAAACACTATTTTATTCACAGCCAGCGCCGAATTTAAATAATATGCGATATTTGAACTTGACTGTCACTAATTGATTGTGAATGTATTTATTAACAGAACTCGGATTATTTTATAAATATGCAGATATTACTTTATGAATTGATGTTCTTGTTTTGTATTTACAAATATGTGAACAAGCCGCGATCCCAGCAAATGAACACAAAAATAATGTTCTGATTGAATTTATTTAATATTTTACAAGATATGATACGACGCGACACACGTCCGCCAAGAAAAGACAAAAGGAAAAGAATATCAGCATTTCAGAAAAAAGGTATTTCATTGTAATGAATACGAATGGGTCATAAAAAGTGGACCCCCTTCTGCCCCTCATTGCCCCAGCACTCAAATCCTGTTGCCGTATCTGCAAAAATATGAATAACCATTCAATCAAGCGGCAAAAACAAGAACGATATCCGCACAAAAAGTATATATGACCAGTCATTAATATCGATGGATTACATGCGTTGAGCATTTACGGACATGACCGTTGCCACGAATCGCATCAACTCGCAAAACTCGCCTTTAGCAAAAAGTAAGAACACAAAAAATGGTCGGCAATTTTTAAAGCCCCAAAAACTCTTTGGCGAACACTTTACAAATGGGTTCGAGACCACGTGTAACGGGGGTGTTTGTATCAGCGACAAAAATCACCTCAATTAATTTAATTAGTCTGCGGTTGTTGCGCATTTGGCAGCCGTCGCACAACTCCAGCGATTCCCCACCTCAGTCTGGAGGCTCTTCTTCGTTTTTTGGGGGCATCACTGGAGTCCAAAAAGTTTGAATGCAGAGAGACAGAACCATCGCCATCAACTGCTCAGCATGACGAACCGTGATTCTGAAAATGGCCGCTGGAAATGATTTATGCTCGTGCCCCGTTGTGTTCGCTCCTCTGTCTAAGCGGAAAGTTTATGAAAATCAGCGATAAAACGTTTGATAAACGATATTGAACAGCGAGCGACATTTGACAGTTGGAAATCCAAAAGTGGAAGTTTCGGGGGTTCCATTTCATCCTCATCTTCGGCGTCATCTTGCACACGCGCATAATTAATGCTACTCGTTCGGTGGAATGGAATGGAATGAAAGCACTTTACTCACTTTTATGGCATTTATGGTTTTCACATTTTTGGGCACAGCTTCGAATTTCTTAAAGTGTTGAAATTCTGTTCTAGCTGAGCTGAGCCGAGATTTTAATGCATGCTTTGACGTTGTTTAGCACATAAAAATGTAAACAAGTCCATTGATGCCCTACCAAGTTGGAGCCTCTCCCCAGACACGTCTGGCAGTTAGTGCACTCTGTTTGCTTT
Organism: Drosophila formosana; assembly: GCA_035045625.1. Taxonomy (NCBI): domain Eukaryota; kingdom Metazoa; phylum Arthropoda; class Insecta; order Diptera; family Drosophilidae; genus Drosophila; species Drosophila formosana. The sequence continues at coordinate 20,757,091 of JAWNOW010000232.1, forward strand.
TGTTTGATATTGAATTTCAATTTCAATTTGTTGTGCAGCTTCTATTGCTTTGTGATATCGATATTGAGTTCAACAGTATGTGGAAGCCGAAGTCCGGGGGGAGTTGATTGAAACCCGCATGCAGCTTATAGCTGAGAAGTTCTAGCAACAATAAAACAAGTCAATTAATCTCGTCTTTTAGCTATCAAATATTTTGGATATATTTTTAAAGAAATGTATTCAAACGAAGCTAAAGTTTTGCAGCTAACATCAATCTTTAAAAGCTTTAAGTCAATCTACAAAACGTAACATTTCAGTCCAAGTGTAGTTTATGCATCATAAACTATATATGTATATCTTCGTCATACGTTTGATGCACAAATTTATGTGTCCTCACATTTATGACAACCCAAGAAATGCATCTCACAACACGAAACCTGATGTTTGGAGCGGTGAATTCTTAAAGCAGTTATAAAACATTTCGTGCGACTTCATCGGGCTGCATCTGTAAATAGTTTTGATTTGTGTTCACGATTTAGAGTCTAAAGCTGACTGTTTTTTCGAATGTCTGGTTATAAAACAACATTTATTGCACTACATATATAAAGTGCACTCGAAATAAAAACTCCAACTCGATGCCACTTCGGTGTGAAGCTCAAGCTGTTGAGAGTTGGAGAGAGATATTTGTATTTGGACTTTTACATTTATATTGATATAATTTAATTTGTTGTGTTTTCTCTTCCGGCACAAATACCACAGAAATGTATTTATTTGTGTGTTTGGGTATCAGCTTTCAACTTTGACAAATCATTTCCAGCTACAATTTCCTCTCGAGTGGCGGATAAAAAAATTAACGTTTATCATTTTTATTATGCCGAACGTTGCACTTAAAATGCAAATGTTATTTATCTCTAATGTATGCACGTATCGCCCTATAGAGACATTATGTGACCCAGTTGACTCCAACCGTTTCACAAATTTATAGCAAACGAATAACACCTAGGAATACAAATTTTAACTCGATAGCGGTGAAAGAAAGAAAACACTTTATGTAGCCAAAAAGTAGAGTATTTTAAAATCTAAAGCTGCACTTTTGTTTACCATCCACAATCTATTTTTGATGATTTTTGTTTTATGGTTTGTTGGCATTCTACTTGATTTATTTTAATTTGTAATAAATTACAACTTTCAGCTGTGGTAAACAATATTTATGCCTGTGGCCCAGCATCATATGCTCCACCTCAGTGACTTCAACATATTCGAAGCAGGCAGGCGTTGAGCTTCAACTAATGGGTTTTCAATGTTAATGTGCTAAAGCGGGTGAGAAAAAAGTGAGAGTTTATCGAAAATGAATTATGAAATGTGAGTCAAGAGTTGAGAGTTATTATTGAAATACGAGCACATCGAATCTCAATTGGAATTCGAATTCTCTCTCATCTCCGCTCGCAGCTCGAATGTTGATTGTCATTGCCAGGGGTAAAGCTCGTATATGGAAAAGGCTTAGAGCCACAATATGATATATGACTGGGTTATAAATCCCGCTGCTCTGGTGAAGGTGTCGTGCACAGTAGCCGGTTCGATTACGTTTTACCTTAGGTATTGTGGTTAACATCGACTAACAAACGATGGATAAATATTAGATTTCCCACCTCGGAGGTTAATGATCTTGGCTTGTAGATAGGTGAGAAACCTAATGTGACTCATTTTAGGGATTGTCATCCAGCTTAGCATAAATCTATTTTTAATCTAGTAAAACTTCCAAACACGCCAAATTTATGTTAAGCGCTCTCCAATCAATTTCGATGATAACATATGTAGAACAGCTGTCTATAATGCAAATTTCGGTCAAACAATTGCTACGCTAAATCAAAATTAGTCAATTTGAGTGACAGAATAGCACAATTCATGATTACGATAGCATAAGCCATATTTTATAATGTCACTGTGCAGAGCATTTAATTTCCACTGGCAAAATGAAGAATGAAATCTGACTTGCCATTATGTTTGGACAGCTGCATCATTAGAAATGCAAAATAGCAGTGCGCAAAAAATTGAACATTTTGAATCATTTCGTGGCACAACGACATGAAATTATAGTCCAGAGCACACACACAAAACATTTGCCTGCTGCTGCCAGTGCCATTCACACAATTTTGTGGTTTTAACTGTCAAAATTCATCAAAGACCATCAGAAACAATGCACCGACCTCAGACCCAGATCGGAACTCCCACAAACCCACGAAGGCTCAGTCAGAACTGACATGCCAACCCAACCCAGCCCAATTTGCCCCAGGCGCGCGTCGAGCGTGAATTATGACAATGCGCTCAAAAATACAAAACAAAAAAATAAAAAATTAAAAATTAGGGAAAAAGAGTGAAAGCTAGCGATAAGACTGTGATATGGACCCAGCTGGGGGCTCTGCATGTAAATAATTGCTGCAAAAATACAAAAAAAAAACAACACAAAAATTAAAAAATGTGTCTGCATAAATTTTGGAAGGCGAACGCTAGAAAGCACTTTTTTGGGCAGAGAACACAAATAAAATTCCAAACTAAATTAGTTAATTAATGCAGCACAAACACAAAGGCGAGCAGAACTGAGAACTGGACGCGGGTCGTCATCAATCATGGGGTGAACCTCAGTCGCTTTTGGTTTTTTGTTGGTTTGGGTTCCGGATCAATTGTTGTGCGTGTGTCAAGTAATATTTTGAAGCGATGTGCTGCGAGATGCTTTCGCTTTCTCTCGCATTTCGATTGACGTTTTGAATTGCCCAGGGGAAGGAAATATTCACCAATTAGATGCCCACATATGAGAATACATGTGCGCGACAGGTAAAGTGATTAAGCGCCGCGCTATAACCCAATATTATCTATAAATATCAGAAAGGCCAAATAAATTATGCACAGGCCAAGACGACAACGACAGCGACGACGACGATGGCAACCACAATGTATCACATTTCGCGCTTTGTGGTTTTTCGTTTGCTTGTTTGTTTTTGATTTTTTTTTATTTGAAACGCCCCTAAGCCGATGGCAAACAGCAAACATCCATTAGTCGACGAGAGGTATACGCAATAAGAAGAAATGAATTTGTTAAAAATTAAATTAAACTGCTGCGAGTGCTAAGTCGAAATTTCAATGCTCTTCTTGTTCCGAAACAAGAGCAACGCGAATTATGTTTTTATTACTGACAAAAATGTGAGTTGAGTACCAGTTAAATTGATAGTATTGAATAAATAAATAATATATTAAATCTACAACCATTTTTTCTTTCAATCTGAAGACTAATTTATTGTTGCAAAACAAAGTGTGCAAATATTGATTATATTCAAAATTTGAATATTTTATTGTTAGTCATAATATTTATTTATTACAAGACGGGAGTCGGCTACAAACAAAATGTACTATATTTTTGAATAAATAAATAAAACATAAAATCCATTGTTATTATTTATTTGAAGCTAAACACTAATTAATTAATGAAGTATTGAGTCTTCCAAAAATGTCAGGTATGTAAATTATATTATATAAAAAGAATTGAATAAAATAAAATATATAGCCCACTGTTATTATCTTTTGCAAACTGAAGCCCAATTAATTTAAATATTATTTCTTGTTGCAAAAACTTGAAGTATGCAAACATTTTATTTAAAAAACATTCAAAAATAAATATCTATATCTTATTAAATCTAGTATTAAATTTTAAAAATATTTAATAATATATAAAGCACTAGCTGCTAGCGCCATCTACTCAAATAAATGTATATATTTTATAAATTCATAATTCTTAGAAATATTTCCAATCATTTGTATCACACTTTTGAAGCAAATATACATTTCTAATGCTGTCATAATCAGCATGCTTCTTGTTCCTTAGAGTAGCCGGGTTCTCATCTTTGATTGACATATCTAAACGTCTGTTGTCCCCCACGGGCATCGTTTCGCAACTTATTCGGGGGAAAAAATAACCCTTTGGGGCTCACTCATTTGTCGGAGTGACACGACGATGGGGGAGGACGTTTCCGCTGGGCAGGTGTACAAAGACAACAATGTCTGTTTTGTGCTCATGTGAAGGCATTTGAAATTAGCATAAAGCCATCAAAAATAATACAAATGAGGGAAAAACTCGATGTGCATTTTTAATTAATTAATTAAGGCGAGTCTTGTCACTCGGCAGCGAGAGTCGCCTGGTGCCAATAACGAGGCTATCAACGGCCAGTGTTACCAGGTATTATCATTCTCCCCTCCTCCTCCTCAACATCAATCTAATCAACGTCATCATCAGAGCAGGGAAAGCAAAACGCAAATATTTGTACTTAGCTTGCGTTGCTTCTATTTCTCATTCTGTTAGGATTTAGTTGGGATGGCGCTTGGTGTTTGCATATGCATGAACTTAATTTTAATTAATATTTTATTATCTTAATTATGCATCGCACCTTGTCCGCCTTGGCGCTGCCCGTGAGCTGCGCCCTTTTGTCGCCAGTTTAGTTTTCGACCTTTTGCCTAACAAATTATGGCCATAAATAAAGTAAACGAGTTAAAAGTGGTTTTGCGTGTAGACAGCCAACAACAGGCCCTCTGAATGTGTGGCCTGTAGACTGTATTCTGTATTCAGTTTTCTGTTTTCGGCTTTCTATTTCCTGTTTGTTGTGTCTCTGCGATGTCTGCTCTCGGTCTAGCCACAGTCTGGCGGCGCTTGGCTAATGTCATTTTCATATTGGCTGCGTTTTTTCTTACCTCTTCGGCCCAGCAGAAGGGTTAATTTTTTGACAAATGTGCAGAGTGCACTGCGCTGTTTTATTTGTACACTTCGCCTTCGGTTAATTTTGGCTGATTTATTGGCTTTTATTAGTGCCACTAATTGGCTTAATGTTGGCTGACTCCAAGGTTTATGCCACAGGCAGGTGGTGAGTTGGTTTTCTTTTTTTGAGAAAGGGTTAAGGAAAGATTTTGCGTTTCGATAAGCTCAAATCCAGCTCATTAAGAAACAGTTTCAATAATGACATTTGCATTTTATAACCAAAATAAAAAGTTGTAAATAATTAAACTGAAAATGCAATAAAAATGCATAGTCCAGCTGCATTTTATCCTTAACTGGCATTTCATTGGAGTGGAACAAATGTTTCCAACTTATAATTTTATACATCAATAGTTCAACATAAATCATTAGTTAGTTCAACTCCATATAAACATATTAAAAGTATGTGTTGTCTTGTTCTCTGCATTCCAACTGACTTCCTGCAATGTTCTGGTTGACAAAAAATCCATTTCACAAAATTCTTGTTGGTCGCAATATTTTTGGTAGAAATATTTCATATTTCTGCAACGTTGCCGCCCAATTAAATTTTGAAGTTGTGACCAAAACAGAATTTCGCCGGAATAAAGAGGCGACAGACGATGGTTAACAATGCTGGAACGCAAATTCCATGAAAGCAGTCAGCATGTCAACGTGAAGTAAGTGAAGTTGCCGAGCCTGCTTTTGGCCAGGTCCTGTGTCCAGAGTCGGCTTAGAAAAACATGAAAAATTTAAACAAGGCGACAGACAACGCAACAACGAAACAACGAAGACGAGACGACGAGCTGTGTTTTGTCTGCAACAAAAATTGCAAGTGACAGGCAATTCATCATTCATTCGGTTTTCGTTCAGTTGACGGACTGGCCAACTGACTGTCGTGCTCTGTTCTGGCCTGGTCTACCAGAGCTCAGCTCTATTCTGACCAGCACTGACTGACTGAGTGACTGACTGACCAACGAGGAGGCGGAGCTGTTTGGCAGCGGCGACTCCTTTTTTGTCCGAGTCGCAGCAATTTTATGGCCGGCAACTTTAAGCACAGCAAACGTTTTGACAATTTAATGCATTTAAAGCTTACACGCGATGGTGATTACATTGGGTGTAAAGTGCTGAAGAACAGTTTTTCAAATACTCGTAGTATTAAACACAGGTATTTTACTAATATTACTATTCAAATTTAAATGGTTCAAGGTATATCAACAAGTAATACTTTAAAAGTATTGACAGTTATTATTTTAAATCACAATCACAATTCAAAATTTTTAAATTTGAATAGCGATGAATATTTCAATTTTATTATAATATTGTGTAGTATTGAAATATTTTCCTACAAATTTAAAATATAAATAAATAGCTATTTTATTGTATTTCGAATTTAGCATAATATCTTTTGCTCCACTGTGGCATGCCTAGTGTTGGAATTTTAAATTGTTTTAATGCATACGGTGAGCAGCCGATAGCCACGCCCCGCTCCACAGCCTACTCGAGATGATGTCGTCAAACTCCCAGTCCCAGTCCCAGTCGCAGCCGCTGCCAGAAGAGCTTCAAGTTCCCCATCCACAGTGTACAATCCTCTGTCCAGGGGTCCCAGTTGTCGGCCGCCTGCTGCCCCATTCGGCTGCCCTTCAAGGATCAATCAATTTTTTAGCACAACTCGGGCTGATGAAGTGCCGCCGTTGGGAGATGGTCTGTTTAATATTCAGCGAGTGGCATTGCCAAGCGCGACGAGCAAACTGCACCAATATGGAGTTGTAGTTGGAGTTGGAGTTGGCTATGCGAAGTGGCTGGATGCATTTCATCGCTCATCGAGATGCAGTTCATACATTTTTTAAACGTTCACCTGCAAAACAAACAAGCTGCCAGCGTGAGGGCAACATCGAAAATTTATTCATTGCGACCAAGACACACGCATGTAATCAATTTTTATTTTAGAATCTCCCAGGGCGTCGCAAGGCAGGTGCAAAAGTTCCTTGGCTCCTCCACACCACTTCACTTTACTATTACGGCCATAATTGGATTATACACACTTTCAGTGCATTTGGGTTCGGTTTGGTTCGGTTCGAGACGGAGCGGTTCACTTGGTTCACCAAGGACACTGCGAACGCATTAAAATGAATGTATTTTCGCATCTTCGCCAAGTTGTTGTGTCTGGTTCTGGGTCTGGGTCTGGGAATGTCTGGTCCGATGGTCTGGCATTTTTAACGAGCGCATCGTCTGAGCTGCGAACTGCAGTCATTTACAGTCTCTGCTGGGCCGGCATAGTCGACTGCTCTTAAATGACACTGGGCGGGGTCCAGGAGACTGGGGAATTGCCACCGCTGATGCTGATGCGTGTGGCAGTTGAGCTGAATGTAGCTGTGGAGAGTGCGCCATAAAACGGTTAAAACTGAGCCAGTTTGCGCACTTAAAATGCAGCTGCCCATCCCAAAAAGTTGAGCTTCCTTTTGTCCATTGTGTTAATCGCCACTTAACCTTGAGCTTACACTATGCGAGTTTGCAAGTGTTATCCACTAGAGATAGTGCAAGACACGACTTACGCATTCCTGCGGTGGCTTCGCAGGACACCAACTAATTTTCAAATTTACTCCGAGGCATTTACCCAAGGGATTCTTTTTATTTACTAAACAATTCGAACTAACGCAGAGTCAGCGAAAGATCTATTCATATTATTAAGAATACAAATTAAAATGGAGAAGAAAATAAATGTTTTGAAATAATATTTAAAATAAAATTTAAGAAATTCCTTCTTTTAAAATAAAGTAAATACCTATTTCAAGAACTATTTATTTATTTTATATTATTTATTTAACTAAATTTAATCTTAAACTATATCTTTTAATAAGGAATTGAAGAATTCGAATTCATAGAATTATTTTCTAAACAGAATTGTGAGTTCTAATTTTATTAGTTTTTTAATTTTAAGTCCAACTTTATAATAAATATTTAAATGGCAAAACTATTCTAGGAAATTGAAATCCAAGACTGAATTATTTATATTTTCATTTTTTTATTTTTCTACATTTAACTTCAATATAAAAATACAAAATTAAATGTGAAAAAAAAATTGAATGAATTGGAATTTGTTAATTTATTTCATTTACAAAACTGTTATTATTTTTCGTAAATTTAATAATACATTCGTTTAACAGGACTATTTATTCAATATATTATTTATAAATTTACTGGAATCGACTTACACGTCAGTAGCTTTTACTTGAAATTGTTCGAGTTGAATCGATCTCATTGCATTCATTTGTGCTCGACTCGTCATGTTGCTCTTCATAGTACGGAAGACCAGACTATTCATTGGACGGATGAGCCATCCGCTTTACTGTCTGCTTTACGGACACGATAAGGACGAAAGAAGATGGATTCCAATTATGCGTTATCTGTGCAGCTTTGTGATCGGCGTCCTGCTGTCCTATTGCCTGGGTCTGCTGATATCAATCAACTACCACCTGAGCTTCCTTTTCCAGAACCTGATGCTTGGGTTGCCAGTTGTCACCATATTGCTGCTACTCAACGGACTCTCCTTCATGCTGAGCCGCAATGTGCGTGTGGTGACGTTGCTGGTGTTTGTGTCGATTGGCGACAAGGCTGGACAAAAGTATCTGCGGGCGGTGGCCTTTGGATTTGTGATTTCGGGTCCCATTGCCAACCTGGTGGCAAATGCCGGCGAGGTGGCCCGAGTGTTTGCCTGCAGCACAATGCTCACCTACAATCTGACCAAGACACGCTTCGATCTGATTGCCAAGCCCTTCACGAACACACTGCAGCACATGAAGAGCGACATTGATGAGATCCAAGACACCTTCAAGGAGCTGCATCTGATTCTGGGCGATCTCAAGCTGGGCATGCAGCACATGGATAGCGACGATGATAAATTCAGCTACTACAAATATCTGCAATCCGCTGGCAATGCGAGTGTCAAACATTCCAGCAACATCGGCATTAATTCAAAGCTGCCCAAGGCGGCGGACATTCAGCGGCAATTTGTTCGCAAAATGGAAAATCGCTGCAAGCATCAACTGGACAGTGGACACGAGGTGTGTCAGGAGGTGTTTAGTCAAGGCTTTCGAAAGTGCGCCACCAACTTCCCCAACTGGCTGGCCAATGCCATCTGCTGGCCATATCGCATCGATATCATATGCAAAATGAACATGTTTGGCCATTCCGATAACGTCTGCGATGCCTCCAAGGTAGGTACACAGAGAAAAAAAAATGAAAAAATGTAGAAAAATAATGAAATGACGACCAAATTAATTCATGACAGCTCTGCTTATTTAACTAACAGCGACGACAACAGACTTTAAGCTTTAAAATCAGATTACTTAATACAAAAAATAAGACAAATAATTTGAATAATTTGAAATATTTCGATCTTAAAAAATTATTAAAACTGGCTTCAATCATGTTACAAGATTTCTTAAATGTTAATTAATATTAAAACATTAAGATTGGAATGTTGGTTCAAAAAAGCTTTTAAAAAATATATTCAACAAGATTTAATAAATTTTATTTAATATTAAGACATTAGGATTGAAATATTGAATCAAAAATATTTTTAAAAGCAATATATTTTTCCAAATATTTTTTTTAAGATCAAAATATTCATAAATTTTTAAATTTCACTCTCGTTTTTAGAACACAATTATCTGTGGGTGTAAGAAGTGAAAAATGCAGTTTTATTAAATAAATTATCATTTATAGGTGGTGTCGCCTGACTTTGGCAAGAACTATGTCAAGTTGCTGGTGACGGAACAGGAATTATATGGCAATAGTTCGAACATTCAAGTCACCTACAAACTGCAGAACTCATCGAGTACAGCCCAATTGCGCAGTGCTCAGAAGACATCGGAGGAATTTATCAAGGACTTTGAGCAAAAAAGGAAGATATTCAAGGGTGCAGTACAGATAATTGCGAAGGTCATGTGGTTGTTTATCTTTTATGTGATCTGGTCGGCGGCGCATTACAGCTGGAATTATCGGTGCAACATCGACTTTGATAATTATTATATAACAGATTATTTTAAGCACGTCGATGCTCGTCGGAAACGCAACAATGAGAGTTCAGTTTTGCCTTTGCGCAACTTTGAGAAGTCTAAACTTGTGGATGTTGAGGATATTTGCAGTCGCTCTGTGGCCGAGTCCCGTCGGAAGTCTCATCATATTTTTCATGTTTTACTGGAGATTCTGCCGACAGCTGTATTTCTGTTGCTGGATCGCATGGTTGTGAACATGCTGAACATCATCAATCATCGCTCGTTGATCTCCTATCATCAGGAGGGCGAGCACGAGGTGCGATTTCGCGTGAGTTTTGTCATTTGTGCGGATCAATTTGATTTCATTATAATGGCATTATTGTGTCTCCTCTCAGATCAATGGCACCGGCTTGATGGCGCGTCTGCTGCGCACCACAATGAAGAATTTCAACATCCACGAACGCGTCTCCACCTCGCTCAGCAACAAGGAGTGTCTTCCTGTGCCACATACGCTGCCCATCGGCTTCTTCCTGCACCTGATTGCATTGTATCTGCTCATCGTCCTGCTAATCCATCAGAACGTTTGTGTGTCGCGCCTGCGTCCCGTCATCTGTGGTTACTTCTATTACAAGCGAGAAAAGCAGCGAATCCGTTTCCTCTACGGTTCTCTGCTGCGCAAACGTGCCACATTCCTGCAGGATGTGCGCCAAACAGCCGAGGATAATTTGGATGTGAGACATGCTCAAGGACAACTCAATCTGTGCCTATTGCTGCGTCTCTGCTACCCCAAGCATTTTGGCTGGCTCTACTTTTTCCAATGTGCCAAACGCAAATGCCTAATCTGCAGTTGCTACGAAAATTTCCAGTTTATAATCTGCAAGAGGTGCGATTATCCTTATTGTCGCAACTGCTGTCGGGACATGAACTATGTCTGCGTCTTCTGTGAACAGTTCTTGGTTACTCAGAAGTCAAGTGAACAGAAGGAGTAATATTATGACGAAGAAAACGCGAGAAGAATTTAAATTAATTTACAAATATTAACGCTTGACATTGTAATTTTTAATAGAATAGAATAAAGTGCAGTTTATGTGTGATAATTTATGGTGCACATTACTTTTGTGCTATCAACTTGGGTTGGTCAAATTATTGGCAGTTAAAAAAATGCATTTCCCAAGCAATAAAATATTTCTTCAATTTACTTAAGTCTCTCTCCTTTTTCTATCACTTGTTGCTAAATTGCTTTATTAACTTTTAACTGGCAACTGTTATGTTTATTGACGTTAACTACTCATATAGTTTTACATTCGCCAGTTGAGAATTTCAATTATTTCTTCCAGCTGTAATGGGATCTTCCAGTCTGCAGAACTTAATTCTCAGTAGCTTTGCGAACTCACTCCACTGTCTGCTCTATTCTTTCATTTTAAGTGTCTTTAAATTGGCCTGCAGCTCTGTCTGGCATTTCGTCTGCTGCCGGTTTTGGCAACATTTCCTTACTACATTCAAGTTTTGCTGCCATGCTTTTAACCATTAGAGGGCAACCTTTTTGTCTGTCTGAGGTCCTGTGCCTGCCTAATATAATTATGCACATGTCTAGGGTTCCAGGGCAGAAGTTGCTTGTTGCTTAATGTTGCTTCGTTGCTTCTTGCTGTTGTCCTTAGACAAACTTTAGCCAGGCATTAAGCAGCCCCTTTTGCTGATTCGATTATGTCTGCTGAAATTTCAACACTACCATCCGTGTACTACACTGAACAACAGGATTAAGTTGCAAAATTGTTAATTAAAAATAATAAAAACGCTAATTGAAGAAATGCCTACAGCCAACATGGAGAAGAAAGAGCAAACGAAACTTTTTCGGGTAAGCTCAGGGAAATTGTCTAGACATGCGCTGAGAATGGAGGCGGAAATTTCCGAGATGCACTTTGCTAAAACAGTTGCAGAAGAAGCTCTTTGCTTTGTTTTAATATTCATGCGGGCCGCACTCTACCATGTAGTTTCTGGGGGCGTGCCCGCCGCCCTGCTGCTTACAATAAAATAATTATGCAAACAAAAGCAGTCGCAGACGCAGCCAAGGTGCAGAATCAGCTGGAGATGGAGATGGAGACGATGGCGAGGCGGCAACCACAGACATCTGCGACGTTCCATTGAAATTTCACACATTTCACCAGACCACCAAAAAACGGAAAATAGGGGGCAAGAAACAACAAAAAACATGCGCAAAATTTTCTTACGAAAAACAAATAACAGAGTGCGACATCGGAGAGGAAAACCCAGAGCTGCTGCCGCCCTCCAATTGACTTCGTTTTCCCCCTTTTCACTTGCCACCTTGGGGCATGCCGCATGCGAAGGTGATTATTTGACGTTCACACCTTGTCCGCTAGGATTGGGACTGTGACTGGGAACTGGGAACTGGGCGAGGTCGTCTCTGTCTCCGTCTCCGTCGCCGTCTCCGTCTGTCTGCGTTCTCGCCTGCCGTCTCCATTGTTGGCGGTTGTTGTGATCAGCCACAATAGTGACAGGTGTGACAGTGGGATGCGAGGGACGCCCAGTTTAGTGGAGCAACGAGGCGGCTATGAAGATGTTAACTAGACGAGACGACGATGAAAACTGTAAAGCAAAAAAAGAAAATTATTTCCAAGAAAAACGCGTCGAGCAGCTGAACAAAACTTATGTTCCATGCAACAGTCTGAAATAAATAAACGAACTGAGAAATACTCTGAAAAAGATATATGATCATAACACGATGTGTCAGCTATAACATTTTAGTTGTTGTCTTCACAATAGAAACAATGTACGTTCTCCAACTGATTCCAGCTGGTTTATCGCAAAAGTTTACACAGTAGAATAATAAACAAATGCACTATATAATAATAAACAAATATCATATATGTATTTCAAGGGCAATAAGTTCGTTCTTTGTGAAAGGGCATTCAGAAAACAAGAAATAATAGTTATTTTTTTGCTTTCTAGCGAATAGAAAAATGCCAAAGTGCTGCGCAAAAAAATAATCGCATTGAGTCTCCCAAGCGTTCTTCATTCTGTTTTTTATCATGCGCTCAACTTGGCGTTGATAATGACGACGATGGTCGAGGTGCTGAGGTCGGTCGGTTGAGCAGTTTTGCAGTTTGCAAGTTGATGATGATGATGGTCACTGTGCAGCGCATTGTTCTTGCGGTTTCCCATTTTTTGCAATTTACGAGACGAGGCGACCAGTGCGAGGCAGTGAACTATTTAGCAAAGGCATGTTGGAGTCGGGCCAGCAAGGGCATTGAGCATTGCAGGGATCTGAGAGATGAGCGCTGAGAACTGGTATCTAGTAACTGGTAAACTGCTAAACTGGCGGCATCTCTGTGCCACATGCAGCAGCAGCAGCAGCAGCAGGTGGTAATGCGCAGAAATATGGTGCAGAACATTTCAATTAGAAAACAGCGAGCCAGAAAAAGAACTTTGAAACGCTGACAGGCTGTCGTCGCCCCCATCAGACCCCAGACCCCAGACCCGAGACACAGACCCCGGCCAGATCAGACTCTGTCCCAGACGAATGTTCCGCCTTTGATGTGCTCTGACGAACTGTGCCTCGTTTCTGGTTTAGTTCCCTCTGGGTGCCGCAGTCTCAGTCTCAGTCTCTGTCATCGTCATCGTCTCTGTATCACGTCTGAGCTCTCTACCTGCATCGCTGCTATTATTTCAAGAAAAATTCTTGAATATTATTTCAAGTTTTGTTATGGCAGGTTAGTTAGTCGCACATTTTTGCTTTACCTCTTTCCGATGCCCGTATTTAATTTTCATAATTAAAATTTTAGCAAAAAATTACACAATAACAAAACATGGGATGGGAATCGAGCGACCGGCTGAACAAAGTAAAGAAGGCGAAGGCAACATTTCAAAAGGCGCCTTCTCTTTGGGTGTAAAGACGCAAACGTGTTAAAAATTGAGTGAAGTAATTGATTTGTAAAAGGTGGTCACTCAGTATGCTTGAGAACGATGAGAACGATGAGGTGAGGCGAGGGAGGCAGCTGGAATTCTCAGTAGATTAATGTTCTCAGCACTCAGCTCAAGCCAGGTAGTTTGTTAGCGGGAATGGAGGAATGTTGTCGTCTCGCGAGGGTTTTTGCATATATTTTATTCAACTTTTGTTTGTATCAAGTTTATAAGACTAACCATGAACGATGACTTTATTAGGGTTGAAAAGGTGCTGCAGTTATTAAAGTCTTGAATATATTTTGTTATTTTTTAAGAGTGTGTTCACAACATGGATGCGAAGGCAGTCAAATAAATTGAAGTGAAATAATTAAAGTTATTTTTGAAACCTAATATTCATAATCTGTTTATATTTTTAGAAACTGAATTTAGCTTTATATTTATCTACATGGCTCTGACATTTATTAACGTCATGAATATTATAAATTATTTTGGGTGCTAAGGCAGTAAATATCTAATATAGATAACATTTTTAAATTTGTGTATATTTTTATCAATATTTTTATTAAATAGTAGATGCTGTCTGTTTTTTTAATACCTGTTGTGTCTGACTTTTATTTTAACTGCATGGCTCTGCCATTTATTATCATTTTAAATATTTACAATTATTTTGAGAGTATTTTTTTTCGACATTTATATAAAATAGTAGACTCTCGCTACTATTTGATTACCTGTTAGGTCTGCCTTCTGTTTTAAGTGCATTGCTCTGGCAAAACAAAAGCGGATTTAAATTTCACATTCCACAGAATTAGTGCAAAACTTGCATGGCTTTGAAGTCAAATATTTCTTTATATTCAAATCATATTCAAACCGCATTGAAATCACAGCATATTTTTGCAATTCCAAGTCAAACTTCAAACATCAAATGGCAAACTGCAGCACTGGAAACAGCAGCAACATCAGAGATCCAATTTCACACAGACCCAAAAGCCACTGCACCGCAAATCTTTCACTGCAGCCGCACCAAACATTCAACATTTTTTCTCGCTCATGTAGCCCAGTTTAAATACTCATACATATTTATTTATACACTCACGGAGTGGGAATTAAAGTTTTTCTAAACTGCTTGCATATATAAACTCAAAGGAGCGATTTAAGTTGACCACTCAGAAAGTATTTCAATGGAATGCGTTAGTAAGATTAAAAATATGTTAAAATAAATTCTATATTGGACATCTGAGCAGCATAGACAAAAAATAATAATTATTTTAGTCAGTATCTTTCAAGATTTTCATCAACAAATATTTCTAATGTTAAATTTATTTAAATGGAAAAAAAGATTTTGCAAAGTGTTCTGCTAGGGTATTTGAGTTTCGACACCTTGTTAAACGCCTTCAGCTCAGTGCTTTTGTGTGTTTCTTTTCCTTTGCATAAAACCTCAAACCAAAACTCCAAACAGAGTAGAGGTCTCTATGCGTGTGCTGTGCCGCCAGTTGAACTCAAAGTTTTGCACCAACTGCTTTTGACTCTCGCCAGCACGCGAGCTGCAGTTGTAGCTGGAGCTGGAGCTGTTGACGCCTTTTGGTCTTTCACACAATGCAGCCGGCAACAACAAGCAATGCGCGAAAGAGTTAAAAGGCACAGCGCTGGGTATACATTGAAGTATAAAAAAAAGGTGGCTGACAAGCTTTGGGAGGGAAGACAGCCAAAGCATTTTCACCCTATTATTTCGAGCAATTTCATCAAAACTAGACTGGGCTGGCCTGGCCTGCCTGGCCTCTGTTCCGAATTGTAACCACAACCGAGCAAACGACCAAGCTCGACCGCTGCTGCTGCAATTTTTTCTGCTCTCGCAGCTTCGTTTGCTTTTTTGTTGGTGGACTGCTGGATTGCTGCTCTCAATAGCAGTCGGGTGCAGGCAGCGAGCAGCAGGTTTCTTTCTCTTCAATGGTCAGCTCAGACTGTCGACTGTTTTTCTTATTTGGTTTCCACTTTTATGTAGATTGGTATTTATTTTCCACACGAAAACTGGCAGAAACTAAAAATACAGCAGCAACAACAATCGACGGAGAAAAAGCTGCAAAGATAGAAAGAAGCAAATGAGTGGCAGCGATTCAGTTCTCCGTTCTCAGTTCTCACACTCGGCGATTCTGTTATTCCTGCTGCTAGCTGTTCCTTAACTCTCCTCATCGCTCTTATTATCGCGTCAAGCTTTAGCTCATACTCCAGCCCAGCTCCATCGCCAGCTCTAGTTCTAGCAGAGCTACAAAATATAATGAAAAAAGAAAAAAAAAAAACTAAAACGCTGGCAGCAGCCAGTCCGCTGTGCAACTATTTTGCGGTCCGCTGCCTGACAAATGGCAGCAACGCCATCGTCGCCAGCCATTCGAGCATTTAGCCAAAGTCCAGGGAGCCAGGCCAACGAAACGTGGCAAGCATTCGTTGGAAGTGCCAGAGCAGCCACTGACCGCCTCTGGGTGTAGGCTCTGGCATCCACTTTTCCTCAATACACTATTGTGCAAAAGTTCTTCATTTAGTTTTCAAACTATTTAATCTGTATTTTTTGCAATTTAATGTAGGAAAATAAATTGTGCGGCTAATTAAAAACAATTTAAATATTTGTTTATGTCGAAATATTTATTTTCTAATTTACAATATATTTTTTTTAACTTGTCATTTGGTTTACAAAAAGGTAATCTGTATTTTTTGCAATTTCAATATTTCAATATTAAAATATTTTCTTATGTTGAAATATTTATTTTCTAATTTCAAATATTTCTTTATGACTTGTCATTGAGTTTTCAAATAATTTAATTTGTATTTTATGCAATTTCCTGAAGAAATTTGTCAATAAAGTATTTTTAGATAAATATTGCAAGTAGTTTAAAAATATTTTTAATATAAATTGAACTTGTTTATTTGGACAATAATTTCTATATCTCCGGATGATATTTGGGAAGAGTTAATTTAAAATGAATGCAGAAATATTTATTTTCTTCACTGCAAAAGTTTTCTATGGGCTTGCCATTTAGTTTTCTAATGAATTAATTTAATTTTTAGACAGTAATTTCCAAAATTTGCTGATGAAATTTTTGTACTTAAATTAAGTAGTTCATTTAAAAATATTTAAACACTTTCTTTTGAACTCAAATAGCATTACATATATTTTGTATTATTTTATTCTTTTGAAACTTTCATTTAATGACTTTTATTTTATGTCAAAATAATCACATTTTGTCTGCTTTTCATTTTCTGTTAACAAAGTTAAGTACATTAGTTTTGGCGGTATTCTTATGGCTTAATCAGATCTCTCGGTGCAGAGCATTTGTGCGTCGTCATTGTGTAAGAATTTCCGTCTCGTTTTGGTTGTTTTGCTTTGACTCGCTGGTAATTAGATTTAGTTTAGCGCACAGATTTTGATACGTTAATTGTAAATTGTGCAAATACATATAATTGTGTGCTGCCTGGAGATAGCTGCCTCCGATTTGCCTGGTTGCCCTCGAATCCACAGTCGGACTTCGCTGCCGCCTCTGATTTGAGATTTCTGCTTTAGTTTTGCTAAATTAGCGACCACTGCTGTCGACTTCTCTTGTTCTCCAGCTCGTTTTCTCTTATGGCGTGAAGAAGACAAATGCCTAGCATTCTTTTCTCAAGCCTTTTGGCTACGCTTTTGATATGTGACCGAGCCGAGAAAACCGAGAACTGGGCATGACCATTGCACCGTCGCAGCTGTGGCAGCAACAGACTACAATTAATAGGCACGACAATTGCTTCACTTGTTGCCCGAGGTTCCCACGTGGACTCCATAGACCTTCTTCTCGTACCTCCGACTTTTGCATGAGTCAACATCAAACAAACAAATTCGGTATTAATAACAATCATTAAAGGCTTATCGCAGCCTAATTGCTGCCCAATTCATTCTGGATTATACTGCATACTTGTATCCCATATGAGCCATAATTGTTTATGGCTACGCTTCGGGCCAAGCATAATGGATATCATTATCCTTTTGTGGTAGCCAAGCGCATCTCAATATAATGATTGCAAATTAAATCGATGTCGACTGGGAATGCGCATCATATTGGCCCAAAGCTCAAGCCGTGCCGAAAACATGTTTTCCCTAAATTAAGCAGGTCCTTAGCACAAAATTGTATTAGGCGAGGGTTATCTGAATAGTTTCTATTCACATATATCAAAAATAAATTCATTAGTTTTGTATTTATTTTATTTTGAGATTGAGTTTCCTTTTAAATTTCTCTAATGATACATTTATTTAAAAACGTATGATTAATAATTTATGTATTACAGAGATTATTTAGCTTTTATATTGCAAAATGTTTGACTTTTTGTCCATTATTTATTTTATATATTATTATTTATGTACAAGGAAGCATTCGTTACAATCTAAACAATTTTTGATCTTTTCAATAACTAAAATTTGTTGTATAATTTAATTTGTATGTGTGCGGACTTTCATTTATCTTGACTAATAGCTTCGGTGTTCAAATATTATTTAATACAATTGTAAAGATTATTCTGTTACTAGAATACAGCTTGACTTGTATTGATTATAATTATTTGTTATCTTTTTAAATAGAAATATTTTGAATTAGCCATGGATTACAATTATTTGTTCTCTATTGAAACAAACCTAATATTATATAGTTATTTTGGCATCTTGGCAGTTACTGACTTATTGATCTGCCCTCTTTGGTTTGATGACAAATCGAATTATCAGTGTTATAATAAAGCATAAAAGGAAACAAAGGGCAATTTGATGAAGAGATGAAACAAGCGCAGCCCAACAGCAAACCTTCAAAATAATTCAGAGCCGCTGCACTAAACCATATAATGGTTGCGAGTAAAAATTCCTGGAAACCACAGACTACTTTTGCTACCTTTTACCCAAATTATGCGCCTCAATTTAAAGCAGCCGAGAGTCGACATGGATTCGCAATCGGTCTGGTATCCACTTGCTTTACGCTTTACGCTTTACGGTTGGCGAAAAAGAAATTCATCGGAATACAATAACAAAATTATCATTGTCTCCTACATCATCCGCTTAATGTGCATCCATCAATCTATGTCCATGCGCGCGACTGTCAAACACCGCCGAAGAAGAAGACGGTGACGGAAACTTTGACTGTGACTCCGACAGACGACGACGGACCATCAATCGCATTAAAACCATAAAAGGATTGCTCATATGTTGCCACACGGCCGAGAACTGGCGATTCTTTGTTGCTCTTGTTGTTATTTCGGACTGTTTGCTCAGCCTCTTTTCTTTTTTTTGCATTCAGCAACGGCGGCTGTTTAGGCAACTGATGAAAAAGAATTTTTAAGTCCATTGTGTGCAGTGCTGAAAGTGCCAGAAATGTGTAAGAGAGTGTAACTGTGTGTGTGTGTGTGTGTGTGTGTCTTGAGTGGTAAAAGGACAAAATGTCACAAAAGCGTGACGATGTGTCGTAAAGTATCCAACACTAACCCAAAGGGGCTGCGATTGCTGTTGCGAACTGTCAAAGGGTCCCAGGCAGGTTGGACGGAGGGAGGAAGGGCGGGAGGATGATGTGAATGGGTTGTGCGGCGTCTGGGACTTGGCTTTTTACTACTTTGTGCTTGCTTCGTTGCGCTTTTTATGATTTCCATGTGCCACACTCGACTGTCAGCAGTCAGTCAGCCAAGAGATCCCCAGCATGCGGCGCACACAGATTTCAAACCAATCCGAGACTGTTGATGGCGACCAAGACCAAGACCCATATCCGAAACTCGCTCGCCGAGCTCGCGCTCCACTGGCGGCTTAATCAGTTCGGTTCGAAAGGTTGCCCGGCACAAAGACACTTTGGCATTGGCCTGGCTTTTGGCCCAGGTCCTTTGTTATCCGACGCATTCATGTGCGACATACCAAGCAGACATCATATACACATACAGAGTATATATGCGATATGCGATATATAAGTATTTTATAAGGGGCTCGCATCGTGAGCTACAGTTGTACAGCAACGTCTTTAAGCGTTTGTTTGTTGATTTTCAGCTGTCCAATTAGTCATTTTCATCGGCTTATAAACTTAAACTTTATTGGTAGCCATGAAATGAGATTTTAGCGCACAAAAAAAAAGATCTTCCAGCTGCCATCAGATTCGTTTTTGTGTGTATTTTTTTTTGCGCTTGGGCAATTAAAACTATAAATGTCCAGAAAGACGCACGATGTGCCAGTCTTCATGACCAATATACTTAAATATAAATATCTTTGGCTGTTGTTGTTGTTGTTATTGTTGTTAGTGGCCCACTTTTACTGCTGCCCCAGACAAGCGTCTGCAGTCTAGACATTTTTTTTTGCAGAGCTTTTAATTGCATGTTTAGTGCCACACCATACTGAAAAGCGGGTGGATTGTTGATTTTTTTTATTTATTTATTTGCCTTTTTGGCGCTGAGAGCTATTGGAAATATTGAGAAGCCATTGCATCAAATTGCCTGTACTCAGTGTGTAATGGAGATGTTGAAACTCAGCTGCCGCTGCATGACTTAAGACCGCCATAAATGCATTCTGCAGTTTCACTTTAATTGTTGTTTACCCATCATCGAATTTCGCTTAAAAAACAAAAGTAGGTAAGAGCGTTTCACGACTTTACGCTTAAAGTTGATAATGTGCCTCATTCAGGCTCAAATGATGATGGAAATCCTTAAAAACGAAGAAAATAATATTAGGCAGATAAATATAATATATTTCAAATATTATAGAACATGTAGACTTCATTACGAGAATAAAAGATTAAATATATGTATGTTATTGTGACCATGTTTTCATTTGTTTGTTTTATTTTAAACAGGGTTATGAATAGTCAGCATTAAACAAATTTTTATTCTTAAATAAGAATTGGAAAGTAAAAGACATTTAAATATCTCATAAATATACATTTTAAATAGTAATAAATTATTAATTCAAAATGTAATATTAAAGATATTTAAATGTATTTATTTTAATTTACGTAAAATGAAATAATTTCTCCATTGTTATTCATTCATAACTTCAATATTTAATTTATTTAGCGACTTGACGCTACTTACAATAATTCTCGAGCACCTGCTGAAATTAGACTTCTAGCTGTGCACTACTTAGAAAGCTTCCTTTCCGCCCCCACATTTCCTTCGACTGAGCAACCACAAAGGTTTGTGATATCTTATGCTGTGTAGTGTCTGCCGTAGCTTGCACTTTTGTTGTTGTCTCTACGCGTGAAATTCACAAGAAATTAACACAATTAACACTTTAATTGCGAACTTCCGTTTGCGCTACTTTTCTTTGGCAAGTTTCCGCCACTGGGACAAAGACGCTCCCAGACTCATTTGCACTGTGTCTCTGGCGTCTCTGTCTCTGCGTCTTTGTCTCCGTCTCCATCTCGTGCGTCTCCGGTGTCGTGCCATCCTTTTTGCCTCAACTTAGAGTTGTCCCCAACACAGGCACACAGAGACACATGTGTATTGCAAAATACACATAAAAAAAGAGACTTTGGTCTCGATGCAGACTGCGCCTCAAATGAAAGCAATTAACACTTTAATGACACTTGGAAATTCTGTGGCAAATGCAGCAAAGTTTGCCCCACACACAAAGGAAACCGGGTGAACTGAAACCAAAAACAGAACTCTGCTGCTGCGGGGCATTTCCTACATTACCAACATTTACCCAGTCCTAAGCAAATGCCAACAAACTTATGGCCATAGACTGAGAAATTCAGGAAATCTCTCACACATCTCTCAGATCTCAACTAGACTGATTAGGAAGCAACGCAGACAAAGTGTGTGTGGGAAAAAGCCTAAAATTACCAATTGACACTCGCAGTCGCAGTCACAGTAACAGTTACAGTGTGCATTTAGTCACAGTTTCAGTCGCAGTCACAGTTTCATTCGGTCTAACACTGCAAATTGAGATTCTCTTTTTTTGCTGTCCCCTGATTGCCTCTGGGCAAACAGATGCATTGTAAAGGAGTTATTATGCGTTTTTCTAATTAGACAAGAAAAGAGAAAAAGACAGAGTATGTGGCAAATTAGATCTACGAGCTGGGAGAAAATTATTGCAGAAATTGGTGCATGTTTTTGTGGCCTGCAGTCGTTGTCTTTCCTGGATGTGTGGTGCATGAAATTGGCAACACGCCTTGTTCTCATTCTGGTTTCCCACTGCTTAATTACAGGCCAACTGCAAGAGGCTAATATGCTGAGCAGACCAGAAATCGATTGCTTTAATCACTTTATTCGCATACTTTTGACACTTTTTCTATAGTCGGATAATTGCATCCACTGCTCAAGATAGAACAAGTTTTTTAATGGAGAAGCAGAAAACTTGATAGTTAGGAACGCAGGTAATAGAGAGGCAATAATTATACAATTAATTTAATAATGCAAACACAATTGAACACAGAAGACAAAATCTCAAATCAGAATCAAGTTCATGGATGTGGGATGATTGAAAGAATACAACAATTGTTGTATTCATTTTTATTTTGACAACATTTAAAATATTTATGAAAATTATTTTATTTAATTATATTGGTTATTTCAAAAAGAAAAACAGGTATACAATTTCAGAATATGATCATTTTTCAAAATGAAGAAAATTAATAATGAATCAAGTTTTTTCTGTCTTAAAATGATTTTTGAACTAAATTAAGATTTAACTCTCGTTTAAAGTAAGGTTTTTATAATTTAAATATAAAAAGATTAAAATCCTAGTTCATCTCTATGTGTATCCCATCAAAAGTAAGCCATTTCATTAAATAAATAACCTCATTTTGCCCGCATATTCTTTAGCTACTGTACATTATTTAGTCCATTATTTAGCAAACAATTAAGATAGTCAACCTCTACAAAATGTCTCAATTAATTGGAGTTGTGGTCGCCTTCATGCTTCAGTCGCCACTATCTTCATAAATTCTGCATTCATGGAGTCCCTTTTAGGTTAGCCAAAGCAAACCTTGTTCAAAATGATGTTTTGACCCAACATCAGCCCAACGTCCTATCCGTTGCAACTTTCTTTGGATGGCTGTTTGAGGAGTAAACATCAAAACTGCTGGAGCTTCCTTTCAGCATTAAACTCTCTCTCTCTCTCACCCGTGGTGGTGAACAAAACATCTTTCAACTCTCAGCTCAGCCTTTTGTTGAGCTCGAGCTTGGTCCTGGGACCTGGGGGCCAGGACACCCGGAGGCAGCTGGCAAACTGGCAACTGGCAACTGGCCTGTCAATGCAATAAACGCAACAGCCAAAGGAGCAACAGCATCCCAGTCCAGACTTCGTTTATTGTCCTCGTTGTTGCTGTTGATGTTGATGTTGTTGTTGTTTGCTTGCCTTTTTCATGTTTATTGCAAGTATTTCAATTCGGCGTTTTTCATTTTGGCCAACCATCCAGTTGCCCGGCTCGTTTGCAAAATATTTTTTCTTTATATTTTCGCCAAGCACTCGCACCCCGCAAATAGGAGCCGGAGATGGAGCCGTAGACGCAGCCGGAGATGGAGACCGGGTATATTCTTATTTGCCTGCTCCTCTCCTCTCCACTCCACTCTCCTCCTGGCTCGACTGGACACGGTAACTGCTACCCTGCTGGTCTTCCTTCTTTACATACGCCATTTTTTTTCTTTGGCGTTTCCTTGGAGTGAAAGTGGGAGTGAGGGAGTCATATGTTTTGGAGCCAGCCACGCCCACTAGACGGCCCGCTGCGCTGTAAGTAATTTGTGGTTTCAGGCAAATACTCTGATGATGTTTTTCTTAAATGCTTTTGCCATTCCCATGGCTCCTGCTCTTGTCTCCTCTCCTCCTGGACCGCTGTTCTTCCTTCCTTCCGCTTTACGGTGCTTTTCGCTGCAGCTTTTCTATGCTGCCGTTGCTGTTTTTTTGGTTTCTGTTGCTGCCGAGCTGTATCGTTAAAAATGCCTTTAAGGCATTTAATTTCTTTTGTTCATTGAGCGAGCGCTTTCTAATGGGGGGAACAGCTGCGAAAAAAAGGCAAACCACACACACCCAAGGACCTCAGGACCCCAAACTCCGATCTCGCAGTCCACGGCGAACCCAAAACGAGACGAGGCAAACAAATCGCCATTGCCATATCCTTCTCTGTAGTCCTCGGCCCTCTGTCCTCTGTCCTGCTTTTAACAATTTCAATAGAAAATTAAAACGCAGCGGAATTTACTTTTCTTTTCACCATTCTCACTCTCTCTGGCATTCTCTCTCATCTCTCGTCTCTGGGCGTCAGCTCAAGAAAAATTATTGTTCCCTCTCCCAGTGTGTGTGAGTTGGCACTTTTTTTTTGTTACTCACAACTGAACCTCAGCTGAATCGCCTTGGAGTGGGTGAAATGTAAATAGGCGTCGCTTTTTTTCGGGTGAACCTTATACAAATTGCATGTTATACTTTTAGTGGCTGGGAGGGGGGAAGGAGGGCACAACTCCCCCGTTCTTTCATTGGCCAGTTGGGGGTACAAGAAATGCTTGTAGGCTTTCGGTAGCCTTTGTTTGCCGGGTTGTTGAACTCGAAGTGGAGTTTGGGATTATTCTGTGCACTCGTATACTTGTAGCTACTTTTATTACACTGTGGATTAACTTTATTTTTCTATAATATTTTACATTATACAAGCACGGCAATTATAATTCGTGTCAAGTACTGAAAAGAAGCTGATACTACGCACATCTTTTGTTACGAGTTGCTTAAGTTCTTCTTAGTTTATGTACACTTTAGGTTAGCTTCATTTTTCATTGCAATTATATTTGTGTTAAGTAAAGAAAGAAACGTGATAATACTAAGGGGTTTTGTTAGAATTCTTTTATTTAATATCACCCAAATCATCTGCTGAGGTTGATTTATGAATGTATGAAAATCTTGAGCAAATTCGGGATATCTCTTAAGCGTTTAATTTAGCGTTTTCCCTTTTTTCTACACTCCCCATCAAACCTCCGCTCGATCGCTATTCTGTTTCCCCTTTTATAACTCTTCATATTTCTTTTATTTTGACGTATTCCTCCAATTTTGTTGTTTACTCTGTCGCAACTTTGCCTTGCATCTGTCAATTCAGACATGCTCTTGTCCTTGTTTATTAATAATACGTACCCAGCATTATGTGCAATATTTAATCATGGTCAATCATGGTCGCCAATTTCATTTGACTCGCTACCCTCTTGGACAATTTTGCCCTAACGCTGAGCAGCCACACTATTAAACCCAAGGACCGTATTTCGATTTAACACACTGCGGGGGGTAAAGTTCCTCCATGGCTGAGAATTCGCGTATCTCTCGTCAGCTTAGTGAACAATTTCTAAAACTCGCCACACACTCTGATAATAAAAAGAGACGCAAGGCGAATCTTTACGCAATCAGCTGGAGAAGAAAAAAGCGTTCTAACTTTTGACTGACTGGCTGGCTGAGTGAAAAAGCCAACGAATGAACGAATGAATGAATGAATGAGTGCATGAATGAACCGCCGCTGAACGCAATTTTTTCATTTCGACAATTTACGGGCAACGCTTTGACGCCCCGGGGGGGCGAAACGCGAAATCAAAACGCGAAACATTTGCAGACTGCAACATTGGGTTCGTTCGGTACACGCTTCACAATGAGTTTGCTTTGGTTAAATGGATCGAGCCGGGTTCTGTTGGGGGGAGTTTCTTTCTCATTTTTTTTTTTTGGCATAGTTAGAGCTCTTGCCAGAAGCGAGCATTTTAATCGGCTATAAATTGCAACCCTTTGTACCGCAGAGTTTGCGAAATAAAAGCGGAAATGGCAGCGAGAACACACGCACCCGGTAGAAAATTACAGTTATTAATGCATGGGGTGCAAAATACTTTACCGTTTGTTGTCGACTCCTTCTCCGTGCAACGCCCCATGGTTTTTCCCCTTCCCCCTTTTATCCTTTCTGCCTTTTTTAGCAACGCGACAATATAATTTACTTTGGTAGTTACTCCTTTTTCGCAAATGTATCGAGCACACACATTTTTTGGTGTCACACATGTCAAAATAATCTGACAACTTAATTATATACGCGGAAATTTATATACGTTTCGGTTGTGCCCGAATCTGAGAGCGAAATCGAAACCAAACCAAACCCGTGACCCCCTCCAGCAATTTCCTAGACCATTTCTTTGCCATCGTTTAGCGATTCGTGGTTAAATCAATTTTGCACACTTCAAGCAACCAACAACTCCTTACTGGTTCCGTTCGCCTTTCATTTGACAGTTTTGGGTCAACTCCAACCGTTTTTTGTGTAATTTTTTTCCCAAAATTGGGCGAAACCTGACATCTAAGTGATTACACCACAGAGCCTTTTTTTTTGGGACTTTTTCACAAATAGTCTAGAAGTCATGGAATAAAAACTTTGTTTAGTTACATTGAGAACAGCAAATCATGATATCAGCGGAAGTAATAGTGTTAAAAACAGAATAGTAGTGCAGTCCATAGAAAGAAGTCCATTAAGTATAGTAAGAAACAGAAAATATTTTGTAAGTTGAATGAGAACTTTTAAATATAAAATTGAATCACACATTTATAGCTTGTCGTTCACTTAAATTGCTTTTATTTTGTCTCTAAAATTATTTCAATTATTTGTTTGTATTATTATATTTTTATATTATTATTTTTTTATTATTTTCTTATTATTCCATATCTAGCAGCAAGTAAAAATATTCTATAACTATGAGAACAATTAAAACTGAACCAGTTTTTTTGTTTTAGGGCTTTTGGGCTTTCAAATGGAATGTTTAAACAACGTTTAATCAATCTTCTAAATGAAAAATCTAATCATCAAATATTTTATTTTATTTTATAACTACAAATATTCTTTAATTGTGCTACAAATTGAAACTAAACAGTTTTAAAATTTAGTTTGTAATAAATATGTAAATATGAAAAAAACGTTTAATTTCCGTTTTATGTTTCAAATGTTTTCGTTGTGTCACAAGGGGAAACTACTCATTGACACTTTTGGGTACCCGTATTGTCTTTTCGAAAGTCCCAAGAAATCTGTCCTTGTCACAAGGCAGTTTGGTGCCCTCTGCGCACTTTGGGTCTAATCTTTTTGGGGTCGTGGTCCGTTTAAAAGCTTTACGCTGTTGTTCCGGCACTTCCTGAGACCGAAGAGCTGTTGTTCATATGAGTCCAGATGCCCGAACATCCGGACCAAATTTGATACAACAACTGCTGCTGATGCTCAAAAATTCGATACATCATTCATCAGAACGCGTGGCTTCAACGTCAGACAAAAGCCATCCCATTAGAGAGGCACACACATTCATATATATATATAGTTGCATGTTCTGGGGATGGGGATGGGAAGGAGAGTGCTGGAAGTTTTTCGTTCGTAATCCCTTTCTAATCGAATTACGGCAAATCCCCTGAGCACTTTTTGTGCATTAAGGCAAATTCAAGCGTAAGAAACTAATTTGAGGCGCCGCCAACTTAACTCAACGATGCCACGATACTCATGCATATGCGCACTTTCAGCATAGCGCTCTACCAGTCGGAATCGCACTATCTAATTTAATTCCCTGTCGCTGGAAAGTCAGTCATAAAAATGTGTTGCGGCCAGCAGATATTTAAGAATTGATAAAAAGCGTCGAATCAGTACAAAACCCACGAGAGCCAGATTAGCCAGCCAAAAACGGGGCGAACTGTCGTCCTCGTCGTCCATACAGAGTATGTAGTATTCTGTGGCATGTGGATGGCTGGAACTTACCCCTAAATGAGAGTTTTTGGTGTTTCCCATCAACCACCCCACTGTACACTCTGATCACATTGTTTTCCCAAATCGGATTTTAGTTTTACACTAATTTCTTTGGTTTAAGACTCGCTCAGTTCTCGGTCGATGCTCCGCAGTGGCTGCTCGGTCCTTGGTCCTTGGTCCTTGGTCCTTGGTCCTCCTGCGCTCGTTCGCTGCTTGTCTGGTGGTATTATAAACGCTTCGCTGGACATTTGCTGGTCCTGTGCTGATGAATCCTCTTTGATTGCACTAAACTGCAATCGAGACGAATGCGCAAAACGTGCAATGTCATGCGGCAGGCTCGTCTCTGTTGTGGGTTGTATGAATCCTCCGCCCCCTCGCCCTCTCGCCCCCTCGCACCCTCGCCTACTGTCTGTGGTGTGTGTGATAAAATTCTGTTCAGCAGCCAGGCTTTTTATCACAGTGCTCGGATCGTGCTGCGTATAGCGGTATCAGGGCTTTAGTTTTAGTTCCTGCTGCACATTTTTATGGCCAGAACAATTTAATTGGCTGCCACGACAATTTTTCTATTTTCCCCCCCGTACTTACAGAAAAGCTTACATTGTGCCAGATTTTGTCTAAAAGTTGCCCAACTTTGATGGCGTTTCAATTCCGGCTGAGTCATCTTAGCTCAGATTGATTACAAATTGCATTCACCAGCTCGAGAGCAATAAAATGGCCGAAAACTCTTTAAATTTGTTTGGGGTATTTTTCTTCCAAAAACTGAACTCAAAGTTAAATTGATTTGAAAGGTTTTATTTATTTTTCCACATTTACTTTTCATTTTGCTGGAAAACTAAAAGAAGTTACAGCGTAGTTAAAATGCTACTGGCAATAATAATCAAAATATCTAATTGAAATAAAAAACTGTATATTATTCGATTATTTATTTAGATACCAAATGTAATTGAACATAAATATTTGCAAATGCTTATTAGCTAATCAAACGCGGAATAGTTGCAAATAAATATTTACACTGGGAGAAAAAAAACGTTCTTAAAACACGAAGGAAATTCTAAAACTTTGAAAATGTTTTAATAAAATATTAAACAATTTCTCGTAACTTGATTTCATTTTTATTTTATTTTTAACTTTCAAAAATTCTTGCTATTTATTAATAGTCAATAAATAATATACAATTAATCAAAATACATTAATTTAGATCATGTTCTGGATTCAAGAAATTACTTAAAAAAATTTTATTTAAAATTAAAAATATATTCTTGAATTGAGAAGAATTCTCAATAAATCTTAAATGAATCATAATTTAAATATTTCAATATTGGTGATATACAAAATTTGTCTTGAATTTGGTTATTTATTCTCTCTGTGTCTAGCAAATTAAAGAATTGACTACAGAAAAAACATAAACGAATAAATAGTGTTTACTTTATCAAATTTTACACGCTTATTATTTCGCAAACTGTAATTTGACTTTTTTAAAAGAGATTACATATAAAACCAATTTTATACAATTTTTTTGTTAATAGTTATATTTGTTTTTTAAAGTAAGTTGTAAGAAGCCTTGTAAACTGGTTTAGTTAGTTGACTAACCATATTATTCCCAGCCAAGAATCGTGAATAGATTCACTTGCCACGACTGACTCATCACGAGTTCGCAGCCTGCATCGAAGCCTCAGCTGGGATGGTTGAGCAGCTGCTTTGGAACGATGAGGCAACATCTTGACGTGATCGTTGTCGCTCCAATGGCACTTAAAATGCCAGAACTTATTTCCATTTGGCTGGGCAATTATAATATTTTGTGTGTGCCCCTGCACATTGCTCTCGGCCTCATAAACTCTCGCTTCGCCTGCTTCTCCAGGTTCTTGCCTCGCTTGGCTTGGAGAGACACAAAGAGTTGCAAAAAAATGCGTTTACCTTTTACCTTTTTGTGATTTGTGTGTTTTACTTCATGAATTTGTCGTAACGGGTTGCCAGACGACAACGACAACGACAACGACGACGACGACGACGATGAAAGACGTCTTAAATATAATATTGACATTTCTTTTTGCCAACCATTTTACATTTTACATTTTGGCTGTGCGGCTCAGGTTTCCAGAGGGCTCCGCAAACTTGCAAACTTTGACTTACGCAGTACAAATAATTATAGACATTTCGGGGCTCGCCTGTGGGAGAGATGCTTGCCACCTAAAAAAAGGGTTAAGTGCTTTGCTTTGAGTGGCGTTTACATTTTTTGCGGCAACTGTCGCATAATTTGCTTTGAATTATTTAAGAGCAACCGCTTGGCTCGTTTTTTCCAAAGTCCGAGTGCGCCAAGTCTAGCATGGCTAATTGAAAATGCCAGGCAGCAGTTGGGTCTTTTACTGTCGCTGCTGCTCTTGCTACTCACATTACTCATAAAACGCTGCAATCCAATAATTAGCAGCTTCTCTTTTTGTGCTCCACTCTGAGACCGCAATCCAATTCACATGCAAAAAAAAAACGTGAAAAAATGAATGACTCACTCGGCTTTCATCAGTCGAAGCGGCTGTCAATAACTCTGCCCAAAACGAGCAACAAATTTAACAAAAAGAAAAAAGCAGTTCTGCCACATTATGCACAATTGTGTTTTGGTGGCAGTTTCAACACATTCAACACATCGAGGCCAACTCTCCTTCAAGTAGACAGCTCCGATAACCATGACAACTGGCAACTCATCGTCCCTCATTTCTCCTGCCCTTTTGTTATACTTTATTCAATCGATAATTAGCGCGCTGCTCATCAAATTTATGTTGTAAATTCAAAGTGATGTTAGTGTTTCGCCAGAAAAGTGTCTCCCCACGTTGTGAATAAGCCATTTAAAGCAAAGCCCAGCGCTTGTCTCGTATTTTCGCACTCAGATCTTGAATTATTGTTATGATAATTGCAAACCAGCTGAAGTTGTTCAACTTGCGACTTCGGTGTCCGGCTCTGTGACTCTGAGACTCTGTGGGTTGCTGTTAATTTAATAAACACATTCACTTGGTTTATTTATTTAATATTTCTACTCCGGAAATGCCATTGCAGCAAGCCATAGATTGGAGTTGGGCGGACGCTGTGACTCACTAGGCAAAATACATATAATATGACATCTTTTCAATATTTTTGTAGCCAAGGAAAAAACTTGTATGAAATATAAATAAAAAATGTAAGAAAATATAAATATTACAATCAACTACAGATCAGTAAAAGATGATTATATTGTTGAAATTTCTATAAAAAAAACATTATTTATTTGTATTCCAAATTATTGGTAATAAATTGTAATTTAACTAATATATTGTGGTTATTGAGCCAATAGATACTAAAGATTAATAATAAGTTCAGATTATAAGAAAACATTAAAATTACATTTCAATTATAGACCAATAAGACAAAATGAAATGTTTAATATTAATAGGCAAGAAATTTGTTTTTTCAACTATATTGTTTAAATATAATAGACATTTTTTATTTGTATTCCACATTTATAATTGCAAAGCGAAGAAAAATAAAGTAATATTTTATATTAACATATAATATGCAAAAATATTATTATTATATTTTTGAAATTTTAATCTTGAACATACTATTTGTTATCTTTACAAAAGTATTAAATACTAATATTAAAATTCTATAGAAATACAGCTTACTATTTTAAATTTAATATTAAGTATACGACACTTTTTATCTAGCAACCAATATGAATATACTTATTGTCTCCACATTTAGAATTCTCTACACAACTGCTGCCAGTTTTAAAGGGCTTCAGTTTGAACTGATTTGAATGAACTCTTTCGCCCAATTAAATTGAGTGACTTTCAATGTCATGGCTAGATAGTTCCATCTCCCACTCGCATTCGTATTTGTTCACAGCTGTTTGACCACTGGCCCAGCCAGAGCGAGTCGCATCTGTTGGTTATCCCTGTCGTCTGCGAGTCGCCTGTGATTTTGACAAGCCTCTGTCCGGAGATATCTCCGCCTCATCCACCTCTGGACCACATTAACCAGCCAACACCAAGGGGCCCCCCAGATGCGTTAGATGCTGTTGCTGCTGTTGGCCCTGTTGTTATTTGTAGAGCTGCCATGTCTGTTGTACCAGAATCTAGTCACTGTCTCTCTCTTCAGTCGATGGACAGGCAAAGCCAATTGTCAGCATGACAAACGGGGCAGCTACAGACATCTTGTTGTTGTTTTGTTTGCTAGAGATGTTTGCTGTTGCTAATCCTCGGACACAACATGGCGCCCCAGTCCCCAGCTCTGTGCTGAACATATTGTTTGTCAAAGTGTAGCCCTGAAATTACTGATAAATATTTGTAAAAATTCTTTGCTGAATTATGCGCGAGTTGCTTTCGATCTGCTCACAGGGCTTACAGTCGACTGTACTTTGCTGTCAATGCTGGAGCTGGGGGCTAAATATGATTGATTTATGGCTGGCCTGTCACCCGGTCCCAATTCCAATACCGGAACCCATAGCAGACCTCATTCGAGTCCGAAAATGCAGCACAAATAGCCAAAGCAGTGCAGTCATGTGGCCATGTGGCCATGTGGCTGTTGGCTGATTTTTGGGGGAGGCGGCGGCGAAACTATGAATGCGAATTGCACTTGCAGAGACTGGAGTGAATGCAAAATGCTCTCAAATCGAGCATATGCCCGACACAGGACTACAGAGGACGACGACGACTAGAACTGACAATGTTGACAGCAATCGTATGTTTAAAAAGCATAATCCCAGACGAATGATGATGAATGGTCCGACCAACGAACAGTTGCCTCCCCAAAAAGGCAACCCACAGACGCTCGCTGTCGTTTAACTAAATCCTTGATGAATGATGTTGCCTCCACTCTCCCTCTTTCTCTCTCGCTGGTTGCCAGCCAGGATGCTGCAGTGTTTTCATATTTGCAGGAGAAAATTCGAAATGCCAACGACATTAGCAACATGCCACCAACACACACACACACGAATCTTTTGAGGCAGCCGCCAAGCGCAATTTTCATTTACGCGTCATTTTAATGATGTTAAGTGATTGTGCAGAAAACGTAAATGAAACCAAAACGATGTGAAGCGATACGACCAAGTAGTCGAATGGGGCGGGGGCGGCATGGGAAGGGCATGGGGAGGGGGAGGGAGGGGCCACAGTTTTTGCATTTACCATCCAAAGTTTGCGTAAATAGATTTCTGTTGCTGGTAGTCGGCATGTTCTGGCCTCATGATGAAAGCAGCTTGTAATCCATTTCAAATCATTTTTCACTTTTGTATTTGCCTTGGTTTTACCAGGGTTGCAACAGCAACAGCACAAGTAGAAGTAGAAGTAGAAGAGCTGGGTTCAGTTTCAGTTTCGGTTTCGGTTTCGGCTTCGTTTTGATTTGTTTGGTTTGCTTGATAAATGATGTCTGCACCGCAACGCAGACAAGTCTGCTTTCAGCGACAGCGCATTTGATGCTTTGCAATAGTCGTAATCCCTGGCAGAGGTGCTGAGTTATTTTGGGGGTCTCTTGGTAATTCTGCAGCCAGATGCGACTCCAAAATAATTGCAAGGTTCAAATGCTGCATTTGCAGCTATTGTTAACTATCTGGTAGGTTGTTGGCAGCTTCTGTTGGGACATACTGCAGCTCAAGGATACCGATCAATTCAACGCTGGATCATTTTCAAAACAATGCAGGCTAAATATGTATTATTAAATTATGACTGGGGATAATTGGGAGATTAATCATCATCAATAATCTCTACTTTAGAATAGAGACCGAAGCAGATATTTTCATATTTATGTCGACCCATTTTAAGACATTATTATATGGCCCTATCGATCATTTTCGCAATTGAGACTTTGATGCATAATTTTACTGATGTTACTCATTTATCGTCTAGTAAATTATTTTAACCTATCCAATATGAATATTGATGGTTGTCCATATAAAATTTGTATCAATAGTCATATACGAGTGAATGCACTATATTCATAATGGACAGACATTTACAGGTATGAAATATTGCAATTTTTAAAAAGGCAAGAATTATACAATAAAACTTATTAAATACTTTTTTCTAAAGAATTTTAATTATTGCCAACCAGTGTTTAGAATAGTCTTCTTAAAGTTTTAAAATAACTGGAAACTATCCCATCTTAAGCTTTTGAAAGATATTGATTTATTAATTACGTATTAAATAATAAGTAAACAGGCTTTCTTGTTTCGCTCATCAGATAAAATGCAATTGTTTTTGAGCAAGATAATATCCAGTATTTCACTATTGCAGAACAAGTCGCTCAATCACTGATTGGACACAGCTTAGACAGCAGCGCAACCCAAGGAGACAAGGAGTCCCAAACTAGTCCCAACGGAGTTGGCTGAGACATGCGTTCCTGTTTCGCCAAATAAATATTTCAATTTCCTGTCATTTTTGGTTGACTTGACACCGTTTTGTGTGAAATTACTTATCGAGTTAATGTGATTTTGGGTTTTAATGAATTTGCTGAAATTAATTTCAAACACAACCAACGCTCAGCTCTGATCGTTTCACTGCGATTAAGACGCACACAAAAGAGTGAGAGAGGGAGAACGAATAAAGTGATATCAGACATTTTGAGGATGGTGTTGGTATCGCTATCGTAGCAGGCATTATCGGACGGCGTGCGACGTCGTTATAGAGCATGTGCCGATAAAAGTAATATCCTGAGAACGCCACGTGGCGATTCAGTCATGCGCATTGCCCTCAAACCTAACCTCAAACTGCTACTAGTTTAGCAAGTTGGCAGCCCTGCAGCGAGTACTGCGAATCATGCTAGAACACCTTGACAGCCTGGGCGGTAATTGCAAGGCACAAAGCAGGACTTGTTGCCAATTAAAATGGGTTACGTTGCAGCAAATGCAATCGCTGCAGTAGAAGAGGCAAAAGGAGGCGTGGCAGCAGGACATCAACGCAAAGTTGTCGCGCTTTTTTCGGCTCGTTGTTTTCACAGCGCTGCTAATGTTCGCACTTCACTAAGCAAAGACCTTTTTATACCCAGTACCCTGTAAAAAGTGGGAGAAGTGGGCAGGTCGGGTTCGAGGGTTGCAACAATGATGTAGCAGGTTAGTTGAGTAGTTGCCGATCATGTAAAATGTATTTATTTTTGATCAGCATAGTTTAAAAATTGATACTGGAACTCAGAAATTATAGGCACAAAATTAGCTTTGAAGTTTCCTATATTTATTACACAGTTGAATATTAGTTACTCAACAATATTTTAAAATTACTTTCTAATCTATGTATAATCATCGATTGTTTTTCAGCTTGAACCATGATTACTAATTAATTACTAAGTCACAAACAAATATTTGTATTTTTAATTTTATTTCACGATAATCTATGAGACCTGCGAAGCTGTCACTAGACGCTAGTATGATATATTTACATAGTATAGTGCTGAAAATATAGTTTTTTGTCACAATTTCATTTAATAATTTAAAAATATTCAAGCTAAAAACGAATCTTAAACATCCCCGAGCGGACAGGGTATTGTGAAGTCGAGAACTCTTGACTTTTATTGTTGTTGTCAATCCAAAAAGGAGCAGTCTGAAATGCAATTGCATTTGCTGCGACAATGTCCTTAAGCCTGCTTGCCTGCCCGCCTCTTTTCGGTGTCCTTCTGCCCTGCTTTGAGGGTGGTTAAGCAATTGAGTTCGACTACGTGAATTTATGAAGCATAGCGAAAAGTGCAATGGTCGGTGCAGGACAACGATTCGTTTTGGGTGGTGCAGTGGTTTCTATGGTGGTGTTCGAGGGCTGCCTTTGACAACCCTGCGTCCAACATGTTTACTCTATTGTCGCTAATTGTTTGATATATGGGTGTTTACAACGACTCTACTGTAGTTGTTATGGTGAACAGTTTTGTAGCAGTGGCAGTCATCAGGACTTGAACTTGTCAGGGTTGCACTAACCGATTCAACTTGTCGCCCCCTCCCAGAGTTGTAGCTCACTTGCTTAATGGGGCATACCACAGGTGAAATGGAACTAAACACTTGCTGTCTGTCTAATGAATAGCTAAAGTTATCATGGATTGTAATTAGATTCATGGCAGAGACTCATTTGTACATATAATAACAATACAATTACTGCAAAGGTTGATTGATTTAGAGGAAGGTTCATTCTGTGACGCAGATGTTAAGCAGGTTGAAATCGCTAAAAGATACAATTAATTATGAGGAGTATGCTGGAGTTGGGCTAACTCTGTGATTTGTAATTTTATAATCAATAAATTGCCTATTTTCCATTTCATTGAATAACCCATGTTTCATATTAAATGACAGCATTTAATGAATACCATTTTAGATGAATCGTTATAATACATGCTACAAATGAAGGAACATAATCAATCTTTAGAAAGTCATAATAAATGATTAAATAACATCCGGTAACTTAAGCTGACAAATTCAAAGTTGAAAATATATAAAAAATCGTATTTTTGTGAAACCCCCTAAATACTTTTTAAAATATTGTTACAATGTATTTGTATTTTAATTTTTTAAAACTCAAATAATAATACACCTGCTGAAATATAAGCAATCTCGGGAAATCCTTGAAAAATACGTTGGAATTACATATAATTGTTGAGGAAAGTGTAATACTTACGAAGGAAAGTTAAAATTCAATTTGTTTCTAATCCCTTACAAACTATTTAACAAAATGATTCAATATGTATTTGAATTTAATTTAATTCAGTCTAATATAAAATTGCATATAAGTAGTTGATATTGATTCAATAAGTAGTTATAAGTAAGTAAAACTTTTACTAAAAAACTTCAAATTGAGCACTTACAATGAAATTACCTTTGTGTTGTCTATGATTTTTAAGTAGATAACCAAATTTACGTTGAATAAGCTGCATTATTACTTATCCGTAAGCTGACCACAAGGGACTCGCAAAGTAGCACAATTAATGGACTTTCTGTGTGGTGAATAATGTGTGACTAATCTGAAGTTTGCTGTCCGCCATCGTCGCTGACAAGCTGGACAAGCTGACCCGAAAGGTATTATTTGTATTCTAAAGTTTACGAAAAGTCAACTTCATTAGTGTCCGGCACCACCTACTTTACTTTACTTTACTTTGCTTTACTCGACTTGACTCGACGATAGTTGCGACTGCTTATAATGGCCCATAGTCTATTCATAAACATTATTACAAAGTTGCCTCCTCCCCAGCGATTAAGGCGACTCCAAAGTTTTGCTTTGGCTCATATAACTTGGCTCATATCAGGGCGTCTTTCTGTCAAGCAATCTACAATCTTAGCCTGGCCCAAACGGAGCCAATCAAATTAACTACTTATAAAGTAATTTGAAGGAACTTTGACTACGAGAGCCGAACAATGCCAATGCGTCGCCGGAGCTCATGAAAAATTCTATTAACAGCCACAGGAGTGAAAGGAGCAGGCGGGGAAGGAGTTCTGCCCCTTCGTCCTGCACTCCGGCTGCCTGTCATGTATGCGTCTCTCCCTCCCGCTGACGAAGTGTATGCATTTTTAAGCCAATCAGGTTATGGGGCTGCTGGGTTGGGGGCTGTGGCTGGGAGCTGTTTACTTAGCCGCCCGTATTCGCAGCAGTCGCCACAATTTACAGCTGGCTGGCAAAAGTTTATGTTTGACACACCTGCTTTCATTCGAAACTTGCCACAGGGCAATAATTGCAACAACGGGGCTGCCGCTGTCGCAGTTTACATTTGGCCAACACCCGCAACAACAACAGCAGCAGCAACGGCAACGACAGCGACAACAATAAACAACCAATGAGTGGCAATGTTGCAAGCCAGCCCATGTGCCTTGGCATTGTGCAAAACTTGTGGCAAAGAAAGCCGTCAGAAATGTTGCATAGGCCGCATGCCGCATGCCGCACGCCTCCCTCTGTTGTTATGTCTGCGCTTGATTGAACGCCAAGCTGGCTGCCAAAATGCCTGCAGGCTGTTTGTGTTGCAACGTGAAGAAGCGGGGGAGG
Organism: Drosophila formosana; assembly: GCA_035045625.1. NCBI lineage: Eukaryota > Metazoa > Arthropoda > Insecta > Diptera > Drosophilidae > Drosophila > Drosophila formosana. Next base: position 20,794,418 of record JAWNOW010000232.1, read on the forward strand.
GCGGGGGCAGAGGACTAGAGCGTGCGCCTTAAATAAACAATTCACATTTAATTACGTCTAAATTTGGTTTTGAGAACAAACAGCGACGACAGCCGCGAGTGCAGTCAGGAGTCAGGAGCTGCCACACATCGTGCCACCAACCGACGATGGGCGTCGTCAATGAATGTCGAACAAATTGGCAACACACGCGATGGCGCAACGCTACAGGAAACGAGACGAAGTCCAGGAATAATAAACGGACCCATGCCCAATGCCCATTCCTAGGGGATAGAATTATGGGTTCTTTAAATTACTTTATGCTCTCGTTCCCACACTCGCTCGCTGTCTCTCTCTCTCTCTCTCTCTCTGGCACTTTGGAGGAGAGCCAGTGCTGATTGCATGCAATTCAATGAAAACTTTTTGCCAAGAATCATCAGCTCTCTCGCCTCCATCCCCCAGCTCACCTTCCGCTGGTCCAGTAGGTAATGCACCCTCAAATCGATAGTAATGGCGGTTTGGGGATGCCAGGGGTAACTGTAGTAAGTATGTGTGGATATATGAGTATGTGCAAAGCGAATTCCCAGTCTCGCTCACAGTCTCAGTCTCAGTTGTGCCAAAGCACTAAATAATTGCCCATATGTGGCCCAAGCAAGGAGCAAGGACTCGGCGCTGGCCAAACCACCCTTTTCAACACCCAGAGGGTTGCACTACCCGCTGCTTGTTCGATGTTGTTTCATCGATATTTCTTTTTTCAATTTATGCTCATTTATTCTATCAATTTAACGAACACACACACACACGCACACACACACACAGATAGAACAGAGGGCGAGGGTGGGGGAGAGAACACACTTGCAAATGGAAGAACAGATTGCAACTCGTGCGTAAAGTCGCTCCCAGTGGCAGGAGGGCGAACCCAAAACCCAAACCCAAACCCAACTCTAGACGACCGACCGCGTTCTGTTTTGAAAGCAAATATTTTCTGACAAGTGGAAGTCAGATGTCATATGCGAGTACTGTGAATACGCACTCCCGAATTTCGCTCAGCGTCTCAATTGCTACTTGACATGCACACACACACACACACAATCACGGAGAGGGTCGCCTTCGAAGTAAAGTTGTCAAAAAAACAAAATACACAACAACAACAACAAAATGGGAAGCAAATCGTGAAACCAAAATGTCGAGCATGCCGTGCAGGAAGTGAGCGAAGAAAAAGTTCGGCATTTGGCATTCGGCATTAGAGCGTCAACGCAACTGACAATTATTGCTTGACAGCCTGACAGGTTTATGGCGGTAGCGATTTCATGAATTCGCAATACGTGATTGCAATGGACAAAAGATGATGTAAACCGAGAGCTCCTGAAATACTAGACGAACACCGGCTGCCAAATGATCGCCCCTCGAGCAGCTTGGTTAAAATAGTTTTGTCGTTTTGTTTTCCCCAGAAACTTTTTATTATGATCAATATAATTGCAGTAGTTTTGCAATTCCTTTAAAAATTCAAGAATTATGAAGATGAACATTTCAAGACATTATTTTAAGAAAATAAGTTGCATTCGTTTTGTAATTTTTATTTCATACAATATTTATTTTAACTACGAAACATCATCATACTTCGATATTATGTATTTTAAACGCTAAAATAATAAACGAAAAATTCGTTTTAATAATAATAAATAAAAAAGAAAAAACCTACAATAGATTTTATTATTTTATTTATTTAATTTTGTATCAAAAAGTTACGAAGCTTAATTGTTTAAAGTTCATATTTTGTGTTTACAGTCATCTGTTTTTCTGAATTCAAAATAATTCTAAATCGCATGTCGTCGCTTAGACGATGACATTGATGGTTAAGAATAAACAAAAAATAGACTATGGTATCGTGAACATTATATTGATTAAAAGTATACTGTGCTGGGAACAAGAACTGTTGAAATTTTGAATTTAAGGTAAATATAAATAGGTACACGCATAAACGCACTAGGAAGCTTAATTAGCAACAAACGTTGGTCCACGAGGAGGCGACGTGCCCCACATCGTCCCTTATTATAAGACGTTTAATAATTTATGTATTTCCGATTTATGTTCGCGCATTTTTGCGTACTCTTCATGTGCCTTCCAAAACAACGCCCCAGCCCCGAGGCTCCCGGCTTCCCCGTTCTGCCGGCATTTCCTCAACTCATTTGTATGCGTGCAGTGTTGCGCAGCGCACTTATTGCGAGACAGGGGGGACACTTGGGTATTAAAAAATGCCAAAGTACTGAGCTGTCGAACCACCCAGAATGACAGAGTGAAGATCCCAGTCCAGCTCGGTTCGGTTCCAGTTCCAGCAATTCAACGAACCATTACTATTTTATTCCCAGTCTCAGACTCTGTCTCAGAGTCTTGAGTCTGTCAAAAATTGTATTATGCAGAAGTTGTTGTAGGTTGGTTGGTTCCTGTTTCGGTCTGTTGTGGTCCGTGCTTATGCTTACTACCCCATTCCAGAGTCGGGAAGCGGCTTTTTATTAAGAAATCATCGTTGATTGTGTGGAAGGAAATAATGTTGATTTTACATTTTACAAGACGTTCAACTGCGACATGCTGCGAATGTGGATGTGGATGTGGCACGAATGGGGTAGAGCCCTAACACTGGGGGTGGCTTCTTCTCCGCTACTTGTGGTAAGTTTATTATCATAATAGGAAGGCACACATTTTTTAGGCGGGTTCCCCTGGTACTTCGGGGGGTTTGGGACCTCGTCTTCCCACAGTCTCAGCTCAGTCTATTAATTTTATGACTAATGCACAATGCTCTCTATTTGATCAGGTTTAATGGACTATCAATAAGCAGCCGGAGCAATACCTGTCTGGCATAACTGCAGCAGTTTATTCCGCTTCTGACAAGTATGGGTACTCGAATAATATTTATGGGAACTTCATCAATATTTGCATTTATAATGAAAGTACAGACAATATGTTTGTTCTTCAAACTGTCGTGTTTTATTAAAATAATATGGAAATGCGGAACGTGAGGTGATTGCAACAGTTTCTCTTTACTGTTCGGTATTTACTTTATTTCATTCTTGGACTTAAAGCATTACAATAAATTTTATACAAAAATAGTTTAAGGTGTAAAAAAAATAAGATAAGGAAATAAGTTATTGTACAAACAATACCTAAAATTAACATTACCAATGTTAACGCAATTATTTTGAGTTGCTAGTCTACAACAGTTATCTAATTTAGTACTGACTTTCATTTATTATTCTTGAGTCTTTTAGCTTTCAAAAAATTGTATACGAATTGTTGAGACATATATTTAAAATATGTAAATAAGAAATTGTTTGTTTTAACAGAAAAAAGGCAACTTGAGAATTGAGTTCTTCAAATAAAAATACTTTACAACCAAATAAAATTAACTAAAATTATAAATATGGAATAAATAAATATGTATGTAAATAAATATATAGAAAACATGCAACGTTATAAATTTAGACTTTTGCCATCTATATATGAAATTAGATTTATTTTTATCTTTTTAATAAGAACTTGTCGTTATTAACAACTGGTCTCTTAATCAAGATAGGTCTGCTTTCTTTAAGATTTCTCGAAACTCTGATCACTTTTTAATCAGTGATTAACACCTCACACCAATTTGAAGATAAACAATAAATTCATATATTGAATATCAAATATATTATTTATGTCATCTAAAATGTATTTTAATTTTGTGCTACTATTTTGAATTATTAATTCAAATAATTACTCGGTAAATACATTAGATACTCTTAAAATATTTAAAGAATTTCTCCTGATAAGTCTTTTGATATATGTATTTTCGGTTTGTTTTTCGTTAGCCTTCAGTGCAGAGAGCGCTTTACTCGCTGAAAACCGGGCTCGGTTTAGACTTTAAGTTATTTGTGATTATGCCGGTTTTTGGCTTTAAGAAACTGTATTTCGTCATGGGTTCCTTTCGCTAACTTCTTGATGGCACTTATGGCTTTGGCTCTTAAGCCGCCTCTTACCCTTTTGAACCCTGGCATTAGACATGCCAGCCGAAAATAGTTGTTGCCCAAGCCAAAAAAGAGCAATAACTCGGCAACAAAACTACACAGACTTGCCACAGACCAAATGTATGTGTGTGGCAGGTTCAGTCAACTGCTCAACTCACTCTCTATGCATATGAGTACCCAAAGTATTCGTACAGCTTGTGCTACGTATGAGCGATGACTCGTTGCAAAAATCTATAAATCTTGTCAAGCACAACCTCATTCCACACTCCTCTGCACACAACAAAAGACCCAGAGACCAAATAGTTGGAGTTTCAAGCATTTTCCCTTTGCTTGGGTCAACGTCGTTGTTGCGTTTGCAACAAAATTAACACAAAATGTGAAGGCGCAATTTTCACACTAATCGCACGTGGCAAGGCCTCGTTCTCCATCTCTCTCTTTTTCTCTCTCTCTTCTAGCTGTCTCTGTCTAATGTTTTTGGGTGTCGTGCATAATCGTTAATGAATTATGGCTGCACATATGAGCAGAGGGGGCAGAAGCGGGGAGACGCCACACGGAAGGGCAGCAATTCAGAAAATGCGTGTAGCACATGTTTTTTGGCCATATCGTTCATTGCCCTACATCGGGTCGAGTTTTGGGCTTTAATCAAATTTTCATGTGGTCCTTTGTTTTAATGCATTATGTTAGAAGGGGGCACCCTTAGCGAATTTTTGTAATTGCCTGCATTCAGTTTTTGTCGCCTGGCTGTGGGCTGAAAGTAATTTCCACCCTCGGGCATCGGTTTCCATTAGTCACGGGTTTATCAAGGTGCTGCCATCTCGCTGCGTGTTTCAAACTGTTATTCGCCAAATGGCGCCTCAAGCTGACCACACCCTCTTATGCCGCCCCCCCCCCCGCACACACACCTCATAATAATATTTTATTTGTTTGGCCAAATTTCCTAATGACTCTGACATGTTCGAGTGGAAATTGTGAAAATCGTGAGGTGCCCGAAAGCCTTTTCGACTGTATTCAAGCGCATCATTCACACTTTGTTTGCTTCGCTTCCCTTCCCCCGCATTCCCCCCGTTATTGTTGCCACTGTCTTTTTGGCTGCATGCATAAAACATTTGCCTTCTTTTTCATTCATTTGAATTGAAAAGCTTTTCGCAGCGATTTGTTATGCAAGCTTAGAAAACAAACAGCAAAAAAAATGTGAAAAACTGAAAAAATAAGACGAACAAAAAACCATAACGAAACCTGATGCTCAAAATTTGTTGAATGCCTTCCCTGCATCTCATCTCCATCTGCAACTCTTCCTCCTCTTCCCCTTCCCCTCTCCGCACTTTGCATTTGCAGTGCTCGTCTTCTTGATTTTTTGTTTGGTTTTTTGAGCATTTTTGTTTGTTATCAACTTTGTTGCTGCCGTAAAATGTAATTGCATATGCAGCCACGCTTCAAAGCGCCCATAAAAGGAGCCACAGCAAATGCCGAGAGTCCCTTCTCAACCCTTTTCGGATCTCCTATTTGCCAGTTGGCAGTTGTTAGCTGGAATAGCTCCCAGTGCAGCGGCCAGCAAACATTTCGTACCCCTCTTTTATGTGCATTTTTTGATATAAAACTCCTTGTCCAGTATTGAGTTTTGAGTCCATGCGGTTATTCGCAGCATGTCCTGCTCCTTCTCCTGCTCCTGCTCCAGCCTCCTGGCCATAAGTATTTCTGTCTGCGTTTCTCGTTTTCAAAAATCTCGTTGCCTTATGAATGCAACAAACGCAACTATGGGAATTGCCAACTAAAATGCCTTCCTTTCGGGCTCCTCAGCCATTGAAATCCTGATATTTGATAGCAGCTTTGGCTGCTTTGCAGCTGCCTTCCACAAAAGCATCATCCATCATCTAGACGCACTTCAAACAGGAAGAAAAAAACAAGATTTTTAGTTGGTTAGAACAATAACAGCAACATATTGAATTGTTAACAAAAATTTAATAAAGTGTCTACAATAAATTCCAAAATATTAAAAATAACATAATTATGTATTTATTAATAGCTAGATAAGCAATCAATATTTTTAAATCAAAATGCCAGTTTTATTGGTCAACAGAAGTTGAATCGGTAAGTTATTCTATAAGTTAAATTATAAATTGATATAATTCATAAATAAATCTTTCACAACAACAACAAATTTTAGTAAGTGTTCAAAAAAAATGTGACAAAAACAATCAGAAATTAAAAAAAATTTAAAAGTAACTCTTTAATAGTAAAATATAATTAAAATATATATACTTTAACTGTGTTAACTAGACAACTGAACTTAAATAAAACCTAAGCAATTGCATTTTTTAAACGAATGTTAAACCATCTACAAAAAGTTCCATCGTAAAAGTCACAAAAATAAAATAAATAAATTAAAAATAATCCATAAATATAAGAATGAAATTTAAATATAAACGCATATTTTAAAACTACATAAACAAAAATTTTTAACAATACAATATCGACAAAATTTAAAAATAACTCCATTATATAACACTAAGTTTGTGTACTTAAAATACATTCTAATAATACTCACGCCAACCTGTCGGCACGGAATAATTAAAATACTCGTTGCTATTTATTGCGCTTCGCCCGTTTTTCGTAGATTTATTTGCCCATCAAACAATATCCCCTCTTCAATATTTTATGCAAGATGAGGCACATCGGATCACTTTAAATGGGGAGGCTCCGTGTCCACCCTTTAACTCCTCCCAATTTGTTGTCTGTCGCTTGTTGTTTTGTTTCTGCCATTGTGCTGTTCGGAGGGGGCGAGTTTTGTGGGAGAGTCAAAACTATTTTGGAAATGTTTTAAGCGGTTCTACCAAAGTATTTAATCCTTTGAATGTTTTATTGCTTAGATAGTGTTTACCCAGTTTTGTTTGTTGCCATCCCCAGTTTCACAGAGTTTTCGGTTATCACTGCCAGCGACAAATCCAGCAACAGCCTCCAAGGGGGCGTGGCACAGTGCGCTTTTATATAAATGTTTATATGAAATGAACGCGAGTTCTACTAATACCCATTCGCATGCTCGTAGTTTCAACTAAAAATATTTGTTTTGCTGTAAAAAAGAGAGAAATAAAGCCAAAACAACAAACGAGGAATCTGTAAATAATAAATTTGCTGCGAGAGAAACAAATTTGCAGCTCTGCATTTGTAAACTTTTACATTGTCATGTAGTTTGCCTTGGATTTGGTAAATGGATTGAGCAGATCTGGTTAGTTACACGTATTTACATTCAGATCACTCCAGCGGCAATCGGATATTCAAGTCGTTAAAGATTTGTAGTTTAATTGGAAACGAAATTAAGGCATTAAATATTTACTTTTAGAATTTGTATTTAATTTAATTTAATAGTTGAGCAGTGAATTAATGGATGAAAACATCTGGAACTAATCACTCTTAAGCATAAAACTATAAATGGAAACAATTACAAATTACCATAATAATTCAAAAATATCATTTAATGAAACTCACTTCCCTGCTTCAACTAATAAATATAGATTTAATTGGAAAAGATTTTCGGAACTGTTGAGCACGTGTCATAAGCAGCACATTCCATCTTTCAGATCCCAATTCCTGCATTCAGTTCTCCCCCATCATCATCCCAAAAATCTCGCGTAAATACATTCATAAAATATCACCATCGTAATTCCCTGTAAAGTGCAGTTGTAATTTCGTTGAGCTATCTGATGTATTTATGGACACAACTGTTTCGTACATAAATCCAGGATACATCCATTGCATCCAGGTTTTGTTGAGGGTTCGTGCCGTAATTGAGCCGAGTTTTATCATATACTTGTCTATGGGATTATGTGTTAATATTTAATGTCATTCCATATACGCTCACTTCTGATCGAAGCTATGAAAAACAGGAAAAACCAACCATAATTGTTTTTTGTTGTTTTCATACTTGTTTTGTTTACCTTTAAATTTCGTTTTCCGAATTTATTTATTTCAGCTGCGTGTTGATTTATTTAAATGCTCTTCACTACATGCGGCCTGCTCCACGTGTCAAAATATGAAAATTAAAATATCAGAAAATCCAATACTCGTATTGCATTTATTCTGCGGCTATTTCTCGGTAATCCATCGATTGCAGCCACTACAAGTGATGGCATTAATTACCGCATTCGAGTGGCGGAGGGAGGGGAATTCAACTCCTTCCAGAGAACTCAAAACTGGGAGTGACAGACAAGTTGTCTTAGCAGCAGCTTAGTAATGATATTCCACCCTTTACTGGCTTAGAATAACTCTGTCTTGTTAACTTTTGTAAACTGTCTTAGCCATACACACAGCCTACTTTAAACTCGCAACTCGCAACTCAAACTCAAACTTTTGTTGCCTACCCAACTCATAAGCAAGATACAAAAAAAAAAAACTCGCGGCTAATTAAATTCCAGAAAACACGCAGCAAAAACCAAAACCAAAGCGAAGCGACTTTGAAGTTAAGGTCAGCGCCGTTGAATTCCCACTCAAAACTCAGTCAATATTTCGCTGATGACGATGACGATGACAATGTTGTCAGCGAGTCCTTCAGTCCCTCGGTCCTCCATCTAATTGTATCTGTTTGGAAATATGTATATAAATATTTGAAAAATTCCTTTTTAATTGCACAAAGCCGAAAAGTTTTCTTTAAGCCTTTTTGTCATAATTACCGTGGAACAAGCGATGCTCATTGACGCGACTCCAGCTGCTGCCAAAGACTGTTGCTGTTGCTGTTGCTGCATCATCGAGTGGCAACGACTTCCTGCTACTGACAAGCTGCCACTGCGGTGGGGTTGAGGCTAAAGCTTGTTGGCTGTTGGCTGTTGCATATTCAGCAGCCACGTCGAGCAAAAATATTACATAATTATACAAAGTGTAAGACAACAAGAGGCAAAAAGGCGACTCTCAAGGACTCTCTTCAAGCGGCTGAAGTGGCCGACTGGCGTTTTGGTGTTTGATGACCCTGTTTATGAATACGTTAGCATTAATTAACTTTGATTTAATTAAACGCGCTCACAGAGGACCTCAACTACGAACCTTGTCCTGGTCACTTTCAAGGCGTCAACTCGACTCGACTTGACTTGACTTGACTTGACTTCGCTTAGATCGCAGGCTTGTTGCTCCTGTGACTGCTCCTTGTTAATCTTTTAACCAGTCGCTGCTGGCGCGATGCGCCCTTTTGTGGTGTGGCGCCACAGTTGGCAGCCAAAAAAGCAGCCAACTGGAAGAGCAGCAACAACGCTGCAAAGCAGCGCAAAGCAAAGCCAAAAGCCAGCGCCTCGAATATACTCTTAAGGCCTGAGCGCCTTGGCTGGTCTGCTTCTTAGCATCTTGCCTTCTTTTGGCACTCTTCAAGTGGAAAATCCTTTTTGCCTATTTACGTAGCCTTAACAGGAGTCAACACCGAAGGCGTTTTTAGGCACCACCAACACCGCACTCCGTTGTCTTTAATGTGCTTTGGCTAAGATGGCTTGCCACAAAAGCGGCAAATACGCATATGGAGACGAGAGATGGGGAAAATGTTTGGAGTACTCTAAAGCTCATTTTAAAAGTTGCTAAAAACGTAATACATAAATAGTAATAAAATAAAAAAATTTATTTGTGATATTTGTAGTTAATTATTCTTAATTTTATTCATTTTAAACTCCACTACAATGAATTGAAAAAATTACAATTTAAAATTCTGAACAGAAAGAAATAAATATATAGATATATGATAATGATAAATGTTATAGTTAAAAGATATTAAGTTATAAATTACACATATGTATAAATTGTTAATTCAATATTTTTAAATTTCAAAATGGAAATCTTAAGCAAACTTTGTGAATATTTATATGTAAAATAATAATATATTAAAAAAATTAGTATTTATTTATTTAAAGGAAATGCATTATCGCTGTGAGCATGAATACATATATTAATAATAATATGCAAGAAACCTTGAACAAATATCTAATTTCTATCAGATGCAAATTAATTTCCAAATTATGATTATTATTCCTTTTTCTTTCTTCTCTTATTATAATATAAATTTTTTATTTTTAAGTACAATAAATAAATTGAGTAGCTCTAATAAGTTCTGCAGCCCAAGAGAAGTTTCCCATAAATATAATTTTCTATCAGCTCGAAACGTTTTTAAGAAGATATGATCTTTAACTAAATAAAACATTACTATAATATATTCCCCAAAAAATGTTTGAATTATTATTACTTTTAGAGCTTATTTGCTTGCTTTTCTAAAATCAATACGAACTCGATGCGATGCTGAGCATGTAACTCACTTTCACATGCCATTGGGCTTGAAGCTGCCTTTAATTTTGTATTCTCTTTTTTTTTGGGTTGTTTGTATATTCACTTTAGATCCCATTTCCTATGCGCTTTGATTGTGCGTGCAACTTTCTCACTCTTCCTGTCTCTCTCAGCTTTGCTTCTACTTTTGTGTATATATTTTGCTGGCTGCTTTCATAAATTAATTAATTGGCCTGCGGCTGGTCAACAACGGCAACAGGCAAATAAATAAGCAAAAATATTTGCTTTAATTTGTGTGGCAAGTGCCACAGAGCCGAGTGAGTACAGAGCCGAGTACAGAGCTCTCTCTCCAATTGAGAGACAGCAAGCAGAGAATGGCACTACTAAGAAGGGGGGACCCTTTATGCCCTAGATATGGCCAGCAACCTGCCTCCGATTCGGCCTCTGTCCGCCTGCCTGATGCCATTTACAAATTGCATTAGATTAAAGCGCGATAAAACGTGGGACGCGTTCACTTGGCATGATTTCGACTTATTTGCACTTACAAAAAGGCCAACCAAATGGTCGAGAAAGAGGGGGAAGAGGGGCAGCGTGGCCTGGTAATATTTTCCACGCCTTGCACATTTTATAAAACTCAGTCTCGCGCTCGCTCGCTCCCTTGGACCATGTAGAACATGGTTAATTAGCAATTAATGAAGCGATAATGAAGCCAAGATAAACGACAACGCCGACGACAACGACAACGTCGATGATGACGATGATGATGATGATGATGATGATGAGAATAGGGATGATGAGGATGACAACGAGGCTGTTCATGTGCCACAAGGGGCAGCAGGAACACAGCTGGAGCGGAGCAGGGAGCCGCAGTTTGATGCTGTCGAAGTCTTTGGCAGGCCGTTGTCGAGGCCGAGCCTTGTGGTTGCTGCCGCTGCTCGAAATGGCCTTGACGAGGATGCCGCATGCCACTTGCCGCATGCCGCACAGAGGATGCGGATAAGCGGCAGCTGCCTGTTGGTTTAGCTTTGCTTTATTCTTTTTCGCTTTTTAGGCTGCTGGGCATAAGCAGCTTCATTTGCCGCTGCTTATTTTGTTTTTTTTTTTTTGTTTTTGCGCTAGCCTACCTTAAAATAAAATGTGTTTTTTAAGGGTCTCACTCTCAATAAGCCTCTAACTTTGTCTGTGTGTGTGTGTTGGGCGCGAAATTGTATCATTTCCTTGGAAAAAACATCTCTTTTTTTTTTGTGTGTTGGTTTTCAGGTTAATTAGTTTGCCGGCGCTGGGCATGAAAGTTTCCTGTCACTTGCAGTGGCAGAAGGCGTTGCCAATTAGCTTGTTGCGAAGGTTAGAAACTGGAACTCGAACTGAAATTGAAACCAATTCTCACCCAAGTGTCCGCCGGACAGACGCGCAGGCGGACAGCGGACGGACGAACGGCCTTGGCCAGCGACTTAACGTTGTGGTCTTGTGTAGAAGCGTTTTAAACAAGATTTAAAATTTAATGTGGCATCGTGGCGAGTTCTAGAGTTTCTATAATACCGACAGGCTTTCTTGTCTATTAAATAATTCTCAATATTGAATATTGTCTTTAACTTGTTAAACTACTTGTTTAAAGTAAATTTTAAATATACTTGCATTCAATTGAATTCAATTTACAAATTTGTTTAACCAAAGCTTTATCAATTATTGTGAAAACTCTAATGGCTGGACACTCATTGTTGGATAATTTTATTGAAAAATAAAAGAACTACAATATATAATAATAATAATAAATTACATTGCATTTTCGAAAGTTCAATGCGTTTCAAATGAATTGCAGAATTTTACATATATTATACATTTACTTTTATACATTTGAAACTTTTTTAATAAATTAAAATATAATTTGTGGATTCAGAGACAAAGAAATATGTACATTAGCGTATATTAACTTTTTGAGAGTGAGAATAAAGTTTTTCTTATTTGTTCAAGTTACAATTTTAAACTGCACCAGGATTTGCATTTATAATTTATGTAATTTTATATTTTATGGTGAGCGCTAAAGATCTGCTAATAACTATTGGTTTTCACGAAAAATAAGAAGTAATTATTATTATTTAAATTTCATTTTTTAATATTTATATTTATTTCTTTCCATTAATTGACGTTTTTATTACGTTCTATTGTTTTATATTTTCACCAACGCAACAGAATATAGTTAAATCTTGTAACCCATTTATTGTGTCGTCAATATAATTTATTATATTAAAATATAGTTTCAAATTTTATTTCTATAGTCAATAACTATTATTCTCAACTGCGAATCTTCAAATAATTTGAATATTATTCCAATTACAATTACTCAAGAATGCACTATACGTATCTTAAGTAATTCGCTATTAATCTTTCTAAAATGTCGAAATGAACATACTGTGGAATTTAGTTATTATCATGCCGAAGTATCTGCATGCAACTAGTTTCTTTGTAGTGCAACTCTTACATCTGTAGCCAGCATAATCTATCTGCCACATTGAACGACTCGAGACAGCGCTCGAAAATCTGCTGGTTTTGCTTCCTTATGACAACGGCAACAGCCACAGCAACAGCCACAGCAACAGCCACAGCAACAGCAAAAGCAGCAGCAATTCCAAAATGCGATCTAATTTTCATGTTATTTGATAGAAAACTCTTGTAGGTATCCATCGCAGCGCTGCGCTGTGTTGCACTGTTCAGTCATGCCAAGAATTTATCGCACAGCCACAGACTTTTGGTTGCATCAACCGGAGGAGGGGGCAGCTTGTCTTTGGGGCAACATGGCTGTGTGTAGCATCAGCACGTCCACCTCCGCCGCCACCTTGAGCTTCTCCCTGAGCGACGCTAGCCAGCATCTCGATGCCTCTTTGAATATTATCAAAAATGGTGTATCTGCAGCTGAAGCTTCCTGAATCTCGTCTCGGGCATGGCAAACATGCTCATAGTTGTTGTGTTACCCATGGATGCATCACAGACGATCGTAACATCGGCAACAGCAACAGCAACAGTTGCAGTTGCTGTTGCAGTTGCAAGCTTGCCTCTTGTTGCTGGCGCTGTACGAGATTAAACAATGATTGCATTTTCATTTGCATTTTAAGTCACGGTGCCAGCAAAAGCGAAGCGCAAGAAGTCGAGGGTCGGGATCTCACTTACCAAGTGTTGTTGCTGCCTCCGCTCTCCGCCTCCCCCTGCCGCCTTTTGGAGATGTGCACTGCCTGCAAATGCACCACAAATAACATATTTCATCATTATTTTATGCTGAGCACAGTCACGTTTTTAATCTGAATTCGGCAAATATATATTTTGGCATTGATGCGTGCTCGTGTCACGCGCCCATCTCTAGAGTCTGCTGCAGCTGACGGACTTTGCTGCCTCCACAACTTTGAAAGATGCTGCCGACGAGGGGAGAAACAGGTTTGCCAAAACTAAACACATGCCGCCAGCGTCGTCGGCCAAAAGATTGAAATGCAAATCAGTTAATGGTGTTCCTGATGCTGTTGCACTGTTGCACTGCTGCAGTGTTGCCGTGTTGCAGTGTTGCCGTGTTGCACTGTTGCAAGGGCAAACACCATTCATTGCAGCTGATGTACGTGTTTGGCCGACTGTTCCCACTTTATATATAATTGCCTAGGCCCAGCTCAGCTGGAATTTGGCTCACACACAACAGCAGTTGGCTGTTTGACCCATAACTCAAATGGCCAAAATGCTTGGCTTTAATGTTGGCTTCACGCTCATAAAAATGAAAATTTGTGCGACAGATTTTCGGCAACAAAATCCCGAAAACACCAAACGCCACCCACGCTTAGACCATGCACTAATCTTTGGCATGTAGCAGCTGCCTCTCTGCTCTGCGTTTTTTTCCCAGTTTCCTTCCCTCTTTCAGTTTATTTTTCGGTTCTTTTTGGCCCTTTGCTGCTGACCAGTTAGCCACTTGGTCTACTGCCCGTGTCTGTGGCTGTGTCTGTAGCTGTGTCTGTGTCCACTCATCTCGATTACGAGGTGTAAATTTACTGAAGCACATAAAGCCATTTGGCGAGCGACACTGGGAGATAGAAAGAGGAGGAGGGAAACGTCGCCTCTTTAATCCCAAGCCCATGGCCCGGCTCAAAAGCCAATTCATATATTTACCGTTTTGCCACTCGACTTTAGGGGCGCATTATGCCCTAAGCTTTTTGGCCATTCGCTTTATAAATTTTGATGATATGCTCGCGCAGCATTGCGATGAAGTGTGGTGTTCACTTCTGGGGTTCATTTGAACAGCAGCTTAACGTGTTGCTGCCATCGGGTTTTCGCATTTGAGAACTTATATTGATGCCACATGTGTCCTGGCCAGCAAAACACTCGCAATTGTGGCGCTAAATAAATCACAAGTGTGCCAAGGGAGTGCTCCGAATTGATAAGAATAGTTTACATTTTGCACATATTTCACGCAGATAAAGCATGAGATATTGCTGCATCATGCGATTACAAGAAGATATCGTTAATTTCCCCAAATGACTCCAAGAAACTTTACAGTTTTTTTATTTAAGCATGCTCACAACTTCACGGTTTCATGAAAGTACAAATGTGAATACAAAACTATATTTACAGTGAATAAATGCACTTATCCTTATACATATTTTTGAATTAAATTGTTAAGACTATACAAATAAATATTTCTAAAACTAATTAAATATCGAAATACGTATTTCGAAATATAAATAATGAAATCGTTTTATTTAATTGTTTGGTAAATAATTTCAAAGAAATAAATGGTTAAGACTATGAAAACAACTGCGTTAATTTAAAACTAAGTGCACATTTATTTATTACACAAATGTATTCTTATTTTGTATTATTTATTTAATGAATTTCCTATCACAACAAGTAATACTAAGTAATCAACAGAACATAATTCAGATTTATTAATCAGTTACAAATAAATCTTATAATTATGATTATTGTGGTTGTGATTTTAATTATTATGATTATTATTCTTAATATACAAATTTCAAAGACAGCTTAAGTTTAATAATAAGTACGATGCTGTTATCAATTTAAATTCAAATAAATACGAAAAATATACACAACATTGGCAACAATTACTCAAACAGATTCTAACAGAATTTTGTGTAGTTTTTCAAGAAATTATTTTTGTTTTATAAATTTTCAAAATTATCACTTCTTTACTGTGGATATTTTGCTTGCTTATTTTCGATATAAATCTTTGAGTTGTAAGCTAAGTGCGAATGTGTAATAAATATGTAATAATAAATATCGAAAATGTTATTTAAGTTTAAGAATAAATTATAAAATGTTATCCATTTTAATTCAATTACTAGAAATAGATTATAGATTTTCTAGAAATTATGTGTGTCTTATAAATTTTCACACAACTATCGCTTTCTTCACCAACTGTGAGTTATTTAATTTTGCCAGTTATTTATTGTAGATACATTTTAGCACTTTCCATCGCCAGCCGCATTTCCAGACCACACTTCAGAGCCAGAGCGCTGTCCTCCCGCTAACCTTTCGATGCCAGTGCAGAGCAGAAAAAGTAAACATGGAGCAACAACAGCTACAAGACCAAGTTAAACAATCTATAAAATACAATCACTTTCAGCAGGAAAATCAACAACAACAACAACAACAAATACGGCACTCGTGGTTAGGTCTGCCCTTTAAATCATGCTCAGATCGTTCGGCGAGGAGCATAAAAAAAACGTGCCTAGATCTCGGGCTCATCTCCTTGGTTCTTTTCGCTGTGAGGGATAGACTGCGAGTATGAACCATTTTTCTATATATACATATATTTTATACAAAGAGCGTAATTATGGGTTCGAAATATCTTTGGCAGCATCGCATGATGATCGACATCGCCAGTCGCGAAATATATGGCTATACGGCTTAAACCTGATGAAAGGGCAACTTACTCGAAGCTTTCAGCCCTCTGGGCCCCTTTTTGGGCCTCTTGGCTGCTCCATGGAGTGCATATGGGAGTGCTTTATATGGTCGTGCATTAAATTTAACACAGTGCGCTTGTTGTTGTTGTTGCCGTTGATGATGGGCACGCCCACTAAAGTGGCATGCCGCCATGGTTATGTAAACAGCCAGCAGGAGTCGAGGAGGCAGACAGACGTTGTTAAAGGCCACTAAAGTCGCCCGGGCTTTGATGATGATGATGATGAAGACAACCGTCTCTGACTATGACTAAGACTAAGACGGCTGAAGTTGCAGCAGGAGTTGGAGGAGCAGCGTTTTAGTGTGTGGTGGCCAGAGGGCAAAAGGTTGCCACAGCTGCTCGCCTCTCCATCTTCATCTCGCTCTCGCTCTCGGAAGACACGAGACGTGTGCAGTAAGTGTTAATGTTGCATAAGTTGACTTCACTTCCAGCTCAGAGCCGAAGTTGAGTGCGTTTTTGGGTGGCTTGGGGAATTCATCGCACAGCAGCAGCAGCAGCAGCAACAGCAGCAGCAGCTCTGTTGATCCATGTTGATGGAAATCAATCAAGAGATTTGGTAATCCGACATTGAGTAATATGAAGCACAACAACCCAAGTAGCTTGCGGGTTAATCAAACAACGAGATGCATCTAAAAATAGTGATTGCTGTTAAAAATATTTGTATGCTGTGGTTGTAGTCAACAAAAAGTGTAATTGAAAATAAAATTTGAAATCTTACATAATTTATGAGATTTTTAAAATACAAATGGCCAGATCTTTTTAATAATATACTTTAAATAGTAAAATTGAATTGTGTATTCAGCAACTATAGAGTGTTAATCAAACTACGAGTAAAATAAAAATAGTCGTTGCAATTACAAATATTTTTTATGTTTTGGTTGTAGTCAATAGAAAAAATATATAATTGGAGATAAAATGAAACATCTTACATAATTTTAATATTTTTTACTTACATAGAAAGAAAGGCTTATTTATAAAATAGTCATTGCTATTATACTATTTTTTATGTTTTGGTTGTGGTCAATAGAAAAATATATAATTGTAAATAAAATGAGAAATGTTATATAATTTTTAAGATAATAATAATAATATATTTTTAAAGTAATATTGTGTATTCAGCAACTCATAAGATTTAATCACACTACCAGATGCACATAAAAATAGTCGTTGCTATTACAAATATTTTTTATGTTTTGGTTGTAGTTAATAAAAAAATATATAATTGGAAATTAAATGAGACAACTTATATAATTTTTGAGATTGGTGGGTTAACTTAATTATCTTACGAATTACCTAACAAATATTGACAGAGCTTTTTATAAATATGTATGTCTTGAGAAATATAATGCACAACAGCTTAAAAGGTTAATCTAAAAAGGATTAATATAAAAACATGTTTGATGTTTTGGTTGCAATTGGAAAAATATATAATTTAAAAAAAAAAAATGTATATAATTTTGAATATCGCGAATTGTTTTTCTTTTTCTTACAAAGATAGGTTGACAGTGCTTTTAATTTAAATATGTGTCAATTTTATTTCATTGAAGATATTCATAAATTGTAGCTCAAAGAAATGTCCTAGATATAAGATATTTAAAGATCCTCGAAAGCTTTGTTTCTCCCCCTATGCAGAGCATTAAATAATTATGCTTTTATTATTCGCATTATGCTCCATCAAGCTCAGACATCTAGACCTCGATGTGGGGTCCAAATCCCCTGAGCCATTAGCGAGGCAACTGTGCTGTCAACTACAGTGCAACACGCAAAACTAAAGCCACCCTTGCCTCATTCGCCTGAATAGAGAAGTAGAAGCCAATGCGCAGTTGAAATAAATAATTGAAAGAAAGTTGCTGCAGCAAATGTTAAATGGAAATCCATTGAGGAGTGAAAAGACGCGCTGTGAGTCGTAATGAATTTAAATGAGCCAGAGCAACCAGTTAATGTAACCTTCGCTTAGATTGAGTGGCTACATATTAATTACAACAATACTTACTTGCCACCAACGAGTCTCGTTTGCAGCAGCAGCATCAAATGAATCCTGCCCCAGCGAAATCATAACAGCTGTGACGTAACAAATGAGGCTGGTAGTCAGCGGGGGGTTGCCCGCAGTTCCTCTTCAACCACTTCAAATTGCCATGCAACTTTTTAGCAGAATTAAGACATAAAAAGCATGTTTTGTACGGGAAGCAGGGCTGTGGGGTTGCAACCCCTAAACACTAATGAAGCTATCAACTCTCTCACGTACCTTAACAGTTTCAAAGAAATTTTAAGTGTGTTTACCGAGGACATAAATTGAAAAACTGACCATATGAGTTCCCAACAGTGGTAACTGGGCCAACTTTGATGTCTGTGGACTGCCTGTGCCTTTCGCTCCTAAGCATTTGTTCAAATATTTGCAAGGCCCTGAGAACAAAAGGCAACTCGTAAACAAGAGGGGAGAAAGTGCCATAAAAAACTTATAGAAGTCAGCACAGTGGGAAATCTTGTTGAATCAATAACAAATGAATCAAAGTATAGGTAAATAAAATGCTAAAAACTAAAACAATATTTTTAAAATTAAAAGTATTTAATAAATTAAAAATAAGTGATTAAATACTATACTTATTTACCGTTCAAAATTTCAAAAGTAAAATTAAATCTAAATTATCTTCAAGAAAGTTTTTATTAAATGCTAAAAAATTAAAAAGACTAAATAAATAAAAACTAAAAATAAGAGATTAAATAAAGATATAACTCAAAAATAATCTAATATACATTTTTTATCCATGTTTAAAATTGGAAAATGAATTATTGAATTGTAGTCATATCTTTTATTCAACAACGCTCAAACTACAGTACAATTAATAATTTAATAGTTATATTCGTTAGTTTCAAATTCAATTTAATTTTCTTTCCGATAAGTCAACCACTGTGCAGCAGTTTAGAATTGGCAGCCAAAAGGCGCAGAGTAACCACATCGAATCAAGTGAGTTTATGCGGGTCACCCTCCTCACGGCATATGATTTGTTACACTACAAAAAAGCAACAGCTAGCCAAAAAAATGGAAAATAAAAAGAAGAAAGACCAATGCATTATCGAGCAGCCGCACAATAATGTTAACGAGCAGCTCTTGGAGAGATTACAATCAGTGACATAAGGCGCAGCAGAGTCCAAAGGATGCTTCTCCTGGCTACGGGTTGCGGGTTGGATTTTGTGGCCTTTACTCGTATTCGCATTCGGATTCGCGATGTTGGCAATCTTGCCGATGTGGCAAATGGACAGTGGCGCATAATTTGGACTCTGTGGCACAGCTGGCATTGGCGAACTCAGATTTATCGGTTATCCAGCATATGGGCGGGGTCCCAATCAATGCAATTTGGCGGATGTGGCATATGTTGGGTCAAGTGCTGCCTGATTAGCGCTGAGTGCCATGCATGGGAACGAGCAGCAGTTGCAGGCCATCCCAAAGCAGCTATTACACAGCTAATTGCAGTCAACTACACAACTACAACTACAACTACAGCAAAAGCCACAGCCTCTGGCTTGGCCAACACCATCACAAAGCATAATGTGACAAAACGATCGTCCAATCTTTCATTGATCTCTAAGCCCGCTAAAGGTCATTTAAGTGGCTACCAAATGCTAATGTTGCTTTCGAAAAAACTCGCTGCAAACAAGTTTTTTATTTAATGTGTGCGCTGAATGAACAATTTACATGTGGAAGTTAACAATAGCAACAACCTAAAGAGATAACCACTTGAAAGCCAACTTCGATGCATTTATGAGCTCAACTCGGCGAGCTTTGTTCAACTGGCTCGTTGGTCTAGGGGTATGATTTCCGCTTAGGGTGCGGGAGGTCCCGGGTTCAAATCCCGGACGAGCCCAAGAGAATTTACTTTTTTGCACTTTTTAAAAATAATTATAGTATGGTTAACCAATTATCTCTTGCGAAATAAAAAATAAAAGTGCTGATAAGCATTTGTTTATGAGATAACAAATTATTTCTCATCAGTAGGCAACACGTTAAGAGCGAGGTGGGGCAGATACGGTTATGTATTTAAATTATGTGTTATTTTTAGATTTTGGTTGAAGCAAAAATATAAAAATATCTTAACACAAAACTAATTGACTTTTGACTATTTTTAGAAGTAATAAAAAACTTTGCTTAACCATTTAAAATTATTTTAATATTTATTGCAAACTATTTCTTGCAAAACAACGAATACTGCAGATTTGTGTATATTTAAAAATATTAAAAATATACAACTATCAGAAAACTAGTTGACATTAATGTATCTATTTTTAGCAAAAGTGTTGCTTGTGTGGTCCATTTTATGTTATTTTTGTAAAATGTTTATTGATAATTTTAAAACATATTGTACTCATATATTTTGTACTAAACAAAATGCTAATTTTCGATGTTTGTATTTAAGCAAATTTTGCACTAAACCGAATTTAGTGGCAATTGAGAGGCATCGTCTGGGCATCATAATCCCCGCAGAAGCTATTAGTCAAGCGATATACTTGCGCTTAAATAGTATGGACAATTAAAGGCATACAATTACTTAGTGTGATGGAGGAACAAAAGCGAAGGATTCGATTACCAGACGATGCTGACAGGCTGAGCGACAGCCAAAGGCCGGTCATGTACTCTGTAGACCGTGTTAACTGCACATGTCTCTGGTGTGGCTCTGAACTGGGCTGCTCTGTTGCTCTGTTGCTGGGTTGCCCTGGTGTAGCTTTTGTGGCTATTGAAAACCGATGCCCCCTCAACGCACTTGAGACGACACTGACGCTGGTGGTGACGCTGACACTGACGCTGTGATCCCATCGTCTGGAGCAGCCAATGAATTTATATGCAATGGAAATTAACACAACAAACTTTTTGGCTTGGCTGGCCAAAAATGCAAAGTGAGACCGGCGGAGCAATGGGTTATGCTGTCCTAAAGGGGGCTTATGTCTGTCATTACCGTTTAAAATGCAAAGACCAAAATCCATTTGCCAGCCAGTGGCTCTCTGACTGTCTGACAGTCTGACTATGTGACCGGTGCACACATGTATCCCATTTAGGCTGATGTATCCGATTGCAGCCATAACAGCTGGAAGCACGTAAATCCCATTGTTTCATGCGTTTTGCATGAGAGGAGCTTGAAGTGACGCTCTGCGCTCTGCGCTCTGCTCGCTGTCGATTTCAATGCCACAACCCCACACCCCAGACTCCAGCCTCAACCTCACAGCGAGAGCCAGAGCCGCAGGCAACAGTTGAACTGCTGGAGCTGCATTTGATAGCATAATATTTGCGAGCATCGAATACTCCTTTTACAAACTGACAAACGCATCCTGGTGTTGAGTCCGAAGTCTGAAGCGTAAAACTGAGAGGGGAGAGATCTGTGTGTTTTAGTAGTCTGTGGTTAACAACTCATCTTGGGTCGGAGCACGCGTCGACTGCAATTGACTTGAACCCGTGGCGCATCAATTGTTGACTGCGGCTTGTGTGATTTTTATGATGCGGCCCCAGGGCAGCAATTGCCACAGCCACAGCCACAGCAACGGCCACAGCAACGGCAACAGCAACTGACACGCCAGAGTTCGTTTTGATTACCCCGCCGGAAGCGTCGCTCAGGTTACATTTTAGCAACGTTTAGCCGACAATAAAATGGTCACTGAAATCTGACACTGCACATGATTATGTGAGCACAGTGAACAACAACTAACAAATCTGCAAAGATTACTTAAATAACTTATTATACAATAAATGTTATTGAGATTTCAATTGCCTCATTATACTAACTTTGTGAATTTGCAATATCTTAAGGCATAAACTGTTTGTGGCATCAACTCAATTATTAGAATTCATTAAATAACTTTTAATAAACATGTCTCAAAAACAATGTTCCAGTCAAGAACACAATAACATGAAATGGCATTCTAGCAAAATTGTCAATAAAATAAATGACTTCTCTATAATATGATTTCAAATTACATTAAAGCCACAGCCAATTTGGATATCTTACCATATTAATCACTGCATAATATTGTAGTTTTTGTTATAGAAATACACAAATAATTATTACTAATATTCCTTTTTGTATACGTTATGTAATTGTCTAACGTCAAGCACTTATATTGTCTGTGTCATGTGCATCAACAATTTAATAATCAATTAAACACAATTGTATGCATCCAAGATTGTCAAGAAATTAAATGGGTTTTCTGTAAAAGATATAAAATATTTAAAAGCCGAATCAAATTTATTGGACTATGTTAATCACTGTATAACTATTTTTAATATTTATGATATTACTATAAAAAAAAACAATGAAGTTTCGTCTGAAATGTACTAATCATAACCGAAAATTAAACTCATTGTCTCATTTACATACAGTAACATTAAGTCACTGGTAGTAATTTAATTTATTAATACAAGATTTCTTTATATTAATACTGTACACCAACTTCTATAAGCTACTGTGCGCCCAAAAATTATAAATACGCACATGTGAACAGCATTTTCATCCAACATAGCAACAAGCATAAAACAAACTTTTCTAGATCGAAAGCATTTTTTACCCGCTCACATCAGCTCGTGTAAATGATTGTTGTTGTTCTGTTGTCGCCCTCACAGCGAGCGTTATCTAACATTTTGTTCTGTTGCTCGTTCTATAATTATCACACTCACAACAACAGTAGCGTAAATAACAGCTTGCCAATTGGCTGCCTATGTTCAACATGTCAGGATGGCCGAGCGGTCTAAGGCGCCAGACTCAAGAGCATAAACTCTTGCCTTTCGCAGAAAGGCGTTTGTATGAGCGTTCTGGTCCTCTCTGAGGGCGTGGGTTCGAATCCCACTTCTGACAAATAATTTTTTCCAATTTTATTTTTAAATTTTTTATTTATTTCTGATCAACTAATACGATTTTTTTTTTATAATTCGCTCGCTATCAGTTGCTTCGCCTATTTTGTATATATGGTAATTGCTATTAATATATTATTTAGACAAAGAGTTATATGATATATGTACATACATAACATATTGTATTATTGACTCGCAATGCTAATTATTGTGATCTGTGGTTAATGTTAAAAACTAAAACAATCTGAATTGTGGAGTGAATTCTAGCCAGATCGTTGCCAACGTGTCAGGATGGCCGAGCGGTCTAAGGCGCCAGACTCAAGAGATATCAACTCTTACCTTTCGAAGAAGGGTGCTTTGTGTGAGAATTCTGGTCCTCTCTGAGGGCGTGGGTTCGAATCCCACTTCTGACAAACAGTTTTTTGTTCTTTTTATTTATAATAAAAACAATTTTTAAAATAAATATTAAGAATATTTTTAAAATTTACTGTACAAAGATTGACAATAAATATTGGGTTTTATCTCTCTTTTTATTTACAATCTGTCTATTCAAACAATAAGTCAGTTGTATAATTAATATTAACAGCAGGTTTTCAATGAGTCCTGTTACTATATATAACAATAAATATTAGTGTTTGTAAAGAATTGATATATATTTTTAGATACTTTAGATATTTGTCAACAATCAGTTTATATCGACAATTTTGGACAGATGATTCGCATAAGTCAGGATGGCCGAGCGGTCTAAGGCGCCAGACTCAAGAGCTAAACTCTTGCCTTTCGTAGAAGGGTGTCGACTGAGAATTCTGGTCCTCTCTGAGGGCGTGGGTTCGAATCCCACTTCTGACAAATAGTTTTTTGGTTTTATTCAATATTGTCTGCTATGCGTTATTATTATTTATTTTACTTTTTTTAATATATCCCTCTTAGGCAGCTGCGCTTGATTGTCTAAACTACCCTGTCGTTAAGCCTGCACATAGCACAAAAAGTACCCGCTGTGCCTATTTAAAAAGCCAGCACGCCTGCAACTAATTAGTTTGGTTTTTATTTTCTCTCTTTTTCGAGAGCATCCCCACACACGTGTGTGTCACCGTCACCGTCTCTTTTTCCATTTCCATTTCCCCTCGCACTCGCACTCCCACTTCCATTTCCATCTTCATCTTCGTCGATTGGGAAACTTTTCATTCTCTTGACTGCACTTGAATGCACTTGTTAAAGTCCGGAGCTGCCACCTACGTTCGGTTAGCCACAACAGCAGAGCCAACAACAAGAACAGATGCCAAAGACACGCGTGGCACAATGGGCACGCAATCACGCCCCTCTCAGCTCCCCCTGACCGTGTTTGCACTTGCAAGTCGACGGCGCATGGGGCAACTCCAAACTCAATTTAAATCCAGTGCATATGCAAAGTGTCACGTAATTTCAATTACATAGCATGGAAAAGTAGAGAAAACTGAAAACTGGGGAAAAAAACGAGCTCTCTCGCTCAGTTCAGTTTATAAACTAAGCCAAGAGCGACGCTGGTGCGTTCTGCTCGTTGCATGCCCCCGATGTGGGCGCCACAGCGCGTGTTGCATGTCAATCATGCCAGCACTTGTTGTTGCCCCACTCCACATGCCACCACTAGACACTAGAAGTGGAAAAGAATAGAAATGCGAGTGTGTGTGTGAGTGTGTTTCTACTATGTGCCTGAGATGTCTATTGACTTTGGACAGCGATAGAGACGCGGCTTAGTGACCCATAATGCGTTGCCAAGATTCTCAGTCTCTTTCACTCTCTTTCGCCTGATGACTTGTAATCTGCATCTCAGCTCTCGAGCGTCTCGCCCACACCTTCCGTTCGGATTCCAGGGCAGTGTCAATGCACAATGTCGTTTGATATATTCATTCGTGCACCCGGCACAGCAACAAAATGGGGTATATTAGCTATTATATTCAAATTAAATTGGTTCTTTCAAATACAGTAAATATTAGTTGCTAAAATTATTCTCTTTGCCTACAGTATCTTCTTAATAATTCTTATTAAATTTAAAATGTATTAAAAATTTATTATATTACCTATGGTTATTGCTTAATAATTTAAAATTAAATTTGATATTTAGAATGCAGTAAAAATATTTGATTTTAACTACATTATTTTTTTTTTAATTAAAGATATATTTTATATTTAGAATGCAGTAAATTTTTTAATTCATTTTAAACTTATGTTTTTCTGAAAATATAACATATATATAGAATGCAATATATGCATATATAAAATTGCTATTTTAGCCTTCAAATTTTTTTTACTAGTTAAATTCAATTTTGTCAAAATGTATTTAAAATTTTATTTGTTACCTACCAATTAAATATTTACTATATGTATGTATTTAAAATTATTTGAATTGAATTTTTCTGAAATGTAGTAAAAATTTTTAAATTTAAAATTCTCATTTTTAAATACAGTTTTATCTGTTTTAACTTTAAGTTCAATATTTTGAATGCTGTGAAAATGTATCTATATTTACAATTATTATTTCTACCTATAGAATCTTCTTAATATTTTTCATAGTTTTCTTACCCATCAATATGCTACTAAAACTAAAGCTTCATATTGTTATGCACTTTTTAATTTATTTTTATTAGTCTAATTAATTATTATTTTGATTATATTTAAGTTGCAGTATAGAGTATTGTAAGTTTGAAAGTTACTTTCCTTTTTTTCTTTAGGCATTTCCGTAGTTTCAATTAGAAATCTGTAAAGTGGCTGGAAGTGCAGTTGTCCGGTTCGCTGTGGTCTCGGAACCTTGTCGATAGAGATGGAGTTCGAGTTGTAGCTGCAGCTGAGGTTACGTGGGTCGTGCGACTG
This sequence comes from Drosophila formosana, assembly GCA_035045625.1. Lineage (NCBI taxonomy): Eukaryota > Metazoa > Arthropoda > Insecta > Diptera > Drosophilidae > Drosophila > Drosophila formosana. The sequence continues at coordinate 20,820,270 of JAWNOW010000232.1, forward strand.
CGCAGCTGCATTTTGGCGTAACTAATTTGTTGGCGTTACAAATCCGTTTTAAATGCTGCTTGTTGCTGTTGCACTGAAATTGATTTTACCTCGTTGTCGTCGTCGTTGTTGCCGTTGTTGTCGTTGCTTTTGTTGTTAACTCGCCTGACATATGGACTTTTCGCTGCCGGACAATAATAACAGGTAGTGATGGCCATGGTGGCTAACCACAAGCCTTTTGTTCCGCGCTGCTCATCAGCAAAATGTTGCACAGTCGGGCGTCAACGTCATCCGAGTGTGCCACATGTGCTGGTGCTTGTGCAACACCTGCCGCATATCTCTACATCTATATCATTGCCCCTGTTGCATTTCGGGGGTATTTAGTGGCTTTCAATGCATCATTAATTTTGATGCGCTGCCCGTGTTGACCATGCCACAAGCGCTGGCAACCTGACTTGGCTCTAAACTCGTACATTTTCCGAGAGTTGTTGCCACAGGTTGTTGAACTTGTTGGAGGATTAATAAAGCAACATTAGCTGCTGGCTGGGATTTGTAAAAGATTATCAGTGATTAGCTGTTTAATCTACAAGGCAGCTGCAGTTTTGTTTTGTTGTTTGTTTTATGAACGATGGATGATCGATGCATTTGGCAATGCAAGACGTTGAACATGATTTATTATATTTTCTACCATCTTCTTTTATTCCAGGATGTCTTGACCATAACATGACACTTATTGATTGAAAGTTGAGCGCAGTTGCTTTAATATTTTGATGGAGTATAAATAACGATTCGTTCCATTATTTATTATTTTTTAATTTTAGCTAAGAATTAATTTATATAGTATACAAAAATTGACAGAGCAATTTAGGCTTTTTAATTTATACTCTTTTTTTAATTTAGTAGTTATTTTGTTGCTTCTTACTAAGAAAATGCTATAAAATTTTTCATATATACATAATAATATAATCTTGAAGAATTTGTGTTTTTCAAAAACGTTTATTTTGATTTTTTTTTTAATATTATTTATTAAGTGTAGAACCTGTACAAGCATAAACTGTGCCTTTCTATGGATGGAAAGTTAAAGTAGACCAAACCTCCTTTACTTTGATGGCTAAAATAATTTATCATCGACAATATAATAAAATTTGTGCTTCAGTAAAGGACAGATTAAAGTTTAAGCTTTAATATTTCCTCAGTTTCAAGGATGTCGTTTAATCTATGGTTTATCGATCAATGTGCTATGCACTTCTAGTTTTCCATTGACCTCTGTAGCTTTTGTCAGTCGATATTTGATACGCTTTTCCGAGCGACAAATATGCATACAAATATTTCTCAACAGTTTGTGCCACATTGTATGTGCCACATGCTCTCAAAAAGCCAAAAAACAAGCAAAAAAAAATAGAAGAAAAATCTTACGCTGACACTGACAAGTCGTGTGAAGCACACCTGCAAGAGTCAAGCGAAGACCGCAAACAGAAACCCAGGTTGGCACGGGGATTGGGAATGGGTATTGGAGCCCGAGGGGAATGGGGAGGGGAGGGAGGATGGAGGGGCATGCGATAGTGAAACATGTTGCAAAATGCAGTCAGGGGTCTGTTCAACTGCTTGTCAGCTGCGTTGTGGCCTTAAAATGAGTGCAACATTGGCTGTCTGACTGTATGCCACAGGCTGGCGTTGCGCCAAACTGGCAGACTTGAAGTAGCGCACACAAAAAAATACTGAAACCCAAAAAGAAAGAAAACAAATGCCACAGCTTGTTGCAGTAGTTGCAAAGCCGCCCCTTGTCCGCCTGCTGCGCCAAGTAAGCCTAAGGCCTTTCGCTACTTGAGCACACGCACACACGTGCAGCAAGTGGCAATGTTGAGCCGAGTGGTGGGCGAGAGCCAAGCTCAGTCTCAGCCTCAGTCGCAGTCGCAGTCTAGGGCCGAGGCATTGTCCTTTGCCACACCGCAGGCGCTGCGCGTGCACAACAACCACAAGCCGAGGAGGCAACAACGTAACAATGTTGCACACTCAAGACGCGCCCGGTATTCGGCTAAGGCGATAATGTGACAAGGATAACGAGCCAGCCAACCAGAAGGCTTGTTATCATGCCCAGGTCCGCGACAATTTCAGTCTACTACGTCGACTGTCTGCCGTCCACAGTCCACAGTCTCCTCTTCTCCTCCCCTTGGAGCCACTCGTCGTCGAGGTGCGTAATGCGCTCATTACGTGACGGCATCGCCATCGCCAGCCTCATCGCCATCTCCATCTCCATCGTCAACGCCATCGACTGCCAACTGGCTTAGAGTCTGAGCCAGCTCCAGCAGTTCGCACAGTGGGGCAAGCTTAGTTAATTTTGCAACAATTCAACTTATCGTTGGACTCTACACTACTAATTTAAAGCTACAACTTTTCGACTAAAAAGATTTAATTTAACTAAATAAAACATTTAATAATTCACTTGAACCATATAAAACATATACATTTTAACCTTGCTACTAATTATTTCAAACTTTTTCGATAGATGAAAAATAAAACTACGTATATTTAAATACAAGATGTAACAATTAATCTCTTCACTTGAACTGATTAAAATCTATCAAACGTATGTGATGGATTACAAATAAATTAATTTATTTTGACTCCCTTAAATTGTCATATTACATTTTACTAATTCTTGCACTCTCAAAAAAACATTAAAAATAAAACTATTTCGTTTAATTATTCAAAATGTATCCTCTTTTAATTTAAGAATTATTTTCAAGTTGAATGCTAGTTTTAAAATACATCTTTAAATTTGTCATTTGGCAATACAGTCCACTGTTTGCTCTTGGCCAGTTTTATTTTTCGGCTTGGATTTTGGCTTGAACATTGTACACGACATTGTCATGCCAATTGCATGCCTTTCCTATTGGTTTCCCATCGCCTCCAGTTGCTGGTGCAGTTGCTGTTGCAGTTGCAGTTGCAGTTGCGGCAGCTAATTAGACAATTGCCGGTGTATATTGTCTGGGTCGATAAGGCAAATGGACTTGGCCAATGGAGTTTTTTTTGTTGTTTTTTGGGCTGTGGTTGTCATTGGAATGGGAATGTCTTGTAAATTGATGAAATTGTTTTGAATGCTAGTGATAGAGCCAGAGCATTAAAGAGATGCTGGGAGATTCGGCATCCAAGGAATGCTGGGCTAGGAAAAGTGCAACTAGCTTGCGAAAATTACCTAAAGAAAAAGAGTACATACGGGTAAAATCGGGGTAACTGTTATAAAAATCGCATGAAAATGCAACTTTCGTTTAAGAGTACTATTTTTGTTTTTAAATATTGCTACGAATGAGATTTGAAACTAACCAAAAATATATAAAATAAGTGTATACTTTAAAACAAGATAAACTAATTGTTTTTGAATTGCTTTACTTGCAGGAAAAATGAGACATAATATATATTGGAAAACCTAATGCAAATGCAATTTAAAATTATTAAGTGATTGCCTGATTTCTTCATTTTTAGAAATTTATTTTTCATTTTATTTTTAAGGGAGTGGTATAATATATTTTTTTGAAGGTATTTATTAAGAATGACGGTTAGAAAGAAGTGTATGTAAAATATGTAAATTACTGTAATCTATTATTAGTTATAAAAAAACTAAACATTTTTAAATTGTTTTACTTGTTAGAAGTGGAAAACATGCAACATAGTATTTAATAGAAAACTTAATGCCGCAAAAATGCAAATGCACATTAAAGTATCTAAGTGATCGCCTGAGCTGCCACTATTTAATTTTACATAAGCTAATTAATTTGTATTTGTATCTGCAAGATTGTATTATGTTCCTTATTTAACCCTGTTGCAAGTTTATCGAGCGTCACTTTTGACAACCAGACTGGCACTTGGCAAGAGGTCGCTAGCCCCGGTTTAACTCGATTTACATATGGGCAGCCAATTAACTAAACTGCGCTTAATTCAAATTTAATCGAGCTTGAAATGCAGCGCAGACAATGTTACACAGTGTTGCACTAATTAGCTCGGCTCTCACAGAGCCCGAGAAGGCGAGGAGAAAATAAAGTCGCTGTCACATGCAATAAATTTTCATAATTTGACAAAAATTGCACATAATTTCTAATAGTCGGATCGGTTGGGCAGAGATCGTCAAGTCCGCTGGATCGGTGAGCTTATTGCGATAAAAATCAGCACGTTGCACAATCCTCGCTGCACTCTCTTCCTGGCAGAGACGGTGCGGTGATTGTGAGAGTTGCGGTCTATTAATTTGAAATGTCTTGAGATAAATTACTAAATGACTACCGCTTACGTGTGATCCATCCATCAATGCCATCATTAAGCCAAACATTTGACAGAAAACGAAACGAAACGAAGCGACGTCGTCGACGATGAAGTCGAGAAGCGATGGGATGCGAAACGGAAGAGATGGATGGGCTGGGAAGGAAGGGAACAGGTATGGGAATAGGGAGCAAGAGCAAGAGATAAACGGAGGGGACCCCACAGTGTGACAAGAAGACGTCGTCGTCGTCCACATCCACATCGTGGGTTCCTTGGGTGCTGTCGATAGGCCGCAAGTCTGGTCTAGGCCTAGGCACAAAGGGAGCCGCCACCGTTGATGGCTCGTTGCAAAAATATTTGTTTGTCCCATGCGGCAGCGGCAGCGGCAGTTGCAGTTGCACTCAGGCGTGTCCAGGTATTTGTTGTTGATTATGTTGATAAGTGGCCGCCACATATTTTCCAACTGCACTTGTAATAATTTGTTTGCCACTCATGTTTCGGTTTTTTTGTTGTGCCTTCGCCTGTAATCAATGCCAATGTGAAGCGAGGCAAATTCTTTGTTGCTCTCCGCTCTCAAGTCGCATTCCAAGCGTAGCCAGCGGAGTCCAAGTGGCTGTCCAAAGTGGCTGTGGGAGCCTCGATGGCGAATCGTCACCCCGATTTCCAGGAACTTCTCCTCCACTCAGCGCTGTCGATTGCGTGCGGTTTGTGCGGGCTTATCTTTTTGATTTTCTCTGCTTTTTTGTTGTACAAATATTTGGGTGCCTTTTTTCTTCGTTTTTTGGTATTTTAATGAGTTTGCAAAACATTTCAGCTAAAAAAAAAGGTCTTTTTTTATTGAAGGCAAAAGTTTGTTGGTTGTTATTAGCAGCATTTTAGATGAACTCCAGTCGATGCTTTGATGTCGTTCTAGGAGTTGTATATGCGGTTTGCTATATTTAAAGTATAAATTGACAGATTGCTACATACTCGTATGTGGGCATATCGATAAGCAATTAAATTGCACTATATATATTCTGACATAACAACATTTGCAATAAATTTAAATTCAAAGTATGTAATATTTCTTAATTCAATAAAAGAGCATCATTCGACGCCTTGAAGTCATAAGTTATAATTTCTAAAAAAAAAGAAATTTTTTGAAATTTTTAATATGAAATATTGCTTCTAAAATGCATTTAAATTAAAAAATAGTAAATCTATAAAAGTCCCTGATTGAGTGTTATCACATTAGGCCCGCCGTGAACTAATTAAATTTGACCTCAGCTTTAGCCAGTGCAAAATAAAAATGGAATATTTTCTCTCAATTTGCAAAGTCCAAGCTCACACACACACACACACATAACATTCGCATAAACATTTTAGGGAACAACCTTGTTTAACATTCCGCCCGCTCATCTTACCACATGCAACAATTCACCTGAAGTTTAGGATTTTTTTTGTGTGTGCATCCTTGTTGGCATCGTTCGTTGTTGCAGCATTTTCTATGTGCAGCAGAGAAAGGACTTGATGGTAAGTAAATTTGATGTTTTATTATATTTAGGTCAAAGTTTTTAATAGTTTTGCATGCAGTTCAACTTTTTACTAGGCCACAACAAAGTAGCTTTTATGGACGGCTCGGCTCCTTGTTGCAACAACGAGCACATGCATGTGCCTCACAGGATACATGAACAGGATTTCTTTATGGCAAATTTCAATGTTAGCCCAGGCTCGCACTGTACTGTATTTAATTCAATTTTGAGCAGCCTTTGCTATGCCGTTCTATGGCTTGCCACATGCCTGGCGAATCAATTACAATGCCTGCCCCACATTGGCTGCATTTAACGGCTTTTAATTGCAACGAACCGCACGAAATGTCAACGGCAATGGCTTCGACTTCAGCTTCAGCACATTTTTCGGCCTTTTTCTTGGAGCGGTCTTTTCTGGGGGCCGCTCGACTCCGGTCTGCAGGTGCCTTTGGCTGCAGCTCAACCTTACTTTTTGCATTCGAGCTCTGTGCTCGGTGCTCTGTGGCTAACCTAGAAAACGTAGAAAAAAACCGTCTCTTAGATTTGTTTTTTTTTTTTTTGTGTTGGCTTGCATTTCAGTGGAGCTCAGTTTGGTTTAGTTTTTCGTGTACTCGTTCTGGTTTTATTTCGTCTTTTTTGTGTTTTTTTGAGCCCGCATTTTGTGAAAGGCACAAAAACCACGTTGATGTCGTTGCTATCGTCGCCGCTTTGAGATTAGTTACACTTGTGCTCCATTTAAATGGCCCGGCAACCAAATTATGCGAAGTTCTCCACGTTCTCCCCCTCTCCCTGTCTGAGCCTTTTGTGGCAGGCAGCCGTTGCCTTTAGTTCAAAAGTTTTTTCCAGCGACTTGAAAGAAAAATAGAAAGTGAAAGAAAGACGCGGACATATCCAAAAAAAAATAAACTGCACAAAATTGCAATCAAAGTGTTTTTCCAGTTGATGTCGTTGCCGCCCTTTCCCTAGGTGAATGTCGCTCCATCTTAGCAAGAAACTTTCGCCAGATATTCTGGGCGGGTCAATTGATTTAATATATTTAAACGATTGGGTTGAGTCCCCAACATTTCTATTTAACTAAATTATGAAATTGGGATTCATTTTTTGAATTTTCAGATTAAGATTTGACAGCGATTCCATGAATTGTTATGCTTTGAACTTTTTATTATTTGTTAAAAAGTCTGTGTTTATAAATACAGTAAGTTAAAAGAACAAAGAAAAAGAAACAAAATATTAATTTAATGTAATAATTCAAATTTAGAACAATTTTTAACTTAATGAAATTTTCAAATTTGAATATAATGAAACTTAAAGTAATACTTGCATTGGGTTGAAGAGTTTTTAGATTATTCTGATTTTGTAGATTTTTAGATTATTTAATTTCATGTCAACTAAGAACTGATTTCAACTAAGATATAAATTATTAATATTAAATGTTATTATTTAAATTAAGTTAAGATCTTTTTTAAAATTTATTTTCTCATGTATTCACAATCTAACCTAAAGGCAACACTAATGTTGTGTACAATAACAAATTTAAATTTCTTGGCAGTCTTGGAAAGCATTGCCAAAATAAATCTGTTCCAATGGGGTTATTTAAATCACACCTTCTGTCGCAATAAATTGTTAATGTATGCGCTGATTTTATAGCCCGACCGTAAACAGTGTGACCTTAAAATCCAGTCACCTTATAAATCCTTCATTGTCGAGCACTTACCTCTTAAATGCATCCACCTTGCACCCAACTAACTAAGTAACTCCCAACAATTCCAACCCGGTTCGTCTGTCTGCTGAAAGTGGGGCAAAATAAAAGTTATGATTTAGAAATTAAAGTTTGCATTGTGCATATGTGCGAGTGTGTGTGTGTGTGTGTGGGGGCGTGAGTGTGAGAAGGGGCGTGGCTGTTTGCATACATACTGCAAAATGCATGCATATAAGTGCCCATTATATGGAAAAGTTGCCGGAGAGAGTTTTTCGTTTTCAGTGCACATAAAAAAGGAGTTGGCTAATGGCTAACTAAAGTGTAAGATGTCTGCTTGTGGTAACATATCCATATGGAAGAGGTGAGCACATAAAAGTTGAGGATACATAAAGGAAACTTTACCCGTAAGCAGGTGATACGACATAAAGAACTTGTTACTGAAAAAAACAAAATTAAACTATGCATGTATATATTTTTTTTATTTATATAAATTTTATTTCAAAGGCGACCATGAACTGTAGACATTGAAAAAATGTCTAACATTAAAGTAAGTTAAATTTAATAAAACATACATTACATTAAAAATTTTGATGGTAATAAATTTAAATTGGCAGGTCTAAGATCATATATAAATTTAATATACACATGAATAATAAGAAAATAAATGCTAAATATATAAATTAAATACACGAATTGTTACGAACAAAATTAATATTTTCTAAATGAGTAATAAGGAACTAATTGTTGAAATGAATAACAAATTAAATGTGCAAATTTAACACTTGCTGTAAAAGTGTTTGCTGAGCACATAAACAACATGTTATTAAACGCATTGCAGCTTGCGAATTAAGTTTGCATGCAAAATGGCTGAGGTCAAGCTGCTGGCCAACGATTTGTCTATTTGTGCAGCTCAGCTCCGCACTGATAACAAGCTGCAGGTAGCACATTTACCTGGCCACCAAGTGTTGGCCAATGCCGCAAAGCAGCCACATGACTTACATAAAACAATTGCAAATGCATTTTAGCTCCATTTCAATGCCAAAATTAATATGCTCCCATAAAGTACAGCGAGCGGACAGTGCACTATATATTTAGAGCCCTGTGTGCGCCATCCTGTTGGCCGAAACCAAACCCAAGTGGGCAGAGGGGAGAGGGGAGAGGGGAAGGGGGGAGTACAAGTAGAAGTGCGACTACAAGAGCAACGGCAACCACAACTATGCACATGGACAGGAATATTCCCTAGGTGAAAGTATGTGAAAGCATGCCATAAATCGTTTGCCTGCTCTGCTCTCATGTTGTGGGTGGCTCAACAACAGAGATAAACCTCTCTCTCTCCCTCTCTCCCTGTCTCTCTGTCTCTCTCGCTCTGTGTTGATGTTGGCTACGGCTACAGGCGATTAGAATTGATGTGGGTTACTAAGCAAACATGAAAGGCTATTACGTTAAGCGTTACGTTATGTTGCGTTGCGTTGCGGCATTTTACGAGCTGCCTGCAACTTTTATTGAAAGCGAAATAGTTTTGACTCTCTCTCTCTCTCTCGGTATGTCGGTTGTTGGTGCAGTCTCGTTACCTTTGTCCTAATTCCTGTCCCCCCTTCTCACCTCTCACCACTCTGTCGGCTTGTCACTCAGACGGCTTGTTTAATTACAAATTTAGCAAGCTTAAGCAGTTGTTGTCGCTTCATTTTATTGACTTGGTAGTTTTTGCCGCAGATTTGCTAATTAGATTATAAGCTTTGATTTTGATTTGTGGTTGCCCACGATGAGTGACAGCATCAAATGGAATTCGCATCGGAAATCAAGTACCTGCAGAGTGAATAATGCCAAAATAAATAGCAAAATGAATTCTAAAATGTAATTATTAAGTAGCTTTAATTCTAGAGTAGTTACATCAATTAAGTGCACTAACGTGAAGATAAGACATTTAGCTTAAATTTATGCTAATGCTATATTCAGTTAGAAAAATTAACAATTTATTTATTTTTAAACTGAGTAGAAATGATATAAATATTGATTTAATAATTTTAATGGGGAAATAATGTTTTTAGAAATATGGATATGCGATTGAAAACATTTTATATAATATATTTAATATATACATATAAAGTAATATTATGTTTAATACTCAGATAGTTAATCATAAAGTAAATATATGCCAAATTCAAATACCAAATGCAATTATCTTTTAATTATGACGACTTGTGCTTTAATATATTTGTAAACAAATTTATTTTATGGGGAAGAGTACAGAAAACATTCATTTTTTGAAATATCATTATAATATAATAATCAGATTCAGACAAAATCATTAAATACACAAATTTTGAATCATAATTTATTTATTATGTCGGAATAAAACAAATTTGAATTTAATAAATTTCTCTGTAAATGTGTTTTGATGACAAAAGTATAGAAAATGGTTACAAATACCGATATGCTATTGAAGTAGTAAAAATTAAATTAGAAAATTGTTTAACTTAACATTTTTCAAATCGAATTCTAATACCATTAATCACAGTGCAGTGTCATTAAAAATTCGTATTGGTATTGGAAAGTAAATGAATTTATCATGGGCAGCATTCTAAAGATTTCTCTTGCCAGCCAAAAGTCAAGAGCTGGCTATTAATGTCAAGTGCCATTAAGAGAGCCCGCATTGTGCGACAGTGTTGTGAAATAGCCAAAAGCAAGCTGGAACACCTGTTGGAATCCAACTCGCAGGCAATAAGTCCAGTAAAAAGGGAGACAAAACAAAAAACAACCATTTTATTGGTACAATGCCAATTTGTCGTACAAGAATTTGGTAAATGCCAAACGACATAAAAAACAAAACCTCAACGAAATTCATATTTCTATGCAACAAACAACAAATGCTGCTGTCAGTCAGCAGCAACAACAGCAACAACTGAACTTACAAGTGTTATAGGTTTATGTTTTGTTTCTTTTTCTGTTATTTTTTTTTTTTGGGGCCCCCCTATGACAGGTCTTTGACATCCAACTGTGATTTTTGGACAGCTTCAGCGAGACGACAACAAAAAGCTCTGCATGCTTTGGTTGCTGTTGTTGTTGTATGTTGCATATGTAAGTGTGTATGTTAATTTGATTTTGGTGTCAAATGTTTTGTTGTGTGTTTCCATCTTTTTTTACGGCCTGCACTTTGCTTGCGCTTTTATAGCGACCGCAGTTTGTGCGTCAAGTGTTCCTTGCCCTCTGTCCCCCTCCCTCAGTTCCATCCCTCGATGGCTCTCTGTCAATCTGTTTGATTTGCTTTTGATTGTGCACACTTATGTCTTTATTGACAACGGCGTAATAATATAAATTATTTATATCACACAAAAACATTGAGCAATTTGCAATTGAACACACACACACACATAACCAAATACATACATACATATATGTATATATATATATATTTACTTCTGCATAGATTATTTGTGTTTTTCCATCAAGTGCAGTTCAAGAATCGAGGTAAACAATGGCCAAGTGCCGGAGAGAATTCATTTGTGCCGTGCTGCTGTGGAATGTGCATGAATATTTCAATGTATCTTGCAAATTAAACAATGCTAAACACAAATTGTATTTTAATTTGACAAACAACCAAACTGACCTACAAATAACAAATAATGTGTACGCAATTAGTTTGCAACTGTGTTTTATGTTGCGTGTTATTTACTGGTTAATAGTTGTTGCTATTGACTAACTTTTTAAGCTCAGCAGTTGTTCAAATTGTTCGACCTAATGGAATGTAACAATGTATTTGTATTATTTTATCGGGCCATTGAACTATGAGTTGAGTACTCGAATTAATGCTGCAAATTGCTTGGACGAAGTACGCTATTATTATTATTTTCTAATTGAAGATAGAAGAATTTATGGCTTTCTTAATTTCTTTCAATCGAAGGTCTAAGAAAAGAAAGTATTCCTAATAATAATAAAAATAAAAATCATTATTTTTGCATATTTTGTATTAAACATAATTTTTTAAATAAATGGAATATATAATTTGTCCGTATTTAAATAGGTATTTCTAATTTAAATATTACCAAACTTTCTAAATCAATTTGTATTTATCATCCAATTACAAAATTTATATCTATTTCCAGTTCTCACATTTCTCAAGTTTCAATTTTGCTATATTAGGATACTCGTCGATACCTCAAACTAAATTCACGCTCCTAGATTAATAAATGATTTTCAAATTTCCAAATGAAGTTTGACGTCTACCTTATTTATACTTAATTTTGTAGCCATAATATAATTTAAATTTCCATATTGTGTTGCCATCATAAATTAAGTCAAGGGTATTTCGCTGGCAAACTTTTCGTCACATTTTCCATTTATTATTTCATTTTGATTCCTTCCTTTATTTTTGTTTTTTTTTTGGTTGCTGGCCTCGTGTAATCAATTATTTGCGCTACAGCTAACAAAACAAAGTCATTTATTATGCCGCAAATTATTTGTCACTATTTTGTGCACTTGTTGTTATATTTTCCGTTTTCCGTTTGTGTTTTTCTGTTTTCTGCATTTTTTGGGTTTGTTTTTGTTTTTGTTATTGTTTTTCGTGTGTGGTATTTTGGCAGATTTTTGTGTTTATCGGGCCGAAGCGCGGCACACATCTGAGATCTGGGCCCATAATTAATTTGGCCACAAAGACATTCAACTACCGTCGGGGCCCCCAAACAATGGCAAACAAATTGATTAATGACAGCGTATTAAACAATAATCGAGATAGGCCACAACTGAGGCCCTTACCGACTCTTGGCCACGCGAGTTGGGCGTTTGGGCGCCCAGTGGGGGCGTGGCTACCTACCAAAAAATTCGCTTCGCCCACGCGCAAATTTTTTTTTGGTTGCGCTCACACAACAACAAGTTTTTATCAACGCCCAAAAATGTTTGTTATAGTTGTTGTTATAGCTATTGCTGTTGTTCGTTATTGTTATTGTTGTTGTTGGTTGTTGGTTGTTGTTCTTGCTGTTCATGTCCGCTCAAAACAATTCATTTAAATAATAGCTGGGCCACTTCCCAGGCCAAAACGGAGGAAGCACATCATTTTTCATATTCTTGTGCGTTTTGGCCCCAGCACGGAAATTAATAATGTGTAATTAATATTTGCTTAAACGGAATCATGATACTCGCTCTCGCATATATGCATATAGACAATTTGTACTGTAGTCCGGCCTGCTTAACTAATGGTAACAAAGGCGCATGAAGTTACTGAATTAATTCTCTATTAATTCGTTTCAATTTGTGGTACAACATTTTCAAGTTTCTCAGCTAGTTTTCAGGCCAGGTTTAAAGTTGAATGTATGTATTTGATTGGATAGTGGAGATAATAATCTAAGGAAAGCATCAAACATGTCCAGTTATAATTATGTATGTCAAAGTTGAAAAGTTTAAATTAAAAATGAGTATTCTGAATATAAAACACTCAGAGAAAACAACGAGCTACCGTCAAGCGAAATATATTCTAAATTAAGATAAATTCTTAAATTAATATAAAAATTAAAAAATGATTCTGGATTTGAATTTCTTGAAACAAAAAAATGTTTTCTATTTAAATTATAGGTATATATTCAAATATGCATTATTTATTCAAGGACACAAATATGTCAAAATTGACCCCAGAAAATCGAATCAATAACAAATGATTGAATTTAGACTGCTCAAATAGCCCAAAAATATTTTTTAGCAATTAAGTCATAACTATTTTTAAAATTATCACATCAAAGATTGAAAATATTGTCAAATTTAAGAATATATTTTTATTTCTTTTTATTGTCAGTTCTACTAAAGCAATAAATTCAAAGCGTTATCCTTTGGCAGTAATTTCGAGTCGTACTATTTGATGGAAGTTAAGTCTCAATCGGGCTTAAGAACAAAAGGACTCCCCACTCATGGACTCGATTCATTGGCACTCGAACTGTAATTAGAGCTTAGAGTGAGCCATGCACTTGAGATTCCCATTTACAGCTGCTTCAGAGCCTCGCCAAGGATCTTTAATTCTTCTGCCTCAAAGCATATTCTGGGCATAATTTTTGGTGCACATGCATGCTCATAATAAATATGTCGCAGACACTTGAGGCGCATATTCCCCCGAGGGGAATTTCATTTATGCCGAGGCACACACACACACACACACAGAGATACAGTTATGCACAATGCAACAACCCCCAGCAAGAAGTAAGCGAGAGGCAACCCCAAATGTCCTTCGGAACATGCACTTCAACGTGCCACGGCTTGCACTCTCAATTATGACTTAATTCGTATCTAATGGATATTTTCTGTGAAAATTTCATGATTAATCGCTGCCTTGAGGGCAGCCCGACAGCAAAAGATGCCAAACTGGGGGTTGCTTGCCACAGAGACGAGACAGAGACGGCGACAGATTTTTCGACTGCAGTTGTTCACACATGTTCACAAAACGAGTGCAAAAAAAAAAGTGTTAGCATCTGTGGTTTGGGGCAGCAGTCGAACAATGCTCGAGCAGTCGCTGCATCCCCCAAAAAGCAGCTCCCAGCAGCAGCCGAGCAATAACTCAGCGCACAACTTTCAAGCGCTGCTTTCCTGCTTGCTTTTTTGTTTTTCAAAATTTGCGATTAATACGCCTGCACATGTTTTTGAAACTCAGTTCATGTTGGGAGTGCAATGGGTGGGTCTGGGAGGCGGCAATTGTTGGGGTGTGTCGGGCGACAACGACATCGTTATACTTAGCGGCAACATATGCGCTCGTCGACGGCGACGTGTTGCAACTTCCGGCAGCCCGTAAAGCAAAAACTGATTACGCGGCATTTGTGCCAACAACCGGCGTCGCTTTTCGCAATACACTTTCCAAGAATCCGACTTCGATTTACCGCCCCCACCCCCACCTCTCCACTCACAGTTTGTGTGTGTTGCCGGTTTATGGAAGTAAACAAAAAAATGCATTGCAACCAAATCGAATTGCAGTCGTCGTCGTCGTCGGTTTTTCTTGCTCTATGTCGCTGCTAGCGCCATCTGTGAGCGTTCGGCTGAACTAGCGTATGCCAGCAAGGGGTGGGAAAAGCTGGCGGCCAATGCATTTTTATCTACAGCTGAGCATTTGAGAGAGCGGGCCACCGAGCATAGAAAGGGAGAGAGAGCGGGAGAGCGTCATAGAGTGAGTTGAATGCCGGCAAAACAGAGAGCGGGCTTCCACTCTCTCTCTCTCTCTCTTCTTCGCATATTCGCACACTCTCTCAGTGCTCTGGCTCTCTGTTTATCTTTCGCAGTGCATTCTTTTGCTATGCTATGCAGTGTTGGTGTTGTTGCTGTTGTTGGTGTTGTTGGTGTTGTTGCAACCATGACCGCTCCCAAAAATCTGATTTACATTTTGCATGCGCTTTTCGCGGCATTGCTATTGATATTAACCGATTGACTGATAACAATTATATTTAAGGCCGGCTAACGAATGGTAAATGATTTTTGAAAAACGATTTTATAATCAGAAATATTTGTAGTGAATTAAACAAATTCGTTAAAAATATAAATGTTCAACTATCAGAAGGTACAGAATTAGAACAATTTATTAAAGTGAAAAAGTGTTACTGTATTTTAGTCGAATATATGTTTATTACTCTTTTAAGTTTGTTATTTTGGCACTAGATTTATAAGTAGAAGAATTTTATATTCAGATTATATTTTGCATTTAAAATATTCTCGATTTTCTCTAAATAATTTGTTTAATGCTGCGCTTTTTTTAATTTATAAGTTTTAATTTAATTGGATTACTGACTGAAAATTAGGATTAGCCTTTGTATACGCATTTATTCGAAATATTTAAAATGGTTCAAAAGTTATCAACAAATTTGTCAACTTTACCCGTATAAAATATTTGCAAAAAAATACTTTGCTACTATTGCAAACTGAAGAATCGCTGCAAATAGAAATATTTTAAAATATTTGCAATGCCATAAGTACTAAGTACTACTACGCTAAGTTCCTCAGCTGCTCTAACAATCAGATTCCTTTCACTAAATTCAGTCATTCCCTCTGCCTTAATATTCATATCTTTGCGAAGTAGGCCTTGTCAGCCTTTGATTGTTTGACAACTTCTTGGAATCAGCGAACAGTTTGTGCCACATGGTGATTTTGCACACCTGTGTCCACCGCACACACACACACACACACACAAATTGTGTCTCGCACATCCAATTGACAATCGTTCGTGTGGCAAAGTCTTTGGCTGCAATGGGAACAACAGAGAGACGAGCAAACTTAGCCGAGTTTCAAACCGCAAATTTATCTAACTCAATGAGAATCCAATTTGAGTTTTTACTCAGTGCCGCTTTCTCGCTCTCGCTCGCTTGCTCTCTCGTCTTATCAGTGGCTCTCTCAGATACTTTTTGCATTTCCCAATTCGTTGGACGGTTTCGTGTGCGTCGGCTTTCGTGTGTTCGTGTCGTTTGCCGTCGTATCTGGCAGATACTTTGACTGCAAGCGACCTACAGCGGGCGAGACCGAGAGAGAGCGCCGCTCTCAGATACTTTTGGCTGTCGCAGTCAGTCAACAAACAAGTTTCGTCGCGTGCGGTGCCCGCCTCGCTCTCAGATACTTTTTGCCAGTTGAGCCGAGTACGTGAACGTGTCTGGACGTTTTTATGGACAAGCGACACAATTCTGAGATACAAAAATCCCCCCTCGCAGCACACCATCAACAACCATCGACCATCGACCGAAACTGAAACTGAAACTAAAACTAAAACCAAAACTCAAGCCTAAAACCGACACCATTAGACAGACAAGAATCTTTGTTTAATCCTCGCGAATTCGCAAGTGCTTTTTTTGCCCAAATTTGTTTCGCGCGCGTGCAAATTTCCGGTTGTTCCCCCCACCACCGCCACCGCAAGTGCCACCGCGCTCTCTCGCGTGTCTAGTGATCAGCAGCTGGCAGTCAACTCGTTTCGTGTGTGCAAAAAAATTCAAATAATAATAATAGAGAAGCATCAAAAGAATTGATGAAATGCGAGCGCGTTTATGAATGGTCTAAGCGCGTATCTCACAGATACATTACTGCCATCATCAATAAATAGCAAGCGTGCAAATTTCGCGAGTTCCTCGAAAATTTTCCGTTGTTGTGTTTTCCGCAAAGTGTTTTCTTGTCGCTGTCGCTGTCGCCGCACGTCGCACAATTTTCCAGCGTAAGTTTTAATTAAGTTCGCTTTAAGCTTTATTAATGTCCAACATCTTGAGTTCTAGCTCGAAAGTTGTCGTTGTTGTTGTTGTTGTTGTTGTTGTTGGCTGTCAGTGCACAGCTTGCATGTAATTTATATCTTCAGCTTTGGCCTCGCAACTTAAGTAACAAGTCATGAAAATGCCTTCAATGACCAAGTGACAGTTGTTTATGTTGCTCCGATCGATAAGTTCTTATGAGTTTTTCGGTTTGTGAAAATTTGAAATCATTAATTATGTCACCGTTTTCCCTTGTGCTTGTGCTCTGTTTTTGTTTTGGCTTTTGTTTTACTTGTGGCATCGAACAGGTTTCAGCACTCTGAAGCTTGTCCACTTCCAGGAACTTGTTAGGTGCGTGTTTGTTCTTGCACTCAGATGTGAATCTCAATCCGTATCTGAATCTTTATGAATGAAGCTCGGATATCTGAGGTTCGTCATGGCATCCCTTGACTGCTAGCTGCGCCAACTGGGCGTCGTCTCAAATGTTTGTGTTGTAGGTTTTTATGTGGAAATGCTCGACACTTCTGCAGAACAGTTGCCAGTTGCCAGCAAACAGTTAACAACTAACAGCTAACAGTCTTGGCTTTGACTTGACTGATGGAAGCTGCTGCTGCTGCTGATGTTTCCTGGGCGTGTTGTGTTGGCTTAGAACAGTTGCTTAATGGCCTAAACGTGAGCTGGCATTAGATTGTGTTGGACTTGTGTTTGGCTGGCTGCAAGTTGTGTAACATTTACAGAACTTAATTCTGGACAACTTACCTGACATCTACAAGTACTCGCAGGTATTCCACTGCGTTCATATATGGGGAAAGCTGTGCTACATTAGTCTTTGGGAAATTCTGAGAACTTGGCCAACTATGGTTATGACTAAAGTTCTAATCAAAAACTGAGAGCAAAGGTAAACAGAAACACTTTTTGGTAAACCGGTTGTGCTAAATAAATACTCTTCAATTATTATTGAATTATATTGCTTTTAAATTTATAGAAATATTTGAAACCAGTAATTCATATTAACATAATTTTGTTTAATAATTTGAAGTTGCATTATTCTTAAATCATTATTATATTTTACTTTGTTTGTAATTTTATAAAAAAATGGGAATTCTTTATTATTCATTTTAAGCTTATTAATGAAGTATCAACATTCATATTATTAACATATGTATTATATTTCGTATGAATGTATTTAAATATATTATATTTTTATTATTCATTTAGAGCTTATTTTATTTAATATCGAAAATATTACAAATATTCTAAAATTATTACTAATATGTATTGTTGATATATTCACCAAAGTATTTGTAATAATTACTGCTAATTTGAAGTTGATTTTGATTTCAATATTCTGAAATTATTAAAGTATGTAAATTGCTTATAAATTAATATAAATATTTAAGGTTTTAATATTTTAATTGTGTGTTATTAGTTTATTTAATATTAAAGAATTTACAATATTAAGCTTATGTGCTGCCATAAGAATAAATGATTAATGGTTCTTGGGTTTCGCAAAGAAAGGTGATTCACAGTTTCAACGCGAAGGTAATCCGAGCAGCAAATAATACTTTATCTTACTTACTCCTCATCGAGTTGATTCACTTCAATATATGTTACAAGTTTCCCACTTTACCTTTGTGTATTTTCTAGTCATCAGTCTATAAACACAGCAGTTGCTAATATTGCCCCATATCTGACATGATTATAAAAGCTTTGCCAGCACCCGAAACTTGCACAACTTCTAACACTATTTATTAACACATTTTCACGCTCACACACACACACACACGCTGACAACTGTTGTAATCGCATTAACAATTTTTGCGCAAATCTGGGGGAAAACTTTTGCAGTTTTCCAATCGGTCGGTCGCTTGCAACATCGATGAAAAATGAATGAAAAGGGGGGGAAGGCAGGGCGGAAATTGATGTTTTCTATAAACACGCAGCGAAAATATCAGAGGGATAAATAAACAGAGAGAAACGTGAATGTGGATGCTAATTACGATGCCGCTGAATAGACATATCAACAGCAGATGATCAAAGTGGAGAATATGTGCTCTATACTATATATGAATGTGTATATTTATATTTGGGTTTCATTCTCAACGCTTGCCACTTGAAGATGTGTGTTGCATAAGCAGAGCCCACAGGCGGTAGGCCTCCATGCCGCATGCCGCATGCCGCATGCCACATGCCACATTTTAACCTTGATTAAGTTGACGTTCTAATGATGCTGCTAATGCTGCCGTCAGATGACGACGATAATGATAATCTAGAGAGGGGAAGCAGCAAACATCATCATTAACAGCTTCTCTAACACCGGGCCTCGGGTTCCCGGGTTCTCGGTTCTCGAAGCCCCGTATTTTTAATTGCTGCCTGGCACTTAGCTAATGTAATTTATATTACATCTTGTGCTCTAAAAGCTTTAAGTAGCCTAAAAAGCAGCAGCAGCAAAGTGCAACGCCAGCCGAAAATTACCCCAAAAGAACGAGACAGAGAGAGAGAGAGAAAAAACTTTTGTTTATATTTACCTAACATTGTACTTGAAAGATATTTTCGTTACTTTTTTTTTTGTGGCACTTCTCTCCGTCTCTCAGTCTGCCTGCGTGTTTGTTTATCTAATGGCTAAAAAATATTTAAGCTGTAAAATTGTTGCCGTGAGATGGCTAAAAAGTTGCCTCGTGTTGAATTCTGTTCTCGGTATTTACACAAGTCATAAATACTTTTTGAGACGAGCGCTGAGCAACAAAAAAAAAAGGTTAAGGCCAGCTCGGACTCTGCAGCTTCCCTCTCCCTCTCCCTCTCTCCCTCTCACTCTCCTCGTTTGTGATAAAGTCGCACATAAAACTTGAATAATACACAATTTTCCTCTTGCTATATTTGAAATTTATGTAAATTTTTAGCTGCCGCCTGTCGCCCATTGCCCCGCCCCTCTTGACTACCTGTTTCCCCCTTCCCCGCCCTCCTTGACTGCTGTTATCTTGACTGTTTTTCCTGTTGGTAATTAAAAAGTTTTTGCTTCTCTCGTTTGTGTCTCGTCTGCTTAGATTAGCTAATGTAGGCTGGAAATTTAAATTTATCTGACGCACAGTCTGAAATGGCCTTGGCCATAAAGTCAGTTAGTGTTAGTTCTCTTAAACTGATAAGCGGGAAAAACTAAACAGCTTTAAGTATAACGCTACTTGTGGCAAGTTAACTCTGATTTTTAGGGCGGAAATGTGGCTGATGTCTTATCAATCGTTAACTTGCCAGCATGTCTTCATTCAACATGGCCAAGTGATTCATTAGCCAACTGCTTGAACCTGGCTAACAAGTGTTCTAGCCTTTCTATTTGCCCTCAATCCACAGTTGGCAACACGTCCACATTCCACAGAGCCATATCATTTGGCCAATCAATTATGACTACTTGGACTGGGATGCCAACGATTAATAAAGCCACAAAACATATTGACGGGCCCCAGAAGGCCTTAGCGATGTGTATTGGATTTCAGTTGGGTTCGATGTCTTGACCTTGCCGCACAACCTGGACTTTAAAACACAAAACATCATTAGTTTCGAGCGAGTCTAATAAAAACGTTTGATTGCCCATAATTATGGTAAGGCTGAAATGACAGAGGAGACGCCGCCGGGTCTACAAGTTGTTAGCCCTTGTGCCAAAATTGGTTTAAACGTCTTGAGACGGCGTCACAGTCGGAAAACTCGTTGGCAAACTGTCGTGCTGCATGCATTTTATGGCTTCATTAGGCTTGGAGAGAGAGAGAGAGGGAGGGAGAGAACATGTCGAGACACAGTCTAATTATGTGAACGCGTCGTATGCATAATATAATTAATAGCCATAAATGTTAATTGCGCATACGCCACGTTAGCCAACTATTTGCCAGCACCCGACTGAAAAGAACTTTCATGTTTTGTCTGTCTGTATTTATGTTTTGCCCAGCTTTGAGCTTGTCAATAAGTCCTGGAGAGAGAGAGAGAGACACGTGTCCTGCGCTGTGTTTGTTTGTTTGTTTGTGTTTGTCTAGGTGAAAAGTGTGCGTTATGAAAACATTTTCACGGCACTGACTGTCGTGCCTTTTTCGGCATCCTTTGTCGGCTTTGTGCCCAAAGTTTTTGCCAGTTAATTAAGTAAATATTTTTTGTTTACCAAGTTAATTTGCTTTGCAGCAACCCCATAACCCATCCCGACATCCCGACATCCTTCCATCCTCGCCATGGTTGACATGTGCGGGTTGTTGTTGCCTTCGAAATTAACTTGGCTTAATTTGTAGGTGGCTTTTTGGGGCACAAAACTTACCGCTAAGATAGTTTTTGGGGGGCCATTTAATCGCTCGACTGGCTTTAGTGGTTTTAGCGACAAATTTAACTTCTCCCCGGGCTTAAAGTTTTTAATTTTCACTCCCAGCTTACGCCGCTAATTGCTTTACCATAACTTGGGCGCAACTTCGAAGCGTGCCCAACTTTAATCAATGTCGCATAAGAAACATTTACAAGTTTACTGCACAATAAATAAGCAGTTCCATGGCGAAAACTGCTCTAGTCTGTAATTTGTAACGCAATTGTCAATATCGAGGCAATCATTCCATATTTTTCAAGAGCTTCGCTTTGTGTTTGGGGAAACTTGTCTGCTGATAAAGCAAATTTTTATATTGCCACAAGTATCAATAAACCCATAAATTTAAAAACAGAACGCAGAACTTGTGCTCCACAAAAAATAAATAGGAATAAAATTGTTGTCATTGTTGTTGTTGTTGTTGTTGTTGTTGTTCTGTTGATGTCAGCCTATATTTCCACAATATTTTCATTTTTTTGTTCAGCTCGTTGTTATGTTTTATTTGTCTTGGTCTTATTTATGGTCTGCTCGTATTTTTGGGGGCGTCAACTATGTGGTCACGAGATTCCCTTTTTACATTTTACATTTTACATTTTGCGTTTTACATTCAACATTTTACTTATCTATTTTGTCAAGTTCGAGTGTAACAAATTTTTGCATATTTTGTCATAAATTTGTTGCCTCCTCGGCCCCCCCTCTGGACAGTCGTAGTGACAGACGAACAGTGCCTCAGTGCCATTTTATTATCATGTTTTCGGCCATGTTTGCTGTTTTCTGGTCTTTAGTTTGGTTTTTATTTTTGGTCAGGCCTCGACAATGTTGTGCTATTAAA
Organism: Drosophila formosana; assembly: GCA_035045625.1. Taxonomy (NCBI): domain Eukaryota; kingdom Metazoa; phylum Arthropoda; class Insecta; order Diptera; family Drosophilidae; genus Drosophila; species Drosophila formosana. The sequence continues at coordinate 20,842,051 of JAWNOW010000232.1, forward strand.
TGCCTCAACAAATTTCAAATGGATTTTCATTGTTTTTACGGTCACAGAAGTATATTTAGAAATGTTTATTTTCCGAAAGACAAAAACAGAACCAAACAAGAAGAAAAAATACATATATATATTTCGAGTTATGCCAAACCATATTTTATGTGGTCGTCGGCAGATGGTTGAATAACTTGACATGCGACCACGCAAGAGGCGGGCCTCAAAATTTAGAAAAATACAACAAAAAAAAAACATTTGCTACAGCATTTAACATTTTCAAATAAATCGATTGAATCGAAAGCACGACTGGTAATGAGCCATATAAACATTTAATAGACACAACGCGTAATGGGAACTGTTGACAGCTGAGCGTTGAGGCGAAGAAAGCAAGAGAAATGCAAACAGATAAACAAATGGATGTATTAGATAGAGATATTTTTATGGCCAAGCAAACAGATATATAGATATCGATTCAGACAGCGATACATTTATTGAAGCGAATCTGTTTTATTTGAATTCAACTATTGGCTTACCAGTAATTTAAACGATATTTAATTACTGTCATTTATTATAATATGCCATATAATTAAGTTTTTAGAGGAATATAGATGCTTTTTGTTTATCCAATTAATTTTATAGCCAGATATATAGGTATCGTTTTAGACAGCCATACAGGTATTAAAGCCAATTTGAATAAAAGCAATTTCTTGGAGCAAGTATAAAATTATTGAATTATAAATTATTAAATCAATAAATGAAATTTCACTACAATGAATTTTTATAGCACGGCATCTAATAAAGCTCTTTAGACTTTTTAACAGAGATATAGATATTGATTTATATAGTTATTTAAGCGCAATTAAATAAAACGGTTTATTAGAGTATTTTATTTTATTTTAATTCAAATTATGATTTACCAGTAATTTATTGGGTATTTATTTACAGTCTTTTATTAAAGTGAGTCATCTAATAGAACTGTTTAGACGTTTTAGGGATATATTATATAGATATTTATAAAGAACTTGCATAACAGTAGTTTATTACAGTATATGTAAATATTGAATATTATATTATTTAATCCATCTTTTGATTAACCAATAATTTAAATTGAATTGCATTACTTTAATTTTTAATTTTCACTTTCTCACCTCATTAAAAGTATATCAATTTTAATTGTATATAATTCTAATCTTTAAAGAAAATTTCTAGTTGAATTTTTCTCCTATTCTTGCTAATGCTATACTAAAAAATATTACCATTTTTTCTTGAATTGAATTTCTATTAAACAGTTTTATCACTTTTCTTCAGACATTCCGTCATATCTAGCTATTGCTCAATGCTATTTATAATATGTATAAATTCTTTCTTCAAGTAATGTTACCCGCTTTTGTTGGCAATCACTTGCATTCTTTTGCCTTTGAGTTTCTCAACTGCATGCCCCTCTGGTCGGGTTATCGATCGACTGTTTACCCATCCCCGATACCATCTATAAATTATTTCCACATTATATTCTGGTTTACTCAATCCTAAGCCAGTTTGTGCACTGTCTTCGGTCTCTACTGTCTTCTGGCAGCGCAGCGCAAATACACAAATATTGACCAAGAAGAGTCAGAACCATAAATAAGTGAGCAGAGTCCATTAGTATCGCTGTCGATACGCCATCTATATTTTCCAGAGCCACAACAAAAGCGCTTGCACAACAATTGCAGCCACAGATTATAGAAATCAGAACTGGAAATGGGAACTGGAAAATAAAACAGAAAAAGGGGCGATGGTCACGCCTCAGCTAGCAGTGAGTTTATCTTATCGCGCTACTTTCTGCTTATCAGCGTTGCTCCGAAAGGTAAACATTTGATAAGGCCAATGACTCGCATAGAGAAACTTTGAATCGATTTGCCTATTTTGCTACTATGACGCATCGAGCCAAACCATAAACATTAGAAAATTTAGAAACACGCAAGAAATCGCTTTAATGGCTGGCAAAGTTCATCAAAATGCCATCAAAACTAAGCGAAAAGCATAATAAAAAATACGAAAATTAAAAAGAAATCTTTTAAAAGCCAATATAGTATCCTAAATGGGAGAACTGATCTCTCTCAACTGCGTATAATTTATATATTTTGGTCTTAAAGTTTTTCTCTAATTAATTGCAAGTCTATAATTATCGATAGATTGTTTATTTGGCATTATAGTCTCTCAACTCTCTCGCTGTCAATTCCCTGGTCGGTGTGAATGGCACGTTCCAAGAGTCTGGCCTGATTATGAATGCAATGCTTGTTCCAATATGTCCCTATATCTCTCTCTCGCTTTGGGGGCTTCAATTTTTAAATATTCTTACATTTTAATTGGGGCAACGTGAGTGCAATTTTAAAACAGACGAAGCATCCGTTTGGTCAGTGGTGAATTATGTTAATTAAATTTATTATTGTTGCTGCTTCATTCCAACCATTGAGCACCACTAGCCAAAATATAATGGCCCAAATAATGGGTAATTATTATCGCATGTCGCTCAGTTCTCCATCAGTTTCTGTTTCAGTTTCAGTTTCAGTTTCATTTTTCTGTTGTCGCCGTTTCAGTTTCAGTTCATTTACAGCTGGCGACGTGTTTTGGGTTCTCTCGTTTGCAGTCGCTGATTTCAATTTTTGATTGGGTTGTAAAATTTAATTGCAAAATATGTATTTTTAATAGACTTTGGCTTTTGGTTCGAGCCTCGTTATTAAACCGATTAGTCTAGCGAAAATCAAAAGCATGAAAAAAAAAATTGCTTTGACTTTGACTTTATTTTTTTTTAATTTGCGTTGCATGTTCAGAATTTTCAGCTATGTTGGAGGGTTTTCAACTCGGCTAAATTGACTTTAACTACTCGAGTTAAGTGCAATTGGAAGTTGTTGAAATTGGCAACCGATAATTACAAATATTTGAAGTGGATGTCAAGGTTCAAGCTATTTAGATTACAAGAATAATATTACCTTAATTAGAGTGCAGCATTATTAATTAGTCAACAGCGGGAAAATCATTTTGTAAAGATATGTATCTTTTATGTAAATCATATAGTACATCAAAACTACTTAATATCTTTACTTGTTTTGTCTTAGAATAAACATAGATAATTTTAATGAATTTTCTTGCAATTTTTATAATATATTTTTTTTATATTTTTATAATTTATTTACCATATACATATTTCTCTAAATTTTTTCTTGTGTTTGTATTATCGTAACCTTACATTCTTTATCGTTACACAATATATTGGTTATTCTTAATCTGCTTATGAATAGTGAATTTATTCAAATCGTAAAATAATTTCATTAGCTATACTTAGCAGTCGAGTGTTTTGTCTTCAGACCTGTTTTAACGTGCTTACATCATTCCCATTAGATTTGAATAACCTTCGAATATGAACAACCATGCAAATTGAATGACATTTTCTCAACTGTACCCAACGTACAGTGAACACTTAGTATAATCGCATATTGCTAATTTGCATGAAACTTTCGGTTCGTTTTTGTTTTGTTTTTTTGTCTTTGGATTTTAATTCGTTTCGTCTCGCTTCACACTCGGATTTATTTATGTATTTTTCTGAGATATTTTTCGTGTATTTCTCATGCATGCGAAACGTGTTTCGCAATGCCAAAATACGAGATACAAAATAATGACATTAGTACCAAACGTTTTTCGAGTGTACTCGTTGTAGACCCAGCTGTGGGGCTTCTATCTATAGTAAGTTGACGCTATATAAACAAATGACTTCATTTGTTGTTGTTGTTGTTGTTGTTGCGCTAAGTGACTCGGACTTGGCTGTCAAGGTGAGTCAAGTCGTTTATATTTAAATTTCGAAACGCTTTCAAATGTTCAGCAAGACGAGAGCAAATCAGAGTTACAAGCAACAAGAGAACTTTACATAATTAATTAATAATTAGTTGCTTCATTGTTGGACAGGTGGCGTCCGAAACTTTTCGTCCCCCTCGCTCTTCATTAAATATTTAAATGAACTACTTTCTCTCTCTCGCTCTCGCTCTCTCAATCGCCCGCAGCGCCCTCTATCGATCATCTGTTTGCCTTTGTCTCATGTGTGTGTGTGTGTGTGTGTGTGTGTGCTGCACATGGGATTGACCCAATAATTAGTTGCACTTAAGTACACATTAGATAAGTATGCGGTTTCCATTTCCCTAGCCAGAGAAATGTGTTGACATTTCCTCTGGTGAAATTGATTAAAAGTAAATATTTCGTACAAAAATTCTCACTCGGCATCTGTTTCGTCTCCCATTACTTGCACTGCGCTGCCAGTGTTGTAAAGGGTTCGTTGTCTGGGCCACAAATTACATACTAAGCTAACCAGTGCCGTAGGGCAATTCAAAAATGTTCGACAGCTCAGCTCGGGGATTTTGATTGGGGGGAGTTACCCGAAATTATTGATTTTTTCTATGCGAGTTTGCCGATTTGTTGTCGACGGCAGCGCGTTGTTGTTTGTTTGTTTGTTTGCCTATTTGTTTATTTAATGTTTGCCTGACTCGAAAATTATTTGGGTCAAATCAACAGCAATGTAATCAATGAATAGACGAAAGCAGCGTCAATTGAAAGTTAAATTGTGTAAAATGAAAACGAAACGAAAAAGAGTGAAAAATATTATATTTTTGTCGGCGGCGTAATTGCTTCCTGGTTAGCTGCAGACTTATTGTTGTTTGCCGCAATTTGTTTAACAATTTTGGTGTGTGAATTATGGCTTGTATACAAGCCAGCGGTGAAGTGGGCGGCTTCTGATCAAAGTTTGTTTAGCATAAGTTTTGAGCGGCACTTTTTCGAGTTGAAGAATTCTTAAAGCGCAAAAGAATATTGAAAAGCTTTCGCCTATTTTCTATTGCTCTTGAGAGCGCCTCGTTCTCTTGCTCTATAAATTAACAAAAATTGGCAGCATTCTGATTCACATACGCAACGAACTTAAATTGCTTGCGCTCTCTCAGGCACGTGTCTTATCTCTCTCTCTTTCTCTTGCTCTCATTGGCCTCTAAGTACTGTTCCAGAGTTGAACTGTCACAGCTGCTGGCAGCAGAGGCGGAAGCTCTGCTCGCTGACGCTGACGCTGACGACCCCTCAGGCACTTATCAACAGCTCAGCGTATGAGAATTGTACTCACATACGCACACACACACACAGACACATACGCACTCATTCGAGTTTGCCAATTAAAGTCGACCTGAGCTTTTGAGCAGGGGCTGTGCACGATTGCAGTCTGCAGAGCTTAAAGCGCCGCCCAAGTCAAACTAATAACGGGATCAAGCGAAAGGCAAATGTGCTAAAAGGTTTGCAGGGCGTGGAGGCAGTGTTGACAAAAAGCCATAAAATGCCAGACGCTGAAACAGAAGAAGCTGCCCTGCCCCCTCCACCTCCCTCCCTCTCCTCTGCCAAGTGCTGTGTAACAGCTTATGAGAGTGTGAGGAGGATAAAGAGTAAGACGAAGCACGTAGACAAGGGGAGCACATTGTGCTCTGGCGAAATAAAATGCTAAAATTATTCATTTTGCAAATAAGCAGCGTAAATATTTAATTAACAACTCAGCGCACACACAACCAGCAGGCTAAGCAAGGGCTGAGTGAGCACACACGAGTGTTTGTGTCTAAGGTTTCCTCTCCCTCCCACTCCCACTCTCACTCACTGCGTGTGTGTGTGTGTGTGTGCGACGGTAATACAATATTTATTTATACTGTGTCGCAGGCAGTAGTCGACAGTTAAACTCACCTACGAGTAGCTGCCGATGGTGACGTCACAACGTCAGCCGAACAATGACATTTATGCTTTGGTCTTCGGGTCGTGCATGTCAATGACACACACCTAGAGAGCTGCGGAGTCGCATGCTCAATTTGTTATCAGTCAGTTAACCGATTAAATCGTTGTCCCCATTCATAGATCAACCGCTATTTGTGCTGATAGCGCCAATAAGTTGGGCGGATATTTGATTTGGGGTAAGCCTATATCGGCATGAACTAGAATGCGGAAAGTAATCTCCAGAAATTATCTATACCTTAAATATTTAATTAAATTACTGTTTGGAAATCAATGCAACTCAAACGTTAGAATTTTGTCAGAAAAGAAAGAAATCTCTTGAAATTATCTATTCTATATATTCAATTAAATTATTGTTTAGAAATCACTGCAATACAAGCATTAAGAATTTATTAGAAATATTTAATTTTCTTTATTGAAATTTAATTTTAACTTAAGTGAATTTAGTTCTTTTGGGCATATCGAAATGTACTTAAATGTTGAAAATTATCTTCAGAAATTATCTATTCTAAGTACTCTTTATATTTAATAAAATATCTGTTTAGAAATCATTGCACTGCTAGCATAGGAGTATTATCAACAATATTATATTTTTTGTATTAAATAAGTTTTTACTTTTTACTCCAATCACCAATACGCAGAATACTAACATATTTGATCAGCAATATTATATTTTCCTAATTAAAAAAGTAGTCAAAACGATTTCACTTTACCCAACTTAATATAGTTCTTATTTTTGTACTCCATTTACCGTGCGGCATTCTACATATTTGCAGCACGCCTTAATTATATTAGATTTGCAGGGCAAATTGCTGCAGCCATCCATTTATATCTTACACCTTTTCTCGCCTGCTTCGCTCTGCATAGCATAGCATTATTAAGATTGTCTCGCTCCACGTTTGATTTCATTCCAAGGAGTTGCTGGGGTGTCGAAGGGGATCCGTTGGTCCTAGGGCTAAACGCTTGACTGACCTGAAAGGCGCTGTGCTGACCACTTGCAGCCCCTTCCCTTCAATTCCCCCCCTGCATGGTGCTGGGCGCCCTGACTAATTAAATTAGTTAAGTCTGCAGTCGAGACTTGCCGTTGCCATTACCGTTTGTGCTTGTTGTTGCTAGTCATTGTAGTTGCCGTAATTGTTGTTGCTGTTGTTGTTGTTGCTTGGCTTTAATTGCTTCTGGCCTGGCTATGACTTAATAGCTTTAATGCCGAGCCAATCCGAAGCAGTTTGTTTTTTGGCCAAAACTTTAAGCGGCTTAGCGAAAATCGATGGAGCCGCTAACAATACGCCGGCAAATAAAGCAATTAATAACAAATATGTTTATGCATTTTATAAGCCATCAAAAGCGGCTCAGCACGTACCAAAAACTCGCTGCCCCAAACTCCCTCTTGGACTGCTGGATTTTATGTGCAGGTGCTTAAATATTCCATTAAAAGCGCGTTAGAAAAGAGCCCACAGGAAGTGGCTGAGGTGGGAGGAGCGAAGGGATCGCAACGCGCTGGACGTAAAAAAACGCAAGCTCAAGTAGCAGAAGAAAAATGGTGGAAAAGTGTTGAGGGGTTTTTCGTCATTGTTTCAATGTGCAGAGCACAAACAACTCGTAAAAGTCAGCAAATATTATTGCCAGACTTTGGGGTCGGGCCATTAAAATGTCATCATTCCGGCAAGGGGTGAGCAAAGGGTATATAGAGGGTATATAGAAGTGGTCTGGGGTGTTAGCACGATAAGTCAAAACACGCAAACTTCAATAGCATGCGCCCGTTTTTATTGGCTCTCCGATTCCCCAGTTGAGACCAGTTGACGTATTTATTATTTAACACCTAGAATCAGGCAGTAACAGTCCAAAGAAACAGTAACAGTCAAAGATTGGGCAAGTGGCGGAAGAAGACCCAGAGAGAGAGGAAGCATAAGCGGAAAATAGCTATAAAATGTTGACCTTTTTTTTTGGCACGCACCTTAAGTCAAGACATCATTTCATCATCATGCCGAAAACGCCTTGTGGGTGGTCCTGTCTTTTATGGGGCACTCTAGTTTTTACGAGTCGGCACACCATAAGTTCAAATATTTAAAAGTGTGCTTAATTATGCTGGGAAAAAAAACGAATAAACAAACTCTCTAGGCACGACAACTGCCGAAAGGCCCATAAAGTGTTTCGGTTCGACATTTTCTATTCTTTCGCAAAGTAATTTCTAAGCGTAAATAAAAAACCAGCTATTCGGAGTAAGGGCTTCACCAGATCTACAGCAGCGGTCGAAATGCGCTTGTAGTAGTGAGCTTTCGACTCGACAGCGTTTTACAAGTGTGTTGAGCTTTAAGCTCACGTTTCGCTAGCGTCTGTGTGTCGTGTATGTGTGAAAAGTTCTCATATATTTTATTTATTCTCACTCTAATCATTTCTTTTCTCCCTGTCTGTTTACAGTTTCCAAAACTCCACACAGCTGCTAACATCATATTCTTTTCGGGTAAGCTTAAACTGCATATCGATCTAAACGCTCAGCTGTCCAACTGTCCAACTGTCCAAGCTGCTCTGTTCACGTGTTGTTTAACACGCTCTGGCGGCTGCCTGTTACCAATTTTGCCCCCTCTCCAAACCTGAACTCTGAAATCGAGGCTGTCGCTTGCTATTCATGTACGCTATCATAGACATTCAAATTGAATTACAACAAACACTGGCAACTGACAGCCGAATGGCTTTGGGTTCGACTCCCTGTCCGAGTTCGACTCTCGGTTCCCATTCCCATTCGCAGTCGATGTCCGAGCCGAAGCTGTAGATGGACGCATAAAATATGCAATTGCAAGTGCAGACATTGAAAGCAACTATGCGGAGTTTGAGACGGTCACAACTCAGGTGATATATCGCAAAACTAGTTTACGCAACATGTGGCATGTGCATTTTGCATGCCACACAGACGTGCCACGAAAAAAAGAATTGACATTTTGACATGTGGCGGTACCTCAAGATTTGCCACAGATAAACTGCCCAGAGTGAGGAGCGTAAAGTGTCTTTTAAATACAAATGTTATCTCGAACATGCAACAGAACACTGCAAATATCATACGTGCCACATACAAGCATAGCTTGGGTGCTACAATTTCTAATGGATTGACGGCAGACAGCGAATACACATTAGACCCGACGATACCTGAGAGATTCTCCGTTGCACACACATGAGCATCACTCGCTCCCATTGCAGCCTCTGCCAAATTTGCTACTACAATTTTGTTTCAATAACTGGCCTGCAGTTAGCAAGCCAGTTACCAGTTGCCTGTTGGCAGTTAGGCACGTAGCCGGCTTAAAGTATCTGTCGGATACTCGAGTCGAGAGTATCGCTTACCCAGTTAAACTCTCCGGGTGTCAATGGGCGTTGCCTGGCGACTCTGACTCTTGATATTGCATATATTTATTTTAATTGCACTCGCATTCGCATTCGGATTCGGATTCGCATTTGTATTCGTTGTTCATATCGAGTGTCTTCGTCGATAAACATTGTCCGACTCGAACCTCGCTCGGAGGCAGCCGTCGAGCCACGTTATTGACTGTTGTTAGAGGCCTTGTTTTCGCTTAGCTAATTGGCAAATTGAACAGTAGTTTGCGGTGCTTGTCGAGTGCCTCTGCAAGCGTTTTCCATTTATGAGTTGCAGCCACAGCAACCGTAATTTGTTACACATTTTCTTCACTTTCGGCAGGGCACTTAAAACACGAAGGCTAAGTTTATCATTAAGCAAATGATTAGCTTAAACATGCAAAAGTTTATGGCCACCAAATTATCGCCTACTTAACGACAACACTTTGCATATTGGCAAGAGTTGATAACAAGTATAACTGACCATAATATTAAGTATACACATTGCTGATCAATTAAATGATGAAACTCATAAGTGGGAATAAATTTAAATTCATTATTTAAATAAAAATGGAAAGAGCAATAATTTGTTTAAAATATATCAAATATGGTTGATTTTACTAATTATTTTGAATAAATGTGGTTCATAGTTATAGACACAATATTATGTTAAATTTGCCATACGCAGAAATACCAAAAACTCAATAGAATTAGCATAATATGTTATCAAAGATATTCTAATCAATTAAAACTGAGAAGCTACTGAGATTAGTTATTTAAATATTACAAGTTAGTTAGTTAGTTATTTTAATATTACTAAAAACGAATTTATAGTTACTGAGATTGATAGCTAATTCCAAAATATTAATTTAATTTTACTAGTCTTCATTACAGTTATTAATTACAGATATGTTGGTCGATTAAATGATAAATTTATCGTTATTATTTATTTAATTTTGTAAAATGTATTCTTTGTCGTTGATGTTGCTTTTTAAATGTACATACAACATATTATTTAAAGTGTAGATAAAAGTGAAATATTAAAAATAAATATTTAAGTGAAATTTAGAGTTTCGTCTTGTTAACCAATTTCAAAGGGAAAGCAGCAACTTATGAAGCTGCTAATGTATTTGTGTAATGTATTTTTTATTGTGCTCCGCTGGCCACAAATTTTAAAGGTACCACTTAAGACGTATCTTTTTGTTTTACACAAAGTGTCTAACAGCTGTCCAAAGTGAAATTGGTTAACATGCTGGCTAGATTTTGGCTCATGCATTTTTCATGCAAATATCTCTAGACATATTTTGGCTAAAAGCATTCTTATGGCCGGGCCAAAACGGCGTCTAGACGTCTGTCCGACTGGCATTTGCTTTTCGCTTTTTTTAGCAGTCAACACTCCATTTCAACACTGCCTCAAACCACATACATATATTGACCATATACACCGATAACGATTGCGACTTGGAATTGGAAGTCTCATAATTGAAATTCATGTGCAAGTTTGTGACTGCATCTCATTAGCATCGCATCGCATCGCATCGCATGTCCTTAGAGGATGATGTTATGAGTGTGTGTGTTACCTGCGCTTATAAATAAGCACATAATCAGGCGACAAAATTGCGTTGGCAGCAGCATCAGCGGCAGCGGCATGCCACATGCCACATGCATATATAAATAAATAATTTGCAACAATTACCATAAGTTGCGTTGACGTCTCCACTGCAAAAGTGTTTGGGCATTCAGGTTATGACTAACTTGTCGTCGGCCTTCCCGGGATGATGATGTTGTTGCGGATGCTCATGATGATGTCAGCGATATAGCTACCAGTCGATAAACATAAATAGAGTCTCCCCCCCAAACTCATATCGTTAAGTGTTTGGCTTTATGGCCGATGGGCGTCAGACGCGTCTCAATTCCGACTTGGACGAATCCGGAGTCGGAGTCGGAGTCGGCTTTAATTAGCGGCTGACAATTAAATAATATTTTTGCCAGCTCTCTAGCTGCCTCTGCTCTTTCTCTTTGTGATGCTGCCGACTTGTTAACTCGCTGCCTGACAGTCTGCCAACAAGTTTTAATTACCAGACGGACGAACGAAAGCAACAACAGCGAAAAAAAAATGTCTCTCGGGCAGTTAGTTTTTGATAGTCGCTGCTTTTTAATGACTCGCCATTCAGTTGTTGTCTCTTTTTATTATGGCTGTTGTTCGGTTGCGAGTGTATGCAAATAATAGTTGTATTTTTTAACACATTTTATGGCCTGTGATTGTTATCCGCTCGACGGTTTTTAAGCTTTCATTTAGGCCCAGTTTCCCAGCTTGCAGCTTCCCAGGGCACGTCACTCTTCATAAGCAAAATAAAAATAAATAAATAAATATTTCGACTGCAACGGAATTTGTTCAATTTGTTGCTAATTTTATTTGATTTTTTTTATGGAGCCTATCGATTTACGAGCTTTGATTATGACAGGCTTCTGGGTGTCGATTGTCTGTCCGACAGATTTGACGTGCATTTTGTCAATAAAAACAGCAGTTTGTCATTTGATTTGATTTTGAGTTTGATGAAGGTCGTTTCTATTAGCCGCTGTAAAGTTACGGAACTTTTCGTGGCCGACCTTCCGTGACTGACGTGGGCCAATAAAAGAGCGAGAGATACAAATTTATGACAAAGATATTTTGTATATTTTATTTGAAAAGAGATTTTTATTAAATAAACTGCAACTTTAATGTTGTCATTGCAATTTAATTTCATTGAATAGACTTTCCTTAGATGCTCTAACCCATTTCGCACCAGCTGCTGCCACTTTAACCCGTCATCAAGTCAACGAGCTTCGGTCGCCTTTTGAACTGGGAAACGCCCTTAAATACGCGAATTGCTTTCGCGTTCTTCGGCTTATTTACAACTTGACATTTCATTTGCCTGAATCGCGGGCGGACGGCACTTCAATGCGCTCCAATTGCATTTTATGACAGTCCAAACTGACCTACTTAAGGCTCCCTGCCAGAGACACGCACACGCGCCGCGTTGACGTCGAAGTCGACGTCTTCGTCCTTTTTCAATCGCATTATAAATTTAATGTGTTGACCTTTTTCGGTGCGGCCTCTCAACTTGACTCGACTCGACCGCAATTTCAATAGATTGGCTGCAGAAATCAGCGCTAAAGCGAAGCGAAAAGCACTCTTAAAACCATCGTAAAATTTAACTAAAATGTCCATAAGTAGCTGGGGGTCATAACTGAAATAGTTGAGGACGAAGCGAGCTACAAGTGAGCTGCGCTTTTCCAGATACTTTAAAATCCCTGCCAGGGTTGTCGCATTTCACGCTCAATGCTTCGCCATCGTTTTGTTGTGTCCGCCAATATCCTTTAGCCATTTCCTGCTTTTGTTTCGTTGGCTCTCAGTGTCTTTTGTTGGAAGGTCGCCGGTTTTTCTTCTTTGGCACTTGCTCAAGTCATGGGTAAAAATTGTTGTGACAAAAGCTGCGCTGCGTACAACAACAAAAGTTTCCAAAGAGTTTTCATTGTTGTTGTTGCTGCTGCTTGGCATTGAATAAAACGTCTTCAACTAGAAGCAAAACATTGTAAATTGTTTTTCTTTGGCATACACAAAAAACACGCCCTTCTCTCCACCCCCTTCCCTTCCCTTCCCTTCCACACATGTGTTCAATGTTATTTTTGTTAAATTTTTCAGGCTCTGTCATCTCGGCGCTCTTCTTCTTCCTGGCCATGTGCACTTCAAAAGCAGCTTGGCTAAGAAAACTTTTCTTGTTTCAATGTTGTTTCATTGCCTGGGACACACACACTTTTTCGCTTTTTTTTTTAAGGTCCTTAGTCTATGCCGTATTGATACAAAAGTCGTGTGTCCTTTGCGTCGAGTCCTGCGCTGCGCTTGACTGATTTTTGCTTGTACAAATATTTTATTGACTATTATTTCGGACGCTGTCCTTGCCGATGTGGCTCAATGCCGTTGGATTCTCAGGTCCTTTGGGCCTGCTTTTATTTAAGGGTTTATTGCGGGTTCCGTATACATGTATTTGGATTCGCTTTTTGTTGATTTCCCGCACAAACTTCGTTTAGCAGATACACATATACTTTAGCGCATTTATTTATAAAATGCGCTTTAATGGCCAATCAATAAAAATCAAATTGATGAGGTCTACTTTAAAATTTGTCGATGGTCAAGTATGATATATTGAATGGCTCTATGTGGGATAAAGATTTATTAACGCAGATTACTAGAATAAATGGTGGATATTTCATTTTATTTAAATTCGCTTTGTATCGTAATAAAATTCATGATATCTAAATGTATCTTTTTACTTTAATTTTTAATCTAAATTAAGAATTCTTATTTTGCTTTTGAAAACATATTTTTTGCTTTATAACAAAATTAATGCAATATGAATTTATATTTTTGCTTTTAATTTTAATCATCATTAACTGAAATCGTTTAACTTTAATTTTTGCTTTCATTTTTAATCTCAATTAAGAAATGTAATTTTGCTTTAATTATATCAATTCCTCATTCGCTTAAATGCTTAATGAGCAAAATTATTAATATAGTTTGCAGGTTAAACTATTATAAGCTCAAGCATTAAGAACTTTGAATTTTTATAATGCCAAAGGCATTTCGATTAACATTTTGCTGATAATCTATCAAAATGTTCATTATAACAAATTGTTCAAATTGCCGCTAATTTTGAGCGTTTCAAATTTTTGCACAGCGCATTGGATCGTGAATTGCGGCAATTAAAACATTTAACACGCACACAGACAGACACAATTTATCATCACGACTGCGAATATAATATTTAAATAGAATATACAATATTTTTATTTTATTCGCTGGCTCTGCGATGCTCATGCAATTAATTGACTGGTCGAGACTCTTCTCTTTGGGGTCGCTTCAAACGGCGCGAAACTAATGAGAAAATCATCATGAAAAATACCCAAAAGAGCGAGAGGCAATTCAAATAATTAAAAGAGTGATGACCACAGTGCGAAGTGTGAGAAAAAGAGATGGCAATGGGAGTGAGAGTGGGAGGAAAACAATGCGTTTTAAAGTCATTGCCACTAATTTTATTAGACTTTTTGCTCGTGCCACGTTTCGTTTCTTCAGCGTGGCTCAAATGATTATGGCAAGCCATAAAAAAAAAAAAGAAAAGAAACAGAAAATAAAAATAGAAGAACACACAGCATAGAGAAGTTGGGATCACAGCTGGTGGGATACGGTAAGAAAACAGAAATGAAACCATCCTTGAAATCTATTGTCTGTCCTTTGGGGTCCGCACAGTCCAAGGTCCGAGTCCAGACAATTGCAATGAAGCGGCCAAATGGCAACAAAGGCAAAAATGAGTAAAGAAAACAGAAACGAGAGTCGAGAAATGAGAACAACTGATGCCGCCGCCCTTACATAATTGAATAACATCAAAACAAACGCACAGACATCAACATCAGCATCAAAATGAAAATGAAAATGGAAATAGAAATTGGAATGAGAATGGGGATGCGAATGAAAATGAAAATCAAAATATCTGTTAGATACAAGATAAATGCAATTTCCAACTGAAATTTCGCACTCGTTACGTGACGCTAAATTGCCATCTTAAAATTTCAATGTAACGAGGTCCCATTTATGGGCGACCCTCAGTTGATATTTTCCCTATAACATTACCTATTTGTTGTTGTTTTGTAATTACGCTGCAAATTAAAAGAAAACATGCAAAACAATTAAAAGTAAACAACAAATAAGAACAGGGGTGTAAAACACACACAATCAATCAACAATAATTCAAACTATTAGATAAATAATAAATATGGCACAACAACTTGGCAATTTCCATTGTCAGCTGCAAGTGTGGCGGTCAAAAGTCAATTGCATGGCCAGAACAATGACTTTGCATTGTTTCACTTGTAGCTAAATATTTAATTAAAATTATTGGGATACATTTATCTGTGCAGTGCCTCAAGCGTTAAATGTAAATATGCTCTTTGTTGTAGTTTTTCCAAAAATATTGCAATAAATATTTAACACATTTCTGTCATACAAATTATGGTATATTTTATGTAAATATTTACATAAGAAATTGTCGGCCAAAGTTATGACATTATGTGGATTTAATTTGATTTAAATTAAGTCGTTTTTTATAGTGCTTCTCGTGAAATTACCTCTGCACCCAACGCACAGAGATTACACGTTTTTGCCATTTGACGCTCGCAAACGAAGCTCACGTCATATCCCATTAGCAACTAATATACCCAATTAAGTGCGCGTGTGAAGAGCATGCAAATAGTCGAATATAATCATTAAGTTGGCCTGCCATGCCAGTAGTCACACTGTCATTACCATTACATTAAAATAATGAAAAGCTTTCACTTTAATGCAAAATCCGCAGCTAGTCAAACGCCAGCAACAAATGCTGTGTAAACAGCAGTAACTGAAACAACAGCAACAACAACAACTGCAGACAGCAGCAGCAGCAATGAAAAAGAAGTCGAGAGTGCTCGACTGTAAAATACCCGTTGGGCATTTCGAGAATATACAAAATACGTTTATGATAATTCAAAATGATTCTAATAATATACCGAAAAGTTGTTCTTTTGTTCAAATATTCATTAACGTTAACACGGTCACACTGTCGGATTTGTGCCCTATATTATTACTTCTTGAATACTTCTATGCTTTTCATCTGATCATAAGCAAATTTTCAGGAATCATTTGTACTATATAAAACTCAAGACTCTAGCTTTAAAATGCCTATTAATGCAATTTGATCTGCTTAAAACAATATCATATTTTAAAAAAATAATAGTCCGAGATTTAGTTTTTTTATGGACATACTGGCTTGGCTATATCGTCTCGTCTGTTGACACTGATGAAGAAAATATATACTCCATTCGGTCGGAGAAGTCTCCTTCTGCCTGTTCTATTAATTTTAAGTTGCCACTTAGCCATAATACCCTTCTACCCTATGGGCAGAGGGTATAAAAAGTAAATGCCGAAACTGTGAAATTGTTGTGTGCCCACGTGGAAGCAGCAATGAGTGGGTTACTCACACACTCGCACACACACTCACTCAGAGTACTTAAACGGCAGACTGGACAACTGTTACTGCTGCTGTAACTGCTCCAGTTAATGTTTGTTGCACTGTTGCTGGTGTTGCTGTTGCTGCTGCTGCTGCTGTTGCTGCTGTTGCACGTAGGTTTCGCTGTGGCCATAAACAAGGACACGTACGCAATTAATTGCAGAATTATTACAAATTTCATTACATGCTAAAATATGCAAATTGTTTGACGTTGGCGTTGGATATCCCCCAGCTCCAAGTGCATCCCTACTTGCTGCCTCTGCTCCGCTCCTCCTCCTGCTCCTGCTCCTCCTTGCCTTCCATTCGCCCATTGGCGTGTCCATGCAATTAAATGCATTTGCATACATAATAAATAAATAATGCAGCAGCGGCAAATGCGGCAACATTTTGCGCCAACGGTGATGCAACAACGAAAACAGGGCGCAAAAAAGTGCAAAATATACGTATGCATGCAGAGAGAGAAAAATGACGTTCCAGAAACCAGATTAAAAATAAACAAAATGAAGTTGAAGGATTTTGAAATCTTAAATAAATTATGAAAACAAGATTGCCATCTTGAAAAAGTTTAGAATTAGTATTTCAGTCTTAAAAGCATTTTGTAACCAGACTTCAATCTTAATTTTATTTTAAGATTAAATATCTCATTTTCAGATTAAAATTGTATTTATTCTTGTTTCAGATAAATCTTATTAATTTTAATATTTTTTTGATTATTTTTACAATAACACAAATCTCGTTTTAAGATTAAAATATTGTGCCAATAATTATTCTATATTTGTAGACTTGATAAAAATATTTGTATTCTGATTTTCGAACATGTTTTCTCTCGGTGTTAACATTCATTGCAATGCCTTTTAATTATAATTTTAATGCGTTTATGAAAATTAGAAATGCATGTGAAAATTGCTCGCTAAATGGGGGGAGAACTCGGAGTGTAGCGATTAATGAGAGCGTGAGTGAGGGACAGCTGCACTGCATTGAAGGCGGCACAATAAATGTCGCAACAAAAACAAAACAGCTGCCTAAGCGAGGCGCTCTCAAGAGGTTTACTGCATGGCGGGGGTTGCTTCGTCTGTTTCAGTTGCAGTTTGCAGTTGCAGTTTTTATGCCAACTAATACGGGCATCAGCCCATTCCCATTTGCAGAGAAGCAATAGTCCATTACATCAGAAATTGTTGTTATTGTTGCCATTGCTATTGTTGTAATTGCGCCTGTTTGCCATTTTGATGGTTGATGGTGTTGTTGGCGAAGCATAAATATTGCATGTCTACAAAATATTTGGGTTAAAATTTTGCACGCACACAGATACACACACACATACACATCCACACACAAACAAACATATAAAAAATGTTTTATTTGCATGATTGCACACATAAAGGGAGTGGGAGGGAGCATGGGAATGAGTGCAGGCGAGTGTGAGTGAGAAGGGGAGAGCATAGGCTGCTGCTGCTGCCAGTTGAGTGTCAGTTGAGTGGCGTGTATGCTGCCAGCGGCGACAGCGGCGTCGACTGCAATCGAATTGTTTGTGTAATTGTTTCTGTTGTTATTTTCATGCATTTTTCTTTCTTTTTTTTGCTTCCTTTTGCTGATTGTTTGGCAGCAACAATAACACAAATAATAACAGCAAACAACACAAACGCAAAAGCAAACGCACCTTGCGGTTTCTGTGGTCGCCGCGTGCCATGTGCCGCTGAGTGAGCGAGATGGAGACAGGGAGAGAGAGAGACGCGAATGTCGAGTCGACATCACAAGTGGAGCAAGTCGTGTTGTTGTTGTTGTTTCTGTTTTTGCTTTATACTTTATGCATTATGACTGAATGGTTTAGAAATCGGTTTGGGACTGCGGCACTTTGTTGCCAGTTGTTTGATAGTCGTAGTCGTAGTTGTTGTAATAGGTCTCCAAAGAGATGTTATCAACAAAGTTGAAGTGTTGACAGCTTGTGAGTGCCGCTAAAAAGTGGAACAAAGGAGAATGTTCGTATATAAATGAATGCATTTTCAGCTGAATTTATTTAATTGCAAAAATATTGCAAAGTTGTGATACTTGAAGATTATAGCAAAACATTAAAATGTATAAGTAGCATAAATTATTTTGTTGCGTCCCACTGTCTATGAAAAAAACGAATAAAACAACGAATGAGTAATCATAATACGTATTCTCACCTCTCATAAACATATGCTAAGTGAGTGAGAGAGAGCGAGCGCTTATCGCTCACTATCTTTTACTCTCTTTGGCTTGTGCATATTTATAGTGTTCTCAGTTGATCACATTTGTGTTTGTTAAGTGGCCTCAGTTACTTCAACACGCTTTGTCAGCATTCGTTCACCGTCCTCGATAGTATAGTGGTTAGTATCCCCGCCTGTCACGCGGGAGACCGGGGTTCAATTCCCCGTCGGGGAGAGACGTCAAACGTTCCTTTTTTTCGCTTTTTTAAATTTATACGTGTTGCATTTTACTTTTTTAAATTTATGTATGCTCAGCAATATACATTTTTTAAAAATTGTAGCAAAAAAAACTGCATGATATTTATTGGTGTTGATATAATCTTTGACCAGCTCGACCGTTAGCAAATGCCTGTCACAACTCATGCTACAACTATGCACACACAAGGCCGAACGAAAGCCACACCCACTCACACACACACACATAACGACCCCGAAAAGCGAGAGAAAAGTGCGTTCCGATTCATTCAAGCTTGAAAAAAGTTCACAAAAAAACAAAACGCAAACAAAAAACATGGAAACGAAACGAAACCAAAAATCTGCGCAAAACCGCAAAACAATAGTCGAAAATAGTTCGGGAAAAATCTATGCCAAAGCTATTGTGGCCTGCCCTTAGCAGGCCCCAACGCCCCTTCCGTTACTGGCGGCTTTAGGGGCCTGTAGGCCTGTGACCAATGGACCACAAAAATCACGTTATTTCAATTTTAATGCCAAACAATCGCCGCTCTATCAATGGGGTCTATCTCTGCATATCTTTGCGTGTGCGTTTTGTTGGCATTCTTGAAGCGCGCTCGTAAACGGGCGTAGGGCGGAACTTTCGGCAACGCCCACATGCGAAAATTGAAATAATCCCGGAGTCGTCTCGTATGCGTAATATCGCCAATTTATCACTGGGCGTTAGGTTCCACACATCGCACACAAACGTAACAGTAGCGTGTGTGGGTAGCTTTTTTGTGGAGAGTGTTTTTCTTTCTGTTCGGGGGAGTCTTTCACTTTCGATTCGTTTGTGAACGCCTCTTCAGTGCCACACTAGTTCCATTATCGAATGCGTGGTCTAATGAAGAATTATGTTCATAATTTCCAAATTTATCGTCGCGACCCTCTGACAACTTGTAGTACTACACTGATCATGGAGATGATGATGCAGGCTGTCGAGTTGTCGACTGTCGAGTTGTCGGCTCTGGTGTCTAACACTTAAGTGTGTCAAAATGTTTGTCGCTATGCAGTGTGGCTGCCACACACAAATTGCTGTGGCATGCAGGCGGCTGTGCCTCATCGCAGCCGAGCGAGATGGACAGTGTGAAATATATGTATTTATATTTATGATGCGTCCGACAGAGCTCAACTTAACTCAACGCATCGCATGGCAACGCATCGTAACGCATCTCTTTCAGTTCACAGTTCAAAAAGTCAT
This sequence comes from Drosophila formosana, assembly GCA_035045625.1. Classification (NCBI taxonomy): domain Eukaryota; kingdom Metazoa; phylum Arthropoda; class Insecta; order Diptera; family Drosophilidae; genus Drosophila; species Drosophila formosana. The sequence goes on from JAWNOW010000232.1 coordinate 20,861,877, forward strand.
TTCAAGTTTCTTGTTTCAACAAATTTCCAGTGAAAGTTTTTCATACACACATCTCCACATCTCCCTTTTCCTTTTTCTCTATCTCGGTGTCGGTCGGATTGTGTCCATGTGCTGCGTAGGCTATTAATTTTCACTTTGTTTAAGTTCCCAGTTCGTATTAAATTTCGTTGTCAATCCTTTGCTCACTTTAAATCGAAACAGATGACAAAACATTTTCACTTTTCCACATTTTCCACTTCAACAGTAGCAAGTTTTTTAGTGCTGCTCTTGATTTCAGTTCGTCAGTCTGGGATTTAATTCGAACATATTTTTAGCTGCTTTTAATTTACTGTTCGACTTTAACAATTCCATCTCGTTCTCCCTCCATCTATTCGCTCTTTTCTTCTGCTCTTAAGTGCTGGAGAATTTATGTGACAGCATATTAAATTTATACGTTTGCTCTTCATTACAGATTATTATGCAGCACAAATTGTGTGTGGATTAGTCCACGAGTGGATGCACATGTGTCAGCTGTCCCACAACTTTTTTGGGTAAGTGTTCGACATTCGACATTCGACATGGAGTCTTATTTGTAGATTGACCCAATAACACATTCTAAATTAACCGCGTAAATTGCCGGAACGAAAAGCTATAGATCTGTTTTGAAACATTCCCAAATCCGGGTTAAACACAAGCATAATCATGTTATTAAAAGACTACATCTTAAGAACAGATAATTTTTGGGGAATATTATCATTGCGAAATATTTAAGCTTGCATAGTTTTTATTTAAAAATTCAAATTTTATATTCCCTAGATTACCATCATAACAAGTCAAATTCCAATTTCTTAACAGGGATTAAAAACATTAGATTAATATCATCAGAGTTAGATAATTGGATAATTATCAACATGTTAATTCCCCACCGAGATCATTACCCAAACCTTAACCAAAAGTCAAGCAATTTTACAAATGACTAATTCTACATTTAAACCGCTTCAAGGTCAGTGCGATAATAAACAATTTTTAGAACAGGTTCCAAATGCCAATTTGGCTGAAGCTAACGTCTAAGTACAAAAATATAATTTATGAGCAGGGAAAATAAGTAAAAATTGTTTTAAGCTGAGCTCAGACTGGCAAATACGCTACTCATTAAAAACGCAAATAGCAAAATAAGTAAATTTTTGCGAAAAATTCATATCAAAAATAATTTGCATAATGCGCAAAATGTTGCGGCTAATTAAGCATAATTCGAAAGAAAAGTCGCAAAAAGCCAGCTGGAAAGAATTACGCGAAAAAATGCCAAATTCTACTGCGTACAATTTCGGCAAAGCGGAAATGCATTTAAAAATGTTTACGAGCGAGCGGCGACTCTCAGATACTTTCGCTGCAATCCCTGAGATACTTTTTGTTCGTTTCCTGTTTTTTGATGTTGTCAATGCCGCAGGACACCCCGGTTGGGCAAAAGAGTCCAACGCGTGCGTCCTCTAAAAAATGTGACGCCTGTTTTTACTGACATCGTTTTGTAGGAGGCATTTTCGCCTGCTTTCCCCACTTCTCTCCATCCTCCCCCCTCTGTTGCTGTGGAGCGTTGAGCGCTGAGAGTCGACGCCTGTTTGTTATTTACCGACAACTTTATGGCCACATGTCGACGTCGTCAACGCAAAAAAAATTGTCATCATAAACAACAAGGCACACACAAAAAAAAAACAAAAAACAAAAAAATTGTTGCTTAAATTTCTGGCTCGTTTTTTCGCTTATTTTCTTTCGCTCGTCGTTGTTGTTGTTACTGTTGTTGTTGTTGTTGGCGAGCATGTGTGAAAAATAAGCAGCCGCTTGACTGTCGGCTTGCCTCGGTGGGTAATGTTGTGGGCGTGGTCGTCTCGGAAAAGCGCCGCGGCGTCTATTTAATGAAGTGCCATCCCAGGCCAAACCCATTCCCCAGTCGCAGTCGCAGTCTCAGTCCCAGTTCGAGTTCGAGTTCCATTCCCTCGCCTCGCCCTGCCCTGACTTGGCCTGAGGCCTTTTGTCAATTGTTGTTGTTTGCCACATGATGGCAGTGTGAATTTTCACATGACTCTCTGGTGAGTGGTGCAGTCGAAATTGTTTTAGACTTGGCGTTTGGACTGCACAAAGTGCCGCCACTGAGTTGTTTATCTTCGTATTTGCTCAAGGTGCTAACCTAGTCAGCTCAAGATTTGTGGAAGGCTTCAAAGTGGCCAAAATTGAGGTTGAGGCAAGCAAACAAATCAGTTATGAAAGAGGCAACGGAATGAAATACTTTCAAAATGACAATATTTTTATGCAATTTTTATTCAATTTTAGAAATTACACACATTCAATAAATTTTAATATAATTTTATTTTAAATACATTTCGTTGTATTGAAATTTGTTGAATATTACTAAATTATTCAATAACACGAATTATTTGAAGTTGAATTTTATTTTAAATACATTTACTGTTTAACTTCAATAATTATTTCAAGACACGTACTCAATTATTTTTATTATTATTATTATTTATTTGAAATACAATAACTTATTTTATATTATAAATGGTAATTAAATTCCTTCTGTGAGAATTTCTATTTTCATATATTTGACGACACTCACTTCCATTTAATGCTAGTTTCAATTCATTTACTTTTATTTAAATTTATATAAAATGTCACGTTATTAAATTATGAATACAATTTCAAGACACACACTCAATTAATTTTAATGTAATATTTTTTTGTTTTAAATACATGTACTTATAGTATTTTATTCATTGTTACTTATATTTTTATGTGAGAAGTTAAATGTTTTCCAACTCCAAGTTTGGCTTTTTAAATTTAACAAATTATTCTATGACACGCATTCAATTATTTTACATGTTATTTTATTTTAAATATACTTACTTATTTTATTCATTGTTATTTATTTCTGATTTAAGCATTTAAATGTTTTCAACTACCAAATCCGGCAACGCTAAAGAGCAGCTGAATCAATAGTAATTTTATTTATTTTACACACACATACAACAAACACACTTGTGCACAAAATATCAACATGTAGCTTTGGCAAAGCCTCGACAGGCAATTTGCTTAGCGGGCAAATATTTATTTTAATAATTTTTTGTTGAAATTCTCAACATGTAATTGTCATTTTGTCAGACAAACAATAGGCTCAAGTCGCTGTAGCTAAGACCACAGACTCTAGAGTCTCGAGACCCGACCCCACCCATCATCAGAGGAGTGATGGTGAGAGGAGGAGGTGAGGGTAGGCAGTGTTAAGCTCTCCATTGTTTGCCTTTTGCGACTTGGGGAAAAATGCGCAACGGGCGCATAAATAACATGAAATTAGCAGGCAAATATGTCAAGTCAAAGTAGGCAAAAATGAGACTGAGAATAAATCTAGAAAACTTGTTTCTGTTTCTGTTTCGACTGAGACTGTGACTGAGACGAAGACTTCGACTTGGAGTTGGAAACACCTGCAGCTGGGCAAAATTGTTGGTGTGTTATATTTTTGGTTAGAGTACTAAATCACCTGCTTGGTAAAAGTTTATTTTTATCTAATTTGAATTTATGCGCGTAGATCTTTTGCGCAAGATCACAGAAAACATCTGAAAAACAACTGAAAAACTCCTCAACCGAGAAACTGGTTTCGGTTGCCCCGACTCGTGATTTATGCCACACAGATAGAGATAGACAGAGAGACAGACAGAGAGAACTTGCCGCCAGAAGATTGTCACTATAGATATGGGTTTTATGGAAAATGATATATATGTTACTCAGATGTGATGTCGATTCTGTGGCGAGTATGTAAATTGTGTCATTGTGTCTGTCAACCCTGAAGCAGTTTAACTAAATCTCAAGTCCAACTCATTAGCTCAATCAGCTGCCGAAATGGTAATAACAGGTGGGACTCGACTTTATGCTTCAGATTATGTTGAGTGGCACTTGTTGCGGGGCTTTTGTTATGCTTCTCGTTCGTTGTTTCGTTTTATGGATTAGATTGGTTTTCTCGGCTTACAAATGTGCTGAAGGTTTTGAAGAAAATCAAAATTGGACGCTTATGAGGCGGATAAATGTCTGTTGGAAATGGATTACGCAGATTAGATAGAGGTTAAAGAGGCAATTTCTAATGGGAAAAGTCTGACATCATTTTCAAAATTGAATTAAAGTAGAAATTCAATCACTCAATGCTCGCGTATATCAAAGAGTTTTTATTTGCAGTTCATTGTGCCACTAATAGAACAACAGGATAACCCAACGTTATTGCGATAACTTTTTCTTTGCAAACAAAGGCTTCCATTTCCTACTCGCATTCTACTCCGAGACTCACATTCAACCAAGCGTTCCATTGATTTTGCGGAATCTCGGCTGCAGCAACAACAATCATAAAACTATAACATACAACATAATAATCAACAGTGAGTGAAGTAATTGGAGCTCCAGCAGCGCAGAGCTTGTAAAGTACAAAAAAAAAAAACTACAGACCGGTATGGAGTGAAGAGAGAGAGAGGGAGAGGAGTATAAATCTCGAATAAAAAAGAAATTCATCTTCATAAAACGAAAAACGGGCAGCGGCTGTCGATGCAACATCGAGTCCAGACCAACTGAGAGATAGTTTACTTGCGATAATCACACCAATCCAGACCAGAAAGCCACACAGTTGCCACAGTTGCCGCAATTTCCACCAGATGCCTACTTCACCTCCCTCCCCCCTCCTCAAGTTGCCGCCTTTCGTTGCCCCGTCATAAACACTTGAAAAACTGTTCAAATTTGATGTACCACTTACAAGCGGACTGAGGTTCGATTTGTGTCCATTCCCTCTTCTCTCTGTCTGTCTCTCTGGCGGCTTCTCTTTGGTTTTGGGCAGGCAATTACTTTGCCCCAAAATTACATTTAATGTGTTGTTGTTGCACAGATTTTATTTCGCCTCGTCGATAGAGAGGCGTGAACCTGTTGAAACACATATCCAGCGACTGCTTCAAGTCCGGCATCCGTTCTTTCTGACCAGCACAAGAGAACCGCGGGCTATTTCATTTCGATTGTTTTCTTGGCCCACATCATCAATAGAACAACATAATTATTATTTGTTATTGCGCCTAGAACTTGTCGATTATTACTCCACCTCAACTCATATTATTATTTTCTTCTTTTTTTGTTTATTTCGGACTCTTGTCGACCTTAATCACATTTGAAAGTTATGCGTTGGATTTGTGAGATTTGTTAATTGTCGAGCGGCGGCGAAGGCGGCTTTCTTTAGTTTCACTTCGACACTTGCCGCTTTTGTCCCACTGTGCTTGTTGGCTAATTGCCATATTAACCTATGGCCCCCCTTTTCTCTCCGATGATGATAACTCCGTGCTCGATTTGCAAGATTGAACTCTGCTCGATATTCTGTGTGTGCTGCGAGACTCAAGTGAAAGTAATTAGTTAGTGTTGCCTTCGGGTGAAAGCTGAACCTTTAATTGTATTTTCTTTGGCTGCCGTATAATCAATCAACGCACAGCATTCGCATGACTTGTGACGAGCTGGGGGCCAATCCTCAGCCCTCCCTGCTCCCACCTCCCTCCTCTGTGGTTCATTGGGTGTGTCTCGGGTTGGTTCCGATTTGGGGCTTGTCTCAGATTTGATTTTCTTTCGCTCGGAGGCGAAAGTGATTCTCGGGCATTGTGTCTGAGATTAGATTGATGATCTGTTTATCATTTCGAAACGAAATTCTTTGGCGATCTTCTGAGCTCAATTAAAATGATGACTCAAGAAAAAGAAACTACAGAGTAAAAATTATATCTTTTATCAATAGCATCAGATCTGATAAAATCTTGATATAATTTGATCAATTTAAATGATGACTCAAGAAAAGAGAATAAATACTTTATCTTTTATCAATAGCTTCTGATTGGTTGCAAGTTCATATCGCAAGAAATCTTAATAATCGTTGATCAATTTAAATGACAACTCATTTATTTAATCAGTTTCATATCTTTTATCAATATAATTATATGATTTTATCTACAGATAAGCAAGAAATTATTTAATACAATCTTGATAAACTTGCTATAATTTTAACATGGAAATATTTGCTTTAGATCCCTGAAAACCAGAATTAATCTGTATTTAAATAAATACTTGAGCACAATTTCGTTGACATTAAATACAATCTTTATGATCTCGCTGCAATTTTAAAATGAAATTATCCCATAAAACAAAAATTAATCTGTATATAAAAAAATGAAATTGATAGTCGACAACCTTTTAATGATCGATGATCCTCAGTTTAATTTTTATAATTTAATTATATTCGTGCTTTTCTTTGGAAAGCAATCTTTTGTTATCGATAATTGCAGCAAGTTTGCGATCGTGTATAAAGTTATTTGCGAAGCACAACTGTCTCCAGGGTCTGATTTTAGAGATGCCACCCAGAGAGCTTTCTGCAGACATTTGTCTCCCAATGATCGAGCTCTCACGCTGCTCGCTGCTCGCTGCAATGCTCTGCATATTCTCGTAAATATATGAGATAATGATCCTTGTTCAGCACAGACATTGTTTTCGACCAGAATTAACTGATGCTCACATTCCAAAGCGTTCCGCGGTAAACTGTGCCAGATCGCTCGACCCAAACAGGCTGTGATCAATGATCGCAACATTGCAACCGATCTGGATCAGCAGCGCATATCCCGAAAAGCGAGACTCAGAGAAGGGGCTTGGAATGAACGTCGAGCAGCGCTGATTGTCATAATTAAGGATGTTGTATGTTGGCATGCCAGACTCTCAGACATCTGAGACGTCGCTGCTCCACTCGAGGCACTTGCAAAACCAACAGATAACCGTAAGAACGAGTTTCACAGAAAGAAGACTGAAAAAGAGACGAAGACAAAGCTTCCGGTGTGCAGGTTTCTGCCTCGCCAGTTTCAAGATCAGCCGCAACATCTCATAATTGCAGCTAAGCAAAATTATATAGTACGGCCTGCTTGCCGCAGATCTTCACATATCTCCCCCTTTCTCTCTCTCTCTCTTTCTCTGTGCAACACCGCATGTGTCATCTTCAACTCTTCCACTTCAGTCGACTCGACTCGACTCGACTCGAGTCTGTCTTTCTCTGGCTTTGTGTGTGTAAATATGCCAACGGTGCAGATCGACGCTCAGCTGCGAGCCACAACAATTACTCAACTCTGTTCAGCTGAGTGTGTGTGTGCGAGTGTGTGTGCGAGTGTGGACTGTTGGTATTGCAATCTGTGGCCAACCGCTTGCCGGGCCGCACTCGAGACAAATGTATATCATTCATCAAATTAAAAGTTCAACAGCGCTGCAGTTGCCTGCCAGTTGCCGTGAGGCGGCATTAAGGCGAGGGCAGCTCTAAGAATATCCTCCTACGGTCAGTACTGCTATAAATCTTATGGATGAGTTTGGAGATAAGAAAGGACAAAAGAAGCCATGGGATAAATGATTTCAAATTATTTATTTGATTAGAAAACTTAAATTAAATGTGAATATAATCAAATATCAAATTGATAGAATTTAAATAGACAAGTTTAAAAATTAATATTTGTTTTCTTAAGCTGACTTTTACTATTCAAATCTATTACTTAACTACTCAAATATGAATTACTAGTGAAGCAAAAATATAACATTTAATTTAAATTATCTCATTGCTTTGAGCAATTCGCCAAATTATAGAATATTGCAGTAAATAAACTATATAGGATAGGGGTTGTTTTGCTATTTGCATTATGATATTGATTCCAATTTCATATGGACAACAATATTTAATCATCGTTATATTCATATGCATTTAATTTTACTATATGATAAATGAGTAACTTTGGAACAATCTTGAACAATAATTTTAATTATTAATAAATAAATACCATTTATTTACAAATTATGAATTCAGTCTAAAAGTATAAAAATTTAATGAATGACCTGCCTTGACTCGCTCTAAAATGTTAACTCTAAGTTTCAAATAGAAAAATATTTAAATTAAGAATGAATACAAACCTTTTCAAGTGTATTTCTTTTTGATAAGTTGTCAGAACTAATGTTCTAGCTGTCAGACTTATCGAGGGACCCTCGCTAATGGCTGTTCAGCTACTCGACCGCAAGTCAGACTAACTGACAGTGCAACTGTTGCTCATGTTCTTAGTGCTGTTGTTGTTGCTGTTGTCGTTGATGTTGATGTTGCTCTATTTTACAGCCGGTCTTTAGTTCGGGGTCTGAGACTGCCAATCATTGCCATGGCTTGACGTCTGTTGCTCATCTTTGGACTCCATTCACTCAAACATCAGCTGAAGAGGCTTTGCCCTCTGCCCCCCTCCTCCATCCCTTGCATTGCCACATCTGCAGTGCTCTGACACTGGCCACTTGTTGGCATTGCGAGTTAAGAGAGACCCTGGGCCAATGCTTATTAAGAGGGGCTTTTCAACTTGAATGGTTTCCTGGGCCACTTTAATATTTATGTAGTAAGTAATACACACACACACACACACAGATACACACACACACACACACACATACACAGAATACAAGTGACCCCAGTGGGAACATTTACCCTTTGGCCTCGCGTTGTCCTCCTTCAATTTCTTGCTGTATTTTAAAATAGCATTTATGAGCTTAGATGGCTTAAGACATTTTATTGGTTATTAGTTTGTTTCCAGAATTTGTGTCTCTTGGCTTCTTCGATTTGCCAAAGGGTGGGCTTAAAGCATCGTCCATTCAACCCGGCTAAGACTTGAGAAATCAAAGCATCTAATGAGCTTAGCACGTGTTGGCCATCAATTTCGCCCCCTCGTTTCTGCTTGCTACTAACTAGCTTCCATTTGCTGTTGGGATACTTTAATCTTTAATTGCTTTTTGGGTTGCTCCGAATGTGTGTTTGTTATTTAAGAGCATGCAAGTGCTTTCCTCTCTCTCCGCCGTCTCCTTCTCGGCATGCATTTGTGTTTATGGCTTAAATGCGAGAAAATACAAATGAAGGCACCAAGGAAAAGGCTTTTGTGCAACAGCTCAGCTTGCAGTTGAAGCACTTTGCAAATTATGTACAAAAGAAGTTGTAATTTGAGTCTGTCTTACGAGTTGTACAATGCTCTCAATTTAATGAAATTAAAAATCAGCAGCAAACGCAATAGAATTATTTAATAAAACGATTTATGGCATGAACTTTATAAGCCGCTTTCCCGAAAATAACTAATATCGTAATTCCTTTAATTCTCCATTTGACAATGATTTAAATATAATGCAAATAAAAGTATTAATTTAAGGGCAACAGTCCTAAATTTATAGATCAAATGCTTTTTTATTTTCCTTTTAAAGCTACTCGACTAAAATTGATATTTAAATTGTGTATATGCAATTTAGGCTAATTAAATATAGTATTCCTTTAATTCTCTGCATATATAATTTTAAGTTTAAATAAATATAAAGCAACTGTCCTAAATTGATCACCCTTTTCTCGACTGAAATTGATATTTATATATTATCTATAAAATGTATGCTAATTTAATGAATAAATGCTTTAATTCTCATCATAAAAATGTTTAAAAATATAAATGTAATGTAATGTATTATTTTTTGTTTTATGATATATAAAGCAAATGTCCCAAATTGATTAGCCGTTGTCCAAGTGCTTTTTTATTTGCCTTTTAAAGTTACTCGACTAAAATTGATATTTTGAGCTGTGCTTAGCAAACGAAATAAAACAAATTTTGCCTGCCCCTCTGTCAGTTGAATTCAAAATACGTTCATGCAACTCCGACTCTAATGCCCAAACAAAATAAAAATAGTTAACAAAACTTTCTGGGAACTCGGAACAATTTCCATTAGCAAATGCAACCGACCTGACCACAAAAAGCTGCACAGAGTTCCATGTGCTATGCTTTTGTGTGTTTTCTGTTTTTGATTTTCGTATTTTCCCTTTTTCTATATGCTTTTTGGCTCGCTCTACTAATTTTCATCCAATAATTTGCACTTAACTGTTGGCTACAGGCTCAGGTTTCAGTTACTTTCATACAAAATTCTCTTTCATAAACAAATTTTCGACTGGCCTGACGACGAAACTTTGTGTTTTATTTTGTTTTTTCTGTTGTTGCTGTTGTTATTGTCGGAAATCCATCGTGAATCCAGTGAGTGAATAAGTGGTTGTCAATGGGAAGCTCAGGGAGTGAGGGGCGTGGTTTAAATTACGTGCACCCCACAATGGTTCAATCGCAACGGATACCACAAAAAAAAAGCAGAGCCAGAGACAGGCATCCAACAGATACTCGCCGGCATGCTGAAATATTGCAGAAATACTGAGATACATCGAGTCCGAGAGAGAGCGAGAGAGTGCGAGAGGGAGGGGGGAAGAAAACCAAGTTAAGGCAACACAAAAAGGCAGCGGTAACAACAACAATGGCCAGAGTTTTTATTTACATTGGATACAAATGCTGAATACTGGAGCAAGTCGGGCAGGAAAAGCACACATTGAAAATATTTCCCGTAGCGCTTACGGCTTTTTGGCCTGACACTACACATAAGTTATTATTTGCACTGGCAATAAGTTGTAGCTAGTTCTCAGAGAGGAGGAGAAGATGATGGAGAGGGAGGGCGGGGAGACTGTTCTTCCTGCCTGCCGATTCCCCCCTCTGATTGTCCAGGATGCTCAACAGCTCTAGTTTGCTAGTCAATTGCGGTGCGACCCTCGCCAACTTTTTGTTGTCTTCGTTGTTGTTGTTGTTGCCGTTGTCTTGGCTGTCTCGACTGTCGCTCTGACTCTGTAGTTCTGTCGTTGTGTCTCTGTTTCTGTCGCCCGCCTTTCAATACAACTTTCATGGACCACCGCATCCCACAAGGCGTCGGTTGTTCGATTAGTTTCGGAAATGCGCCGGGGGAAGTCATTAGATCAAACAGCGTAAACTGCAAATCCTGTATGGAGGAAATGCATTTCCCAACATTGACTGTAAGCCAAAATTATGCTTAAGATTTTCAAAATTGATAATTTCACTTTATTCTATTGCAGCTAATAGTTTCAAAGATCAAACAAAGTGTGGAAAAACTAAAAAATAACTAATTAATTCTTTCGCCTAATCGGGTTAATTCTGGGTTTTTCCTCATCCATACTTTGCTTCATTAATCATTTTATTTCATTTTAATTGATCATTTAAAATTTAGTCTATTATTATTTATTTTCTAGTAATAGTAATCAGGTCTTGAATTTAGACTGTTCTGACTCAACTTAAAAGCTAGATATAACAAATGAAACAATGTTTTCCAATTAATACCGTATAAATGACTTTGATTGGCTTAATCTGCTTACACTAATCTGCTAATATAAATATTGTTAATAAGTCTTTAGCAATTTTATTCCTTGAAGCACAACTCTTCAAACGCCTTTCGCAGTTTTCTCTGCTCTTTTCATTGCAATTTCGGCCAGGCTTTTGTTTGGACACTCCTCTGCCGATAAATAATGGTTAGTTTTTGATTTCAAACAATAATTCAATGCCAATGGCCTAGCTGAGCTGCAGACAAAGACAGACCAAGAGAGAGACAGCGAATTGTATCTGCGAGTTAGGCGCATCCATTGTGGAGAGGGAGAAGGAATTGTATCTGCGAGATAGGCGCATCCATTGTGGAGCTCGCAGTCCATTTGGTGGCGCTTTGCTGACCATTTTTGGGTGGCCGCAGCTTCGATGCCAAGCAAAGCACAGCAAAGCAAAGCGGTGCGATGCCTTGCAACGCCTCCTCTTGTGGCAAGAGCCGCACGCGTTGTTGCCGCCGTCGCCGTCGCCGTCGCCGTCGCTGCTGCTGCTGTTGGCCATAAAAAGTAAGACAAGTTCCAGAGCGACGCGATGCCGGGCTGTCGCCTCAGCCGAGGCCAGGGCTGTCAGTCGTAGCTGTTAGATACAATTACAGTTAGCTGCTGAGATACAGATACACAGAGATGTTGCACTCGAACTGCAAACTCGTATTGTAACTTCGCACAGTGTCGACTTTGGCGGCACTTCCCAATGGCCTTTTGATGTCTAGTCTTCGGTCTCTGGTCTCTGGTCTCTGGTTGCCCCTCCGGCAGCTCTCGAGAGTGAAGCCAAAGTCTTCTTAGTCATGTGCGGTCTCTCTATCTGCAATTTCTCTACGCCCCAACATACATGTGTGTTATGTGGGGTTATCTGATACAAAACGCCTGTAGACCAAGTCCAAGACGATTTCAAGCTTTTATTGTTTCAAATGTAGACTTTCTGCTTTGATTTGCTTATCGTGCATTTAAAATCTGTGTCTCTCTCTACTACTACTGCATACGTTGAGTCAGCTGCCTCACTGTTGCCTGTGGCCATTTGCTACATATCTGAATACCTGAATGCTGTGTGTGAATCATCAAGATACTCGTCGTCGTACGTCGTTTCAGTAACTGCACATTAAACTGCGACAAGTGTTTTTGGCCTGCAGAAAATTGCATAATTGCCATACACCACGGTCAACCTCAGCTCCGTATTTTCGACTCTGCTTTGCTCCATATAATTGCTCACTGATTCATCAGTTGCAGCAGTTGCGCCTTTACATCAGATCTGACCTCAGAGATATGCTAGAAGTGTTTTAACTGCCACTTCACACACTTGATTGGGTTAACTAACGAATGCTCTTTTACTAGAATTAATTTTAATTGCACAGCTTTGATAAGACTGCAGATCAAAATTAAACATAAACTTTATTGAATACAAATATTTTTACATTTGCACTATCTCAAAATGTCTGCAATTGTGTAAAGATCATGAATTTATATTGGCCAGAAATTGACGTTGAGTTTGCCACATTTTGTGAACTCAATTGCATATGATTATGGTCTGGCAATTGCGCAATCAAAGCTTATTACAATGTCATCAAATAAATTATAAGTGTACAAAGAGCTGCAACCCAGAACTCTTTTGCATTTTTCCCAGCTGCATGTTGCAGAATATTTGCAAAAACGAAGAACTGGAACCCATAAGCAAGCGCAACAAAAATAAACATCATTTAAAAGCAAAAGATATGAGAAACAGCCAGAGAAATGCGAAATATGAGAGCGTAATGGAAACCATGCGAGCAAAGTTTTATTTTTCCAATTTTTTTTCTTGCTTCACATTTCTTAAATAAAAATCGGAGAATTTTCTGTTTTTGCCAGGCAACTGAAATAATATTTATGTCATTTGGTTGTTGATACAACGAACGAAGGAACGAACGAATGAATGAATGTGCTTCAATTTCGTTTAAAATGACGATATTTACATGAGAGATTGTAGCTGGCTGAAATGGAATCGTTGTTAATCGCCTTAAGGGCTGTAAATAATGCCAAAGGCAAACTGTTCTTAACTTACTCCTACGCCTGCACAAAATCAATTGATTTCTTATTTATAAAGTGAATTGGACTGAGCTGGGGGCTCTTAACAAGAACAAGACCAAGAACAGGAGTCATTCTCCCTGAAAGAGCTTTTGGGAAGCCAAAAACCAGCACCTTCTAAGCACTAGGCAAACAAGATACTCGTCGTACATGGCCGGAGAGCGGAGCGGAGCGGAGAGGAGGGAAACTGCGCATAGAAGTAAACAAACAAGACCATAAATAAATTATTTACATTGGCCCCAACGTTTCGGAGTAGTCAAACACTAGGAAACTAGGCAGGCAGCCCTTGGTGGAGGAGGGAGGGAGGAGGTGGCAAATATTTTGTTTCCCTGCTTTTCGCTTTTCGCTATTCGTTTTTCTTATTTTTTTGCAAAATCAACAGAACTGAAATGACAAAAAGGCAGTCGGCCAGGCAAAAGCTGACAATGGCATAAGACTGCAGACCTTCTACGTGAAACATTATCAAGGCAAACAGAGGCATAATGGACGCGCATAATGGAGGGTCCAAGACGGGGCCAAAAGCCGCAAAAAATAAAAGAAGTAGGCACTGAAATTGAACAACTAATAGTGGCAGCAACAAAAACCAAAAAAATAAGAAAACAACAAGGAAATCGCTGAGAGGAGGCAATGTCAATGGCAATGTCTATGTGTGTGGTCGGACAGCGAAATTAAATGAGGCGAGGAAATGACCGGAGGAGCTTTTGGCATCGGAATAGGAAAAGCCGAATGGGGCTGGCTCATTGTGATAATAAATAAATAAATAGCCACAACGACGCTGCTGCTCTCCCATCGATTTGACTTACGGGCTTAGGCAGAAGTATGCAAAAAAAACAGAGAAATAGGAGAGAAAAAATTGACAACCGCTATAAATACATCAAAAGGCGTGGCGAGGCTTAAATGCTTAATGTGGCGAGGCTTAAAGTTATCACGGCTGAGCATTAAAGAATCTTAATGCAGGCGAGATGATTTGCATGAATGCAGATTACACTCGTTAAATTAATTGGCAGAGGAAATGGACAGTTTTCAAAACAAATCAGCAATTAATAACGGCAAAAGATTAACAGTTAGTTTATGGCACTGTCAAGGTGCAACTATCTGTGCAATATTTATTGCTTTAGACACATTTACATTTAATTAAAACCCCGCTCAAATAAACAATTTTGGCCATTTACTTGTCTCAAACTTCGCTCATCAACAAATTGCAAGCATTTATCACCAGCAATATAAATCTCAAATTTCATGGGAAAAATGTTATTCAAAATCACAAGATAGACAAAAATGCAAAGCCAACGATTTAAAATTATAAAATTTATTTCGAGCTGCGCATTATCACATCGTTTCCTCTCTCTCTCTGCAGCCAATTAACCTTTGAAATAAATTCAAGAAAAAATACTATAAAAAAGCAAAAGTATTTGTAAATAAAAATAATCTAAAGTGCAAGTTGGAAATATGCTGCTGAAAGATACTCTGGAAATTAAACTTCATATTGTAAGGAAAAGATAGTCCAGAATTTTATACAATTGTAAAATAAATTTATTTAATGAATACATTGAGGAGAAATAACGTATACGCCCCTATGATTAATTTAAATTTCTTTTACACATGAAACTAAACTTAATGATTTAATTATGTTCGACTTTTTAAATTCAAACTACCCATTACCTTGTCATTTTACAGGGTATTGTCTCGCGCTTATCAAAGGCCGATCTACACACACACACTTGAACGTGTGCGTGTGAATTTCCATTTGATAATTACGCTAAACGTTATGCGCATTTATTTAACAAAGATTTTGCATTTTATATTTGGTATTATTTGATTTAAAATCAAAATCGAAATGCATACAATTTATTTGGTCAAAGTCAACAGTTTTTATGTTTTCATTTTTTTTTCTGTATTGTTTCTCGATGTTTTCACTGTTGTTGTGTGTGCTTATTAAGTATGCAAATCGCTGGGGTGTTTAAAATGTTGTACCACTTAAATATGCAGCTTACAAATCGGGCAGCAGATCGAACTAGTTAGGCAGCAAACATTTTATAAAATTTACCTACAATTTTGCATAATGCGCCAAAAGCTATTCGAAACAATTTCAGCTGACTGAATGACTTTTTTGGCCCGTCCGCTTGGATTATTTGACCATAATAAATGAGAGAGCGGTAGGGAACATCCCGGGTCTGTGACCCTAATGAGCTGCAGTTGGGTCAATGCGAACCCCCCCGCAAAAAGCGTGTCTAATCGAATTTGAATACGAGTTGTTGCAGTTGCAAGTTGGCAACAGACGTTGACAATTTCTGATTCGACTCGGATGATGTCATTAGACTGCTCGATGCCCGGCTCTCCGCTTATGGAATGCATTGACCTAATTTGTTTATTTATTGAAATTGCTTTTTAGTTCAATAATATCGAGAAGAAAGACAGACAGACAGACAGACAGACAGACTCGCAGAGAGAGTGTATTTTTGGTATAGATTTTGTCTGCAATCAAATGCTTGCCATCGTGCATTTTGCCTCAATTATTATTTAATTTCACTTGCAATTTAGGGTCAGCTCAATTTGTCACAGCATTTTGTTGTGCTGCCTCTGATTGTTATTGTTATTGTTATTGTTTTTACTGGAATTGTTGTTGTTGTGCTGGCACTGATTGGGGAATTGCTTGTGTGATATAATTGTGCAGGTCACAGCCTTGCCAGTTTAGCATGTGGCATTGATTTTGAGTTGTCTCTCTGTCAATAGGCAATTGTCACGATTTTCGATACACATATCTGGGTTATATCAAACACAACAATTTGCGCAAGCTGCTCGATTTAATATTTATAAATAAATAAATGCACTGCAATGCAGTTTATAACTTATTGGTATTTGGGTTTTATTAATGAAAATATAATGGAATCAAAAATTACATTTTAAGATTTATAATCAAATTATTAGTAAGATACTTTGCTTTCTTAAAGCCAACAAAGCTACAATAAAACTTAATTTTTAAAGGTCAATGAGAATATTAGGATTTTTTCTAGCTGCCATAAAATTATGTTAAGCAATCAAGTCAAACACAACAGTTTGCACAAGCCCCTCGATTTAATATTTATAAATAAATAAATGCGCTGCAATGCAATTTATAACTTATAACTTATTGGTATTTTGGTTTTATTAATGAAAATATAATGGAATCAAAAATTACATTTTAAGATTTGTAATCAAATTATTAGTAACATACTTTGCTTTCTTAAAGCCAAAAAAGCTACAATCACATTTCATTTTTAAAGGTCAATGTGAATATTAGGATTTTTTCTAGCTGCCATAAAATTGTGTTAAACATTTGAAGCTTGTACCTGAATATATTTAAATGTGAATATATAGGAAAAGCGAAAATAATCCATTCCAGACTGTTTATCTGAAAATCTCTACATAATCTTGTTGTAATATATTTGCGTTTCTTAAAATGCATTTAATTATTTACTGATTTTTAATGGTCGTACTTAATGTAAATGTATTTTTTAAACTGCCACCATATTATTTTAGTAAGCAACTACAATGTCTAGGTAATCTTAGTATTTGAATTTATTTAAATGATAATATAATAAATCAAGGTATTGATTTGCAGACTGTCGCTTCTTAAAATTCCTTTATTTTTTAAGATCTCACTAAATGTAAAGATTTGTTTTAAAAGTCTACAAAAATAATGTTATTAAGTAACTACGTTATCTAAGCAGCTTAAGCGGGAATTTGAATTTAATTAAATAATAATGTGACTAAAATAAAAATATTTAATTCGCGACAGTACATTAAATATTTGTCGTTTCTTCTAATTTTTAAAGGACGCACTGAATGTACATAAATATTTTATTGAAACTACGTTATATAAGCAACCTAAGCGAGAATTGGAATTTTATTATATGATAATATAATTGAAATCAAAACAATTTAAAAATGTGTTTCTTCTTAAAATTACAATATTGATAATTTTAACTTTTGAAGGTCGCACTGAATGTAAATATTTTTTGAAACTACCAAAAATTATGTTATTAAGTATCTACGTTATCTGAACAACCTAAGCGAGAATTGGAATTTCTTTATATGATAATATAATTGAAATCAAAACAATTTAAAAATGTGTCGCTTCTTAAAATTACAATATTGATATTATTAACTTTTGAAGGTCGCACTGAATTTAAATATTTTTTGAAACTAACAAAGATTATGTCATTAAGTAACTAAGCAACCTAATGATTCTGCCAGCAATTTTCCGCACGCTTTTCTTCACAGTAGTTCCATAGCAAAGTGCGCGCTCAAGGTTACCCTCAATTTTCCCAGAGTCCGATCCAAGTATAAATTACCTGAGTTTGCTACAAATTTATGCACGCACTTTGTGAACTTAAAAACGTTTTGTGCGCCGTTTTTCGATGCGTCTCGCCGACTGTCTCCCCCTCACTCCCCTTCCGCCCTTCTGCAATAATGTCGCCTCGGGGGGGCAAGTTGCGTATTCCCTCAGTTTGTTTACATTTTGGATGGTTTGTTGTAATTGCTCGGCGTAATTTATGCGACCGGCGAGCCCAAAGTCAATGTCGTGCCAACGACGACACAATATGAAAATGAGACGCAGAAAGCAAAAAAAAATACGTACTGTAAGTAAAGCGAACGAACGAGAAAAACTTAGCGAGTCCAAGTGCAAACACACAGTGTCTGTTTGGCCGGGCGACAGACACGAAAAACCGTTTATCTGAGCAAATGTATCTCAAGGCAGTAATTACAATTTATTGTTGGTAATTATGTAATTTCGTGTGGGGCGACAGATACAAATAGTTTGACGAAGGGGCCGAGCGACAATCCGAGTGCGTGTGCAAAGCAATTGTGCGAGTGTGTGTGCGTGTCTAGGTCAGTGTTTGGTTGCCAGGCAGACCTCTTAAAGGGCGAGCAACTATTGACGGCTTGTTAGCTTTCGGGCAGCAGCTGGTTGCATGTGGCATGCAACTATGATGGCTGCTTGATCTCAGCCAGAGCTAAGCTTTGTTGTTTCCCACAACGACTTGAAGCCGTTTGATTGCCTGTTAGCCAACAACGTGGTCATTTCCTGCGACTCGTCGCATTTCCGGCGCGATAACTTCGCCTTCCAGTTCTAAAGTATTTAACTCGATTCGATTTCGATTGACGAACTTCCAATCTAAATCGCATTAGCTGTAAGCCAAGCCAACTGTTTACCATATTTCCGCTAAAAACTGGAAAATTGAAATTTAATTTGAGCAAAAAAAAAGCGCAGCTTCATCAACAACATTAGTTGGCACATATTCAAATCATCCACATGGGCACAAAAAAAATATCATTAAAATAAAAACAGGCAGCGAAGAAAGACAGGAAATACGTTTGCCTAACTGAACAATCAAGTCGACAAAATAAAGGGGAAAAACTGGAAAATCATCGTGTCTGTTTGGAACCTGGTTGTGCATCATTAACATACATTTGAAAACGCAAATTCCTCTGCTGCTGCTGCTGCCGGCTTGGGGTGATAATGTGGTCTCGGCTCTGTGGTCGCCACATGAAAATTTGTAAGTATGTTAGGACTTGTCACTTGCACACTTCATGCCCATATTTGTCACATTTGCGCCATGCCAGCGAGGCTGTGTTGTGTGTTCTGGCCAGGGCCGAGACCGAGACCGAAACGGAGGCTCAGACCGTCGAGGAGTCGACGCCAGAGTGGCCCGCGGCGCAGCGTCCGGCGCTGGTCGTACATGGGTTTCTATCTAGTCCTTGTCAGCGTCGTCGTTGTCGTGGTTGTTGCTCGTTAGTTGCGCATCTGATTTGCCCAACTACCGACGACAACGACGACGACGACAACGACATGGAAATTCATTCGCTCTGCGTTTTGTTTTCTTTTTTGAGAACACACTTTGCATTTGAAGTGGGGTAGTTTTGTCACTTGGTTTCGTTACTTCACTTCTCAGAGGGTATTCTGGCGTTCATCAGTTTGCGTATTCTGCTGGCTGACTTGTTTTATTGTTTTGCCTGCTGCCGTTGCGGTTGTCGTTGTTGCTGCTGGCCATATTTGTATGAATAAATGCGTATTTAAGCACATACTTACAACACTTGCCTTGTACATATGAAGCACAGACGGTCTCCTATCCCCCTTTTCACCTCCCCCTCCCCCCGCCTCTTGGGCACCGTTTTGCATTTCCCTTTGCGCTTTTCCATTTCCACTGCTTTTGCTGCTGCGGTTTTTGTCGTTGTCACACATTTGCTTTATGCTCTTTATGCTCTCGACTGCAGCACTTTGTCTCTGTGTTTTTTTCTCTTTTGTAAATTATAGTTGACCAAAACTATACTTTTATGTCAGACACGAAAAAAATGTGTAGAAATTGTTTATTAATTATGCCCAACTTTTAAATGTAGCACTTGAAGCAGTTAATTGAATAATGCAGAATATGTATTCGTAGTTGCACAAGTGGAAATCAGGTCAGAATTTTGCACAAATTAACGCGAGAAGTCGCAAAATATTTTTAGTTACACTACAATTTATACAACAACTTTTAAAAAATATTTTATCAGCTAAAATTAAATAATAATATTGTGCAGTATTCTTCAAAATTAAGTCAAACATTAAAGACATATTATTTAAGGAAAACAGCTCACAAAACTTTTAACAATATCAAAGTATTTTTATTTAACAAATATATTGAAATTGTTTTAATAATATTGTGTATTATTTCTAAAAATTAATTCATATATTAAACGACGCAAAACCTTCAACAAAATCATTATACCCCTAATGACTACTCTGAGTGAATATGCTTTAATGGATTTTATGTACTCGATTGAACCATTAAAACATTAACATAAATAATTGAAAAATGTTGAACAAGTGGGAAAAATTAAAAAACGAATGAAATGTGTTCGAAAAACAAGAAAAAAACATGAAACGAACGAAAATAGTTTAATGCATATTTTAAGCTCATCATAAATTGTTGCCGGCATCAAACTGCGGCATTATTAACAATTTCCCGCTGCAATTTGTAGTAGCTTCAATAATTTATATGTTTTTCCCACATTCTTCTCTTTGCAGCGACAACAACAACAACAATAGCGCAATAATATAAAAATGCAATATGTTTGACAACAAAGTTCCGGCGTTGAAATTGAAATTAACAAAATAAATGTTTTAAATTAAATGCAACGGGAGGCGAACGAGAACGTGGAGAAGATAGCGCATTTTGAATTGTTAATGAGCCACAAAAAGTGTTAAATGTTCATGACGTCTCCGTCGCCGTCGCAGTCACCGTCGCAGTCGCAGTCGTCGTCGTCGTCATCGGCGTCAGCTTCGATTACTCAACAGTGCTGAAAAGTCAATTAAAGGTAATCAAATCGAAACTGATTGCATTACAGCTGCAATTATATATACGATATTTAATGCTTTTTTATACGTCTGTCATTAATTTGCTAAATACAACAATTAATTTGCACTGCATTTTCATTAAACGCCTTGAAACGACACTCGACACGACGCGTTTTTTGTCGCGTTCGACAGCATTGTGCGCGACAAAAAACGCGTGCGCCGCTCTGTCACTTCAAGGCGGTAAAAATAGACAGACATTTTTATGTATATGCTAAGCAGCTAGCTGAATATGCAAATATCTGAAATTAATGATAGTTCAGTTGATAGAATTTGCATTGATTTGCCATTGAAATGTTTTGTTTCCGCGAAACATTCAGTTTTATTTGTTAATATTTATGATAAACGTCTCGCCATCAATCTTCTATGGTTTCCAGCTAAATTCGCTGAATTCGCTCGCATATTTATGACTGTTAATTTGAGCGCAATTAACAGCGTTTATTTGGAGTCATCGCATTACCGAGTGTCAGGTTTAACACTGCTCGAAATGCGATGCCAAAGAAGTATCGAAGAATTTCAATTGGCAGTTCAGTTATCAATTCAAGACTTGGGCACGTTTGAAACGCGTTTAAGAATTTCTGCTGCTGCTGTTGCTTCTGCTCTTTTTGAGAGATCTTTCTTCCGCATTGAACTGGCCGTCAGGCTGTTGGCCCCGCTCAGTCTGTGGCTGTAAATTGCGTGACAATTATAGGAGAGCAACAATGCTTTCACATGTGCCGTCGTCGTCGTGTCTGACAGTGCGTATGAGTAACTTAATTAAGGCCCGAGCGAGAGAATTGTTGAGTTTGTCAACTTTCTTCATTTATTTAATTACTCGATGTGCGTTGTGTTCAATTGAGGCAACAACACGCACTCGAAGTGCATAAATCAATTGATTTGGGTCAGCCTCCTTGCCGATGTCGATGCCGATGCCGATTAACGATTGTCTCTCTCTCCCTTGCCGAATGCAAACAGTCGAAACTGCATTTGAAATGCAGCTCCACATCATTCATTCATTCACTTAAACACTTGTACATCTGTTCGTTTATCAATTATTGTTTGGTATGCGCCACTTGAGAGTTTTGCCGTCGTCTCTGCGACGTTTTCCACAGCACAGTTGACCGACTTTGAGTTATTGCTTGCTGCCTGTATGTTTGATTTTCATTAAGTCGCTCCCTTGTGCCGTTCAGTGGTTGAAGTTGTTCTTGTTGTTTCTATGCTTCAAGCTGCCCACAATCCCCAGCTGGCAACTGACAACTTGCAGCTTGCAACTTGCAACGCGCTGTGCAGTTGCAATTACTTGCGTCATTAAGCAGACGACCATTGCCGGCATTGGGTTACTTTCTGAACCTTTTGTGTGATTTATATTACTTCCAGTCTTAAAGTCACTAAAGATTTTCAATTGAGTCGCCGTCCCCAATCGTTATTGTTGCTGTTGTGCAGCTGCAACATTAACAACTCACAATTAGTGTACGGATGGGTTCGCCTTTTGTTTGCCGTTTCTTCTTTGACCCCAAATCAAACGGCACGTAGCCAAAAACACAAGACCCCAGACCAACTCATGCTAAAGCTAAACGAACTTAAGAATACTATACATATAAATTTGCTGGCTTGGCACAATAAACGCTACTTGCGACTTCATGGAAACTGTTTTCAGCACAAACTTGCTGGCAAAAGTTTTTGCGAAATACGAAAATAATACAAAACTAAATTGGCAGCGAATAATTTATTGTCGACTCATAATGTGAACTTGCATTTTATAATTAGAACTTTAATTTGGACGCGAATACGAAACATTTGATTTTTTATTTGCTTATTTATTTAAATACAATTTGATGAATTCCAAATAATATTGACAGTGTCTGAATTGAATTGATGCATGCGTCAATTATGTTTTTCATATTTTGTAACAAACAGTTTTGTGCATTTTGAATGATATTGACAGGAACAGAAAATATTTATTGGAATAACATTTTCTATCTTAAAACTCAATATTCTAGTGAATTTTAAATAATATTGACTGTATCTGAAAAATTTAATCACAATATGAAAAAAATATATTATTATTTTTTCAATATTTGTCATATTTATTATGTTTTTAAATTATTTTTAGTTTGTACAAAATTAGTATGTGTGAAAAATCTTAATTCAAAAATATCTCTTTCTGCATATATTATATTGTGTTCTGCATATATTATTGCATTGAGAATATTTATAAAAACTAAAATCAATGTTATTTCAAGACTTCTTCTAGAATTTTAATCTTTATATGAGAATGCTAGTTTCTAAAGCTTTTAAAATTCCGGCTTGTTTAAAACAGTTTATTTTTCACTTTCTTTGTGATTTTATGCATTCGCCGAGTGAAATTCTCAGAATCCAAGCACAATAAGTGGAAGTGCTGGCGTATTATCATATTAGTCTGATATGCAGTTGTTTTACTTTTTGGTTTTGTTGTGCGCTCATAATTAAATTAATTAAATTCTTGCGCTTCAATTAAAATCTTATTAAGTTTCGCCGGCCTATGTAATACGGCAAACAATGAATAAATGCTTTGAGGAGCGAGGAAAAGCATCTTTGCAAAGCTTACTTATTCACACATTGGCCATCCGTTGGTGTTGTGAGGGGAAGAGGCAGACGGGGGACAGACACGACTGGCAAATGCCTTTTTCTTGCATCCCCCAAACACATTTTTCCAACAATGCTTCTACATAAAGAGTCCTGTAAAAAACGGCGCCAGCATCGGCCGTGTTGTTGGTCCTGTCCATGTGGTTGTGGGATTGCTCGACTCTGTAGGAGTGCGAATTGTTGTAGTTGCAGTTGTTGTAGTTGTAGTTGTTGTTGCTGTTGTTGTTATCGCTGCTGTTGCACATATTGCCTCTGCATTCTTCGCATAAATTTTGCCATCGCACTTAACTCATGTCGCGTTCTCGACACTCCAGACTCTTTAAATGAGTCTGGTTAGCTCTCTCTCTCTCTCTGTCTCGCTTTATTGCCATGTGTCTCTGTCTCCTGTGCATAAACAATGCCGTTGCTTAAAGCAGAAACCTCGACTATACCCGATCTCTGCGGATTCCCCGAATTCCCTCGCAGTGCTCACACATGTGACGCTGACGCCGACGCTGTCGATGCAGCTTTTGCTTCATGTTAAATTCAACTTGCCGCTGCACCGGGAGGTGGCAAGAAGTTTGGAGTCCGAGGGGCGCGGGAATCGTAGGCGGGCTGTAGGCAAAAGTTTTACACAGCGGTTGAGCGGTGCAAATTTAAAAGCAAATGCAAACAATGTGGAGCATTTGAATGCACAGTGGTTTGGGTTAATGCATTCCGCTAATGAAAATGAAAACCAAAATCATTCGACAGTCTGAACTTTTCTGAAAGTGCTGCTTTAAATTGCTCAGAAGGTGGAATGAAAGAGACTCTTCGACACAAGTATTTATTTATTGACGAATTAAGATAAAAATATATAAACAAGAATTGACAAGTAATACATCAATTGTATTTTTATCAAATATTGCTACTTCAACTAAAACATAAAATTGCAAAAAAGTTTATTCTCTAATAGAATTTATTTTTTGACTGGTTAAAATACAATGCTGCTACAAATAATAAATCATACAACGTAATTTATTTAAACAGAATTTTGGTGAGAATGTAGAAAATAATTTCTACGACATACATATGTAAAAAAATACATATATTTAAATATTAAAATCTATTACATTAAATGCATTTTGTTAGATTGGTAATAAATATCACTACTTCGATAAAAGCTTAAGGTTGAAATCAGATTCTTCTAAACAAGAATATAAGATTCTTCAACTTATAATATTGATTTAAGCAGAAGGTCTAGTTCAATTTCTTCTAGACAAGTTTATTACTTAAAGCTTAATTATATCAAACAATTAAATAACTTCTTTAACTTGTTGTAGAAATATTACCAAATAATTAAAAATAGATGGTTTATTGAATGAATGAATGATTTTTGGCTAAATGTTCTTATATTTTTTTATGCAACCCCTTCTTTAAAATTATGCATAAATAAACTGCGAATTTCAGACTGTCAAATACTTGTTAATATAAGCCAGAATTTAAGTCCGTTCATGGCATTTAATGCGCCGTCGCGTTGTCGCCAAATTTGAGTTTATTGTTTCGCCGTCTGACCTCCATTGCGACCCGCAACTCAGTGTTGGCTACTGTTCGGTTGGGGGTTTGGGCCAACTCGAGAGCGATGGCCAACTAAATCACAGCGACTGTGCAACTAAATTTCAAGCGCACTAAATTTCGCACACGCCAACTGCAACTGCAACTGCAACAAAGCCGACTGCGAGCATGTGGCTTGTTGTTGCTTCCTTTTGGGCCAGATGCTTGTCTACCTGCGAGTCGGGTCTATAGCCTGGCAGGGTCTTCACTATGCTCCGTATTCTCTCTCATTGTGGCGCTTTTGTTACTTCCTTGCTGTGCAATTTTCAGCATTTTGTGGCGCCCGCCGCGATTTTCCAAGATTTATGGCGCTCGCCATGGCCGCGGTCAACGGTTGGCAGGCGCTACTTAGTGCCAGGTAGACAACGTCCCTCCCGTCCCCTCCACTCTCTGTCTGCTTGTTGCAGCTTTGTCGAGTCAGCAAGAAACGCAGCTCGCCGCCTTCTAATGCCTGTCAGAGCATTGTCGCGAAGGCAACCCTAAACCCTGCTCCAACTAGCGCTAAATCCTTTACGCGCTTTTAAGCTTTGCTCCTCATGCCATCCACTTATTTCCATTGTCGTTGTCGTTTTCATTTCCATTTTCATTTTCATTCGTTTGCATTTTCCCATTTAATTCTTAATTCAAACACAAATCCGATCTGCTTGCTGACTTTTTGTCGATAAGCAGCCGAAATGATGCCAAAAGTTTGGCGAACTTTTTAGGCAAAGCAAAAAATAAAACTCACCTCCAAATGGCAGTTTAATTTGCGAGGCTTATGCAGCAATTTTTCCACTTAAAATTCGAATTTTCTGCTTCAGCCTGAACAGTCTTTGGGGACGACAATTACGAGCCAACGAATTTTCTATTCTGGCATCAGCTTCAATGCCCAAAATGTGTTTAATAATATTGCAATGCGGATTGTCATTATGCTCTTTAAATTAGTCTACTTTTAAGTCTCCCTGTTTATAATTATTGTTAACTCCCAATCAGTTGTCGACATTTTCACATTAAGAACTCTTCAACATTTAAATGTTTCCCCTCTTTAAAATTTGCATTTTCAATTCTTCTCTTTCAGAGTAATTATTCTTTCATTATTTTGTCTACGTTTTTCTCATTGTTTGTATTTAATTTGACTTAAATATGCCATAACTATATTCTCTCTTTAGCTCGTGTTTCACTTTCGTTTCAACTTATTTTTTTATCTATTATTTTTCGCTTTTATCAACTCTTTTGTCGTTTTGCAATCCCATCTCAGGTTTCTTCTCAAAATGCCGTTGCTCGGCATTATCTTCACTTCAGCTTATCTGCATAAAGCCCCGACATCGTCTCTCTCCGGTATTTCGTAAATTTATAGTTGCACTTTAAGCTGCTCTTAGGATAAACATTGTAATAAAAAGAATGTTCATTGCGAGTCGCCTTAATTTTCAAGTCCGTTGCACTAAACGTTGCTCCAACTCCAAATCCGACTTCAACTCCAACTGAGGATGCGAATCCATGGCAAATCTCCAGCCGTGCAAGGTTTATGTTCGACATGCTCTTACGATGCCATATGCGCGTTTATCAAACGCCAGGGCGGTAAATGTGGCAGTCAGTATATATATATGTATATATTTCGGACTGGAGCTGGAGCTCTAGTTTTCCGTTTGCCATATAAATTTGTTTAAGACATATAGCCGGGATCAATAGCGTGGATTTATTGTTTGCCACACATAACTTTGCCTTGGCTTTAAACTTGCAGACGACACGGCTGAGCGGCAGGGGCAAAGGACACAGTGCGTTGCGTGTGGCAAGGTCGCCGGGTAAAGTTTCTGCTTCTTTTGCTTTTTACCTACTTTTGGCCTGTCGCCTTTTTATGGGCACAAGTCCAAAAAAAAAAACGGAGAGGAGAGTGGAGAGCAGAGAGAAAAAGTTATGGGAAAAATGGCGACGTCGTCTAGCCCACACCTCGACGGATTCTCGGCTGTAGTATTCTCCAAAGTGCCTCCGACTCTGACGTCTGCTTGCGGTCGTTTATATGTAAAATATTTGGTTTACTTTATGACTGCTTTGGGTATTACTCTTTACTTTCTTGCCATGCCAATTCGCAGCCGACTTGCCGCACTCTCTTCTCCCTCCACTCCCCTCTCGCCCTGGCAGTCAAAGTTTTTGGCAAGGCAGTAAAAACAAAAAGACGGCGCTAGGAATTATGCCATAAAAGCGTCGTCGTCGTCGTCGTCGTCGTAGAGCCAACGTCACCGAAATTCCGGATTCTTGGCTAGCAGCACTTGTTCAACAACTTCCCGTCGTCGCCTCAGTTCGTCTCAATGTTCAAGGGACACATAAAATACATTTTGATGTCGTCGTCCTTTCCCCAGCTTTTGAAAAAAATTACGAAACTACGACAAGAAAAAAACATGCCAGCAAATGAGCCAACTGAAGCCTAAACTCCCTTAAAGCACATTTTGGGTTACACCCAAAAAGCTAATTAAAGCAACAAAAAAAAAGAAGAATTTCATTTAATTGAAATTGTAATAACAAATTTTTGGGATACTTAAATTAGACATCATGTTGTAATACAATTATTTTAGTATTTTATTAATATTTAATTGCATTACATTAAAATATTGTATTAAAGCGGAAGTTTTTTAGAAATACATTTTTGATACCTACAGTTAAATAACACAAACTACAAGTTATTTAAATGAATGAAATTAATTACAAAAAGTTTATTGCAATGTTATTGCGATCCAATGATTCGAATAACTCTGTATTTGAAGTAGATATTTAGTTGATTGGTTAGAAAGAATTATTGGAAGTCTTTATGTTATTTATTCAATTTCAGCAAATGATTTGAGTATCTTTAAATTATATTTATTTTATTTTATAATTCTCTTATGTTCTTTACAATAATTTACTACAAGAGATTCAATCTTAGTTGTTTGAAAACCCATTTCTGGTGACACCCAGAAAGCTAAATAAAGCAATAAAAAAATAACTTTTTTCAATTGAAATTGTCAAAAAACATTTTAAAGTCGCCTTAATTAGAAATCATGTTGTTTGATAAGAGCTGTAAATATGCAATATTTATTGGTAAAAAATCATAAAACTCTGATGCAATTTGAATTAAAATTTGTTTGTATATAATCAGTTCTTGAAAAATATTTCTTATACTAATTTAAATGGTTTTCTTTTTATATTTCCTTGCTTACAATTATTGACTACAAAAGATTGCCTAGAGAAATTGGGCATCCATTTATTGCTCAACTAGCTCAAATCACTTTTAATGAAAATCGTTTGGCTTTCTTTATGAAAATGCGCGGAATTTTCATTCGCTGCTGATGCCAATTCAAATTTTATTGCCGCATTGTGGTTTCGCTGGCAAATCAGCAGCTGCTCGAGTGATGCCCAAAAACTAGAAAAAGAAATGAAAACCAGTTCGCAGCGCAAGCTTAGCTGCAAATCCCAATCAATTGGCAGGCAAAAACTCGCAAAGCTATGCGCAAATTCGCAGCGTGCAGCGTGCAGCTTGCAACTTGCAACTCGAATGTCGATTACCATTACCGAAAATTGAAGTAACATGTGTGACGACGCGTCGTCGTTGCAAATGCAAAACGCCCCCAGGCGGCATAAACAGCTCCAAAGCTTCATCGTCTCAATCCCCATCCACATCCTCATCCTCAACCGCCCAGCGCAGACATTGTTTCGTTTTCTATTTCACAGACGACTGGCTGCCTCCAAGGCTCCCATTCACCATTCTCCACTCTCCATTCTCCGCCAGCGACTTTCACTGGGAGATGGAGATGGAGTTGGACGTGGAAGTGGGAGTTGTTCTGGGAAGTGCCCCAAATACTTCCAGCGAAGTTTGCAGCGTGCGTGAGCTTCAAGTTTTTCTACGTTCTGTTGTCTATTGTTGACTATGGTTGTTGCTATTGCTATTGTGTTTTCTGGGGCATTGCAAATATTTGACTGTGCTTGTTTAGCAACAAAAAGTATCTTACAGATGCACACGCGACGCGACGCGAAACTGCTGAAACTGTAAGCTGTGCAAATAGTCAGAGAGAGAGAGAGAGAGGAAGGACGGAGAGGGATTCTTGAGCGGAAACTGTGCCAAAAGACGTATGGCACAAAGCAGGATAAATTTGCCAAGTTTATCATAGCACAATATGGCGGTGGAGTCAGAGGGAAGAGGGGGGCAGGGTTGATACGTTGGCAAAACATGAGGCAAAGCATGAGCATAAAATATTGTCAGCGATATTTTAACGCGCGCTCAAGCGAAATTGTCATATAAATAACACCAGACGAAGAGCCACAGGGGGGGGGGGGGAGATAAAGAGCGGGGCGCTGGAGAGACAACGGATATGGAAAGTGGGTTTTACTTTGCTATTGGCTGGCGTTACTTTGAAATATTAAACATTTGGCAAACAACAACAAGCCGCTTGAAGTTTATTGCTGACATTGATGGCAGCCGAGGGCAGACGAAGGGGCAAGGGGGGTTTGTGGAAATTGGAGCAGCTCAAAGATGGCTGTGAAATTAATAAAACTGGCAAAAAGAGTTGCGGGCGGTCGTCGCTTTGAGTCCGTTGAAAACAACGAAACTTTTGGCCAAGACTTGAATAAACAGCGAATAGAGAGAAAACTGAATTTTCGCCTCGTTCTCGCTATTAAATCAGAAACATGCATTTATTTAGCAATTTCCCGTAAAGAAAAACTGTTGCAAAACTACGTCGCTTTTTTTTGTATTTTGGCAAATTTTCAACAACTCGCCCGGCTAAACAATAAGCAGCCAGGAAAGTGTGAAGGCAGCGGGCCAAAAGCGGAAGTCATAGCAAAAGCCTGGCCAACAGCTGGAGAGAGAGCGAGGGAGAGTGGGAGTGAGAGAGAGGAGAGTGTGGGGGAGACAGACACATACAATAAAAGAGTTTTGTTTTTTGTTTTTTTTTGTGTTGGGTTCTTTGCCTTTTTTGTGGGACATGGCCGCAAGGCTACACAGCCACAGTTGAACTGACAGCCAAACATTTATAACAATGGGCAGTTGGCGGGGACACGGACTCGGTCTCGGACTCGGACACGGACTCGGACAGAGAGCCGGACTAGAAGCCGGACTCGGACACGGGCAGAACTAATAAATGAGTTCAGCAGCGGGCAACAGTCGAAAAAAAAAAGGTTTGCCAGCGTCTGACGACGCCCGTAAACCAAATAAAAACGTCTACAAAAAAGAATCTCGGCGTTCATGGCGGCGGTTAGCTATAAAATATTTAGAGCATACTTTTGAGCGTTGGATGGAGAGCGAGTTTGTTGCTTTGCTTTGCTTTGTTCCCAGGCTGGGTGACAATTTAAATGGTGCTGACTGAATGCGCAGCGTTGTGTGTGTATCTGAAACTAAAGTATCTTTCGCTGCTGTGTGGAATGCCATAACAAGTTTAACGAGTGAAAAATTATGCAACTAACTATTGAACAGAAAGAAAGACATTTAAATAGTAAACAGCGGAAAATCAATAGAAATTATACGAAAGATGATCAGCGGTTAAATTAAAAGCAGAATGGTAAAAAGCTTGTATTTCAAAGAGAATTTAAATGCCGTATTGAAATGTTCATAATTTCAAAGCGAATATATTTTTGAGTTGACCAAATTTAATATGATTTATATTCAAAATTTAATTTAATTTATCGAAAAAAGAGCTATTGAACACTATATAAAATAATTGAAAAGTACTGTTAATTTAATTTCAAAATTAATTTAATTTTGAGTTATAAATAAAATTTAATTTATATTTAAGTGAATTTAGTGAAAGTAGGTAGAAAGTGAGAAAAATGAAGCAAAATCAAAAGTTGGGTACAGAATGTTTAAATGAAATCGGTGTTTTCATCCAATTTATTGTTAAAGGTTTTTTTTAAAGGGAAAGACTGAATATTGTCTGACAATAAATATATATAATGTTATGCATTAAATAGTTATTAAATCTACATAAAAACAGATGTAGAAAAATAAAAGTTCAAACAAAATTTTTTAGTCAAATTGAATCTTAAGTCTTTTAGAAACGGCCAAGAATATTGACTGTCAATTAATGTAACTAACATTGAATGCTTTGCAATGGTGTTAATGCCTTTCAGACAGCTTCAGTTTGGTGCCCAGGAATCACTTTGAAATGTCCTTAAACTTACATACATGCAATTTGTGAACACATGTTGACTTTTGGCCAGCAGCAGCGTCTCTTGTGCTGTTGTTGTGTTGGTTTAGGCCAGGTTGCTGGCTTGTTTTGTTTGTTGTTGTAAACGAATTGTGTCGCCCCCTAAAGAAAAGTGTCTGCTAACTGCCATCGTTTTGGGCGGACTAAGCAAACAGCTCGCAGCGGCAAATTGGACGGGCTCATAAAGCCGAATGCTTGCTCTGGGCCTTTTAAAAGTAACCTGGCCTGCGGATTGTTTTCGGCCATTTAGCAGAAATTCACATTTCAGCAATTTAAATTTGATTTTCCCAGCATATGCCGGGCAAACTGTGTGTTGACTGACTGCCAAAGCAGCTGCTGCCCGCACGGAGCGCAAATAAAAGAAGTTCGGGATCAGGAATAGGAGCTGCAAAGGACTTTTGGCTGTTGTGTTTTTTTTTCGAAGAGTAAAATGTGCGAAAGACTCAAGCTCAAGTGAGTCCCCATCGCAGTCTCATTCTCAGTCGCAGTCGCTGTCTCAACAAGTCGCTTTATGGCATATGCATGATAATGATGAGAGTCCTCTCGAGTAAGGACGAAAAAAGAGCGAGGAGTCTGCTCCATTTCTGTGGCGTTGTTTCATATGATTGCGCCCGAGATGCGAGCTGCTCCCGGGTGTTTATGCGATATTTACATAATAAAAACGAGAGTCAAGCAGTTATCCTTTTTTTTTTTTGTTTTTTTTTGGCAGCACAAAGGCATCAGCAGTTGCCCCTCCTCGTTCCCCTCTGGATGTGAAGTATGACCCACATCTATGATTATTTTCATGACGCCTTTGGGGCCGAGTGAAAACAATGCGTAAAGTTGAAAAATATGAAAAAGCCAAAGCCCCAAAATATATGATGAGTGGAATGAGCAGTGAGATAGAGAGAGAAGAGAGAAATGTTTTGTTTATGTGTGTGCGTAGAGAGTTTTTCCTTTGCTGTTTGTTTTATTTATTTTATAGACCGTTTGGGGTCTTGAGTGTTGCGCCGATATCCTTTCTGGCATCCTTGAACTTTGCCCAGTTGTGTTGCCTTGTGTTGTTCTCTGTTGTGTGCGCTAAATTAAGTTTTCTTTTGCCTCCAGCCTTCGGCCTCCTAAACTGATAAATGTCCCCAAAGCAAACAGAGTGCAAGTTGTTTTTTAAGTTTCAGCCCTCCCCAACAAAACTATGTGGCATATCTCTTTGGCTCTGTCCAGCTAGGGCCTTTGGGAGCTCCTCGCTGGACATTGAATGGGGTTCGACTTTGGGGACATTGGGTCAGGGTTGCCACAAACCCGATAAAACACCGAGAGAGAGGGAGCAAAAGGGGGATTGAAAGTGCGTTCTGTAGTACAATTTAAAGTGGATTGCCAATACAATTACTTCAATTCGAGCTAGAAAACCATTTAAGCTTGTTTGACAACTCCGAAATGCTATCAAATATTCACTCCGTTAAAAGAAATTTAAGGGAAACTGAAGAGAAACTATTTGCTGAAACATTTTATTGTTAAGCGAAATTATTTGTATAGGAAAAAAATATTGTATTTATTTTCAGCAAAGCTTTCTTTCAGTTTTCACATAGATCCATTTTGTAATATTTTAAATGTGTGAAATTGAAATATATATGCATCATAATTCAAACACACAATACTAAATACAAATTAATAAAGATATAGTGTAAATACTAACATAAAATATTTGTAAGTTGAGTAAACTGTAATTAGGGATTCTCTTAAGAAATTTTTACGTGAGACATTTAAAAGTTCATTTGGTAATTAATTAATATACGAAAACTTTGAGAATTTCTAAGATTACTTGATATCTTCATTTACTCAAAAATATCAACTCAAAAAGGGTTTAAGAATCGACTTCCACTAAGGAGATAATGTTGATTTAAAAGAAGCTCAAAAAAGAAGTAAAGGGAAATTTAACTATATAATTGATTTGTGGCTCGATCTTTAATCTGCCCACTCGCTCAATTGGATTCACCGAATGCCATTTTGAGTGAATGTTTGCAGACTGATGGGCGACAGAAGTTAAGGGGCAGTTAAAGCTAGGCTGTAGGGCATTAAAAGGGGGCCCGTTAAAGTCGATGTCAGCTCTTAGCAGCTCCCATTTGCCTCGGCTACTAATGTGAATGCCGTTGGTAAAGCTTCCAGCTGCCTGGATGCCTGAATGTGGCCATTTAAATTGTCTTCATTTGTTTACTGCCCGTACGAAGAATACGAAATGGAGTTGCAGATACAAATGAACGAATGTAGAAAATGTGTGTGTGGGGGAAAAAAGGAGAAATAATCGACAAAACTAGCGATTAACTTAGCCCGGCTTGGTCAGTGCAGCCAATGCGAAATCCCAAATCCAATGAAAATCCGAATCCAAAAGCCAGGGCAATTTTCAACTCTAATGGAAAATCAATTTAAAGCGCACATATTAAACCCGCTCCCCCCTCTGTTCTACCTCTTTTGCAGGCTAAACAGCAGAGAGCGCTACGAATGTCGGCCGCCAAATACGAAAGCCATTGGCAAACTTGGCTAAAACGTATTTAACCCAAAATAAAAGCGCACAACAGGAGCCACAGAGAGAGAGAGAAGGAAGAGACACGTCTGGCAAACTAACCAGAGTTTTGGAGCACACAGCGAGGGACAACAGGACAACAGAGGACAGAGGATAGAAAAAAGAGAGAGAGGAGAGACTGGGAGTAATGAGCAGACGACGCTCGTCGCTGTCCATGGCAATTACCATGTCGCCGTCATCGTCATCGTTGTTATCGTTGTTGCCGTTCCTGCTGCTGCTGGTCGTGCCGACAAATGGCCTGGCAAATTGTCCAAATGGCTGTGAATGCGATGACGAAACGTTGATGGTGAACTGCGGTGTGGGCACGCTGGATGTGCTGCCCATCGCACTGAATCCCTCCATCCAGCGACTGGTCATCAAGAACAACAAGCTGAAGACCATCGACTCGTCGATGCAGTTCTATTCGCATCTGCAGTTCCTCGACCTGTCCTTCAACGACATGGTCACCATCCCGGAGCGCTCCTTCACCTACCACGCCCGCCTGCAGCAGCTGCATCTCAACCACAACAAGATTGGCCAGGTCAACAACAAAACCTTCACGGGTCTGACCACAATGAGCGTGCTCAATCTGCGCGGCAATCTGATTGCCGAGCTCGAGTATCGCACGTTCTCGCCCATGGTCAAGCTGGAGGAGCTGAATCTCGGCCAGAATCGCATCAGTCACATTGATCCGCATGCCTTAGACGATCTGGTGAATCTGCGCGTGCTCTACCTCGATGACAACACGCTGACCACAGTGCCCTCGGAGCTCACCTTCCAGGCGCTGCACAGCCTGGCCGAACTTTACCTGGGCACGAATTCTTTCATGACCATTCCAGCGGGTGCTTTCCAGGATCTCAAGGGTCTGACACGCCTGGATCTGCGTGGCGCCGGGCTACACAACATTTCAGGCGAGGCACTCAAGGGTTTGGAGGGCGTTCGCTATCTCGATCTGTCGGACAATCGCCTGCAGGCGGTGCCCACGGCTGCACTGCAGCATCTGGCGCGGCTCGAGCAACTGTCGCTGGGCCAGAACGACTTTGAGGTGATTCCCGCTGGCGCCTTCGCCGGTCTGCGAGAGCTGCGCCAGCTGGAGATCACGGGCGCGCAGCGGCTGCGTCGCGTAGAGAGCGGCGCCTTCACGGCCAACACGAATCTGGAGCATCTGAATCTGTCGGCCAACAAGCAGCTGAGCGAGTTGCAGGCGAATGTCCTGGGCGGCTTCCCGCATCTCAAAACCGTCACACTCAAGGAGAACCAGCTGAGCACGCTGTCGGAGAGTCTGTTCCCCTGGTCGGACCTCGAGACGCTCGATCTCTCGGAGAATCCCTTCGTCTGCGACTGCCAGCTGATGTGGCTGCGCAATCTGCTGATCAGCCGCAACGGCAGCAATCAATACGCGCCCGTCATCTGCGCCTATCCCGCCAATCTCCGCGAGCAGCCGCTCACCCAGCTCGCTGAGCCGCTGCTCGGCTGCACCCACGGCGCAGCCAACAAGCAGGCCATCATCGGCATCCTGGTCGTGGCCTGTGCGGCGCTGATAACGACGCTCGCTCTGGTCATCTACACGTGTCGGCGGCGGATACGCGACATGCTGAAGGGCCACTCGGCGCTGGGCCGCAAGGAGCGCGAGTACCAGAAGACCTTCTCGGACGAGGAGTACATGACGCGACCGCCGCCGGCCGGCGGCGTCTGTGGCGGCGTGCATCCCGCCTCGGGCTATCCGTGTGCCAGCAGCTACAACTCGCAGTATCTGGGCAGTCGGCCGATTCCCGTCACCGAGCTATAGCTAGAAGCTCCGCCCCCACCTCAGCTGCGGGGTCGGGGCGGTGCCCCCTCCAGTCATGCCACGCTCCCCTCCGCCACAGAAGCCGCCACGGCGCTGCAGCAGCTGCAAGTGCCCAGCGCCCTGGATGCTCCGTTCGCCCAGCTCAGCCACATTCACTACATGACCAACAACAACCCGGCAATGACGACCATGACGACAACTCCGCGCTCGCACCACTCGCAGCAGGACATGCGACTGCTGGCCAACGGCAAGGCGATCGGCCTGAACGCCTCCCTACCACGCCACATGGCCGCCCCTCGGGTGCAGGAGAGCACGCTCTCGCACTACAGCCAGCCGCTGAGCAACGGACACGCCGGCATCAGGCTCACCCAGGATCACTTTAATCACAATGGCGGCAATAATGTCGGAGTTGGTGGCGTCGCTGTCTATGCCAAGCCCTGCGATGCCATGGCCGATGCTGGGTATATCCACAACAATTCGCACTATTCGCTGCCGCTGGATCACGACATGCCGCCGAGTCCCACGCCCACGCCTCCGCCGCCGGCTCTGCCGCTGCGCAACGGCTTCGGGGGCATGGCCTTGGTGCACGGCAACACCACGGGCCGACGCTCCTTCAACAACAACCACAACAACAACAATGTGGCCACGCTCTCCAACAACAATCACAACGGCGGCGGGGCAGTGCTGACCAACAACAACAACAACAACAACGGGAGTCTGCGTCGCTATCACTGATACACGCTGAAGTCGTGTGGCACGTTGGGTCGCACCAAGCCGCAGTTGCAGCAGCAGTTGCACAGCGCGGACATCGAGTTGTATCACTTTTACAAGGGCTGAGACTCGCATTGTGTTAATTGATTAATTAAATTATAAACTGTATATTTAGTTAAACCCTATGCAAGCATTTTGTATAAATTAGCATTTAGTTGAACCACAAAAATAACGAACACAAAATCTGAATGCAGCTTTAGAGCACTGCATTGTGTCTACAGTTCGTTCTCCAGTGATCTTAACTATTAAGTTTTTCTTCAACATTTCAATTGCTGTACATAATTCAATTCTTTATAAAACTACAACAAAAAAACTCTCTGAAAAAATCCACACAAAAAAATCGACGACTAAAATTGTATACAATTAATTTACGCTTTTAAGCACAAGTCATTAAAAATATATATATATATTAGTATAAAATATTGCAAAGTAAATCATCAAATATATATACAGAAAAAACGTAATAAAATCAACTCCAAATATGAATATGCAAAAAAAAAGGAAAATTAAATTAAAATACACAAAAAATCCCAACTAAGCTGGAAACAGTTATGAAAAACGGGCTAACGATATAAGAAATATCATAGATAACAAACCATTTTTATAGTTAATAAATTCAAAACAAATAGCCGTACAGTACGTAAACTTAAATTACTTATTGAAATAATAAATAATGCAAAGTTTATGAAAGGTAACAAACATAGCAAAAATTATGCAAAACTACGCAATATTCATATATGGTATATATATAGATATAGATGGTACTACAAATTGACACAGTATGAATACAAAAGCAATTTATGCTTAATAAATACAAATACAAAATATGTGTAAATAAAGCAAAAAATGATTATGCTCGAACAAATTTAATTTTCTGTTGTTTTTATATGGCTATTTCGCTGATTGCTTTTTCCTTTTTCAATCTATCGATTTTTTTTTCAGTTTTTTTTGTATTTGTGACGAGTTGGCAGCGCCATTAAATAATGCGAACTGTACATAACATTTAACAATTTAATGGAACAAAATGCAAAACACATACAAGGGAGTTAAGCGTAACCTAAAACTAAACAGAAGAAATTTATAATTGAAAAACTTATTCAAACGTAAATTCATATTCATATTTCATAACACCACAATCTCTCATATAGTTATACAATATATACACATACGATTATATAGATTGACAAAAAAAACCGAAAAAAATAACGAAAAAAAAAACGATTTAATTAAATTCGAAATAGTTTGTAAGCAAATTACAAGGGACACGAATATAGTTAAAAGAGCGTTTAAAAAGGCAACAAGGAATAAAAAATGTACTCACGAGTATGAGTTTAGTATATAAAAGAAATCAACCAAAAATATATGTATGATCATCTTCTATTAACAGACAACAGATAAAGCTAACAAACTTATAAGACAAAACATACAAGGAACTCTCAAATACAATTATGTGTGTAAACATATGTATATGGATGGCAAATGAAATATAAAATTGCAAAACTGTTCAACAACTAGAAGATAAAATCAAATAAACGACAAACTTAACATACTTATTAACCAAACGGCAGTTTTAATTGATAAACTAAAAGTGAAATCTTGATGAATATGCAAAATAAAATTGGCACGCTTCGGCAGCTATTAATAAATTTAGTTGCTATTTTTGAGATAAGCGCATATAATATAAATTATCTCACAGCTACAATTTGTCAGTTCGATCAACCTCAAAGATAGTCCGAATTTCCCAGATACATTTTCTCTGCCTACATCAGTGCTCAAATTCTGTCGACATTCATGTGGTAGCGTGGCCGAGCGGTCTAAGGCGCTGGTTTAAGGCACCAGTCTCCTCGGAGGCGTGGGTTCGAATCCCACCGCTGCCAAGCGGAAATTACTTTTTTAATTCGCGTGGCTTTTAATAAATAAAAATTATATTGAAATTTGTTTTAGTAATGGTTTAATTTGTGTGTTTGTTTTGTTAACCCATCTGTCAAGCGCTGGCAGCTGTTTGTCAGCATAGCTGAACACTTTTCTATGCAATTTAGTTAATACGACAGCAGCAGCAGCGACATGTTGCCTCTCATCTGCATAATTTAATTACATTGAACAATAACAAAACATGCACTCACACACACACACACGCGCACGCTAACGGTGTAGAACGTGCTGCGTTTTGCACTAATAAGCTCGAGTCGAGAGACTGCATCGCCATCTCGCTCCCTCTTGCACTCTTTCGGAGTTGCCTTGTTACTTGTCAAGCGCGCACAACGACGACAACAACAACAAAAATCTCATGTGACGCGACGCGACGCTGGCATAAACAGTTACACAAGGCACGCCTCCTGCGCCCTGCGAAGTGGAGCTTTGCCTGCTGTTGTTGTTGTTGTTATTGTAGTTTGTGCATATGCGACATTAGCGCACGCAAACAACGTACACACAATTAGAAGAATTAACAGTAGTTAAGGCAGACGAGAAGTGCAGTGGGTGCGAGAGGGAGAGCGCGCTGCGCCATGGCTGGCGGCTGTGCTGAACTTGTTATTGTTTCTGCATTGCTTGTAATTTAGTTTCGGAGCAGGGGGAGGGAAAGAGAAGTGCGCAACGCGTTGCACTTTTCGTACTTCGCATAGTTTCTGCTTCTACGGCCTGTCTCCTGTCAGGACACACACACACACACGTATACTGAATCTGAACGGATGAGCAGGTTAGCAGGAGAGTGAGAGCGGGGAGGGGAGGGGAGAGCGGCTCTGCGGCAACTTATTGGCCACAACATGCCAACTTATTAGGCAAAAGCGCAAAAGTTATAAACTGTTTTACGAGGCGCACATTGTTGCGGGTATAAATATGAGAGCATAACATAAGGCAGCGAAGCCAAAAAGTTCGGCTGCAAGGACAGACAGAGAGGCCAAATACACTGCCAGACGGAGAAGCATGACAAATATTCCAAACTTTCGCATGGGAGTGCATTCAGAAAATCTAATATATATCTAATACTCTATTACATTTAAAAAAAATATATTTTAGAAGTATGTATGTATATTAGTAATCAAAAATAAAGCTATTTCGCTTAAAATATTTAAAATTAATTTTATTACTGACTGCTTATTATATTTGTTATTGAAAAATTCACTTAATTGTCATAAATTAATTTTTCAATTAGAATTCCCAAAAAAATATAAAATTAATTTTACTTACGATTGCCTATTTTATTTAATATTGAAATACTTATATTATTAGTGTAATATAATTTGAATGAATATTTAAAATTTTTTAATTTATTTTAAAAATATTTATTATATTTTTCAATTAGAATTCCCAAAAAAATATAAAATTAATTTTACTTACGATTGCCTATTTTATCTAATATTGAAATACTTATATTATTAGTGTAATATAATTTGAATGAATATTTAAAATTTTTTGATTTATTTTAAAAATATTTATTTGAATTTATTTTGTGTATAATTTTTTTATTTATGCTTAGTAAATTTATAAATGGAAAAATTAGTTTAATTTCCGCTTGCTTATTACATCTGTTATTAAAAAATTTTTTCAATAGTTTTATATAATTAGTATGAAGAGCTTGATGAGGTATTAAATCTTATTTTAAAAATATAAATTTAAGTATTTTTTCTTATTTTTTTATGAAGTATTAAAAAAAAATTGATTAGTATACAATAATTTTCTAATTCTATAATTATATAAGCTTGATAGTGTTCCACATCTAGTTCCGAGTTTAAATAGTTTTGATGATTTTCTAATTTCATTCGTTTTATTATCTTTAAAGGTTCAACAGTCTTGAAGTGGAAGTTTTAAATTAAAGGCTTCACTTTAAGCTGCCCACAGCATGGCGTAGTTGGAATGCTGCTGAGTGGGCTTTTAGTGACCGTGCTTGGGCTTCT
Organism: Drosophila formosana; assembly: GCA_035045625.1. Classification (NCBI taxonomy): domain Eukaryota; kingdom Metazoa; phylum Arthropoda; class Insecta; order Diptera; family Drosophilidae; genus Drosophila; species Drosophila formosana. The sequence continues at coordinate 20,901,884 of JAWNOW010000232.1, forward strand.
AGTTGACCACAACCGACTGACCGGAAATCCGCACAACACGCGCCACAAGCCAAAAATGTACGACATCCTTGGTGCCCAGGATCTATTGTGTAATATCCGTTGACTATTATTCTAATTCGAGCCGAAAATTAAAAAGTTGCCTATGAGCTGACGAACCCTCAACTCAACTCAACTGCCCCGCCCCAATTCTCTCGATTGTGGTCTTTGCTCTGGGACTTTTTGTGTACGTTCAGCAAAAATTTCATGGAAAATAGAACCCAAAAACAGAACACAACACAACAATATAGAACAGAACTGAACGGAACGAAACGAAACGCCTTTTTGAATAGGGACAACGGCGGGCATCCTTTCTGGCTTCTTGTTTTATTTCTGTTATTCAAAATAAAGCTATCGCATCAACAAAAATAGCAAAACAGCACAAAATGCTCGTAATATGCATACTATACGAAATAAATAGAAATATGACAGGGAGAGAAATAAAAATACAAAAAAAATTAACATATAAATTAGCACAACAGACAAAACAGAGCAAGCGAGGAGCAAAGGACGAGTCGAAGGGAAGGACGTCTGCTTTTGTTTTGAAAAACAATTTCTGTTGCATAAATTTGGCAATTAAAAATATTTTTTGTACTGCTCCCTATTTGACCGCATTTCGTTCTGGCAAAACTTTCACATTCTCCCCTCCCCAAATGATTTGGGTAGCAGAACAGTTGCATTGTTTCCTATATAGTATATAGTATAAAGAGACCTCGTCAGCAGCCTGAAGCTTGGGCAATGCTGTGACATCTTCAAAACTGAAAGAAGCATTTAAAAGCGACTCGCAATTTCTGGGAAGCGAAACGCACATAAAAAGTGCTGACACCTTTGAAAAATTTTCACGCTAATAAAACACAAAACATGTCAGGAAGCGCTGGGAAAGCGTGAAAAGCGTAGAGAGAGAAAAGCAGCGAGAAATGTGGGAAGATGATGACGATAAAGTCAGAGCATAAAGCTCCAGCGTTGACAATTCTCAACAGTGTCGCAAGAAGGCAGAAGAGGGTGGCAGGGCGGCAGCCCCTGGCAAAAGGAGCAACCGCAGCGCTACCAGGCTGGGGAGTGGCGCTGCCAACTTGTTTTGTATTTTTCGCCCCATTTTTGTCAACACACAACAACAAAGCGAAAAGCGAGAAGCCCGAAGAGAAGTGGAGAACAGCTGGAGAAGAGGACAAAATGATTCAGAAATTTGTTTTAATACCGCGCACTTTTTTATGCTTTTCTTTACAACTTCTTTGCATATTGCTGTTTTTTTTTTTCATCCATTTCTTCTGCTCCCCTTTGCCAGCTCCTTCTCCTCCCCCGCCATTTTGTGTTTCATTTGTGCAGCGACAGCAGTTAAAATGTTTCCCCCGTCCATCCCTGGAGCGAACCGCAAGTTTTGCAACATCATAAACCCATTTGCGTTTTTAATTAGTAACAGCGCGTCGCCCGACCGCCAGGACACGTCAGGACACGCCAGGACATTGGTCAGGGATATGCGTATGGGAGCAGCATGGCGTTGGCAGCCTGAGACGACAGGAGGTGCCGCAATCTAGATGTCACACAGAGCTCTGCCCAGAGTTCTCTGCAAAGCATGAAAATTACCATGCGAAATTCGCTCTGCAGCAAAGCGAATTGTAAGTGATAAGGATGGTGAAGGGAAGGGGATGAGGAGAGTTCTTTAGCGGAAGAGGACAACACTCGAAAAGTGGAGCAAATAAGGTAAAAATTTTTAATTGCCACAGCAAAAGTGAAGCAAACGCAGAAAAATTGTTGCAGCTAAAATTATTAAGTTGCGGTTTTTGTGGTCAGTCGGGGATGCTACGCAAGAGAGAGCCAACTACTCACACAGTCTGTCCGTCAGTCAGTCCTTCAGTCAGTCAGTTAGTCAGCTACTCAGTCAGTCTCTTAACTAGCCACGTAACAGGACCAGTGGCAGATGGGTCATTCATTCCCCCGTCGGTGCTGAAGAGTCCGTGCTGCAGCAGCGGCAGCGGCAACAAAGTTGAATGGTTAAAAGCGCAACTTTTTTATTCAAGTGGAACAGTTTTTCGGAATTGATGGCCAGCAATTTGGGGCAACGACCGCGGCCAGCAGTTGGATGCTCAGATGAGTAGTTTGCCAACCAGAACCAGAGATAGCACCAACTGCTCATCGTATCGTGGCAATTCAAATAGAATGGATTATCAGAGACCAGACTCAACTTCAGCTCGTATGATGAGAACTTTTTGCGTTCCACCAATTTCGAAATCATGCAGCACGAGAATAGTTTTGACAGCAATTGCAGCACGAGATTGTGGCAATACCAATTTCTTTATAACTTGATAAGTTTAATGCGAATGTGCACAAACTGCTAAAGAGAAATTCATACTTAACGATAATTGTCTTGACAAGAATATCTTTTTGTTAAGAATTGTTATTTAAACGATTTCAGAATATTTGAGTTCGCAAAGAAATAAATGTAATGTGAATTTAGTAACAGCAGAAATTTTAATATTTTTAATTTTTCAAATAAAATATAACCCAAAATAATTATGGATACACTAATTGTTTTCATATTTAGCAATTTTAATTGAAATAATTTAATGCAATATATAAAAGAAAGTACCAACAAATGTAATGTTGTATATTTTTATGCTCTCCGAATAAAATTAATCGCAAATGATAATTTGACATTTATTTACTATGTTCTATTCATCCTAGTGCTACAGCTTAAGTTTATTTATTATGACACTAGTCACTAAACATTTGTATTATTAAATCGTTTATACATATATTAATTTAAAAACCAATTTTACGTACATTCATTAATATCTCAAGATGCTTCTTCCTTATATTATTATATCTCAAATTAAAATTCTGTTCTGTAAAGAATTTAATTTGAAATGATTTAATGTATTATATAAACTAATTTAATGTTGTATGTTGTCATGTTGTTTATCTACGACATTTTTTAATAAAATGTGTACAATCAAAGCCAAAGTCATTTTACAATACTGTCGTTTTTTACCTTTTGCACACACAAGTGATTGGCTTCATCATTGATTTATGTTCGTTTGAGCGATTACTCAACGCATTTGTTTGCCAGACATTAGTATAAATAATTGCATTTAATTTGTAAAAATTCCTTAAAATTTTGATGGCTGTAGTATTCGGTATTCTGTATTCTGGTCTGCTCGTGAGCTAATCGATTAGCCACGGTCGATTTCATAATTTTGCGATATAACTCGTAAACAAATTTGTTCGAGTCGCCTTTCGCGCAGCCTTCGCTTTGGGTTCTCTCTGTATGTGTGTGTGTTTTTATTGCCGGCTGCCTTTTGGCAAAGTATTGAAAAGTAAATAATGCAATTTGCTACGCAGAACAACAACGAAAAAAAAATTGCAGACATGGAGAGTGGAAATCAGAACTCGGAACACGGAACACAGCCGAGGGTATTGTTATTGTTGCTTTTGTCTGCACTGCAGTTAAGCAATTATGTAATTTTTAATAGTCGTCGTCGTCGTCGTCATCGACGTTGTCGTCGTCGGGCCAAAACGTTACGCAATTTACGATGAGGAGAGACCTGAAGGGCGCACTGTGGGTTAGGGGGTGAGAGGGCGCTTGTAAAAGTCAAAGCATAATTTATTATTGTCAGTCGGAGGCAAAAAGTGAAGAATGACGAACAAGGCGGAGCCACCCCCAGAAACCAGAATAAAACAAGTGAGAAAGCTACAGTCGAGAGTGCTCGACCGTATGATACCCGCAACCCATTTCGAGAGAAAAAAAAAATTTTAATGGTATTTTAACAACAAATATACCAAAAATATACTGAATTTTGTGTTTTGTTTGTATATATTTGAAAATAACGGTTAAAAATCCACAACACCGACATGGTCACACTGTCAACTAAACAAACAAAGCGCGAGCAGCTGCAAGTGAATTTTGCATATAAAATTGATTCATTAATAACTTCCTTGTTTTTCACTCGATCTCAACCAAATTCACAGGAATCATTGAGAATATAATTGTTATTATGCATACCAAAATTCAATGCTCTAGGTCTATTATTACGGCTTTTACAGTTTTTGGGGGCGGAAAGGGGCGTGGCAAAATTCTAAAACAATCTTGATCTGCGTAAGACCTACACGAATACTGTCACCAAATTTGATATCTCTAGGTCATTCACACACTTAATACGTCCATATGCACTGGGCACAAAAATTTTGATAAATAGTTTCACGAATAACTTTTGTTCTACTTATCCGATTTGTACCAAAATTACAGGGTATATTAAGAGTGTCAAGCGCAAATGGGTTACCAAATTACACATCATTACACAAAGAACTTTTGGAGTTATACGCGATTTACTAAAAAAAAAACTTGACTTTTTCTAGATTAATGCTTATTGTGGGCGAAGGGGGCGTGGCATCCAACTTTTGAAATAAACTTGATCTGCCTAGGGTATGAAGGAAACTTTTTGCCAAATTTGGTGTCTCTATGTCTTATAGTCTCTGAGATCCAGGTGTTCATACGGACAGACAGACGGACAGACGGACAGACGGACAGACGGACAGACGGACAGACGGACATGGCTATATCATCTCGGCTGTTGACGCTGATCAAGAATATATATACTTTATGGGGTCGGAGATGCCTCCTTCTGCCTGTTACATACATTTTCTGTTGGCACTAAGTCATAATACCCTTCTACCCTATGGGTAGCGGGTATAATGATGAAAAACGATTAAAATGCGTCAAAATGTAATAAAAGCAGAAGCGACGACGCCATCAGCTGAAGGCCAACCGAGGTCGCATGTGTGAAGGTGGAGCAAGAAGACCTCGACCCTCGAGCATCCGCATCGACATCGCATCCATGGAGAGCGCAGCTGGGAAGTGCAGCCGAGTGACTTACTCGATGTTGTCGCTGCTGATGTGACACGTGCAACGCGCTCCACGGATTTCGCAGCGCACTCACGTCCCAGACTCAGACTCCGACTCCGACTTCGACTCAGTCCATTGGAAGCTCAGCTGAGTGCCGATTCTGGGTACTGCGGCATGTGTTAATTGTGATGCTGCTCTGCAGGCTGCTGTCAATTGGTCCTTGGTGAGCAGAGACGGAGAAAAAGAGAGAGACTCACCCTCAGACTTCTTTCGGTACGTGCAGCGTTGCTGCTGCAAAACTAAAAGCAGAACTCGAATAAAATATGGTGTGTATTTGGTGCCAACACATGGAAGCTGCAGCTCCAACTAGGCACTGAGTACGAGTACCGAGAACGGACACGGACACGGACACATAAACTAGCGGAACTCTGGCCCCGGCACTCGGAACTGGGGAAAGTATTTGCGATTACCGGGCAAAGCGTTTAGTGCTCACATTGGCCATGTCCATAAAGTTGTAAGTTTAACAGCTGGCGAATAAAACGCGTTGCAGCATTTGACCGAAAAAAAGATTCCCAACTCCTTCCTCTCTTTGCACATATTTCTCCTTTTTACGATGATGGCTTTAATAATTTCCATTCTGAAATTACACTCAGGGTGCACATTTTTAAATGTCTGCACAGATTTTGCTATATAATTTAAAATTAAAACGAAAGCATTAGGGAATTTTACACACTTCGTTACATGCACGATAAAAATATTTATAAGCTTGCAAAATATTAAAATACTTGAAATTAAATAGCTGTCGGTATAAAAAATACTATTCTCACGTTTAAGAACTTAACGATAAAAATGTGTCTAAGCTAGAAAAATATTTACATAAGTAAATTAAAAACCTATCGGGACTAAAAATGCTTTTATTACGTTTTACTTGCACGTAGACAATGAATTGGGCAAATACAAATTATTTAATTTACTTAGAAACTTATTCACTTCGTTACATGAAGAGAAAATATATTTGTGAGCAGCTTTATCTGAAACTGTGCATATAGAATTTAATTTCAGTTACCAACTAACAAATAAATAAAAATAAATATTTATTTAAAGAGATAGAGCTGGCAATAAAAATTCTATTATTTTACTTATACTGCGCATTTTACAAGAAATTGTAGCCACTATTTTCTTGAACATGAGTTGAACATTGAATTCCTCTGCTGTTCAGCTCGTAAACTTTTGAATCATTGAAACAGAACGCCCTTGACTTTTATTCGAGACGCAACAAAAGAGCATTTAAAGCTTCATTTGTGTCGACTTCCAGCGTGCTCGCAACTTGCAGGGAAAACAATATGCAGAAAATGGCAGAAGGGTGAAAAGATTTCATATAGTCGAAGTCGCTTAACTATATCCAAGAACTATAAGAAACAACAACGCAAAGTTTTTGTAAACAATCGAAAGCCAAACAAAACAGTCGCACTCCCTTGAGAAGTTCACAATCCGAACACAATCCGGGGCATGGGAACTGGCAACACACAAAGTAATTGATTGTTTATGGCAATACAATTTATGTGGCACAATTTGATGTGTGCATGTAACGGTCTGCAGATGAGGAGGGAGGAGGGACGGGGGAGTGGTTACAAAATATTGACCATTTGCTAAACGATAATTCAAAATGTTAAATCGACAATTTCAATTTGAAGCGAGCGACTCCCTGGGGCACTTCCACACACACACACACACACACACACATCTACTTATGTGACTGTGTGTGTGTCTCTGTTTGTAAATATAAACATAAACTCTCCATTTAATAAAGGCGAGTGCGATTTGCCCCCCTCGCTCGGTTCATGAAATCAATCGAACGTGTAATAAAATGCAATTTTGCAGTGCTACTTCTGAATGGAAGTTCGCCCGCCTTCCTCCCGCTCCTTGTCGGCGCATTTCATTAAAAAATAATGTAAAAAACACACACACACACACATGTGACGCCTTAGCCAGGGTAACGGATATGGACGTGTATATGCTGCCTGCCTGGCCATTGGGAGTTTGCATTTACCCTTTTTGCACTTTGGGGTTCAATTGCTGTATAAATGCTGGCCAGCAGAGTCGACAGTAGTCGCCAGAGTCCTCGCCGTTGGTTGGGGTCGTGTGGCTTGTTAAAAATCAACACAGTTACCGTCGAGTATTCAAAAAAAAAAAAAAGAACTCCCTGTACACACTGTACTGGTCATTGTTATTACTTATTTGTTGCTGTTGTTATTTTTACAAGCAATTTAAACAATCTGTTTGCTGTGGGTTTTAGCTTAACATTCGTGCAAACAACATGCGGGGATCGACACAGATTTAAAATGTACAAATATCTGTAATTGTTACAGATACCGACCGTTGTTCGAACAATTGAATTATCCGATAAGACTGTAATCATGAATTATGTGTCTAATTAAGGTGTAAGCACAAATGCGTGTAATGTTAATAGATTGTAAACGTATTCACAAATATGTAGTTATTTTTAAGTGACATTAAACTGATTACATAAATTACTTATTAATTATACTGAATAATAATTCGTATGATTTATTAGTATTTTAACTTTATTTTAATACTTTATTTCACAAAAAACTACGACAGTCCAGATAAGCATAAAATTAAATATCAACATTTTTCAATTATGTGGAAAAAGGAAATATTTGCTATAAATTCAATTATTCATTGTACGCACCAGTATTTGAAAATAAAGACTCTCAACAAATTTTATCCCATCCCTCGCCGACTTATGTTATCTGAATAATAATATTTCTTTAACAAACAGAACAAAACAAGAGTCGAAGGCAGTTAGAACTCTCAAAGAGCTTATTATTTAATTAATTATTAATTATAATTCTTTATAATTTTTTTTTTATATCTTTACTTGCAGTTAAGTAAACAAAAATAAAATTAATAAATTTTCTCCTCCAACTTAATTTTAATTTAATTATTTTCATATTGTTTACGATTTTAAATGACTACATTCCTTAAATTCTAACCACAAAGATTTCTCTGTTCTCACATTGGGCTTAATTGCATTACAATAATTTGCATCAATTTTGCCTTGCGATTCCTATTACCAATTAGTTAAATGCTTTATGATAATGGCTCTGAGACAAGATTGTAGATTATCGTTTGCAGAATGTCTTAATTGCTGTGCTAAGTATGGTTTATATCCGGAGCTTGAGTTTGGCATAATCAGAAGCTAAAGCTATTCACACGCTGCCTGTTAACCGATATGCCAACTTGGTAATTTGTTTTTCTTCATTTCATCTGTTATTTTTTTGTATTCCCCGCCACGCATAATTATGCATTATTAAAACTCAATTAAATGCTGTAGCATTTCGGCATTAAAAAAGAGTTTCTTCTCTCGCACTCTGTTTTTTTTTTTTTTCTTTTTTTGCAATATCAGTGCTATTCACGTTTCTATTTTTATAGCCTTCGAAATGAGATTGTTGGCGGGGGCAGGGAGGAAGGGGGGGAGGCACACCCACAAACGAACAAATAAAGCTGGCCAACCACCTGACTCCCAGCAGCAGCTGCTGACCAAGTTAAGCAACTTGGCCAACTGGGCAATGGCCAGTCACACTTTTTGTTGCTTTCTTTTGTAGGTGTTTTGGTGTTTGGGGCTTTGATTTTGCTCTTGCTCTTGCTTTTGCTTTTGCTACATAATTATTATTTAATTTTGATTAATGATTTGTGTAATGCGGCGATTAAAACGTGACTTTGTATGAAAATCGCCAAGGCAGCCTTGTTCTCTGCTTCGTTCCCTCGCTGCGACTGGCTGCAAAAAGTTATTGGACTGTGAAGCCCCCAGACGGATGCGATTCATGGAATCGAGTGGAACACACATCGATACAGCTGTTCGTTAATATTCGTTGGAATAGGAGCAGCTTAAATCAATATATTGTTCTTGTTCTCGCTGTGTTTTCGTCAGCAGCAGCGTCGTCGTCTATAAAGTCTATAAAACGCTTGCTGATTGTAAACAATACAGACGATTTAATATTGCGCGCTCGTTGACTCGCCTCGACGATTGCTGCTCTCTCCCCAGTTCCACTCGATTCTCCAGCTCCCAGCGGAAACTTCAAATAAGCAAACAACACGCTGAGCACGCCACGTCAGGAATCAACCGAAGACTTCCACATCGAACTGATATGCGACTAACAGATACTCTCGAATAAGTCTAAAGACATATTAATGGACGACTAAGAGACACTTTTGATAACTTTGATTGAATTACAAAACCATTTTGAATAAGCATTGTTACATTCACTCTTTAACAGCTGGCATACCCTACGATATACCATTTAATTTCACGTGGTATAGACACATAGAGCTCAGCAAAAAGTTGAATTGAAACGCATGTGCGCAATGGATTCACAAAAAAAAAAAGTAGGGGAAGAGTTTTTCCTGCTATGTGTGTGAATGGAAATGAAAAAAGTTTAAGTTTAATTTGAAATGGCAAAAAAGTCGACAGCAAACGAGGAAGCGCTGAAAAACACTGACTGGATAGGTTAAAAGTGATGAAAAAGCCAGGCCTAGAAACTAAGAACGAGGTGATGTGTGTGGGGGGAGGGGAAGGGGGAAGCGGAAATTGTAGCGGGAGGATTTATTGACAGTTGGCTGGTAAAAATATTTAGCAATAACAGTCTTTGTTAGTGTTCAATGCCAAATGACACGGCACAAAAAACAAAAACATTGATGTGGCTGAAAGAGTTTGAGCAGGTGGCAACTGATTTGATTTTGATGGCACAACAAGTGTTGGGGAAAAAGACACGCAAATATGCGTAATAACGAGATTTTTAAATTATGAAATACTATTTTTCTTATATTTTAATTAAAAACAGTCTTACCAACGCGGCTGATTAATTAAGACTGTCAATTGAATTGTCTTCGCAAATGTATCTGATAGATATCTAAAGGCAGCTTTAAGTAGCTCTCTTGCAGTAAGCATAAAAAAATGTAAGAAATCATAAATTTAAGTAAAAACCATTCATTTTAATTAAATAAAATGTAGTGCCACTTCATTTGAAGTGCAACTAAAATCGCCACTTAAGTAAAATAATTAATATTTTTAAATACCAAATAATCATAAAACAAAATAAATAATAAGTGATTGTTTTAATTGTTAATATTATAAGCAATGATATATGTATATTTATAATAGTGATTGAAATAAATAATAAATGTATAAATATGGAACGTATTCGGTTTATTAAAAAATGTTTAATTTATTAAGTATAACTAAAAATTATTATCGACTAGTGGAGAAATTATGAAATAAAACTTATAGCAAATAGGAATGTGATATAAATATATGTATTTACTAAAAAAAAGTAGTTGTTAATAGATAGATTTGAAAGCTGCTTCTATTTCCTGGTGTCGATGGGCAGATCAAATTGTTTGCTGGCATGCAAAGACACAAAAGGTAACTCTGCAATCTGACAATTTAAGCGCACTTTAAGGCAGGAGACTAAGTGCCGTTTGTGTTGAGGTTTTTCGGGCTTTGAGCGTCTTTTCGCTCTCAGTGAGCCATAAATAATAATCATGACAATATTTAGCCCACGGCAATTTGAACTCTTGGCTCGATTTGAGGGGCACAGCATCTCTCTCTCTCTCTCTTTCTCTCGCTCGGTTTCTTGGAGGCACCGACAAAACTTTTGAGGCCTCTCTTTTGTTATTTGCCGCCAAGCAAACCGTTGACAACGGCCCAACTTGTTGTATACGACTAGAACTGAGAACTGAGGACTGAGGACTGAGGACTGCGGACTGAGAACTGCGGACTGAACTTGGAGCCGGCTACTGCCAGCTTATCAAAATTGCATTGCCGGCGCATCAGAGCGTAGAATGCTAGCTAAAAATTGTTGAGAAAAGCAATGCGAAGCACAGCAATGAAACTTACACTTTTCAACAAAGCAGCAAAACAAAAAAATTGCAGTCTGGTCGTCGTCGGCATAGCCACAATTCTTGACATTCGTTGGCGAGATTAATGCGCCTTTGGTTGCAGCCGACAACCGGCAACCCGACCAACCCGACCAGCCCGTTCAACAAGGGCCGCCAGTTCAGGTCGGTTCGGTGGCCAGTCCTAGGCACAGGGAGATGTCGGCCAAAGTTTTTTGGCCGACGCCAGCATTGTGCGACCTGCGGCCTCATCTTTGTGCTCGTCCCTGGGTCAGGGCTCTGGTTGCGCAATATAGTATGATGGGGCAGAGGAGAACCTTCCACAAATTGTTCAAAATAATTTATATTAAAACGCAGCAAAAAGACAGAGCAATGAAATTGTGCAAACAATTCAAAGTCGCGCCACGAAGATGCATCGAGATGTTGCATTGCGATGCGAATGGAGCGGATGATGATGGAGCGGATAGAGGATGCGACTGCAGAGACTGCAACTGAATCCCACAGGCTTCGCAGACCTCGAGTAGCCGCAAACAAATGTCCGAATGATATTTTGTCATAATAAATGGCACAACTATGATTATTTATGACTGCGAGCTGTAATTCCGAAATGCGATCGCTGCTCGCAGTCAATTTAAGTCTCATAATCAGCAGAAAGAAGGACACAAAAAACAACAAATAACAAAACAAAAGACTGCGGTCATGATTTCGATTTCTTGCTTCGCTCAGCTCAATGGCATAATTTATAGAGCCCAGTGTATTGAATAGCACTTGGATGAGTTTTGCTTCAGCCTCGACTCCTCCTCCTCCTCCTTCGATGCCTCGATGCTGCTGCTGTAATCAAACCAGAGCTATTGCTGCAGTTGCAGTTGCAGTTGCAGTTGGAGCCGTGACTTAAGCCACAAACTTGCCAAAGCATTTCCTGACTTTGAACGGCTGGCTAACGTTTCTTTTAGCTGCTGCGATTGCGATTATTGCCAATTGCAGTTGATTGTTGTGAGGCATCATTAGATGCACGTAAATCAAACAGTTTTTAGTGTTTGCACAGTTCTGTGATTGTTGCAATAAATGACCAGGCGCGAGGGGAGAAGGTCTCAAATTGCACCATTCGATTGATTTGCAGGGCAAGCAACACAATTAGATTTATGACATGAGCTTCTGTTGTTGCAACCTTCATTAAGACAAATTCTTGTCAGTAATTATTTAAGAGCAAAGACTTCTTTAGCTCAGCGCATAAAATGCTACTTAATTTATATCATAATTTACAATCTGTACATATATATTTAAATTATTATGTGGATATTAAATAAATGTCTAACAATATGATATACTCAAAATAATCAGCAAGCAACAATTTAAGCGAATAATTGTGATCAAATAACAATTCTTCAGCACTTTAACTTTACTTAATTCGCTACTTTAATTATTTTATAACATTAAATAAGTTTCTTGTAATAGATTGATTTTATAGAAATGTCTTGCAAACAAATTTGATTATATTATTGTATATATAATGAAATCATAATTTTTAATAGCCAATCAGCAAACTGCTGCTCACATCACATTCCGCTCAATTTATTTAATAAGTTACTTGTATTCAAACACAACAATGTATATTATAGAAATATCTTTAAAAATTATGTAATGAAAATACTATTTGAATGTCAATTGTACCTATATCTTTATATTGTTTTAGTATATAATCAAGGGATAATAATTTAAACAAACAATTTTTTGATCTCGTGATAATTTTTTATGTCACAATTGTGGAAATTCACTAAGCTTTTATCAACAATTCGCTAAAAATTAAATATATTTAATTTCAGCAAATAAATTGAAATTTTCTATTCATGGTGCTCACAAAAATGTGAATAATGTGATTTGCCGGCAATGAACCACTTTTAAAGATACAAATGTATCTCTATCTGTATACAGCGCTGCGTCGATTTGTTTCAAATTCAATCAACTTTAAATCGATTTAAAACCCATTAAAAACGCAATGTTAATCCAATAGACATGCTATAAATAAATTCATATTTAGTGAAGTTTCCACGCGAGCAGCCGCAGAGTGTTAACCCCATCCACAGCAATTGGGCCATCAAGCGAACAGGAATCTATTCCCTGTTTCGGAAATAAACCTCAGCAATGCACGCACTTCAAAAGGAATTCCAAATATTTATTATTGAACGCTAAGTGATGCGGACGGCGATGGCGCAACTGTTGTAAATTACTTGGCCAGGTTGTAAATATTAATAACACGTCAGATGAGTTGAGCTGTGAGTTGAGGGCGCCAAACACACACCCGGAAAACTAAAGGGATGTATTCATAATGCCCTCGGTATAACAAGAGTTAAGGAACCAATTAAGCGCATTTCAAGTGCTACGAAAATAACACCACGTAATAATAAGGTGACGAAGCGTATAGCTCTAAATGAGGGAGCCCAAAAAGAAAAGAGACGAAAACCGAATTCAACTATTGCGTCACGTTGCACAGACAATGGCAAGCAGCGTCATTGGGACAGGGCAGGAACTGAGACTGAGACTGAGACTGCGATTGGGAATGGGAATGGGAATGAGATTGAGGGACAAAGGGAGCGTAGAGTGCTGACATTGAAAAGCGACGCGTGCAACAACGCAACGCAGACAAAATTAAAAATATCTTTCTCTGCAGCGAGGGGCAAGGGGCTGTTGCACTAACGATATTTTGGGCGCGGGGGATAATGCAACTCACTCGGCGAGCGACGCCGTCGGCAACATAAATTAAAACTGCAGAGCGTTGCTAGTTGGGCAGCATTAAGAGATCAAATGAGTTGCCAGCGGGGGAGGGGATGAAAGGGAGTGCAACAGAGAGAGCAACAGCAGCTGCACATCCATATAGGTGTGGGTGAAATGCTGCACATTTTAATTAGTAGTGATACTAAAAAACGTATTTAAAAAATTCAATTTCGCCCGAAGGTCAGCAAAAATCAACAACTGAATCAGGTGAAATAAATTAAAATTCTAATGAAAATACTTGTATCCAATTTTGGATCAGAATGATGCAGGTAGTTTTATTCAAGTAAAAATAACTACATTTCATTGAGAAATTGGAATTGATTAAATGCTCCTTAGATACTACGTAAATTTATTTATTCCAATTTCGCCAACTAAACAAACAAAAAATAAAATATATTTTCTAACCTGTTAAAAATGTCCACATAATATATATATATATAGAATTTGCAAGTCCATTTTAGAATTGCAAATTATAATTTTAAGCTTATTAAATTTGTAATTCAAAATTTATAGTGTGTAACTTGAAAATAATTTAAAAATATTTTTTTCTAAAATGTCATTACTTTTTCTATGTTGCCCGTCCATAATCAACTTTAAGATAATAAACAAATATTTTATGTTTATTTCCATCAAAAATTAATCTTGATAAATTCAGCTTATAATATTTTTCATTGATCATATATTACATTTTAGTTTATAGTGATGTAAATCCAAAGTTAATGTTTTTATAGTATGCCACAATCTAAATTTTCAACTTTCATTTCCTTTCTCGATGGCAATATGGGCATTCTTGTGAGGCACAAAGTAATTTTCTGCCACACATATCCAGGCAAAATGAAAGTTGATTTTCATCGCATGATCTAAAATATGCAAAACCTGCAACTGAACCCACAGATGACCCACCAGCAACCACACACACAAAAAATAGTAATAATAATAATAAAAAAATAAGAGAGGAAATATCGAGGGACGAACGCAAAAGTTAAATTTATAATATCACGTCCACTTTGTCCAGGGCTCATTTCTTTAAAATACATAGGAAAATGCAGGATGGCGAAATAAAATGAAAAAAAAGAAAAGAAGAATGAAAAAGAGTGGAAAAACGACAGAACTTGAGCGTGGCATGTGAATTGCATGCTGAACCGAAAGTTTTGGGACGCGGGTGGGGCACAGCAAAGATTTGAGTCAAACTGCACGACTTGAACGTTTTTGATGAATGCGACGGGGACGATGGAAGGACAGCGGACGAACAGAGCTATAGACTATAGCCCAGCTATGGGTCCAGAGTCCGGCAACAGCCGTTGGGACTGAGTGCTCAGCGTTTGTTGGCTGATTGCTGAAATTCACGCGAACAGAGCGGAGATCCCGAAACCGTTGCGAGCCAAGTTATGAGCTTTAGTTTTAGTTTTAGTTAAAAGGTTTCGCTGGGCCTCATAAACAAATTGTGTTAGCCAAAGCATAAGCAACAGTCAACAGACAGCAGGCAACAGTCTGAGCCAAAGCAATGGGAAAGTAATTTAAATGCAGCGCGGTGCAGGCAAATTGTGGCCATTTAATGAGCGATTAGAGCGGCGACCACATCGATGGGGACCAGGCACGACAACAACCGACGACGACGACGACGACTTTAGACCATGGCCAGCAACTGGAGACTCTCGACTGTAGACTGTAAAGTACAGACTAGACCAGTCGAGGCATTTGGCAATAAGTTCGAGTTGCCGTTATGATTACGGCCAAAATCGCACTCGCTTCTGGCTCTTGAGACAGCTTGTCCAATTTGTTTCGATCCTCTGAATCGTTGTTGGAGTTATGTCAGATCAGCATAAGCTCTGATAGCTACGCTAAATGCGCATATTTATTTGAAATTATTACAAATCTAAATGTCATTTTTGCGAGACAGCTCTGGAATTTCGCAAAGGTCAGCTCAATTTGTATCAGATTAGTTAGTCGTCGATTACAGTTTGCACAGAATATCAGTCAATTTCATAATACTTTTCAATTGATTCTTGAACGAGATAAAAAACAAGATATTTTATAAATAGTCGCAATATATAATGGTTAACCCATTTATTGATGATTTATTCTCTCGGGGTTTAATCACAATAAATATATAGTTTTCTTGTCAGCTTTTAAATTTTGTTTAGGAATATCAGAGTTATACATTTTAAATTAAAAACTGCAAATAATAAAACACATTACGCTATACATATAAAAATGTACTGGAATTATTACCACCGAAATTGCTTTCTTGCCACCTTTTATTTTAATTACTTTTTACGTTGTCTATTTCAAGTATCGATAAAAAGTGTGTTTAACTGTTGTCAGTTGATTGGCAAAAACCCTTGGCATAGATTCCTGGCAGTTGTAGCTTCTGCTTTTGCTTCTGCTGTGGCATGTGGTTTTTTATGCCGTTAGCTGAACCATTAAACCTCGGCTTGATTGCCACGCCCACACGCACGCACACACGCTCACAAACATGCACATTATGAGAATGGGATTGAAGTTGAGTAGGAAAAAGATAGGGACAAAGAGAGGGAGAGAGCCCGCAATCAAGCACATAGCTCAATTCTGATGTTCCAAGTGCACACGCCCGACTAAATTACCAGAAACAGCGCCAAAGACGAGCTGAGACGACGACGACGACGACGACGACAATGTGGCGCACTTTTTAAATTAAAAACTAAAATCGATTGACATTCAATTTGAGCAGGCAACATCAGCTTTCAACCGACTGCGCCTCGCCTTGCCCAGCCCAAGTCATTCCTTGACTCCACGCTAGAGAATGATGTATGTAGAGATAGAAGATAGAGACAGAGACGGAGAGATTGAGAACGGGGGCTTGGAGGATGTCGTCGTCGTATCTCAAGTCAACATTTGTCGCTATAAATTTGCCGCTGCACAACTTTGCACATTTCCTTGACTTGACTGTCGATGCGTGTGCGTGCGTAAGATTTAACTGAAGACGAGCCGAGAAATGAGAACCGAGCACTGAGAGCTGAGAGCTGAGAACAGAGGTGCTGGGCTGATGCTGAAGCTGATGCCGCTGCCTGTTAACTGGCAACTGGTAGCTGGTAGCAGTCAGTTGATGTTGTTTCCTTCCTAGCGACAGCCTTGGCAGCAACCGACGACATTCAATACTCGCTGACATGTGTGGAGAGGCAAGGAGAGTGTTGCCTGGTTGCTGCCTCGCGAGTTGCGAGTTGCGACTTGCGACTTGCCCCTGTTTTCGCATAGTACTCGTATCTGTTGCCATGTGGCTTTCCGCCAAGTCGCGTGCAAATTTTGTGACACTTCACCCACGGGAGCGTTGCCAGTCTCCAGTCTGCAGCTTCCCGCTATATTAATCCTGTTTGACGCTGACAAACTGCACAAAAATCAATTTTGAATCTAGCCAAACCAATGACACTGGCTGGCAGCATTTCAGCAATTTCACTAAAGTTTCTTTAACGAAAATGTATTAGTTTACAACGCATAGAAAAAGCAAAGACAACAATTTAAATATTTAATATACAAGGAAACTATAATACTAAATGTTAGTAATGTTATGTAAAATATTATTAACATTTTAATCCAATTTTGTAATTTAAAAATTATTGGTTAATTTATGGAATTGCATATAATTATGTATGTTACACATAAATAAATATATTAAAGAATATAAACAAAGAAAATATGACATAAAATATAATAGATTTGAAAAAGAATAAAAAAATAGAAAGCTGAAAGCTTGGCTTTTAAAGCCTTTTTAAAAACATTTGAAATAAGAGCTCATCACACAAAAGTTGAAAAAGTAAAAAGTACTGTCGGAAAGCATATTAAGACTAAAGAATACATTTAATGTAAAACATAACAATAAGAAATATAGATAAGTAATGTTATACTAAATATTTTTGTTAATATCTAATTCACTTTTTTAATAATTGTTGAAATTTTTAGTTATTTTTGTAGATAATATTATTATGATATTTCACGCACTTTAATTTATTTCATATAAAGAAAATAAACGGAGAGAATTGACTGGAATAAAATGCTAACTAACATTCAGATAAAAGCTTAGAGATTCAATTTCGAAAGTTGACCGATTTATTGCTATACATATATTAAATTACAGAACTTGAAGCAAAGATTTACAAACACTAAAAATAAGCTATGAAGCCAAAGTGCGTTTAAGTGAAACTTTCATTTAGTGCTGCTGAAACTGGGTTTAGCTTTAAATGCAACGCAGTGACAGGAAATTGCTGATTAAATTTGAACGCAACTTGTGAGGAGGGCAACCCTTCATTAGACGCGACTCGAGCCGCTCATTAAAGTGGAAAAATCTGCAGTTCATGGAGGCGGGAGGCGTGAGGCGGAAGGCAGCTCGCTGGATACTGGAGGCGGGCAAAGACTCTGGAGGCAGAGCATTCATTAGACAGCCACTTGATGGCGTGTGCATAATTTGCAACTAGAGTTGCAAGAGTTGAATGCTGTGCAACAGCAACAGCAACAGCAGCGAACAACGCACAACAGACAGCAAGCAGCAAACAGAGAACAGAGAACAAGCAACAAGTTGCAGCCGCTTTTAATTGATATTAATTTAATTGACACTTGAGTCGAGTTTAGGCCTCCACTTTTTCCCCATCCATCATTCAGTTAGCTGCCTCGATCTCTCGCTCTTTCTCTCTCCAGCTGTCCCTCGATCCCTTCGTCGCCCTGGAGGTGCTTTGACTAATCGAGTGACATCGCGTGGGCTGTTTGGCAGCTTCGAAGCGTTGCACTCGCAGTGGCAGCTTCAATGAGCTTTGCATGTTAACTGTTTACTCAGCGCTCAGAGAAGAGCGATGAGGAGCAGCATTTGTGAAGTGCATTTTATGAGTTTCCGTTTAAGTTTAATTATGCTGGGTTTGCTTTGATGATTAGCATAAGGAGCAAGTGGCGTGAAACGAGTGGAACCAAGTGGCCTGAATAACTTCACAATCGCATGGCCAAAAAGGGGCGATTCAAGTGTGGGAACAATTCAAAGCATCTATGAGTTCTTATCTCTGCGAATTTCTATACGCTGAAGTGGCTGTTGAAGTGCTCTAAAATGCGATTGCAAACTAATAAATTACACAATAATATTATTATTGTTGCGCTTGTTCTAACGAATGTGAATAAATAATTTTGAAAGTGCTTTGAAATTTGATTGCCAGCTCATGATTATTATTTTGATTTGCACTTTGCTTATGTTATACATCTTTTAACTAAGTTAAATGGCAAAACATGAATTTGTATACATTAAATTATTGCGTACAATTTCTGATACTCTCCATTGGAATTATATTTAGGTATCATATTTTATCTTAGTAAATATTATTGTGATTTGCAATTTATTTGCTTAACAAATTGTTGGAAAAGTAAAATTTGATTTTTAATTTGCATTTTACATTATGGAGCACATTATTAAACATAATCGAAATTCATTATAATTATATTTGGATATCAATACAATTTAAAGTTTTATTCAGCAACTTTCTATTAAGTATTATTGGAAAATTCTATTTTACAATTGTTGAAATTTGATTTACAAAGGAAATATTATATGTATTCAAGAAAAGCATTAAATTTATTATAATTATTATCAATTTTATTGTTACATAGCAACTATACATCTTACAACTCTATACTGCAAACAACAGAATCAAGACGTTAATTCATTTGAAATTTAAATGTGAGCGAGGCTGAAAAGCAAATTACAGTTTGAGGTTGGACACCTGATTAAATGGCTTATGCTGACTGCTGATGGTGCAACAAATCAAGACTGAGGGCCGAGTATGGAAGCCACTGCTTAACTGGTGATCATACATCCTGTCAGCATAATAATTAGATTAATCAGTGCGAGGCCGCATTTAGTTAAGTAGACGCACAATTCAAACAGACCAGACAGGACAACCGCCGGCTGCAACATCAATAATATATATAATCTATATACTCAGAGGAAGAGCGAAAGATGGAGAGGGAAAGGGAGAGGGAGAGGGAGAGAGGAGTCGCTGAGTGAGTGGTGTTAATGCGTTGGCTAAACGGGTTTGCAAATTGCAGCCGCATTAAATCCACTTCCGGTTTTCGGGGCCACGCTTCGCCCGCTTCCGTTCGCGGAGAGACACTTCGGGAACAGGTGTAAACTCTGACGCCCGCCCATGGGCGACACATTTGGCAGCCATTCAAGTGTAACAACAACAATGCGGTAACGCCGGGAGAGCACAGGAGCGAAAGAGTTGGAGCGTAGACAAAACAAAAGGCTGGCAAATCAAATTGAATAATTGTTGCATGAACGTGCAGAGAGGGGACGGAGGCTGGACAGGTGAACAGACAGCTGTTGGTCGAGTGGAAGGCTGCTAACAAGGCTGCTAGGCAACGACCAACAATAACAATTGCGACGCGATGCGATGCGATGCGACTTCAATTCAATCAATTGAACGTGCCGCGAATGGTTAGCAACAAGGACAAGCAGCGGGCAGCAGGACGAGGACTAACACAACGAGCAACTGGCGTGTGAAATTGACAATGTTGCACAGTACTGTAGCAGTCACAGTGGCAGGCAAAAATATTTTTACACACGCGACAAACGGCCAACATGCGAGATTAACTAGCCAGGACAGACGGACAGCGCTGCGTCACCTGGCATGTCCTGGCGTCCATTGATTGACTAGAATACACGTCGCCATCACTCACTCAATCCTCGTCCTCGTCGTCGTCGTCGTCCTCGTCGACGCCTCGTTTGGCTCGCCATTGTTGCGCAAATTTGTATAAAAATGCGAACGCGCTTGCGGCGAAAATCGAGCAAATAAAATTTATTTAGCTTGTTGTTCGCATCGGGGGAGGAGGGGAGGAGGGGCGCCGACACAATGATGCCTGTGATTTTCAATATTTGCAACGGGTTGCCTACACACAGTACCTTATAACAGGTGTTGATATGTTTATCGTCTGGTTTGAGCCACCAGTCCGTGCTACGTGCGTGCAATTTGCACAAATTGCTGATGGCCAGCCGCAAAATGGAGCAAAGGCAAACGGGCAACGAGGGGGGGAGGAGCAAAGGTTGCGGGCGAAACGAGCTCAATTCTCTGATGTGGATGTCGGCCTGCAACTGCTGTTGTTGTTGTATAGGGTTTCAATTAAACAATTAGTGGACTATTATTTGAATAGACGCAGACTTCGACTCCGATTGCAAATGGTTTGAATCGAGATACATTTGTGCAGCGAACTGCCAAGCGAATCGATAATGCAACGAGATCTGTTGCTGCCAAAGGGCATTAATGTCGCTAAGAAATGGTTTACATCGAGTTAATTATCCAAGTACTCGATTGGAAGTTAGGAGCAATGATCTAAGACTTCAAGCAGTTCTTGCCTTACACTTACCAGAAGTCTGCAGCTTGTCAGCCGAGTGCTTGTTGCAGAGTTCTTTATGATCTGCATTGAGAACTAACAAGCCGAGAAGTAGAACTCGACTTGCAACTCGTCGTTGCAAGTCGCTGTACGTAAACTTTATGAGCGGCTAGTGCATATTTTACACGCTGCTAATTTCCGACGAGGCCGAAGACGAGGAGAGATGAGAGCAGCTGAGATTCGGCCTGGAACAACCTCGCTTGAACCTTAACAAATAGCGACGAAAATTGCAACAAATGTGTTACGAATGCTTCGTGATCCTCATGACAGAATGTCGCCAGCAACAACAGCAACCACAGCAACAACCGCTGCTTTGAGAATTGCGGTCCAATGAGGAAATCGCTGCCTTGGCTTGAACCACTAACATCACGAGTTGAACTCTTAACAGCCTGAGAGCGTCCAAGTCCGAGGAGAAGATGAAGCTAAAGCTGAAGCTGATGCTGATGTTGGTGATGAGGACGTTGCCGACAACGACAACGACAGCGACAGCGACAACGGCGACAACGTTGCCCCACAACAACAACAACAAGATTAGCGCGTTGATGAGGCTGCCGAAATGCCAGAAGACTGCGGACAGAAGAAAGACTAACAACAAACTGGAGAGCGAAGACTGCAGACTGAAGTTCGACTCGTTTAGCTGGTAGCCTTCTGGGCTGCTGAGGTTGCTTGTTTTTATTGTTTTTATTGTATCTGTTGGGCGATTACAACGTTAGCAGTTGTTGTTGTTGCAACTGATGCAATAAATCGCTGACATTGTTGCTGTTGTTGCAGGGCATGCGATAAAATTAAATCGTTGCAAGCCAAGATCGTGTCGTTTACGAGAGTTAGCCTATTTCTTGTGGCATCTATTCGTCTACTCGCTACACATTTAGTTGGCCAAATTATTTTCATACCCAAATTCCAAGCACTTGCAATGGATCCTAATGGAAATAATTTGAGAAGCAATAAGTGTTGAATGTTATGCGATAATTATGATTTATTTGTAATACATACATGTTACACTATTGAATTTAATTGAAAGTGATAGCAAAAAGAGCCATTTACAAATGCAATATACAATTTAGTATGCATACCATAAACACAATGAAAATACTTATTGTATTGAATATTAATATTATAACCTAGTTAATAAATTGTAACAATATAATTACAAAATTCATTTTAGAAAGAAGGTAAAAAACTTTGCTCAAATATTAGAAGTTTAAATTATATCCATATTACACAAATTACATTTCAATTTTATGAGTTTCTTCGAAGATAATGTATAATTAATTAATTCTCTTCGGTTTTATATAATTCCATCGTTATATTTTAAAATATTCAAATCTAACTCGACCAATAACTTATACGAGTATGTGAAATTTTTATCGGCCAACATCAAACTTATCCGAAACATACATTTTGCTTTTATCAATCACAGACCAAGTTAACTTATTTTAAATAAATCTGAGATATTGATATTTGAAAATATTATGTAACTGAAATATTGATAGTTTTGAGGTGCTTTTATTTTTGATTAATTTATTGGAAAATAAATATTTAAGAAACAATATTTTTGTGATGTTTACCTACTTGTTTGGGCGTATTTGCCACAATTTCTAATAATTGTTGGTATTTATCAAGCTTAAAGTAAAAATGTAACTCGAATGAAAAAATTGCTGGAAAACTTCTGCTAAATATGCCAGAGAGTCAGTCAGTTGTCTGAAGAGGGAAACGAATATTTTTCGACAATTTTGCTCCAGTTTCCGTGTGCATTTTGTGCTCTTGTATTCAGAATTTCTTATCAATTTCATATTGCCAAACCAACACGTAGAAAACTTTTTGCTCAACTCGTTGCGTATCTTTTGTGGTTGCCTGTTAAATGTGTGTAAGTCTGTGGGTGAGGGTGTGCATATGTGTGTGTGCGTGTGTGTGTGTGTGTGTGTGGTAGATGTTGCAAACTTCTGCTGTTTGGCATTTTGAAAATCCCCAAAAGCGTTGCGATGGTGTATTCTAAACTTTGCGCCACTTTTTGCTCAGCTAAAGTCATTATCATTAAAGCCATACTTTTTGGCCAGGCAAAAAACTTTCACTCTTATGAGTGTGTGCGTGCGTGTAAGTGTGTGTGCGGTAGCGAAAAATATTGTAAATTGTATCTAACAGATACTTTATCGAGCCGCAACAGAAACTTTTGCCATTGTCCGCGAGCGCAAAGCTGACACACACACACACACACACAGACACTTATGCGTTTAGATTAGAGAGAGGGAGAGGAAAATTGCAGTCCCTTCACAGTGTAATGAGAATGGAATGAGAATGGGGACGGAGAATGGGCAACGGAGGCGTGGCTCAAACTTATTCTTTAGTGCGAGTCACATGGCAAATTATGAGCATGTTGCGAAAACTTTTCTGTTATGTGTGTGGATGTGTGTGTGTGTGTGCGTGTGAGTTCCCTAAGTATAATTGCTAATATATGTATATATATATTTGAACCTAATTTAGCATCAGAGCATGGCAGGAGAATATCATAATAATGCGTTTTCAAGAAACACAATTGAGGCGTACAATTTTGAATATCATTAAAATTAAACTCAACGAAATATGATAATATTTAATGTAATTATAGTAATAATTTAAACTACACATTGTAATACATCTTTAGTTAACCGTAAAATAGAGGTATTGAATGTCCACTTAAATTGTTCAACGTAAATGGTAATTGATGAATATATCATAATTTGGATTTAATTCGGCACACGAATAATATGTATTATTATGTATTAAAAAATCAGTAATTTTAAATAAAACATACATTTTTAAATACTGTTATAATTAAGTACAATTTAATATGCTCACATGTATTATACATTTAATCAACAAATTTTAATACAACTGAATTTAAATTATAATAGTAAAGTAATAAAAATAATGGAAACAGCAATTCCAAATTAAACGTAAAATGTTGTAAATTTTTTTAATCAAATATAACTTAAATATTTTATATTTAAAATAAATTTAATATGCACATTATATTCATTAAATGCATATCATTTAATCAGCAAATTTGAATTGTTTAATAAACACACATTGTTATTATAACTTACTATGATTATAATTTATGTGAATTTAATCCAAGTTTCCAAGTTTTTTAAATCACAATTGAGAATATAGTTATAATGTGTTCATTATTTATGACAAATTTTGATGTGTTTTAAAAGTATTATCTGGCACATTTTGAGCATTTTGTGTCCATTCGAATGGGAAGAACTGAGAGCCAGAGGGCAGCCGTTAAGCGGCCATAATATGTCTTCATTGCCCGGCAACTGACATGCTTTGAACACAGCGCAATCGATGGCTGGTTGTTGGGAGCCACAACCTCGGGCCATGAAAATCAGCGTGGCGTTTGTTGCCATAAAATTATAGCAGAGCAACGACAACACAAAACAGCAAATCGATGCCAAAGATGCCAGTCCGGGCACAAAACTCCGACTCCAACTCTCGAGCTAATGTAGCTAAGTGTAGCAAGCGGAAGAGTGAAAGGCAGCAAATGCTGCAGGAGAAGAACATTTGGTGGCAGCTGCTCGAGTTGCAAGTCTGTCTATCGGTTGCCTGTCCTTTGGGCTGGTAACCTGATTCAATGAGTTAGCGAATCTATCAACTGCCAGCCGCATGCGGGCCTTTCTTTTTGCCACATTTTCCGCACTTTATTGCAAACTAAAACTTGATTGACCAGCCGTTGTTTTCTTTTTCAACTATTCTACATATAAATACCTTCCTTCATACTCGTACTTTCTAAAGCAACCCAAAGCTGCCCCGCAGTTGTTTTATTACAAATTGGAAATTTGTCTTAAATGCGCTCAAAGGTGCGGATTTCCATGCACAACAGCAACAGTCAGTGAATGAATGGAAATCGGGCGAAGTGGGAGACGAGAAAAGTCGCAAAAGTCATGCGAAATTTGCATACGACAAACTTACAAATTCGTTTGCCAGCTTTTTTTTATCGTCTGCCAAATATCAGCAAAAGGCAGCCACGACAAATGTTGCAGTGTTGCCAATGGTAACATCGGTTGGCCAGTTAACCTGTGATTTCATTTGTATGTTTGCCAGTTGCTTAATTAGTCTCAGAGCTCCAGTTAACCCAAGGAAAGATAGTAAGGGGAAGCAGAAGCTTAAGGTAGGGGATAGTGGAAATCAATATCTACAAATTTTACATTCGTGATTTTAATTTACCAAATAAAATAATTTAAACTTAACTATAAATACGAATTTTCATTTCTAATAAGAAACTCAATAATTTCATGGCGCCATCTGGTGGAATACAACAGAAGTAATTATTTGAATTAAAACATTGCATACTTTTAGGACGCATAGTTTACATCGCAAGGGCATGAAGAATTGAGCCTAAAAGCATGCAGCAATTTTTGTAATGAGGCATTATTGATACTCAACAGAAGAATGCCATTCATTATATTTTGTTCTTTATTTCACTTGTAATCTCAAATTTGTTGCAAATTATTACTCATAATTTTTTTTTACACAGTTTGCTTTACTTTTAAGCTAAGTGACTAATTTCCAACTTTGCCAACTTAAAGTCGAATTTATTGATCAATTATGCGCTATGTTCTACAATTTCTTATACTATGAAGAAATTAATCAACATTAATTATGCAAATCTATCGATCGCGTGGATAAAACTTTACACAACATATTGCAGAGCGCTGCTGCTGACATGACAGGATGCAGTAAAGAGCCTCGCAATGATTGTGACTGTGTTTGCAATTAGCAGCCCAAGCGACTCGTTTGTTTGTTGTTTCTGTTCGTCGTGACAAATGCAGCACCATATGGCGGTACAATGACCCACATTATGAGGCGCTTTTATTAGACGACAACGCGCAATGCACAAAAACAAAAGGACTCACAATAGTCGCAATAGTTGCAGACAATGGCCACGAGACGACAACGTTGTTGTCAGCGCTGTTGTGACACATAGACACACACATGAGCAACGGAGGACAATGCAAATATGGCACATGGCTTCAACAGGACATTAAACTCGCAAAGGAGTCAGCAAATTCAAGACACATGACTCGTATGTGGGTTAGATTGAGAAACATTGATTTAAGATTAACAACGGCAACTTAAACCAAGAAGTTTTTATGCTGATTTGCAATTTATAAAATGCTTAAAATCAGATTATATTTTGTAACATAGAATTAAAAAATAAGAAAATACTTATTTAAAAAGGCGCAAGCTAATAAAATTAATCTCTTTAATATTACAATTTTTCCAAGATAACCAAACAGTTTTATAAATACTTCCAATAATAATTTAATTCTTATTAAAGCTATTTGTATCTTCATGTATATTTTATTTATATTTTTAATAATATTTGAATTATAATTTGAATTAATTTTTATCTTTTTGTTCACTATGCTTTTAAAAATGATATTTATTGAATTCATATTGCTCAGCTATTTAAATAAATATTCAATGGAGAATATTGATTTACTTGATCATTCAACACATGCAAAGCAAATAGATAATGCTGCCATAAGCTAAAACAATATATTTGGAGGATCATTTGTTAGATTGGCACTTAAGACTCGACTGCCATTTAGCTAAATATATGAGGAGCACAACTCAAAGTCCCCCAATTCATTTCGGGCAATATCGTTTTGGGCCCCGGCCACATAGCCTTTATAATTGCATTTCTGATGAGCAGCATGATGCGAGGGTCACGCCTTCCATGTGCTGGGGGCAGGGTCAGTTAGGTTAGTCAACCACGACAACGACAACAATCATCATCATCAGATGAGCAGCAGCAGCAGCAGCAACAGCAGAGGAAGCGGACACTAATACCACACACACACAACTAGAGAAGGGGAGGCGACACATGCAACAAAGTGGGCCATTTTACACCTGTAGTTAGTGGACTTGGAGTTGGTGTCGTGGTCAGGAGAAGCAGGAGGATGCAGCAGGCACAAGGTTGCAGGTTGCAGGTTGCATGGCTCTGCATGTAATTATTTGTAATTTGTTTGCCCAAGTGTCAGACACCAAGAGGCAGCTGTTTGGCCGTACATACTTCTAGTTGTACTTAGTAGATGTAGTTAGTTGGTTGTAGTTGTATCCCAGTGTAAGGCCAACTGCCTGCCTTGCTTCTGCATGTTGTAAATTCAAATGTGCTTAGTTATGACTAAACTAATGCACGACTATACGTAATAGAGAGCTTGTCGTAATTGTAAACGCCTCTTAGGGCACGTCCTCATCCTCATCCTCTTTCCCAATCGAGTTGGGTTGGAAAATTAAAGAACAAGGCTTTTGTATTTTCGTACTGATTCAGATTGATGATGGCATCACAATTCCGTTGACATTTTCATGGACAACGGAACCGGAACTGCTTCCACTGACGGGCCACATTAAGAAATAATTAGCAGAGACTGAGAAGCAGAATAGACAGAGAAACAGAAAAAGCCTTGGCTAAAAGCCTATTGCGTAATTGTCTAATGGACTCGAACTGGCTCGAACCGAGTCGAGACGGCAATTCGAGAAGTATTTGCCAATGAAACTGAGCTCATAAATTATAAGCAGTGTATAGTTAAGCCTGGATAAAGTCTTTAAATGGCTGTTGATGGGCTGCTCTACGAATGTCATGCTTAATTTGAGGGCTTAGCAATGGCACAATAAAACACAAAGGCAACTCCAGAGCCCCAGAGACGGCAAATAAATTGCCCATATTTGAATTATTTCTTTAATTTTCAACATGTCTGCAAAGAATTTTGAAATATTCTCGCAGCTCCACACTCGGAATACCTTTTCCTTGTTCTTTTCGCAATCGGATTTTTTATTGAATATATTTTCGATTAATACGATTTTTTGATATGTAAATCGAATTATGCGCGGAATTTAAGTGGAATTTCGCAAGGCGTAGCGCAAATTTGCATCAATTTTTCTTCACATTAACAGGCATGGCGGCAAATCTTCGGTGGGGTGTGTATTTTCTGTGCCATAATTGAGTTAATAAATCAGATGCCAGCTTCAATTACCGCATCACACCCTCCTCCAAGCCAAACAACCCGCGTGGTTACCTCAAAAATGCTCACACACACACAGAGAGAGAGAGGAAGTGACAGGGCTTGTCGAATGGATGGAGTTGGAGTTGCCTCTGACGGAATGTTGGGGAATTGCTACTTGAGAAAATGTCATTACCAGCCACTTGAAATATTCGATTTTCTATTGAAATGCTAAATTCGCGTAATAATTCAACACGGCATCTTCCCATCTGTCTCTCTCAGTTTGTCTGCCTGTCTGTCTGTCGGTCGGTCATTGTCTGTGCTTGAGTTGGAATCAAATTCAATTCGCTTGTTTGCCATTTGCCTTCAACCTGCACTGCAATTGTGATCCAAAATTGAAGTGTCGCGACTTGCAGAGTGGGTGTATCGCTGACTAATGTCTCGCAGTTTAAAAGGCTCCATTCCAAAACATTCGCAGTGCACGCAAATTGAATAAAGGCAGCTGTGCACTTGTCACCTTCGAACAGAGTGAGAGCCCTAAGACAAGAGAGGGTTATAAAGTTTGCGAATGGAGGCCATTTTTAATGCCAGATTAAACTAATGCTGGAGGAACAAAGGTTTGAAGCGTTAAACCAAATTAAAGTGAATAAAAGCTAATCGTTTTAGCATTGGCAAAAATGAATTCCTATGAGAACAAAAATTAAATTCATCGACTTTATTTAGTATCCGGTAATTAAATTTTTAACAAATGTATCCATATCATTTAAGTATCACATTTTGATTGAAATAAAACATAGATTCTGTCATTATATTTTATAAGAAGAAGTTTATTATCATATTTAATATTTACTCAATTTATTAATTTTTGTTTTTGATTATTTTTGTAATACAAAATAAATCTTTTGAATTAAATGGATGTTGCTTGAATTCATCAATTCTATTTAGTATCTGTCTAACTGAATTTCACACGAACATAGTTATTTGAATAAACTTGCCAAAAAAATTGATTTAGTTTAAGTAAAGAGATTCTGTCATTTATAAAGAGTGGTATTTTTTTTGTTTTGTCTGACTATTTATTCTATTATCCGTTATGTTTTGAATAATATTGCAATTGATTAAAGTCATCAACTTTATTTAGTATACTGTTGAATGTATACAAATTAGTTTATATACAAAATGTAAAAATCACATTTGTATAAGAAAACGAGATTCAGTTATTGCATTTTATGAGGAAAGGTATATTTGTATATTTAATATTTGTTCTACTATACTTACTTTATTTATGCTTTATTGCATTGTCTGTTATTTTAAACTGCAAATACAAAATAAACCTTACTTGTCTATTAAAATTAAATATTTAATTTTTTCGTTATCCGTAATTTTCTGCTCGCAAACTCTTGTAGAGGGTAGCGCAAAGTCACGTAAAATTTCGCTTTGCAACTGAAAGCATTCGTTCGCTTAATGTGCATTAACAACTACAATACGGTAATCGTCGAGTTTCGGCCTGCGACTCAGTTCATGGCTTACTCCTTATGGCCGTAGGCCGCCTAATAGACCAATGGGCAATGGCAGAAGTCGAAGGCAACCGTCGGAGGCAGAAACTGTTTTTCTCAGCGGCGACAGAGCACAGCGTGAACGTGCGAACAAACCGGACATCCGCTTATGGAACGGATGTTGCCTGATCTCCGGTTTGTTGACAGCGTGCTGCTCTTCTCTGCTCTGCTCTCCGCTCTGTTTCTCAGTGCTGGCTGTTGCTGTAATAATTTATCTTCACTTACATTAAATGGCGATTTTGAGCAGTCTTTTCACTGGCAATAAAAACACAATTCGCAATCCGTTGCCAGGCTGCATTTGTAGTCATCGTCATCGTGGTCGTTGTATTGCCATAAATCAGAGGGCCACTAAGAGTCGAGGCACGGTAATTGCTTTGGAAAAGTGGGTTAAGCTGAAATTAGTTGCTTAGCAGGCTGGACTCAGATACAGATACAGCTACAGCTACAGCTACAGCTACAGCTAGTAGGATAGTTGGATTCATCTTCAACTGCTGCTACTCATAGAAATTTTGATTTAGATTTCGATGCGACGCAGTTGCACACCAACAACTTTTACACAACGACGACGACGACGACGACAACTGGCACAAACATATTTCATATTGTGGGCGATAGCCGTAGGAAGGGGGCGGGGCAGGGAACTGCAACTGGAACTGAGACTCTGCTTCTGGCAGCAGGAACATGCACACTAAATTTTCATTTGCAGGACAGCCCGATGCCGAGCAAGCAGTCGCAGGCTCTTAGTGCTTGACTCTGGGAGTCTGGGAGGGACGAGGGATATGCATTTAAATATGTGTTGAATTATTGTTCTACAGCTGGGCAGAAGGCAAACTACAAGGCACTGAACAGCACACAGAACAGCACACAGCAGAGTACAAGGAAGTTTCACCCAGTTTATGCGAGTATTTCACACAATGCACAATTCCATTCCCATTGCCATTCGCAGTTGCTTTTGCTGCTGCTTTGTATCTATTAAATTAAATTGCTTAATTTTCTGCACTGTTCGTGGTTCGCAAAGAGTGCGAAAGAGAAAGCGCGAGGGAGGAGAAACATGTAACATCAAACATTACAAAACTTTCATCATTGTGTGACATGAAATTATTTGTTTGTTTTTGTTGCTCTTGTTGTGTGTCGTGTTGGGTTCTCTTGCTGCCTGGCAACATTCATTTCAGTTGTTTAGATTTTATGCTCTGGAATTTTATTTATAGCAGATTGTTGTTTCCTCCAGTTTCAGTTGGGAGCTGTTCTCATTATTTACATACATACGAGCACACAATACGATATGTTCATAGTTCGCATTTCTTCAACTGTATCTTCTTCTACGATTCGGTTTCGGTTGTAAAATGAAGTTACGGCCACGAGGAGCGTGATTTGCTTCTGTTTCTGTTTGATTCCGAGTACATGGCAATAATAACAATAATAGTAATAATAATTAAAACAAATGGACTGAACTTATTAGCATAGCAAAGACAAGCTACATCTCTTCAGCAAAGACAAGCAAAGCGTAAAAGTTATGAGTGGGTTATAACAAGTTGTAGTTGTTTATTAGAATCGAAATAAACACAAATTGTGAAACGACAAATTAACTGACTTTGCATTAAATTACATAAGTGTTAAATAAGCGAAATAATTTAAAACAAGATGCAGCTGGTAATTATAATTATAATTATAGTTTTGAGATGTAGGAAACATGCAGTTTAATGACAAATTATTGAATTGGGATTAATTTGCATATTAAGTAAATAAATGAGATTTATGTGTGAACTGGCAACTTTCTGTAATGTACTTTGATATACGTTTATTTATTCGTTGTTGTTTTCCGCTGCTCCATTTAAAATTGTATCAATTAATTTAAAAAACAAATTGTCGCTGGAAGGCATCCACCCCAAGCTGTCAATCACTTTTACATAGGGAACACTTCCTCCACTGAAGGAAAGGATTCTAAAAACAAAATAATTAAATTGATATGTGGGTTTTATTGGTTTAAGCAACCATTTCTGCTCATTTAAATTATCATTTTTAATTATTATATGTCATTTTGAAAATTAAAACTTCTAAGACCCCATGCGAGGTTCCAACCGGACCTCATTCAACTAGGAGATAACAACTCATGCTTTATACTATTGCATAGATTAAAAACACATACTTTAAATATAATATATTATATGATTAAATATATTTAGAATATATATTTCAAGAATAGGTCTTTTAGTGCTCGAAAATAAATTTGAATAAATATAAATTTAAAGCGTGACTAAATATCTTCAACACTAATTACAAATGAATATAAATTAATAAGTTAAATTAAGAAAATCCTCGAGTCTGGAAAACATCTTGCTTACTCATATAAGGAACTTATGAATAGCGTGTGATTTACTGCAACGATACAAACTCGTTGCCAGGAGATAAGCCAGAAATGGACTTGGTGAATCATCAAGGGAACTACCATGTAACAAGAACAAGAACAAGCCAAACGAAGTAAATTAATGTCGGCTCAACTTTGGAACGCCATCATAATCGTCATAATCACAAATATCATCCACACAAATCAGCTTTAACGTGTAGACTGAATGAACTGCCAACTCAATTCAACTTTTGCAACTAGCCGAGGAGTGAAAGAGCGAGAGTAGACGAGACAGCAGAGGGGCAAAGGCAGAGCCCATAATTCATTAAGACTTTGAGTTATTCAAAACTTTTTCTACCATTTTTCCAAGCAGGGCGAGAGGGAGGCGGAGGGTTGCCAAAGGGGTGCACTGAAGGGCGACTGTCTGCCGCCTGTAGACAAAACTGATAAGAAGCTGTTGCTGCTGGGGCTGCTTGCGCTGCCAGAGCACGATAACTTGGCTACCGTTCATTTTTTGCCAGTCAAAAGGCAGCGCTGGAAAGCGAGAAGAAGCGACGGGAAGACGGGAAGAAGTCTTCACATCTTTAAGGTGTAAATTGTCGAAGCCATAAACAAAAGGCGCAAAGGCTGCTCTGCAGTTCCCACTGCGCTTTTGGGCTTTTGTTTGCTCTCCTTGAATTTGCTGCATTGTGTACTGAAGAAGTCAGCCTCAGTCTCAGTCTCAACTGCTGTCCGCTGCCCGCTGCCCAGCTCAGCACCATTTCTGGCCGCGCTTTTGGTCGGCTCTTCTTCTTCTTGCCGTAGTCCCTGTTTCCCTGTAGAGCTTTTTGTCCTGTGAACAAAATGAAATTGTTTTGCTGCCGTTGCTGTTGCCATTGCCGCTTTTGCAGTTCGTCTTTTTAGTATGCCGAACAGCTGCCGCTTCTGCCTACACAGAGAAAAAATAGTACGGAACTCAAGAAGCAAAATTTACCAAGTAGATAAATTTTTAATCAAGACCAAAATTCTAGAATAATTCAAGCTTTATTACTTTTTAAAAAGGATTGTTTTTAGTTTAAGTAAGGATGCGAAAGAAGTGAATTTAAAAGTTAGATAAAGCGAAAATTAATCATTTTCGTATATGCATTTTATATTATTATTAATTTTAAATAAATTATTGTCATAGT
Source organism: Drosophila formosana (assembly GCA_035045625.1). Taxonomy (NCBI): domain Eukaryota; kingdom Metazoa; phylum Arthropoda; class Insecta; order Diptera; family Drosophilidae; genus Drosophila; species Drosophila formosana. The sequence goes on from JAWNOW010000232.1 coordinate 20,934,904, forward strand.
TAGTTATTCTTCTTATTTTAATACTGCTTACTATTTTCATACTAATCATTTTATATTTGATTCGAGAAGTGTTCTTACCCAGGATATGCAAAATGGTTCGCGACAACTCTACTGATCTAATACCGAAAGCACCAAACTTTTAAAAAAGTTCTGTTAATAAAAGAAGACGAGAATAGTTCTTGAATTTAAGTATTTTTTAACCTTACATTTTTTTAGACATTTAAATTTTTATTCAAGAATATTTTCAAGAATCATGCCTAGTTTGAAATTTATAAATTGTAAAATTAAAAATAATAAAATTGTATCCTTATTTTAAGAACATAATTTTTCTCTCTGTGCAGTACTTTCTTTGCTTTCCGGGTCTCTTTGGGCAAGAGGCAGCTCTGACCGTGGACATGGGCCAGGTTCAGTGCGCCGCGTTGCACAGAATTTGTAATTGCAATGTCGGTTAATTAAATACAGTTTTACTCTACGGTGCCACAGTTACACTCACATTCACACTCTCCTCCCGTGTTGTTTATCTTTTCTCAACTCTGCATTTCAGAGCCTAGTGCTGCTTTGCGCCTAGTTGGCCATTGTAGCAAATATCATCATCATTTGGGCCAGCAGAATTATTTCCAGACTGCTGCATTCCATTATGAAGCAGCTTGCTGCGGAACTTGACAGTTCAATGCCAAGAGCAGTAGACAGGATGCAACTGTACAAAAGAAACGGCTAATGAAAAGAAACCAGCGCATAAAAGTCATAATTAAAGTGCTGAGAACCAAAATAGTGAACCAGAATGGATATAGTGTATAAAATAGCGAATACTGTTTTGGTTTAAATTTACAATCTGAAATTGTCTTTTAAATCGAAATTAATTGTCTACAATCTATGGGATATTCAGTGGGCAAACTGTGTCCAGTGACAAATTCGTCTCTTCACACATTCACACGCTTTCACAGTTTATGGCTTCAACTTTTCTTTGCTCTTGCGTTTTCTCTTCGTTAGTTAAACTGCCACAGCAATTACTGAAACATATGTTCAACAATTAAAAACGTTGCTCATACGCCCTGTGAGCCATGTTCTCAATTTTTTGTTTGCTTTCTTTCATTTAATTCACTCTGTTGTGCCATTTTCTTTCGCCTTATTTTTTCCAAACAAATTTTTCAGAGTTTAAATTGCTTCGCACTCTTTCAAATATCTGCTGGGAAAATGTGAATCGATGTGTTCTACTTTTATTACATTTCTCAAATTGATTACAGCAATATTTTATATAAAATTGCTTTAAGATTAAATAATGGTTTGCAGTTTGGACAGACTGTTTAAAATGTATTTTAGTTCTTGAATTCTTTTGGCACTTATATTTGGTAGACGCCCGAAAAAAATAGTTCACTTCGAGCAATGGGGACAACAAGAAGATTATTTGCAGAGACTTCCAGTATAATTCGCAGCAGCAGCTGAATAATAATTCAAGAGCAATCACTAAGGGGGGTAAAGTTATGTTCGGGTTTGGGGCAATCAAATATTATTTATTTGCCATTTATACATTCAACATTGGCCGTATTCACATGCATACATATGTATGCTCAGTTCATGTTAAGTAACATGTGCCCCGGCCAATTCCCCCGACAGGACTCGTAAATTTATGTAAATTGTGCGTTTCTTGGCTAGAATTGCGAACATGGCGCATAAATTGGCTTATTACGCTATAAATTGTATTTATTTTGATGAAATTTACACAACACTTAAACGAAGCATGAAAATACAGCTAAGGACACGAGTCTACAACATAACATAACATAACAAAGCAGAACGTACTATATGCACTGCGAGGCCTTAAAGCTTTAAATCAAGCAATGTCTTTCATAATGAATCCCCTCGGCCTCTCATCCTCCCTGCCCACAAATTAAATATGTATAAAAAGCGTGCGAATTTTGTTTATTTTATTTTTTTTCTCTTTGCGGTTATCGGAAATGAGATACATGGCGAGAAGACGAGCAGGAGCAGGAACTTTGTGCTGGCCCTATTGATTTCGCTGCTTAGCGACGCTGATGCTTATAGAATTTGATTGGCGCTGTGCGAAAGCTGATGCCTGGATAAGCACGCTCCCATGCACAGAGGGAGGTTGAATGATGGAGGCGGGGGAGGGGAGGGAATGACGCATTTAATGAATATCAAAATTGCCAATTTCAATATTCGAGCGATTTCCGAGCTACATGAGCTGTGTTATACCCGATAAGATTGCTAAGATGTGCCATATAACGCATACGTATTATGCATATTCGTATGTGTGTGTGCCTGTGTGTGTGTGTGTGTATTAAGTTGATTTCAAAGTCATTCGCGTGTGAATTATGCCAGTCATTGGTTAGGTGGCTGCGATTTGATGGTGTGGAAAAGTAAACCACAGCCCAGTGGCTCATAAATTGCGTCAGTAGCCCAACAACATCTCCGCCTTCCACACCTCCCTCCCCTCCCTCTTCTCTACTCTTTCGAGGTACACGCAAATGCCGGGCAAGATATGCAAATGACAATGCAATTGAAGCACAAACGGGTCCAGAGATAGCTTCAGTAGTGGCTTCATCGCTCGAGCAGCACACACATAAAACAAAACGAGCATCAATTAAAATGTAGAATTAGTCAGAAATACACAGAGCAGTAGTGGAAAACAGAGAGGGGGAAGGAAGGATTGCTGGCATTCCAAAGAGCTGAAAGTTTTCAATATAATTGGCTAGAAGGTTACACAGCTGCGACTGCGACTGCAGCTTGTATTTGGATGACGCTGTGTGGATGTTGTAGCCGAATTCATCCCTGGGCTGGCTTTTGGGGGTTGCTTGAATCCAGCTTTAGTGTTATTGCAGCCATTTCTAGTTGGCCCAAAACTCATAAAATCAAGTCAAGAGTTGTTCTTGATGTTGTTTTGCGGAGTTTCAGTTGTGTGTGTTTGTTTGCAAATGAAGTTGAACTGGGCAAATTTTGCTTGTAGCTGTTGGATCTCGGCTGCCTGCTCCTGCTGCCTAATGAAATTTGCAACCACCAAAAAAGAGTTGCTACATAAATGGGAATTAATTTCCATCGGAATGACAAGCCAAAGAAAACTTGGGGGCGAAGGCTTAGCCATCGACTTGTGATGCTCTCGAAACAAAACAGCGAACAACAAATGGGTTTGGCCAAGAAGTACATTGCTAGCTGGCCAAAAAGAAAATTAAATAAAGTGAAGAGAACTTAACTTAAGGGTTCATTTAGGGTAAAGTGAATGAAGCTGGAACTGAGATGAAATATTTTAAAGTAGATAAGTAAATTGATTCAAATTATTCGTTGAGCTTAAAGTGAAATTGATAAAGTAGAAAGAAAGGAGTTGAATTAACTTTGAAAATATACTTGAAGAGTTCAATCCGAACAATATGAAATAAATAATTAAATAAATAAATTCAAAATTACGAATTATTATTCTAATACACAATTAAATAATAATCTGCAATTATTATAAATAAATAAATAAAATTTCTAAATAGCATCATAAGCTGCAATGGAGAGCGAATTTGTTAAATATGCATTTAAATCACAGTTTCTGTTATATTTTTTGTGGAGTACGGAATTCTTTTTCGAAATAACTTTGCCCTCAAATTGTTTATAACAAATTATAATTTTAAGTTTTAGTTTAATTTCTAATTATTTAATTGTAATATTCAAATAATTCCTACAAAATATTTTATATCATATTTTCTAATATAAATACATAATCTAGTTAATAAATAATGAAAAGATACTTTCGAATAAATAAATCATTAAATAATGCAAAAAATAAATCAACAAAGAAACATCAAAATAACATTGTAAGATGCAAAAGCATATTAAAACTGTTATTTAGCAAATTCAAATATTAACATTTCTTTTAATGTTGTTGTATTTCAATGCCGAAATCGCAACTTATATTAGCACATCAATTTGATCAGCACTCAAGTCAATATGTCAAGCCATAACAGTACTGCAAAGATGCTAAACAATTGAGTATCTTAATCTTGCATCTTAACTGCCAAGTATTCGAAAACGGGACGAGTAAATACCTGAGCTAAGCGTCGCTTATTCAATCTCAATCTCAATCTCACTTCTTGCTCCTTGCTCTGGCTCCCACTATAGTTCAAAACGAATCCAGAGCGCTGCCTCTGCGCTCTTCAATTCATTTAACTGTGTTAAATTAAATCACAAATCAAAAATCAATTACAGTTATTACGACAACGACTGCGACGTCGAAGCCGAAGTCGAAGTCGACATCGACGATGCCTACGATTTCCAATCTCTAAACGAGCTCACGACCCCGCCCGATTTCGCCATGCACCCCAAGGTCCCAGACCCTTTTCTCTCTGCCCTGCCTATGTGCCTTGTGCCCCATCCTCCAGTGCAGGAAGTGCGACCCGTTGCCATCGTCATCGACATTCGGCGTCGCCGTGTGGCTGTGGCAGCTGAGGCACATTCCTGCAATCTGTTCGTGCGCCGCACGCTTTGCTGCCTTTTTGCCATTTGCCGGCAGTGACTTTTGTCCTGGCACAACCCCTCACACTAGACCTGACTGCGACTTCGACTCCGATTGCGATTCCGACTCTGGCCACGGCTTCATCAATAATGATGTTATCGGTTACGGAGCAGACAGCAGAGGAAGACTACAGACTACAGACTACAGACGGCATTGGCAACGGCAAAACGGCAAAACGGCAGCACACGCTGCATATTTATTTAAAGTTTTATGGCCAGACCAAAAGGATGGAGATCTCTGCAAATGGGTCTCTAGTTTTCTCTCCTTCCCGGACTGTGTGTGTGTGTATTTATTTGCGTGTGTATGCGTGGAGGGATGACAGAAGGAAGCAATTGAAACTGGTTTTTAATTTCGATTTGATAAAGATTTTAATATTGTTTGCTGGGCAGCAACATCAAATTAATGTAACGGATGTTGATTGCTCCCACTGCAAAAGTGATTAAATTTGATGGATTTTTGCCGCTGACTGAAAACTGAAAAACACATTTGCCGTAATGAACTACAGATTTGAGTCTAGGTTGCGGCAAATATTAGATTGCCAGAAGAGTTGAATTTATTTCCATTGAAGAGTTTAAAAAAAAAAACAAACAGATAAATACATTTATAGCAATTTAAATTGAAAAATAAATTAATTAATTGCAGAACTCAGAAAAAATTCTTTTGTGATTTGAATTATTTTTTAGACGCGCTCAAGTTATGAATTTAATAACAAAAATACTAAAACGAATTGAATTATTGAAATTATTGTTAAAATAAAACTTAAATGGTTTATTTGGTCACAATATATAATTTAATTTTATTTGAATTAACAAGATTATTCTGAAGTTATTATCTAGTAAAATGTTTATTAAAGTTGATTAATAAATATGAAACTTGTATAAATGTTTCAATTCATAATGGGAAAAACAAGAAAAATCGTACTCAATAAAATACAATTTTTGTAACATATGAAACAATGAAACGAAAAGAAGTCGGTTTAATTGAAATGGGAAATATATTTTTAGTGGTAAGGAACGTTCAAAAAAGCAAGATGATATCAAATTTTAAGAATAATGGAGAGCCGAAGGGATCTTTTTGTTGTCATCTGCTGCATCACCAGCGCCGTCTTCACTTCGCGCAACATTTAATTAATTGTTCTGCCAGACTGCGACATACAAAGCAACTGAGTGAGAGACTGTCCTCTCTCCGTCTCTCTTCCCTCTGCAATGACGTTGATAGTGCGCCATAAATGCCACAACTCGCAGTACACTCAAAAGAGACCAAAAGACCACGATAACGACAAACTGTGCTGAGGACAAGCGGCAATAACAGCAAAAGCCACATCCGCTGTAGCGATGTTGCCAGGATGGCCTTTAGTTGGCGTTGATGATGAGCCCAAGATGCGGCCAAGTGCTCCCAACTAGCTCCAGCTGCTGTCAGGTGCTGCAGCTACAACTCCTGGCACTGCCAGCCGTAAAAGAACAATGCTTTGATTGCCCGCCATCCAGCCAGCCAGCCAGCCAGCAAGGACAAAAGGGGCAACAGACGTTCTTAATGTCCAGCCAAGAGTTAAACACTTCAATAAAACGTGTGTGTGTGTGGACGTCTGTAAGTAACTGTATATGTGGTGCCATAAAGCAATTGTCTGTGCATCGCTTAGTCGCGACGTATACGCAATTACATTGCACATACGCCACGTGTTGCAGCACAGACTTTTTTTGTGATGAAATCATTGTCGAATTGCCGAATAAAAGGCATTAAAAGCTAGTAACGAGAGGCACTTGCAACAAAAGAAAGAGACATTAAAATAAGGTAAAAGAGGTAATAACATACACTTTGTTTACTAGTAGATTTACGAGTATTTATAGAATATAAAGAAATCTGCGACAAATTTAGAAAAATATCAAAATAAATCAATAAATGTGATACTATACAATCTTTTATGTTGACTGAATTTTTCAAAGAAACTAAATAAATGTACAATAAATTGAGTATATAAAATCGTGAAAAGTTATTTAATAAAAATAATTGTCTAATAAATAAATTTAATTTTAATCAATTTGATGATTAATGATTATCCGTTTCACTATTTAACCAATAATTATTATCTTTCTATATAAATGATAACGCCCAAGTATTTATTTCGGATTATTCTTTGGTAATAAGGACACAATTTATATTAATTCATATTAATTTCAACAGAATTGTTTACATTTGAATAAATAACATTTATAGAAAGCAAAGAATTCTGCTATTAATGGAGTATATAGAAATTGTTAAAGTTGGAGATGCCGTTTAACGAGCACCCATTTAATAATAAATATAGCAGGAGTGTAAGTAATGATTTTGGGTGTTTCATGCACGTACTTATTCCGTTTGTGCTGCGTTGTCCTTTATGCCAACAGGCTCTTTAAGGATTAACACCAAACGGTTGTGTTGATTCCTAGCCATGTTGGCATTACAAAATGCGAGCGAAATTTGTCGGCGCTTTGTTTGCTCCTGGGGCTGAAGTGCACAAATTTGTGGTGTGGGTGTCTTTAGCAGACAACGAGAGGCAGAGCAACAAGAACCAGAAGCAGACAAAGAGCTTTTGGTTAAATAATATTTTATTTGCAAATGCATGCGAAATGAACTAGAGCCCGAATCAGACTCTCCAAGCTGCAGTCAGAGTCTGAGAGCAGCTGCAGCTTTGCGGTCGTCTGCTCTGCGGCAAGTGGGTTATAAATTATTTCATTTGCCTGCCTTTTCACAACGCACTTTCAGAGGGTCTGGGCGGAGGCGGGACAATTAAAAATCAACAATACCTTGAGTCAATGCAAGTTTGCAGTCTACTGCTTTGCCACCGGCGAATCTATCAACAAAATTCCATTACATGCCTGTGCCAGCCGGCAGTAGGATATTTGGTTATAATGGACCATAGGCCTTTGTGCCACAAAGAGCATCTGAAATGTGCATTGGAATTTCGCAGCCAAGTGCAAGCTGAACTTCTTGTCCCAGTCTTGGTCGGAGAACGAAGCTAAAGCGGAGAGCTGGCAAATGGCACATGGATAACCTGCAGCTAGAAATTTTCAATTTAACAAATGACAAAAATTGTTGTGCAAATTGATTGCATTGCATTGAAGGCGGCAGTCTGACAAATGGATGGGGTCAGCAAAAACTGAAATGACAGAGCAAGAAATCGAACAGAAGTGGGAGGAATTCCATGCTTAATCACATGATTCAGATTTTCTGATGTAAACACTTGGCAAAATTAATTAAGACACAAGAAACGTCTGTTTCTGACTATATTTAGTTTGTCCAAATGTGCTTAGTTTTCTGGCAGTGTATATTGGAAATGTATTGCCCAAGGCGTACAACTTGCAAATGAATCCTTCCTTTGGAAATTGTGCAAATTTTTTAACTTCCACTCGAATTTATATTCAAATTAAGAAATCAAATCGAGTCACAATGCATTAACCCAGAAAAATGCTCAGTTCAAGGACCTGCAAAGATTAGCGACTGCTTCATCATTTCCTTTCTTCTACAGCGAATTGTTCGTCGTTCGCAATCAATGCATATTAATTTGTCAGAAACGCCCCAAAAATGCCTGGCATTGGAAATTATGTGCCTGAGCTGAGCTGGCGTCGAGGATGCCGCAGACAAAGTGACGACAACGCGACCAGACAGAGGATAAAAGCAGCAGGGAGGGAGGCAGCGGAGTCTGGGTGCTGATACTGCGGCTGCCTGCAGCAATAACTCAAATGATAATCATAATAAAAAGAATGAAAGGAAACGAGTCCTTGGCCAGGGCCAGGATCTAGAGAGCCCGACGACACGTAAGTATGCAACAAAAAACTAAGGCGCGTTGCGGCCGGAGAAAGTCAATTTGTTAAGCTGCAGTCACTGGCAGGAGGCAAGAGACGGCGCTCGGACAGGCAAACGAAAGAGTGAGAGAGAAAAGGAGACTGGAGGTAACAAAAGTGGAACAAAAATGTGCTTGGGTCGCACACGATAAACTAACCAAGGATGCCAAGGAGGAGGAGCCGCAACTTTTCTTTCACTTATTTTATTATAATAAAATTGATTTCTTTCGCCGGCGACGGGCGCAAAACGCAAAGCGACAAGCGACGCTGGCATAAAAATTAATATAAAATGAAAAGTTTGAAATTTATTACAAATTCAATTGATTTATGCAGCCAAGAGGCAGAGTCTCCACTCTTCACGTTCTCCCCCGCCTCTGTGGCGCTGCAAAAAGGTGACAAAGTGAAAAGTTTTGCCATCGCTTCAGCTCGTTGGCAAATTAAATTGAGGGGACGCTGCGACGATTGAGGGAAGGACACGTCTGGGATTTATTCTTGAGGTGTTAATCAGATAAACCGACTAAAGCCAGTAAAAATGTGAAAGCATGAATATGCAATAAGTGCTGCCATTTGCAGTTACAGATTCTCGCATCTGAATGCAAATGTGAATGTGAATGCGAATGTGATTGCGATTGCGATGGCGATGGCGATTGTGAATGCCCTTTTGGTTAAAGTTATGCGCTCACACGCCTGCCATGAAGAGCGTTCTGGACATTCTTGCATCCAAATGCGAAACATACCTGCTGCTCCAATATATAAATATATAGTATATATGTATATACGACAATAAACAAAACTCAAATTACAACAACCACAGATGCTCACATGCTCACACTCAAGCTCGCAATTGTTGTTCACGCCGCAGTGCACGCAATTAAAATAACACTTGTTAAAATATTTATTTTATGTTACGCGTCACACGCACACAAACACACGCACACACACTCACACACTCACACACTTGCATAAAACAAACAAAAATGTTAAAAATGAGCTGGGAGAAAAAAATTAAAGCGCTGACCCTGGCGGAATAAAATTTGTGCAACTCGCCGCACATAATGCAGAGATTGCAACTTTTTCTAGAGTTGAAATTTTCAATTTACTCCACTGAATTTAATGTGCGATGAAGTTAATAATCCATGAGAATGTAGATTTTATTCTCAGGCAAAACTCTTCTTTATTATATTAACAGAATGGGCGGCAATTAAAGTTTCACAAATCAAGAATGATTTCGGGTTTGTTAATTTAAGTCCCACTTTCATTTCGAATGTGCTATCGACATTTATGTTCATTCAACCTGTAGCATAAGAGTCGTTATGGTTTTTAATTGTCGGAAAATGCATAAAAAATTCAATAAAAGTTAATAAAATTCATTTCGTTCAAATAATTTGACAGCAGCCTTTGAAAACGGATGAAAAGAAATTAAAAAAAATGTGCAAAATGTATTTATATAAAATAGTTTATTGTGTGTTTGAAAAACCTAACAATCAAAATTAAATCCAACGAACAGAAAAAATTACAAAAAAAAACATATAGAGAGAAGTAAGGACACAAACGATTCATGTTCAATTAATTTATTTGGAATGCATAAAGTAATTCACGTTATTTGGATAACAATTTCAATGAATATTTAATAAACATAGTCTCTGTTTTTTTAATAGACAATTTGCAATCAAATAGTTGCATTCTCATGGAGAACTCTTCAACTGTCAGGCTAACAAATGTATTACTATTAAAGTTGGCAATTCAATAGACCCAATTGCTGTTTCAGTTCGCAGTTTGCAATTTCGTTCACTCAAGAGTCTCGACATGAGGCTGCAACCGTTGCAAAACAGGAAATGAATACCCCGTTGATAAAGTACGAGTACTCATGGTACTCACTGCGCAGCTGGCCCAAAAAAAGAAAAGGAAATTCTGAGCTACATTTCGAACGGAAATATGTTCAATTTAGAGAATAACACAAACACATCGACTGAAAAAGACAGAAAGATAAAGAGAGGGAGTGAGAGAGAGAGGGAGAGAATTCTGGTGTCCGATTGAGTGATGCACATGACAGCTCTTTTGTAACAACGAATATTAAATGCTCTACATACAAATCAATGAAAAAATAAATCTGCGAATATGATGCACAAATAAAATAAATTAATTTAAAGGTAAGAAATACTCATCAAGTGTAGTACATACAAATAAATAAATACAAATAAATAGCGCACAAATAATTAAATTAATATCAGAGATATGAAGCATTCGTGAGAATTTATTTATATTGTAATTTCAAATGCTATAAGTAAAATAAATAGTTGATACATAACAGCATATATGAAGAACAAATAGTTAAATTATTTTTGATTTACATGTGTTGTAATTCCAATTTTGTAGATGAAAATAATTATTTTACTTTAAGTGTTAGTATTATTCAAATATAATAAAATACAATGCCAATTAAATTAATTGCAAATTCACAATATATTCACTTGTATTTGTTTCATGTAAATTATATGTATTTTAATTGGAAACATTACAAATAAAATTAAATTAGCAGATACGAAGCATTATAATTAAATTAATGTTATGTATATTGAAACTTTAAATGCTCTAAATAAAAATAAATCAGCTAATTTGAGTCAGAAATAATTAAATGTATTGTAAGAAATATACAAAAGAATTTATTTATTTGATATTTCAAGGTAGCTGCATTGACTTTGTTGGCAATAGAGTATGCAACAAAATGACAGCAGGTAGTAACTGAGGCAACAGCAGCAAACATAATAAAACCGAAAGCAACAAAACGAAACAAACAATGCGAGCACAACGAAAACACGGCCAAAAGCCAGCGAAATAAACGTGGCCGATGTCGAAAAAGTTAACAAAAAGAAAAAGAAAGCAACAGCAACAATGGCCAGCAGAGCGACTTGGAGATGGAGAAGGAGCTGCACATGAAGGAGGACATGCTGGAGGACCATTTGGAGAGCAGCAACTGTTACGGCAGCCAAGTGGTGGTCATTGTGTGGCTGACTGGAGAGCTGCAGTCGAAGCTGCCAGTCTAGTTCAGTTCAGTCCAGTCGCGTCCAGGGGAAGCGCCATCAAGCGGCAAAAAGGACATACACATGAGCACCAACGAGAAAGGACATTGAATCGGAATGTCGTTGCCATGGATCAACATCCGCTGCCTGCTGCATTCACAATGTCAATTGAATCATCGCTGGGATCTTTTGCATTCCTCTGCCAATTGATCCTTGCACCTAACTAAGAGTGCAATTAGATTGTATTTTTTATTTCCTTTTTTTGTGGCTTGTAGTGGGTTTTGAAGTAATTTGCAGGCAAAGATGCGCGGTGTAATTTGGGCGACAACGGAAAGTGTCAAACGCAGCATTGATTGTCATTCATTATGCAATCAATATTGATTGCTGTATGGCAGCAAACCACTGAAGAGTGACTTGCCAATCTTCAATAGCGCAAAAATAAAAAGGTTTCTCACAATTCACTGAGGCGAGCCTGAATGGCAAATACCACTTGTCAATAGAAAATTGAGTGGCATATTGAATGGGTCAACAAAGAAATAGTCTAATGAAATTTGTTTTTATTTATTCACTATTAAAGTTGGAGTAATTTTTGAAATTCAACCAACTTTTAATTTGCACTGACTGCGCCACATTATAGTTGACAAATATATCGTAAAGTAGTTAAAATAATATTTACAGGATATTTCACGAGCTGATCAATCGTTCGCATACTATTTTCATTTGACTTTTCGCGCTGACATTTTTCATGCAATGCCGCACGCTGATTGATGAATGAATGAAACATTGAATCGCTCTAGCCGAGCAGTTTTTTCAGGCGTTAACATTTATGTGGAGAGGGTCCCCAGAGCTTTATTCTAAGTGGGAAACTTGTTTTCGTCGCAAATAAATCACCTTTCTATTTTAATTTCTATTGTGTGTTTTTTAATCAAAATCACATGTGCGTCACACACATACCACACCGAATGCAGGAAAAACTTTGCGAAACTAATTTCGAAACAAGTGACATGAAAGGAAAAAAATAAAAAAATAAATAAAGCAGGAAAAAAACAACTTTTTGTGGGCATTAAATTTCTTTTGCAGCTGCGAATCAAGTCCGGGCTCAGCTGAGTCAGCGACCAGCGACATAAATCAAACTTAAAGTAAAACAAACGGGGGCAGGACTTTCCGCAGACGCCTTGACGACATTAACAAATGGTGAACACCAGGAGGACTTCTGCTATGTACAGCTGATAAGGGACCACGGAATGAAAAACTAAACAAAAATCAGCCACAAAGGTCTGCGCCAAGTGTCTGGTAAGAAAAATTGCAAAAATATACGAAAGTAAATGTTGCATCATTTAACATTTAAACATGTTGAAATCATCATCATCATCGTCATCGTCATCGTCGTCATTCCCATGGCAGACCTTAGGGTCTGGAGTCTGAGGTCTGAGGTCTGTGGGGTGTCTTTCCGCGTGTCCTTCCCTGTCCTGTCTCGTGTGTCTGCACTGCATGCGCTTGTCAAATAAATACACAATAAATGACACACTCACTCAAACAAGTCGCGAACTGAAACACCTCAGCTCAGCACACACACAAACACACGCACACACACCCACACACACCCACACGTAACCTTTAGACCTCTCAAGTGTTTTGGGTTTGTGGCCTCCTTTCCCACCAAAGCAAATTTAAGTGATTGAAAGCCAGTCTCAAGTTCTGGCAGTGCGAGAGAGCGGATGAGCGACAGATCTCACACTCTCTCGCTCTCACTCCTGCTCAATGCTTCGCATAACCATAACCGTCATTCCAAAAAGGGGAAGTCCCACACTCCACACTTCACGTAACACACAAACACGCTCTCCATCCCACACATTGGCGCACTTGAAATGCTCTTAGTGCATTTGGTTTTACGCTCGCATTATCTGGAATAAAAGCCAGGTATGAAGATGGGCGAAAGTGCTTGAAAGCCGCCATTTGACGCGTTTCCACTGTCGATAGTTTATGTCTAACACTGCTCTTGTTAAGTTCGAAGGTTTTCCATTACATTTAAAGGAAAACCTTGACAAACCTTTAATTTAATTAGAGGAATTGAAATTATATTTATTTTTAATAAAAACAGATTAAATGAAACTGAAATGATTAAATTCAAAATACATTTTATTTAGATTTTGTGAAATGAAACAAAAATCCAATAGGCATTTATTTTATTTTTCTGAATATAATTATTTAAGTACAGCAAATTTGAACCAAATTAGAACAACAACAAATTGAAATATTTTGTATTCTCAAATACTTTATATTGACATTGAAAATAAGTAAGTTTTAAATTCTAGGTATTATGTATTTGTTTTAATAATAATAAAATGGTATCATAAATGGAAATAGTTTGAAAAATATCGTGCTAACTAAATATATATTTTATATACTTTAGCTTGATGTGCTGGTAATAGTAATCAATAAATACAAAATATTAAAAACTATTTGCAATTTTTTACTATTCATAATTTTTAATGAACATTTTCTATATTCTTCATATTGCAAGGATTAATTTAATTGTAATTTTACATTGGTCATTATTTTAAGACTACTATGCCTTCGAGTAATAATACCTGAAAAAAGATTTGCCTAATTCTTGAGATGTAGCGTCAACTGCAAAGTGGAAACGACTCAAAAAAGTTGGCGGCCTTGTGTAAATTGTGTATGAATATCGTGCGCTAAAGTGTTTGCTCAATGTGCTCTCATTGTGTGTGTCTGTTTGCGTGTGTGTGTTTATTGTGGTGGTGGGGGCGTGGTTGCAATTGTTTGGGCATGACTTGATTACGAGCCAGGTGAGGGCGTAGACTGATTGGAACTCGCGTGCGTCGAGCACAAGTCGAAGCAACGCTTTAAGAGGAACACTCGGAGTTGGAGTCGCATCCTCAAATAGCAGCTCAACTGCCATTAAGTGGCCATTTCTGTAGCTAATAGCTGGGGTGGGGTTAACTGCTGGACTCGGATCATACATCATGTTAATGTGCGAACGTTTAATGCAGATAGAGAGAGAGAGAGAGAGAGCGGCCAAGTCGCCGTCTGCCACTTGCCGTGGCATCATCAGTTATGGTGTCAAATGGAAATACACTCGGGAATCGAGAATCGTGAATCGAGAATCGGAGTGCGGCTGCTGACGATGGTCACGGCACAGCTGAGGCGAGTAGTTCATAATAACACAGGAGCAAGGTACTCGCATGTATTGAAAGTCGAAGGGTCTGTTCTGAGCCATTGAGCATAATGTGCTAGGATTCAATTTGACAGCTGACAGGACAACAAGAAAGCCAACTGGCAGACAGACATGTGTTTGCTTTCTCTAGAGAATTGCCATTGGAGATTGCGTTTGGTTAATTTAATTAAATGCAGCCAGCACGAGACAACGGACAACAACTAAACCAATGTAGAAGAAAATTTGAAAATTTAGCTGCCTATGCGATGGCAAGTGACAGTCTCCATCGCCATCGCCATTGCCATCACCATTTACTATTTCCTGGTCGAGAAAAACTTTGCGCCATTTGCCGAGTTGTTTTCCTTTTGGCCGTGTGACACACGCTGAGAGTGCTTAAAAGTCGTCGAGTTGCAGTTGCAGTTGCAGTTGCAGAGTCCGTCTTGACTTGCAGCTTATCAACATAGCTCGCCGGTCACTTTGCCCCATCCCCATCCCCGTCCTCCTCTTTATCGTCTTCTTGTTCGCCTTGTGCTATGTCACTGTTCCGTTGAGTGCATTAATACGCTTGCATAATACTTTAATGTTGGTGTCTTGTCTGTCGTGACAAACGGAAAAGCTGCAGCAGCTAGAAAAGCTAGAAAACTCTCTTCACTCTCTCCTCTCACTCTCCCCCTCTCAGTTTTTGCTGGCAAAACTTTGCTGTGCAGGAAGCGCAAGAAAATTAAGAAAATACTCATCGTTCTCTCAGTGTCGTCTTCTGCATCAGCATCAGCATCAGCTTCTTCTTCTTCTTCGCATGCTATTTACGACAGTGCACATTGAAATTATACGTACCGGACCCCCAACTGCCTGGCAAATGGAGTCCCGCCATTTGGCCAAAGTAAAAGTCAACAGCAAGCCGGGCTTAAGCCAAAAGCAAATGTCCAAAGAAATTTCAAGTGTTGTAAAATGGCAACATGGATTGTTGAGCAATTTGTGACTGTGTGTGTGTGTGTCTCAGTGTGTTGGGGTATTTATGTGTGTGTGTGCGTATGCTCTAAAAAACTTTGGCCAGGCAGAAAGTTTTTGGCCCTTCGCAGCAATCGGAAAGTGGGGCCTTCAAGGGGTCTTGAGATATGAGCACAATTAAAACTTGGCGCAAAGGCCAGTTACCAGTTTCCCTTCCCCTTCCCGTTTGCGCATATCAAAAACTGAAGCTTTGAATGATAAGCCAAATGCCAGCAGTTGACTAATTGGGCAAAAACAACTCAAAATGGCCTTCGAGCTGCATTTGGAAGCGTGTCAACGTTACAGCCATAAAAAACACTCTCAGTGAACAGTTACGACTTGCAAGTACAATTAGCTTGTCATTGGTGCTTCACAATTTTATAAGATTAGTAAATATCTATTGAAATGGCTGGTCTTATTAGCCAGTTAAGATGCAAAAAGCTTTTCATTTTTGAAAATAGTTAAAAGTAACCTCACATAAATGCCAAAGGCAACAACTCAGACTTCACCAATTAATAAATAAATAAATTCATTTAATTCATTTCACAATGGAATCTTTGCTCGTTAAATCATATAAATTAAAAATTAACAATATTAAAATAAGTCTATTTATTTTTAAGACATCAAATTTTACCCAGCTATCGTTTGAATATTTGTTTGCCTATTTATATTATATTTCTCGGCTTTTCTTTTCATAATGTCGTAAATGCATGCTGCTTGCCTTATCACACAATTTATTTAATAGAAATTTGTAAATGTTGCTTTAAAGTAAACAATTTGCAGCTAATGAAAATAAAGTAAATTGTGCAAACACCATGTTGTTGTTGTGCACATTCTCTGCTCCATTTGGGGCCCTCGTCTAAGCATTGTTTATCTAGAGGTTCGCGGTCAAATCAAAACTTTTTAGCAGCAGCAAGACGAAACTGACGAAACCATGACCATAAACAGGATTCAATGAGCAGTAAAGCGGCAATAGATTTGAGTTATGGTTATTAGTAATGGCATAACAGTACAGCACACAGACAGAGACAGAGACGGAGACGGAGACAGCGAGGGAGACAGAGACAAAGCAGACAGAACATCGTACATGGAACATGGCACATGCAGCAATGCAGACTTGTCTGGTCTAAAAATACAATATAATATGAAGGCACATCATGTTGCTGCTGGGCAAATGAAAGAGGGCAGTCAACAAACAACAACAACAACAACGAGCAATGAATAACCAACACACACACACACACAGATACTCACGCATACATTCGCCCACATCTGGCGAGCACAACGTGTGAATCCAATATTGGTGGCTCTGGGTTTCGGATGGAGCTGCTGGCAGGGGTCTGGTTCTGGACCGGGATCGTCTCTGTGCCGGAAATGCCTTTGTCTGGCTTCATAATATTTTGCTCGTTACTTTTTAATATGACTCACAACAACATCCGCAGCATCCGAAGCCAGACAGACGCTGACAAACAATGAAAGAGGCTGAAGCTAAAGTCGCTGTGGGGAAACGTGGAAAGGTGGAAAAGCCCCATACACATTATCTACTCTAACGACAATGCAAAAATCTATCCAGAAGTGAGAATTTTATTACCATTGCTGTTCGCTACGTAATCAGTGCATGTCCTTGTCAGCAAACTCTCATCCTTCCCCTGGACCGGCATGAAAAGAGTGTTGGGATTACTCATAAAATTGCGATATCTTTTGTCACCTTTTGTTGGACAGCCACAATCCCTCTGCGAGCGGAGAGGGGTTGAATCATGTGTTGCAGCTACGCTGGAATTCTGGATTATTGTTGACATCGCTGCTTTTTTTTTTTTGCTGTAGTGAGTGGGGAGGCAAGCAATGCAACTAATGGCTGCCTCGCTCCCTAAGGACACAGCGCTGAAACTCCCCAAAGCAAAGCTCATCCATTAGCATTTATTGCTTATGATAAGCTGCCCCCAAAACTGTTCATAACTCCAACCAGTTCAGACCATGCAAATGTCCAGGGCTATCTGCTCTGTGCTGTGTGCTGTGCTGTGCTGTGTCTGCTGCCTCGATAACAATTGAATTTCACTTGAATGGAAATGTTTTTGCTTACGCATCGAGCTGAGCTCATATTGTTACGAGCCCATGCTTGACCGCACTTGATATGCAAAAGTCAAGAGGCTACAAGGGATATCGAGCATTTCGGATCATTTGCTGAGCTATGCGCTATCAAATATTTCAAATATTTCACATTATTTTGCATTTCTTTCATTTCATTCTTCTCCTTCCTTCTGTGCCTTTCAATCACACCTGCTGCACCTTCCCCATTTCTCTCTCCGTCTGTCCGTCTGTCTGTCAGTCTGGGGGTGTGTCTTCAATTTCCTTCGCAGTCGTGTTTGCTTTCAATTGAATTATTTTTAGAGACACACAAACACAACACACGCCTGCAGTCAATTGTAATGCATAAACAACACGACAACATTTGACATTTCAATATTGGAAACTTTCGGTTAGTGACACGTATTAAAACAATGAAGTATACGCCATGTGAGCCCCTCGATGACGACGGCTGTTGGCATTTTCCGTGACTGTATTGAAGTGCGAATAAAAAGTGCAAAAAAAATAAAATTGGCGTGCTAACAGACAATAGATATCATGTGTCCAAGGCAGATTCAAAAGGGAGTGTTTAAGGAGGGCAACTATTTTAATTCACAATTCAAGCACGCGAAAGATCAAAGAATATTTGAAAATAAATAAAATCATAGAATAGTACAAGAAACAAAATAGACTTGAATCTAAAGATAAAAAAAAATAATTAATGAATATTTATTTATATTTATTTACTTCTCAAATACAAAACATAAATAAATTGATTAAATAAATTAATCATTGGATCAAGCAAAGAAGAGAAAAAATGAATGACTGATATAGATTAAGAAATAAAGTGAATAAACCAATAAAAAGTACAATTACTACTTCAAAACTGAAACTCTATCGCGAATAGATTCGATTTGCTCAACAATCAGGGAAACAACATGCAGTTGGCACCCAATTCACGTTTCTCTTGCGACTGTAAGTGGAGAAACACTTTGGGTTTCCGCACTTAGCTAAATGGCAGCAAATGCTTAGGAGACGGTCTCGTTGCGCCAATCATAATTTCAAGATCTTAAGCGCCTCCACACATAACACTTGTGCCTTAATAGAAACTTTCACTCGACG
This sequence comes from Drosophila formosana, assembly GCA_035045625.1. NCBI lineage: Eukaryota > Metazoa > Arthropoda > Insecta > Diptera > Drosophilidae > Drosophila > Drosophila formosana. The sequence continues at coordinate 20,953,609 of JAWNOW010000232.1, forward strand.
AACTCATTTGCCGCATGGATCGAGGCCAACTGTGGCAAGCAGGCTGGCAATTTAAAAATTAAGCAAAACTACGCTCGACTTTCCTGACGTTCCAAAAACGAAAAAAAATAGAAAGGGGAGAGCACTTTAAGTAAAATTAGAAAAATAGCGTCGACTGCAAGAAAGCGGCCATAAAAAGCAGCGCATGTTGCAGGCGTCCACATTGACGCCATTCTGTAATCAGCACTTGCAACATGCCAAGAACACCGGCAACACTAACAACCGCAGCAACAGCAACAACAAGGAGAACGAGAACGTCAAGCACGAGAACAAGAGCAACAACAAGCCAACGGGTAATAAGCAACAACAGCACTGTAATGAAGCTATCAACCGTAAGATGGCGCTTAGGCACGCAATCATACTTTGGGGCCGAACACTAGAGGTGTAGAGGAAGCAAGACTCCCCAGGCCAGGCCAACTACGCTGCCTGAGATGTGTTCTTAAAACCACAATCGATTCAAATTCGCAACTGATAACGATTGGCCAATTAATCCAAGTAAATATAAAATGTCTACTTGAGGTAAATGCAATTTAATGATGGAATTGAAAGCAAAAGTATTTGAATTCATTTGACGAAACTCAACAACCAATTTCTAAACTTAAACTGAAACTTTAAGCGAAATTTATTACAAGAAATACATTTAATTTTATTCTTAATTTAAAAACAAAACTTATTAAAAATTGGCATTCGATGAATGCAACGAGTAATAAATATAGTTTAAATATTGTTTTTATAGTTGGATATTATTATTATTTTGTATATTGTACGCACTGATAATATATTTCAAAAAAGCACATGTATAAATTAAGCAACTTAAATTTTATATATACAAAATAATAAGCAGCCTCAAAATAATTTACATTAATTTGAAATTTATAGAAATATTGGCTTGCCGGCGATTTCGATTGCCAGAAGCGCTGCTGGCGCTGTCAACTGGTCCGCTTGTTACGCTGACTTGGGCCACAGCACGCTACGTTCGCCACACGGGGCGTATGTTTAATATTTCCGCAGCAACTATGCGCATATTCATTTTGACGACGCTTTGACGTCGCCATCGTCAACACCGTACGTTGACCGCTGGGAACCCGAAGCTGTTGCAGCATTAGCAGCCGCTGTCATGCATGTCCCAGGCCCAGACCCCAGACCCCACACCCCAGACCCCAACACCAATCCCAAGCTCTAGCTGCAGTCCCACTTGCTAACTGCTAACTCCCCGAGCTTGTGACCTAAATTTGCAGTTTATGAAAAATATATGTGCAATATAAAATGTAGCCGCTGCATGCATAAAGCAAAAAGCGCGCTGCGTCTACCGCTCATATTTATATTTATACTCATGTATGTATATGTTGTATGGTAACTATATAGACTACATAGTAAACGGCTAACGCTGGTCGACTTTATGAAGCGTGTTTTTAGTCGAGCGCCAAAAGACGACAGTAATGGCGGTGGCGAAAGCGGAAATGCCCTCGAGCTGTGCTGCCAACATCACAGAGAACGCATATTGCGTATACGTCATGTGGCACAAAGTCGCTGATAAAGCAGATGACGTTGAGGGTGGACGACCAGCTACCAGTTTTGTAGTTTGCAGTTTGCAGTTTGCAGTTTGTGGGTCACTGATTGACTAACAGTGCGCGGCAGCGGTGTCCAATTTTTTGGCCAAAATGGGCGAATTGCGGATGCTTGGCTTAGAGCACTTGATTGGCAAACGGTGTAAGTAGCTAAATGGCATGTGCTTCATTGCAAGAGTAAAGTGCTCCGTCCTCAGCTCAAAAATAATGTTTCTTTTTACGTAGTTTGATATTAGCATGCAATTTAAAATATCCTGCAATTTAATTAATTGCAATTAAATGTATGCGAAGTATTATCGTTAAGGTGCGAATAACTCTTCTACTTAAATCCAGAATAACTACCGATTATTAGAGAAAAAAAAAATTCGAAGTCGTTTATTAAGAGCATTTGAACAAATTCATTGGAAGAAATAGTTGCAAAGTAGAACTTGCGCAAATAATAAAATTGGGTTGCAAAACAAAGTTGGCAATTACGATACAAAATTAAATTATAAAATAAACCCGAACAGATACAGGAATTAGTCTCAAATTTCGCTATATAATTTAATTTTTTGGTACGCTTTTTGAATTTTGACAAATCAGTGATATAAATATAATTTTATGCCAAGTAATTGGTATTTTAATAATAATTTAATGTGGAAATACGCTATTTAATTTAATAAGTACTAAAGCAAAAAATTATTGGTGACCAGTGCTCTAATTAATAATCTTTGGTTTGTGGTACTGGAAGGAATAGAAATGTATCAATACATAAAATGGTTTGTCCATCTTTGCATTCTTTTTCTTTAATAACTTAAAATTGAAAATTATTAATATTCTTCGAATAAAGTAGCTTGAACTTATGTAATTACAGCCGGCAAACATTTCGTTAAAGCCAACACTAATTTCACTAGACGTCAAAATTTGCTAGTTGATTGGCAATCAGAGTCGTCAGCAGCACGAATGAATTTGCTTTAAAGAAATGTATGGGAAATTACAGCTGGGTAGAAACAACGCGTCGTATGCGTAATTAATACCTAGAGCTGCAAAGCATTAATAACTATTGCAGAGAGGTCAACGGCTAGGGCGGCACAACTTGGTAAGGGCGGAGGGCGGAGGGCGGGGCAGTAAACGTTTAACACTTCATTAAAAGCCATTCAACAAAGTTGTAGACAATTAAAGACAAGCGACGGCACTTAACACATTTCCAGTGTTCATTGACCGGCAAACGAAATAAAAATTGCAACAGCTACTTCACTGCGAATGCTTCATTAAACAGCAACAACATTGCCAATAGCAACAACAACAACAATAATAATGGAGTACTACAAGGGCAATAGACAAAGTTCCCGGACCACAAATTACACTTGGTTTCAGCTTGGCACAACACAAAATGGCGTAAAAATTGCAGCTGCTTCGGCGATGCTTCGAAAATATTATTGAATGTGTGTTGGAGTGTGTATATCTCGGTTGTCGGTCCTTCTCTCGCTCTCTCGCTCTGCCTGTATTTTTTATGATGCTTGAAAATAAATAAACACTCAATACCCAATGCCAAAGAGCAGACAGAGCAGCTCACAGTGGCAGACTCGAGGCTTCAGCCACAGACAGCAGCAGTGAAACCATCGCGCACATTCAATAAATCTTCAGCCTGTGAATAGTCACTTGAGACATAACGAACGAGTAAAGGAAACAGGCAAAGGGGAGCAGAAGAGGTGCAAGAAGAAGCAGTGCTCTGGAGCTGCTCTACGATTTGAACGGCTTTCGTTTTCATTCCATAATGGCAATAATCACGAGCCCAGCACACAATGATGATGCCACTGCCGGAGTGTGTGAAAAAGCGCAGCTTGCACGTCGCCTGGCCGGATGTATGAGCAAGAGAGGAGGGCAGATGAAATGACTGTGGGGCAGAGTTTAGTAAGCCTATAATAGCCACACACACACACAGTACTATACATAACTCAGAGTCAGCGGCAGAGTCTGAAGTTCGGAGCGAGGCAAATGCTGTCGCGCTTTGCACTTGAAAACCACGCAACAGACTTGAGGCACAGCAAAAACAAAAGCAGTCGAAGAAAAACAAAAGTACAAAGGACAACGAAACGGAAGTCCCGAAACAACGTAAATCAAATGGGGTTGGGCTGGGTGCCCTGCAAATATTCAATCTATAATGGCATTTACACGACTAGGAACAGGATATGTAATATCCTTTTTTGGGTCTGCCGGCAAGCCAGAAATTTGTAAACTTGTTTCGGCCGGGCTTTCTGCAGCAGCAGCTACTTGCCTATGGGCCAACTTATTTTGCAAATAAATATGGCGCTGCCCCTTTTTACCAGCCGCCATAAATCTCAAACAATTTCCGTTGTCTGCCCGGGAATGAGTCGCCCTAGCAGCCAGTTAGTTGGCTTAGTTCGAACCGTCTATAGATTTGATATTACAATTTATGCAATCGGTTTCGGGTTTCTAACTCTTTGCTGCTTTATTTACTACTCGAATTTCCAAGCTAAAAACCTTTTTAATGGATTCTCCGAGCTCGAATTTAAAGTTGCATCGATTGAGAGCAATGAAAAAAGTTCGATGGGTCGAGTGATTTCACACAAATACTCAAACAATTGAACAACATTTCGAATTGACAAAAAGGAGTCTAGAGAGTTTTTGGGCTCAATAGCAGGACCGCATGTAAGAGTTATGAGCTTAACAAAATTGAAGCCCAAAAACCTTCTAAGAGGAAGTTCGAAAAATTTTTATATGTATATTAATTTATACTTATATTTTCAATATTCATTATAGAAATTTAAAATAATAATTGAATCCAATAAATATTGAACAGTCGTTGAAAGAAAATTAAATTTCTATAGCAAAATTAAAAGTTCAATAATTTTTTTAAATATATAAAAAAAAAATCATATATTTTATAATCTGCTCCCTGACTTGAATTGAAAAAATATATATAACAGCACCACAGAGAAGCTCTCCAAACAGAAAATTTATTTAAAAAAGTGGATCGTTTTAGAGGTTTTTAAAAATATACTTTGTTTTTAGTAAGTGAGTGATTGACTGTTTAATATCCAATTGAAATTTAAATTCCGCAGTCAAAAACTTGAACACTGTTCAACCAGCTGTTTAAAACCGAGCTCATTTCCAGGAACTTGAGTTTCAAAGGCAGCAGGTAGCTTTTCAATTCACTTTCGACTCCCACACAGCTGTCAATTATGCGGCCTGGTTCGGCTGTAGGCAATCAGGCCAACATTTTTGACAACTTCAAATGTACTTTAAGTCGCCAGCTGGCTTCTGGCCAGAAGTTGCCAACTCAGCGCTGATGCAGCACGAAATTGAGCTACTCTTTCCGAGCAGGGCTGCTCGCCGCTGTCTATCCCCGGACTTCTCCGCCACTTGCTGGCATTCATTTCGGGCTGTCTGGCTGTCTGGCTGTCAGAGCTGGTCTATCTGCTCGTCTGTCACACAGTGTGTCACATAATATGGACAATCACTAACCACGCAAGTGTCAAACAAACAAAACGAGCGCAAAGCATCCGCACCCGCACATGGTCACCCCATTCTTTGGTCCCTTAACAAAAATTTGCAAGCAAATCCTATTTTCGTATAAGGGGTGCACTCACTCGGCAGCAGACAGACTCCTTTACAAGGCGAGACAGAGACCGATAATGTATGTGAGCGAAAGAGAGAGAGAACCACATTTGAGTGCTGCGGGCTGTTCGATATTTTTTCGGCGCTCGTTCTTCACAGCAGCCATGCGAATGTACTATATGTACATACTCGTATATATGTGGGGGAGTCTGTTAAGAAGGAGTTGCGGGAGGTCCTGGCGAGGTGGAGCCTGCTGCAGGCCAGCTGCTGCTGCTGCTGCTGCTGCCATTGCTGTGCACACATCAATCTCGCTCTAACTTTGCAGATACGAATCTTTCATTTTCGTATTTCCGTTTAAATTTCGTGTGTAACTGAACTGGAACTTTAGAGTAAAAAAATAGAATCTTTTTTCTTTTATTGCCCACAGACAGTTTGCAGAGGAGGCAACCCTGGCTCGATGGGCCATGGTGCCGCATGTTAATGTTGCCCTATAACAGACGCTTTTTGCTACCTCTCTCTGAGATACTCATTGAAAATGCTTAGATCAGAGAAGGTTAATAAAACTGGCAGAATAATTAATTGTATTCAATTAGTCAATTTTTAAATTTAAAATAAATGTTATAAAGAAAGAATACTATTCAATAACTACATCTTAATGTAGAATAAATATTTAAAATGAAGATTATTAAATCGGTTGATAAATCTGAAAGAATAAATTATTTTATTTATTAACTCAATTTATATTCATTTTGTAATTTATTTAATTTGATACATTTCTTAAATCAATGTTGCTTGTACCTTAAATTGTTTGACATAACAAATAATTATTTTTATTTTTAATAGTTTTCATACGAGCATATTCAAGATACTTTTTCAGATACCCTACACAGAGTTTGCAATGAATGGGAGTCTTCGGCTGATTGCCGTCGCCGGCATCAAATTTAAATTTCTTCATTTGCCTGGTCCGTGTGCAAGTTCAAGCGCCAAGCCTCAATTCTTTTTATTTTCGTTTTTTGTTTTTGATGTATGTGTGTGTGCTGGGTGTATGTGGGAGTGTGTGTGTGTGTGTGGTTGAGTGTACAAAAATTCAGGTCATGTGCGACCAAAAGTAAGTGGATGCGTTCTTATCAGCGCATACAAATGTTTTATCTCGCTCAGCGCGTGTGCAAGGCAGCGTAGCCTGTGGCCCGGTTTCCCGCCACCCTCCGTCCTGTCCATCTGTCTGGCTGCTGGTTACTATCCTGACTAGATGTGATCAGGAGCGAATACATTAACCGCAAGGCGAACAGATTTCATAAGTTTCTACAACTCACATTAAAACAGATTAATTTAATTCATGAAAGACTATTTAATTCCATTAATTGAATCTTCTATAATCTTAAATTAAACAAAAATATTCAATAAAATCTTAATTCTAAAATATTATTTTCATTAAAGATAAATAAATTATTTCATTGATGACAATTTTATTAAAATATTTATAAATTCCAATTCATATATCCTTCTACTCAACCTTTGAAATTGCTTTGAAAAAATTTCACAAATGTTTTTCCTTGCTGGCTGTTTGGTTCCACATTTTTTAATATACTTCAAAATTTGTTTACCATCCAAATATATACTCGGTTTTATAAATTTATAGAATTTCATGAATATAGTACTTTGTTTAAAGTGCTTTTGTTGCAGACAATCCGCTCCTGGGTCGTTGGGTTGCTGGTTTGGTTGGTTGGTTGGTTGCCTTTCTGTTGTGTTTTGCCAATTGTCGGAAGTGCCTGTGGCTCTTGCATAAGTCACACACACACACAGTTACACACTCACTCTCACACACTCACACACACATACATGCGTGGTGCACACATGTACACAGCCAGTTAGACACTTTCTTTTGCTACTTGAACTTCCGTTTCCGCTTGCCTGCCTGCCTGCTTTCGAGTCTGACTTCGAGTCTGTCTGATCCGTCGGCACTGTCTGCTTATTTACTTATGCATAGCATATAACCTTAAACATAATTTTGTTTGCTTTTGTGCTGTTTTGTCTCCTCGCTTTGCATGCAATTCTATTTTGCCAGCCCTCACATACACCCCCTACCCCTTCTCTTTTCGTATCTCTAACTCCATCTCCATCTCCATCTACATTCCATTTACGCTACCCATTCTCTGAGTTCTTATCGCTGTTGCTCTTTTCATCTAACATCAAACTTTATCTCTTTGACTCGTGACATACTCTAAAAACAGAGAAAGCTGCATACAACCAACTTCCCTTGAACTTTCCACTGTAATTAATATGCAAATATTAAAATTGTATTTTTAAATATTTCTTTTAATTTTTTACAATGAAGTTTATCATAGCTAATTTTTTAAATTACCTTTTATAAAATACAGAAATATAAAATTCATATTCAACGTATTCACTTCTGAAAACGCTTCATTACAATTAAAATAAATACTACAATCGATAACAATAGTAGAAAAAAATACAAAGTTAATTTTATGATGATTTTACTATGTTAGATTGTGCGGACATACTGCTTACGAGTACACTAGATATTACTTTATTCCATAATAATCTTTATTGCTATTATTATCATTCATCATTAAACATCAGAAACAAATACACTCAATCTTCACCATTCCAATCTGGCGGCGGTGGCGAAACCATGGCTCTGTCTTCCTCACGCAATTTGTTTAGACGTTGTTGAATATCCTCGAACTTCTCGTCGGATTGCAGATCGCGATTTGAAATGCGAACATATTTCAGAGCATAATAAAGTTCCGTCATCGGCAGATCATTTTCTTTGATAAATTTCAAGGCTGCTTGTGTCTCAGCATCGCTATAATTCTACACAAATCGGATTAAATTGGATGAACTTGCCTGAGATCGAGATACAAACCTCCACAACCTCTGGAACATATTCGTAAGTCGACGAATCGTCACCATCCATTTCAATTGATTTGGATATTCTCAACACAATTCAATCGAGTGAATTTTTTGCTGTAGCTGTGTAAACTGTTTTGATCTGGGCCGAGCCTACTGCCTTATCGGGCCAGTGGTTAAAATGTCCTATCAACACCAAGCGGCAAAGTTGGCGACCAAATCAAACGAAACCCAAAACGCAAAACCCCAACCGCATTTTGCATTTGCAGTTTACTCGGTTAACCGCTTTTATAGCGGATTTAACACATTTTCGCCACTCTGGATCAGTGGCAGACTTCTCCATCCAAGCTGCCAAGCTGGCCAAAAGTGAAAACGAGGCCAGAACATGCCAAAATGTTTGAATCGCACAATCAACGCACACACGAGTAGCAATCCTGCATCCCCCCTCACTTCACTTCACCACACATGCCTCATGATACTGCATCGTGCCGTTGCATGCATTTCGCATTTTCCATTTCCCATTTCCCAGTTGTCCCTCTTGGCGCGTGGCCGCCCATACTTGTATTCGTATGTCAATGGTACATGGATTTCATTCGGTTCCCGTTGGTTTATTTCTTTCACTGCCCGACTCGACTGTCTGACATTGTGTGAAAGTTACAGCCCCCGGGTGTTGACTGCTCTCGGGGACTTTCAATATTGCTTTGTTGTGCTCCGAGTCATTTTGTTCGTGAAGTGCCAATTTTGGCACTTAAATTGTTAGCTAACTCATCACAATGCAAAGCTCTTAATGGTTTTGCATAAAATAATTATTTATATATTAAAAGCTTTCAATACAGTTAATTATAATTTATATTTAGCACGATGAAAATAAAGATTTTAATTATAGTGTCCAACTTGCAATACGAATATGAGAATACGAAAAAATTAAACAAGTTTTTGAATTAAAATTATTTCCCATTAAATACGGGTTTCAACTAATTGGATATGGTTTTGAAACTTAATTTCATTGCTGTTAATTAACATTTATATTTATAAATCGGCATTTCAATGATAACACTCAAAACATCAAATGAGGTTTTAAAGTACTATATTTCTTATTAATAATAGTATTCATAAATTTCATTTATAACCTAAACTGAATGCAATTTACTTTCCTTGCTATTTATTATTATTTATTCGACTTCCGACTTCAGGGGTTGTATCAAATTCCATTGAGAATACACACTCTAATTAAAAAGCCTTTACATTAAAATCATTTTTATTTAAATATGGTTTAATGCTTAACTATAGCTTTCAACTGAATGGTTATGGTCTTGGAATTTACTGCCCTTTTAGCCTTTTAATCTTTCTGACATATGCTTTTGTTTTCACGCAAACAATCTGATCCAATCTTTGGCAATATATTTGCTTATAAGTACGCATAAGTATATGCAAAATATGTATGTGTTTTGGATAATACGAGTACGCAGTGTGTTTATTTTGGCATCTGCCACAGCAGGCTCGTCTCATATTCTGGCTGGAATAACTCGTTGTTGTCATGCTCCTATCTGCAGATGCCACTTATATGTTATGTGTGTGTTTTTTTATATATACCATATATTGGAGTATGCATGGAAAGTACATTTGCGCTTGTGTGTGAACATTTATCCATTAATTTGCGCAAATAAAGTTGCCACAACATACGCGCACTCACGAAACCGCAATTGAAGCGAGACAGCTAGGCATAAAGACTTGCTGTCTCTGTCGGTTGAACGTGAACATGCGAAATACGCTAAAAGGTAAACAATTTTAATTTATTTGCCCAATAATAAACCCATCAAATAACATTGGGTGGGGGAGGGAAGTTCAGCCACAAAAGCGAACTTGCCTATTGAAATATACAAATCAAATATGTTAACGCGCATACGCCCCGTTAACAGCTCATTGTGGGCTAAGTGGGGGCAGCCAAGCATAGTATTTATGTATTCAGATAAATATATATCGCAGTGTGTGGCATGACAATGCAAAGCAAATTAAAGAGAGTTAAACATATGGCGAAATTTGTAATATTATTTGACTAATCGAAAAGTGTCTGGAAAGTTGTGTGTAACAATTCAAATGGATTACGCTAAACATATTAATTGCTTAAACTTTAAGATTTCAGTAAGTTTCTGCTGCATTACGAGAGCGAGAAGCTTCCACATGCAATGAATATCAGCAGCAAACTTTTTGCTTGTCAACTTTGCAACGATTAATTTGCTTAAGAAATCAAGTGCAGAGAGAAAAAAAGGAAAGCATATTCAACAAAAAATAAAAGGGTTAGACTATAAATTACCCTGTAATAATATAATTAATATAAATATTTTGAATTGTTCTAAATTTAATAAATAATTACTTCACTGTTCATTTGATTTTAATGTATAATGCAATTAAAATACACAAATAAAAGAATTCTTCAGATTTAAAGCTATTTTTAGCTAAGTTTTATATTTTATTAACAATGAATTATAAGCTCTTAATTATTCTAATGGAAAATTAAACATATAGGTATTTATTCTTCAAAGTATTTCTTATTGCTTTAAAGTTTTAATAAAATCATCATACTTTTTCTTGTGGGACTTCCGAGGTATTTGAAGCGACAACTTCATCAACGGATACTTAATATGATGTTTTACTTGAGGCTTCTGGCAGCTGTCTGGTTTTCAGCTGATTGCAATTTTTAATTGTCAAATGCAGTCGAGTGACAAATTAAGGCAGCTCCTTCGAGCTGCTCTGAAGCAGGATCCGTGTACAAGGAGCGCCTTTAATGACAACTGATATTTTATTTAACAAATGCAACAGCTGAGCAATGAAGCTGCCATCTCACGAATTGTTTTCCCTGAAACGTTAAAAAATGTATGTAAAAAAGAAAACTGCAAACGAGAGAATGTTATCTGCAAGTGGTCAAGTGGAGGTGAAGAGGTGCAGGTGGCAGCAGGAAACGAGAGGAGACGAGACAAGTTCCCCACTCGGAGCACTTGAGTGAAATACATCCGATTGTCATTGCAGGATATACAGCTCAGGATGACCAGCTCTCAAATGCAAATGAAGCTGGCTCGTAATTTTATTTTGAGATTTAACAAATAAAACGCGTCGTTTGTCTGCCCGACGAAGGGGGAGGCGGCATTTGCTGCATTTAATTAGACATTAATAGGGAATGCTTTTAACGCTTTGCTGCGGTTAAGTGAAAGTTGAGCTTAAGAGCTTAAGCCGGGGCTAAGTTTAATGTCCCAGCGCTGGCAATGACGACGAAGTGAGAGGCAGACAGACAAGAAGGACACGCTCAATTTGCATTTGCATTTTTCGGTACTTGCTGAAAATTGGCTACACCCTGCTGACATTTTGTGGCTTCCTTCCCACCATCCCCCGGGCTGTTTATCAACATTCAACCCCCTGAAGCTACAAAGAGAACAATTTATTGTTTCAAACGGATTCGCCGTGGCAAAATTCGATTACTGGTAATTGCCTATTGCCCAGATTGTCAGACGGAACAGAGCCAACTAGCCAGACAGTCAGACAGCCAGACAAAAGCGCAGCTTAATTGAATTAAAAGCGCTGCAAAGCTCAAAAGCTGCCTGCAATGATTAACGTTTTAAACTGTAAAGTGATTAATCGGGCTGTGCTGAAGGGGAACGAAATGCGCTGGGGTTGCTTAAAACCGTTTAAGACATGTTTGTTTGGCATGCAATACTTTAGCTGGGATAAAAATAATCGAAACAACGCACAATAACTCACTTTCTTTGTTTAAAGCACAGAATAACAGAGCATTACATAGAAACCTAAAATAAAAATTTATTAAGCTAGTCCTAAGTAAATAAATTAAAAAAAAAAGAATAATAAATACAAAAAGTAGAGATATATAAATAAATTTAAAATAAAGTAAATAATACAATCAAATTATATTACTGTGTAGCTATAGCTTATTTCCAATTAAATGTGGTAAATGCAAAAAATATAGATTTGCAAATGTAATGTTAATAATTTTAACTACTAATCTGTGGAGAATTTCTTTGAGCTTATTATTGACTTTATGACAATTTTAGACAACTGTCGAATCGCACTCTCCGGCTGCGTGTCATATTTTTGCAGTTGAAAGTAATTAAAATAGTTACGCAACATTTAACATAGTTTAAGTTTGAAGCATCCACTGTTTTTCGCATTTTCTTTTCTATGCACACTGCTCGGTTCAATTATATCATTCAGCAGTTTTTTTTATTGCACTCTTGGACCAACAAACTTTGCAAATCAAGTGAACTTTTGTGCACAAAAAAAGCTGAACGGCCTCCTTGAGCCTTAGTTAACACTTGAAAAAAGTGAATGGAATCGAGCAAGGAAAACTGTTACGAAAACTATGTGAACTATAGATATATTCTTACGTTGATGTGGAAGACAAGTCATTCTGGAAGTAAGAGTGTGTGTAGGAGGAAACGGAAACTTTTCAAGCTGTTTGCAGTTTTTTCGGTTAGCTTTGCTTTCGAATGAGGTTTGTTTTGCTAGCACACAACTCAGTCAGCTTTGAGGCAAACAGTTTGTTTTATTTTTTGACAGCCATTTTCACAAATATCATATTTCCACACAGAAGCCAAAATTCTTACCGTTTATTTACTTCTTGATATTTTATCTTACATATTTGGATCAAACAATGAGCATCAAGTGCAGCAATGAAGGCTTGGAGCTCTATGAGGCTATACGCAAGTTCAAAAAGTATCGCTACATTATCTTTCGCATTGCTTCAGATGCTCTGATTGATGTGGAAGCCATCGGACCCCGAGAACACGACTTTAAACACTTCCTGGACGATCTGATTCGCAACGGACCCACCGAGTGTCGTTATGGCCTCTTCGATCTGGAATATACACGAGTCTGCGATGTCACGAAGCAGGAGCTGAAGAGGGAGAAACTTGTGCTGCTCTCCTGGTGTCCAAGTGGGGCCAAGCCCAAGGGAAAGATTTTATATCTGAGCTACTTGCATCCGTTTATGGATCAGCTGAAAGGCATTCATTATTATAAGACGGTGGGTGAACTTATGGAGCTATCGAAAGCCGAGATCGAAGAGCATTTTCACTGAAGAGCGATGGCAGGCAATTTGCATATTTGCATATTTCTCAATGTGGATCGTTTTAGCGATTACTATTAGTTAGGGTTTTGTTATTAGGTATGTGAGTGACGTAATTTGGAATTTTATATGGATCTTAGGAATACTTCGCAGCAATTTGAACCATATTTATTATAGTGTAATTTAAAAACTGAAGGTTTTTCATTAAAAAATTGAAAAAAAAAGGAAAAAAAATAATTAATAGTAAATTAAGATAAGATATTTATTCTTTCCCTGTGATTGAATAAAAGTGGAAGATGAAAAGTGATAGAAAGCATTGATCATTGAGGAAAAACATTTTAGATATTTATTCTGATGATGTTTATTTCTTTCCTGCGTGAAATGATTAAATAACAAGCTACGATAGTAATTTAAACCACATTTCTTAAAGCGCAATTGACACCTGCAGCAGGCAAGTTTATTTGTCTAAATGGAATTGCATTAAAACTGCTTCAATTGCCATTTGTTACATGACCTCAAAAGCAATTTCTATACGATGGCGAATGCAGCTCTGTAAACAGAGGACGATCGCGTCCGTTTATTTGTTTTACAATTTACACCTCTAAGGACTGCTGCACCGTTCACAAAGAGAGACAGCGATGACAAGGACACTGCGCAGCAAGTCGCATTCAATTTAGCAACAAACAGGCAAAAGTTTTCTGCGCTGGACAATAAGCGAGCGCAAACTTGCCACAACTACACATATAACAACTACAACTACAACTACATATATAGAAAGTAGGCAACGAAAAGTTGCGGCGACAACTGCAGATACATCTGAGGGCGGCAGGGGGGAAGGCTGGTGAGTGGTGGGCTGGTGGGCGTGGCACCGGGATGCAACACTGCAACGCGCAAACATAAAAAGCCAAGTAGAAAAAGCAAAAGTTTTCACTGACAACGAGCGCCACAAGTAAAAGGTGCTACTTGTCCTCGAAGAAGGAGCAGGAAGAGGAAAAGGAATAGAATATCCGGTGGCGGGTTGAAGGAGTCAGGTTATGCTCCCGGTCCATTGTTTCGTAATGGAGAAATATTGTTTAGCATGCGGCAGCGACGAAGATGCAGATGGCAAAGGAGTCGCAGGACCAGGCGAAGGACGACTTTCGCTTTGCAGCTGCAGCTGGAGCTGGGAGACCAAGCAGCTTGCCAGGCTCACGCCGCTGCTTGGGATATTATGCATAATGGTTTTTGGTCTATTGACATTTATGGCATTGGACTACCAGCTACCGAGCTACTGGCGATGAGTTTGGGATAACGACAGCAATGCGGATGGCGAATAAGAATGGGAGTGCGGCAAAGTTTGTCGTGGGGAAAGTTAAAGTAGAGTTGCTTGTTGAGGTTACTTAGGTGGGAAATGTTTAGTGCGGAGCGAAAGTTAAAAGCCGTGCAATTGAAATGGATACAACAAATCGAGCAATGGCCCACAAAGTTGTAGTTTCCACGTAAGAACTACTTTGAAGCACAAGAAACAAAAATTGGGATTGGAAGAACATTAAATAGTTGTTTCTAATAGTTAGTTTTAAAATTTCAGTTAAAACTACATACTGTAATTTTTTTATATTTTTTATTTATTCAAAATTTATAAAAATAAATCATTAAGTTTGGAATAATATTAAATAGTTTTAGCTGGTGCTAAGTTTTTAGGTTTAAATATTATATTACAAACAAGAAATAGCCAATTCATTACATTTGCAGTATATTCAAAATGTATAATGGTACATTTTTAGTCAAACGGTAAAAATTAATAAAATTGGAATACAATTATTCCAATCATTATAAATGTATTTAAAATTTGTTAATTTAAATGAATTAAATGTATTAAATAAAAAAAAATTGCAGAACAGTCACTGTGCAATTTTTCAAAATCAATTTCAAACTAGTCCCAAATATTTAAATTTAAATAATTTAAATATTACAGATTTCCGCTGAGCAATATGCTCAACAAAGAACTAAGAAAAAATTCGAATAATACAAAATAATTTTAACAATTCCTGAGCTTCAAAATAAAATTGCTTTAATTTATTTTGTTTTTGTTTCAACGAATTACATCAATAATGATTGAAGAACAGTAATGGTTAATTATCTCTAGCGACAACACGCGAAAATAAATAAAAAAAATTGTTTCCCAATACTATTAACATTATATTTTATTTTGCTGCAGAGTTAGTCACGTCAGAACTTTGGCTTGTTAACGGATAATGGTGTAACCGGCTTTATAGCCCTCTAACTCGACATAATCAGTCCAATGTAGTTAACCCATATCTAATGGACAAGCGAGCAATCATGCATGCAGGTTTAGTTTTATCCATTTTACTCGTAGTTGCCAATTACGCGTTAGCCATAGTCGAGTAAATCGCGGACATAACATTTAACAGCTTAATACGCTGCCACACAACAGCAAAGCAGCAACAACAATGAATACCAAAACAACAGCATAAACAATGGAAGCAATAACAACAACAACAATTTAGTAATGATGACATATGGAGAGAGAAAGAGAGGGAGGGGGCAGAGAATAAACATGAACAACTGCAGCTGCTAACTAAAATCGTTGGGCAAAGTCCATTGCACTATCATTAAATATTTATTCAATTTAAATTTGCCAATTAACTTGGTCGAGACACCGACAAAAGGTATTGGAGCTGGAGTTGTGGAACGAAGCCAACAGAGTCCTGTTGCCACATTGTAAATATGACAATTTTTCAAAAACTAAACTAAACGCTGACAACGTTTATAGGCAAACAGCACCCTCCTCATGTGTCTGATTGGCGACCGTTTGTTTTGGTGGCATAAAAAGCATTTTGAATAATAAATGCATAATTCCTAGATACAAAAGCGCGTGCCATAAATATTCCATGATAAATTATAGAAAAGCTATTAGGCCAAACAAACGATGGAGCACCAGCGTGTCCTGTGTCCTGTGTCCTCTGTGCTGTCCTGTCCTGCTTTGTTGAACGCTCCCCCCGTTTAGAATTTAATGGCCGGACTGCGTTTGACATTTTTCAAATGAGGTTGCGACGAACCAAAACAGTTGGGAGTGCAAGTGTGTGTGTGCGAAGGAGGCATTTCTCTGTGCGTTTATTTATGTAAATTTGCGTAAATTACTATGAAAATATTTACGGTAAATAGAGCATTTTAAATATTAAACATAAATTGAGCTTGGCCAAGCTTTGCGTGGGCTCTTGCAATTGACTCGCCCACCCGCCCCTCTACAGGGCATTCCTCCCTCCATTCATCACCACTGACGTCATGTCACATTTGCCACAAGCTGTGCACGTGCGAGTAGTTTGCGAAAAGAACTGCAGAGAACAAGTTTCAACTTTGCATTTAACACTCACAAAAAAGTAAACTTGCAACCGGAAACGGAAATGGAAGCATCGGTACACACTAAATGCCATTGACGATATGCTGAATGGTAAGCAAGATGCAAGAAATGCGCCAACTTGAAGGACAACGACAATTTATTGCTCTTACTATGGGAATGTTGTCAGACGAATGAAGAGCAGAAATACAATAATTTTAGATGAGATTTTCAGACTTTGTATTTACTTCTTCACTTATTGAAATTTAATTTATTAATTTTTTGGTATAGAAGTATATACATATAGTATTTGATTTGATACCTTTTAAAAACATTTTACAGAGTATTTGATATATTTCTAAATACTTTATATATTTTCTTTACAGATTAAATATTTAATTCAATCTTAGTTGGTATTTTTATTAAACTTAACTTTTTGTTGTCATAAAAATAATTGTAATATATTTTTTATTATTTGCTTTTTAAATTATATACTAATTTATCAGCAATTTCACAACACAAAATACTATTAAATACAACAAAATGGCAAGATTTTCTTAAGTATTGATGCAATTATTGAAGTACATTTAGAGCCACAAACATGCTTATCATTTTATGATTTTCACAATTAAGCTGAGGTTGAATTACAAATTGCAATTAAAGATAATTTTGCTGTGAAGTACTGCCAACTCGAAGCCAACTTGAATCCTGGCAGAAAGTACTTATACCCTATGATGCTTGAATCAGAGTTGTGTGAGCTGCAGTTGTTCTTGGCTGCTCGGCAGTTAAATTAAATATTCTTGTCAAATGCAGTAGTCAGTGAGTCAGTTGCAAATGTTGCCTTAACAATTTCAAATATTTGCACCGCACTTCATAGATTTTAGGCTTTTAAATAATAAAATACAATACCACTGCAACAACAAACCGCAGCAGCGGCAAGAACAACAACGAAAGCCCAAAAACTAAAAAAGAATACTAAACTGTGGCAAACGCTGAGTGCTGCCAGGACGATCTGGCAAGAGGATGCGGAAGACGACGAGGACGAGGACAAGAACGAGGAAGTCGGCTCCTATTTCGACAGCTCCCCGTGCAAAGTGTCTTTTTGGGCGCAAAGTGCTCTTCAGTTAGATATTTTATGTGTGTGTGTGTGTGTGTGTGTGATTGTGTATATATCGTATGTGGTAGTGTGTATCTGTGTGATGGGTGCTCTATAAAACATTTGCTTTTGAAGTACGTACTTAAATTGCATTCAAGCTGAGCAGCAGTCATCGTCGTCGTCGTCGTCGTTGTTGTCGTCAAGTAATGTACATCGTACTAGATCTATACAACTGTTCTGTCTTTTGGAGATGTGAGTTGAGTTGTTAAATAAGTTGGTAGGACGTGTGAATGAGTGTTTAAATATGTGTCGAATTCATGTTGAAAACTCTAGTGGTGCTGTGCCGTGCTGTGCTTCTGATTATATGGGCCGAGACAATTGCAGGGGAAATTCAATTCCTTGAAAAAGTGGCAAGAAATCATTCAATTTACTAAGCATTCCAGAGAACCACAGAGGCATTTAATGCTGCTTAAAGAAATCGTAAAATATCAACAAATATAATCAAAGTATTAATAAATATTGGTCTTTAAAAGAAATTCTTTAAGCAGCGCATTTATTTCATTTCACATTTTCTAACGTGAGTTTTATTTAAAAATTAGTTTTTCTTTTTGCCTATTTGCGAGTGTGGCAAGAAACTTTTCAATTTACTAAGAATTTCCAAGAACCACAAAGGCATTTTAGTAGTAAAAATTGTAAAGTTCAAAATCATGTAATTAATGTATTAATTTTATTGGAAATATATTTATTAAGCAGCTCAATTATTTTATTTCATTTTTTCATTATGTGAGTTTTATTGTATTTAACAACATGTTTTATTTTTTCCCCATTTGCGATTGTGCCAAGAAATCGTTCAATTTACTAAGGGTTTCCAAAAACTACAAAGGTATTTAGTAGTGCTTAATGGAATTATAATTAATTAATAAATATTTGCACTTATGGCAAGTAAATTATTTTTTAATTTCATTTAAATAAAACGAGTTTTACTTGATGTAAAAATCTAGATATTTTACCAAACTATTCTATCAAATGTGGGTCTGGATTCCTCATTCAATATTTGTAGGCAGATTTACAAAATGATATTTGTATCGCTGTTGTAATGGCCGAAATGCATAATGGCCATTAGCAATAAAATATTGTGTATATGCGCTATAAATAATATGCCGCATATATTTGTGTAGCTCACGTTATAATGACATTAACATAATACAGTGAGTTCAGCTTGCCATGTGGCACTTTTTGATAAACGGGACGAGATACTAAGCTCAATGGGCCCAAAAAGGCAATTAGCAAATACTGCCACGCCCAACTCCGCCCACCTGCAACACTAAGCCGTTGATGCATTAGACCGGACATTGAGCGATAAAACCTTATGCGGCCATTAAAGCAACAAAGGGGCATGTTTATTTAATTAAAGAAGCGGCAAACAAATATATATATAAAGCCAAATGTCTTGCACATTAAAATTAACCATGCAAGAAAAGAGATAAAAATAAATACACAATATAAGAAAAGAACCCTTTTTGGTCAATCTATGTGATGGCTTCCATGGATGCTGCTAATATGAGCAAGGCCAATTGCGTATAGGCCAACTGTCAATTAGCCTTGGCTCAATGCAAAGTACAACAATACGAGCGGCAACATTATAGCACAGCACAGGGGACTTCAACAATTTCTCGCATTACTTCCGCTAAATTAATGCCGATTGTGGTGGACTTTTGTCGGCCGACGACAGAGCGTCGCCAACTTGACCAGACCTTTCACGCGAACTCATATTTGCCTGCTAGTCGACAATGGAATGTTTGGGAAAAAGTGTCCATTTAATTTTGAAGATAATACAAATCATGTTTTGCCTAGACTATCATTTAAAATAGATATATTGATGAACTAAGCAATTTAAATCAAATTTATTTTCTAGTATATACGAGTATAACATTAAAACATTTAAACCAATAACTATAATTTTTATCAATTGCAAATGCGATTATTGACTATTTTAAAAACTGTAATAAAGAATTAGTTTTTCATACATTGTGATCAAAATAAATATATTTATAATAATTATTTTGCATTTTACCCAAAAATCAAATTTTTTAAGTCATGCATACACAAATTTTATAATTTTGTTGAACGAAATAAAAGAAAAAACTTATATCAAATAAATTTTTCAAATATTTGTAATATATATTCAATTGTTTTATACTTAACACGAAAATCATAATATTAATTTAACAAAATATAAAATCAGGTATTGCTTTTATATTTTAGAAATTACTAATTACAATTTCAAATTGACATTTTTAATTCCAAACAGGAACATATTTGGCTACTCAAGTTCAGAAATGATGCCATGGTTAAACAGATTCCCGCTGTGCAAATGTAGATTGGGGCTGAACTGCCATAGCAGTCTGCTTATATTTTCTGTTGCTGTTATGTATTTTCTTTAACATTTCTCTTTTCTTTTTTTGCTCTGCACTTTTTTGGTTTATTTCGATTGCGATGGCGACTGTCGTGTTGCGTGTCCTTTAGCCAAGTGTCGTCGAATTAAAATTCATGGCAGCGCATTTAACTGGTGCTGAAAAACGCGCCCAAAACAGCGACAGGACATGCCGTACCCAGTTCCCATCTCCATCTCCATCTCCGCTTCCAAGCCCCTCCTCGGGCGACGTCCACGTCCCAGTCGCGTTTGACTGTCACAATTCGTGTCGGAAATCCACACTGCCCACCAGTCTTTTACAGTGCTGTCCAGTTTGGCGTGCACATAATTTCTGTTATTTATAGTCGACTATAAAGAATGAGGTCAGTGCGTAGCAGTCGAAAGCAGCAACGACGACGCCTCAGTCGCAGTCGCAGTCGCAGTTGCAGTCGCCGTCAATGTCTGGCAACGACTTTTGCCTTAATTAAAGTCGTTAAATCGCAGAGGTGAGAGTTGTCTCTTCATTTGCATTTGTTCATGTGTGCGCGACTTCAAATCAAATTAATGAACTGCAAGGCGACTAATGAGCAGCTCATAGATTTAAATGAGCTGCGCGAACAAGAAGACAACAAAACAAACTTTAAGACAGCAACGGCACAAAAGGAAAGTATCCTTAACAGCTCTTTAAACTTTTAAACTCGTTGCCAATCTTCGGCTCACGGCTGCTTTTAATGGCTTTTAAGTGATTCGGCAGCCAAAAATGTTGGCCAGTTTAATCGGGCCATAAACAATTACTTAACATTATAACACAATTTTCAACTTAATTGTGCACAATTGCAAAAAGTTCAAAGGTTAAGTGACTGCAACACCCAGAGCGAGAAAGAGCAACAGAGAGAGAGAGCGCAAGAGAGAGAGAGACTTAACATAATGAGCGTAGAGTTCAAATAATATCAATTAACTGCAAGTTACGTGCTTCGGCTAATTATCTCGCTTAATAAAGCGCCTAATGAGTGGAAGCAGCTGCCAACGCCCAGCTGCCAAAATACAGCAACAAAAGAAGCCAGCGTCAGTAAGAAAGAGTGAGACAGACACAGAGAGAGAGAGAGAGAGCGAGAGCGAGAGCGAGAGCGAAAGAGATTGACTTCCGCTGCGGCTGCTCTATCGCCTCACACGCTTTTCATAATTTGGCTACCGCTATTTTCACACTTTTCCTCGGTTTTCTTCGGCGCATCGTTTCTGCTTTTTATATTTTTTTTGCTTTTGGTGCTTGCCGTAAAAAATAATTATGCTTAAATTGCGAGACGGCTTACGAAGTTTAATTGTTATGCTTTCAAGCGAAGGTGGGCGTTGGGGGCGTGGCCAGCAACTTTAAGACGGCGCCTTTTTGCCCTGTTTTGCATGCTCGGCATAACTTCATTTGCATTTGCTGGCTGCCTGAAATGAAATTTCAACACGCTAAACTAAGCAAATTTTTTACACATTTTAAACAAGAAATAATAAAATGTGTGGCTGCACATAACGTTCAGCAAATAAAGGCCAAAGTTCATAGTAGCACATGTGTGTGGGTGTCTTTTTGTGTGGAGGCTATTGCTTGCATATATGTATATTTAAATGTGTGTGTCTTTGCATGTGTGTGTGACGTTTGAGCTCATTAAGAAAACTCGTGCGGTCGCTTTGGCAACTATTTCCACGTTCGAGCATGAAGTATGCGCCAGGGGGTCGAAAAGTAAGGGGCGTAGACTTCCGTTTTACCAAAGGATTAAATCTTAATTAAAATAAAAATCTCGTTTCAAAAGGCAGCAGTGTGAAAACTTTAAATTAATATTTTAAGTAACACACACGCTTTACTCAAAAGTTTTCTTATGATTAAATAAATATGCTAAAAGGGTTTCAATTTAATCTAATAGATGGAAACATTATTAAGGTCAGTTGTCAGTCAGTTTCTTTTTATTTACTCAACTTACTCAACAAGAATTTTTAGTTTTAATAATTCAATAATTACATTAAATTCCGCATTTATTTATTACATGATTAAACAATTACAAATATTTTCTTTTTTATTTATCAGCATTTTGTTTTTTTTTTAGTTTTGCATTGAGAAAAATACTTTGTAATAAATATATATATTTGAAAGCTGATAAAATAATTACAATTATTTTCTATATTATTTATCAGCATTTTGTTTTTTTTTTTTTTTTAGTTTTTCATTGAGAAAAATACTTTGTAATCAATATTTATTTTTGAAAGCTGTAAGATGCCAAAATCTTTATTTACTGATGCCCTGAAATGTTTTGATACTATTTTTACGTGCTGGAAAAGTAATTTGTTTGAAGCTGTATACTGTACAGGACCTTTACACACCTGAGTGATTTCTCAAAGGTTAATTGGACAACAATTATTATTTGGAGTGCATATTATTTTAAGGTACGCCCCCGTGGCATTCTACAATTCACACCGCCCATGGTTAACAATTTGAAAGCATTTGCACGAATTCAAAGTGTTGCGTTAGCCAAACAAAACGCAAGTGAACTCTGCATAATTATGCGCAAAATCTACCTATACACACACACACACTCACACACATAAATGAGTGTGTAGTTGTATGTGGAGCGCATAAATATTTGCTGTGCACACACACGTGGGGGGGGGGAACACACAAAAACACTGGCAAGTATAATTTATATTCGCAGAAGGTTAAGTGCTGGTTAAATATTTCATAATTTAACCAAAAATGAAAATGAATACATTATGCGTATTTAAGCGAACAAACTAACCAAAACAAATACCCACGAGTGCGTATTTGGCATTAGCGTTGTATCAGAGCAACAGAATTTGCAATCCAAACAAATGAGTTGAAAAGCGAGTGGAAACAACATTTTTTTAATCCCGTTAAAAAATGATTCAAATAATATTTGTGCAATAAACTCAATTTCAAACTAATAATTTATGCTTCTCGTGCTCGTTATTTATTAATTCAAAATTATTTGGCAACTTCAAAAATAGAAAGAATCGATTCTTGACTGGTGAGTTTAATAACATTTTAAAAAAATATAAATATTTTATTAATTATTATTTTTTGTCTTATCCTACTTTAAATGGAACACATCAAAATTTGTCTAATGAATTAAAAATCCATTTAACAATATTCATGTTTTCGAATTTCAAATAAATGTTCTACATCGGAATTTAATTTATGTATTAAATAACAATTTAATAGTACTAATATTTTAAAATGCTTAAAAATAACTTATAGATTTTAGTACTATTTATTTAATTTATTATATAGAAGTTCTGAAATAATTTTGATTAAGACAAAAGTAGTGTATTACAGGATTTGATAAATTAAAGGTATTGTTCTACTTCAAATTGAACAAATCGGAATTCGACTAATGAATAAAATATAAACTTAACAATATTTATGTCTTGTTAGATTTAACTTCAAATGGAACATATCGAAATTTGACTAATCAACAAGATAATTTTATGGTGCTAATAAACAAACCTAGATTTATTTAAATACTTTTTATTATTGTTTTATATTTCATTGCCTAGTTCGATTAAGAGAAACGTATAGTATTACAGGATTGTGTTTATTTATTTCTCTGCAATAACGACAACAACAACAACAAATTATCAGCACTTAGCACAGCTGCAACCCATCAGTTCAGCAATGGCAACCACTTAACCACACCACACCACTCCACAGCCACAGCCACAACCACAGGCCCAGCCCAGCCAAATGTAACCCCAACTCTGGCTTGAGCCGCAGTGCCATTTTAAAGCCATTTGTCTTCAAGTTGATTTGAAGGTGCCAGGCTTTTAGCCAGCCATCCATTGAGACAGCTGCCCGTAGTGCTGGCTACCACAGGCAGTAGTTTTTCTCGCTCTCCCAGCCATTTTGGCAGTGTGCAAGTTTAGGTAAACCACATGTTACATTTTTCTTTACCAATCAACAGCCTTGGGCGCATTTTAATGGCACTCAAGCGAATGTGCTGCAACTCTTGTCCTTGCAACCGACACACACACACACACACACGCTGCGCTGCAAGCTGCAAATACGTTGGAAAAAAGTGAAAGAAGAAGTAGAAACCCCAACCGAGAACCCAACACAAACCCAACCACAACATCAGCAAGTTGTTAAGAAAAACAAAAACAGAAACCAGGCACACAACAACTGTAAAAACTGCATGCAACATGAAGAACAACAAACAAACAAAGAGAGTGGGAGAGAGACGAAGAGAACGAAACTTGCAACAGCAATCTAGACAATGACATTTCCTCAGCATTGTGTTTAAGCCACAGGCTATTTGTCATACCAGTTTCCATCGTTCCACGCCCTAAATAAACAGTTGAAGCAACAACAGCACATAACTGGGCTGGGCAGACAAACGATGCTGGGACCACCTGTCGTATGTGCAATGTGCAAACTCAAAAGGGAAATTAGGTTAAGGCAAGACAGCGCCTTTTGCAAGCAGTTAATACAACTATCATAAAAAACGAATGAAAAAACATCTAAATGCTTAAAATAGTAAATCTTTCCACTAACTGAAAATGCATATTGAAAGCCAAGCATATGAATTGTTTTTAATCAAATTAAAAGCTGGTTAATCATAATAATTATAGCTATGTTGATTTAACTATGACAAAAGGCGCTTATAAATGCTTTATTTACTAAAGTGCAATTTGAAAGCGAAAATGAAGAATTGTCTTGCTCCAAATTTAAAGCCAATTTATCATAAATCTAACTATAATAATATAAATACAACTACTTTAATAGTGAATGAAATACCATTTACATGCTTAAAATTCAAAATGTTTTTACTAATTAAAAGTGGAATCTATAAACGAAAATTAAGAATTGTTGTCAATCAAATTCAAAGCTAATTAATCATAATTTTGTATTTCATATAAAAAGTCAATTAATATATTTATTATGCTTTCTGCATAATCCATCTTCGAATTTGACAAATGTATTTGAACAAAATCATTAGATCGAAAACAGACTTAGCCCCGTGGCTAGGCGGAAAATGATAGTTAACTTCAACTATTTCCACAATCGCTGAGCAACCTGTCAATGGCAGCCAACAAATTGCATTAATTTGCAACATGACTGCAAACTAAAGTCTCCATCTGCTTTTCCCTCGTTGCCCGAATGCAAATTGTATTGGAGGCATCCAGATTCAGGACTCGAATCATGGGATGGACATGACGATGACGCATTGCATATTGCATATGCCTCGATCTCTGTCTCTGTCTCCGTATCCGTCTCTCTCTCTCCATCTCAGTCTCTGTCATGTGTATGACAGCAGCGCGTTTAAATAAATTTTACAGCCTGCAAACATTTAAGAAATGCATCAGCAGCCACCATCCGTCAGTCGCAGGATGAGGACAGGACGACAGGACGACAGGACAGTTTGGGCTGGTGCAGGCCAGTAAATGACAGCGTTGATGGACAGTTTTGTGCAATTGCATTGCATATGGTTAGGCGATGTGCCAGTGACAGACACACACACACTCACTCACACACACATAACTGAGTACTAAATAGTGCGGGACAAGCGAGAGGGGCGAAAGGGGGACTGCGGGATGGAGCAGTTGCAGATAGCGCAAATGCGCATAAAACTCGCTACATAATTATATGCAAATGCAGCGCCCCAAAACTTTGCTGCAATTAAAAGCTAAACGCACTGGACGATAGCGTCAAGTTGCATTTGTCAATTAACCCACCAGCTGCAAACGGGGCGAAATATGTCCAATGAAATCTGCAGAACATTGAGAAAACATATTTTCGAATAGTTTTAAAGATTTTTTAAAACAAACATTTAAATAAGAATGAAGTGAAATTTAGATTTTTTTTATATCTTAAGAAATTTGTGAATCACGATATCAACTTCGAAACACGATTTATGGTAAATTAAGAAAATTGTGATTTATGAAATCTTGTTTCAAGAATGTGTTTAAAGAATTCAAACTTATGTTAATTTATTTTAGATATAAATATTCTAAAATTCAAGAGTTTTATATATGATCTTAGAATTTAATTTTTTACTCTGCAATGTTATTTATGAGATATAAGCAATCATTCCATCTATAATTTTTAAATGCATACATAACAGAAAGCACGATTGCAGAATTGCTGAGGAACATTTAAAAGCTTTACAAGGAAAGGTATTATTAAATAAAACTATTTAGATTCAATATACTTTAAAAATTAGCTTGAAACCCCGACATTCAAATTTTTCTTATAAAAAAACTATTCGTTATATGAAAACGAATACAAAAGAAACAAACTTGGCCAAGCCACAAAACAAAACTATAATTCTAATTAAGTCTAAAAATTATATAAGAAATAAGGTTGAGGCTCAAATTAGGAAGTTATTTATTAGAACACAATCTAAATAATAAAAAAAAATTAATAAAATAAATATAAAATAGAGTTATATATAAATAAAAATACTTTATGTCTAAAAGTTAAAAAGTTAAACATAAATTCAGAATGTTCTTAAAAACAGTGGAGAATGTAAATTAATAAATTCATGAAAATCGCAGAATTCAGGTGTCTTGTTAATGACTCAAGTGCTCATAATGGGTTAATTAAAGAAACACTGGGAGGCAGCACAGTGGTGAAACCGCGAGATATCAAGCCAATTTAGTGTTATTGCAGTCGCATAACTCCAGAGATTGTCCTGGACGCTGTCGCGCTTAAACAAAGGCGCAACGCCATCGCCATCGTCGTCGCCATCGTCGTCGCCATCGCCATCGCTAACGTCAACGACAACGGCCGCACAATTAGCACTCGGAAGCTGAGGAGCTCGGAGCAAGTTGGCAACTGGGGAACTCCGCTAGATGGTTGATGGTAACTAGTTACGGCGGCGAAGGAGCCAACAGCCAACAAATGCGAAATAATATTGTCGACGCACTGGCGAAACGGAAATGTAACTGGGAATTATTTAATTTGCAAACTACAATGCTGAATGAGGACGGCAAAGGAAAGGGGGACCCAACAGCCATTACAACCATTGCAAGCATTGCTGCAGCATTGTTTTATGTCATTGTTTGAAGTGGTTCCTCCGGCGCATTTGGTGCCATTGTCTTTGCCTCTGCAGCATAATTGTTATGATAACTGCAGCATTTCCACCCGGCATTCGAGCTCTTCCCCAGTGGAGTCACTTAAGTAAATGCCAGCCATATGCAATGCCAGTTTGCGGTTCAGCGACTCCGAGACATCTCAAAGACCGTAAATTGAACCCACGTCTAAAGTCTAACATCCCATTCTGAATGCCTGTCTACCTGCCGCATTTATCAGATGCAGACCACGAATATGGACGAAAATACAAAAAAAAAACACACATCAAGGAACTGCCATGCGAAAAATAACAAATTTTTTGAAAATTTACCTTTTGTTTTGTGCCTCCCAGTCTGCCCGTCTGCCTGTCTGCCATCGAAATAGCTACGATTTTGTGGCCACTGTCGTTGTCCTTGTCGTCGCTTGACATTTTTCGAAAAAGCCCTCTGACAAGTTAATGAAAGTCTGCCCGCGCGTTGATAGCCGGCAACAAAAAAAGCAAGGCGAGATTTGAGAGGAATGTCGCAAAGATTCGAGCTACCTGCCAACAGATAATCCTAACCCATTGATTTAGGAGCTCAGCAAGTGGATAACAAAGTAAAGCAACGGCACGAAGAACAAGTCACAATGTCGTTAAAGAAATGTTCTTGAAATTTTCTATAGAATAAACTTTGAATAAAGAATAACAGAAACGGTAACGGAAATGGTTGACCACGAGGTAGATACATAATAAATATATGCCTTAGTAATAGTAGAATTATCAGTTAAGAAACAAACAAAAATGTAAATGGCTGGTCACTTGGGTATATGAATAATAATGATACCCTATATCTAAAATCTATAAGCTACTTACCATGCCTAACTGCTATCCTAAATCAAGCCCCTATGATGTAAACATTTAATTCAGAAAATAAATTAATACCGAAATTCTAGAATGTCAAATCGATAACAAATTCTTGAATTTATATTTATAAAAAAAGAGAAAAAATAAGTTTATTTCATATTTTTGTTTATTTAATACTTTATAATTTAAGTATGTATTTATTTGCTGTTTTTTAATATAAATTATTATTTCCAAACTAACTGTGTTTTTTTCGCGACGGCTCTGAATTACTGAATTACCAGCAACAAAAATAAACTTCAGAAAAGTTGAAAGCACATTCACTTTTCCAACATGAAACATAACTTTTTAATATAACCAACAATTATGCTTGAAATCTTGCTACAATTTATTTTATTCAATATCGAAAAATGAAAAGAAAATATAAATTAAATACCCTGAAACTACTCAAACATAAATAGATTCATTATTCATTAAGTCTGATTATCGACGCCGTTTCGACAGGTTTGCCACCTTCAAGTTGACACATTATCAATTTCAGCAAATTGACCTTTGACAGCGGTTTAAGTGTTATTCAATGTGAGCTGCTTTGCATAATTTTTCTGGGCTCGCCAAATGGCTGGAAGCGTAATTAAAAGCCATTTGCCATAAAACTGACATGCTAATTAATGTTGAAGGAAATTGTAATTAGAAATGCTTTGGTGGTAAGCAGAGCTCTACAGCGAGTGGTGTCCTGAGTCCGGAGCCCTGCGTGGTGCGCAACACGCAGCGGCAACTTGCCACTGGATATGATTATAACTTTCAGCCACAAATTCAGCAAAAGTTGCAGACTAAGTCGCACACACACATGCAAGAGTGTCTACTGTTGTATCAAACACATGTGGAAGTATGTGAGAGATGCCGTGGAATGTTTGCAGCAAAGTTTTGTGCTCGGCAGATAGTTTATAATTTAGAGCTTACAACAACAACAGTGACATGGCGGCGACGCCGGCGCCGCGTTAAGCACACAAATCATTATAGCCATGATTGCCAGAGAATCGCAACTCGCGCATTTGGTTTTTTGAAAGGGGCTCCCCAAAACAAAACTGTACAAAACAAAACAAAATGAAACCCTCGAAACGAAACGAAACGAAACCATACCACACACCAAACAAAACAAACGATGCGAAGCCTTTTGTGTGGCAGGAGAGAACGAGGGCAGAGGCTACAAAGTCAAATCCTTTTTAGCGCCATAAATTAAGTTCATTTCCGTGCCAGACGCAACACGACAGGGCAGCGAACGTATGCGGTTTTATAGGCGTGAAGCAAACGTGAACGGATAGAGGACGGAAGAAAGAGAGAGAGAGCGGAAAAAGAAAGAGAGAATTCAAGAGTAAGCGATTAGAAAATGTATTTTTAAGCTGCCAATATTGCAGAAATTCGATACAAGATGCAACTACAAATTGTTAATAATTACTCATTAGGAAAATTAAAAGAAATATCTGTAAACATTTTATTGTAACGCAAAAGGAAAAATGTAAAAACATTATGATTAGGATGAGTGATAGGCTAAAGCAACGACAATAAAATGAACTTACCTACTTCACTAAACCTGATTTAGTTTAGATTGACATTGTTTAAATACATCCAGAAATTGTATACCTGATAACTTACTGCAAGCTGAAAACTTTTACATTTTTTACATTTTTAATTAAAACTAATTTATTTGCTCATAGTTGTAGTCCCCAACATTACAATTTAAAAATGAATAATTCCCAATTTCAATTTAATAAAAGTCATTTGTTTCATTGTTCATCGTAGACTTTAAAATCATGAATAATACTTATTAATGGAGAACATTTAAATTTGTGCATGTTCAAGCGGAAAATGGGAGAAAATGATTATATATACGAAATTTAAAGAAGGTAAACATTAAATTTATGTCTGTATTCTAATTGATAAAAATATATAATAATAATCTGTACAAATTTCAAGATTACCAAACTTATTTGGGTTTATTTAAGCGTGTTTGAGAATTATGATATTATTTTAATATACAATGAATATATATATAAACTATACAATTAAATTTGTTTGCTTAATATTTAACGAATAACTCACAATCAAATCACATAATTTAATGCGGATTATTTCTTCTTTTTTATACTACCACAAACCCACTAATCATTTCACTGCAAAAATTGAGGAACTTTTCGGCTTACTTATCGCAACTAATCTGCCGCACATGGACAACTGTTAAGTTGTTGTCAAGCTGTTTTCAGAACTCATTTACCTGTGCCATGTTCCACGAGTACACATCGCATCAACATTTCATCGGCGTTTTGAATGGCACTTGGCACTTGAAAATATGTTACAAAATGCTGCCGAAAATCACTCGTGTGCCCGGAATATTCATTATTGGCTACTGACAAAAATACTTGATAAGCTGCAAAGTTGTCAACAGCTGCACGTTGTTGTTATCAGCATAATTTAGCGTGGCTTCCCTTGAGCCTGCTCCCTACTCTTGTTACCGCTCCGTATCATTTAACGCACTGAGCACTTCACAATTTCTACTGCCAATTTGAGACTGTCGAGTGGGAAGCGGAGAGTGGGAAATGAAATGGCCACAAAAGAGGGAAAACTTCAACTCCAACTCCCAGACTAGCAATTTATATGCCTACAAAATGCACGTTATCATTGCGGCACGTAAACCGTGTGGAGGAGGCATGAATGTGCCGAGGAAGTGGGCGTGGCTGTGCTCAGGTATGCCGGCAGCACAAATCTGAAATTGAGCATGGAATTTGCGTATTTTGTAGGCTCCGTCTGCCGTATTCCACGTATGTGTCTGTGTCTGTGTCTGTGTCCGTGTGTTGTCGCATTTGTAGCATGCAAATATGTGTGAAGGCATTTCCAAGTTGATCTATGTGTGTGTGCGTCTGCTACGTGCCTCTGACAAATATTACGCATTCGCCGTGTTGAAAAGGAATCTCATTAGCTCTGCAGCAAATGCGAAAGAGTAAAACTTATAAGCGGCATATCTTTGTCAGCAAAAGTAATAAACTTATTATTGAAATTATTGGAATCTTCACATATTTTCGATAGCTTCATCCAGTATTAACTCTCAAGATAAGAACATCTTCTTTAAGCTAATGAGCGGCACACGCTGCAAACACTCTTCAGCATGATTTATGGAGCACACACATAAGTGACTTAGTGCTCCAATTTGGTGGTCGTTGTGTCAGCGCATATATCATTTTGTAGTGCGGCTTGCAAATGCCAAGCACAGTTTTGGTTTAGGCGCAACTTTCTGCGGACAAATGTCTGCGCTTGGCATTGACACATGCCACGCCCAGTGGCACAGCGATACACAGCTGTGCCACAAGATATTGCACAAGGCGAAGCCAACTACTTGAGCGCATATCTATCACACTTTTGCAAATGAAAACACAAACTGAAGCACGTTATTACGTATACGTCACATGCCGAAGAAAAATATGGCAGCAAATTGAGTGAAAGATAAAATAAACAACGTGCTGAAAATTCGCAATAAACTTTGCGGCAATAAAAATCACACGATTGATTTGAGCATAATATAAATGCGAATACAAACACAAATACAAATACAAAATTTGCCAGCCATGACGGCACGTCAATCATACGCCCCGTTGCCAGCGCAAAACTTCACCCAGCAGCATCAGCACTTGAGCAAGTTTTCCATAACGGCAACGGCAACAGAAACAGCAACAACAATAACAATAACAAGTGTGTAAAGTGTGCAATTTGCAATTTTCATTACAACAATAACAGTCTTCAGCAAGCTAATGAAATGAAAGCAATTTTCGCAATATTGAATCAGAGCTAGATGAACCAATGGAGCTCAGTACAACCTGCTCTGCACATCCTTGAATACAATTTAAATAATTAAAATCAACATTTTGAATAATAACAAGTCAGCCAGCCAATTGAGAACGCACACGCTCACACATGCGATTAAAATATCATCAATAAAATGCTTTCATAATTATAATCTTTTTTCCATATCCTTGAAGCGTTTCTCTCTTAAAATGCAAATGAAATAAAAACAATGAGCGAAAAAATAGATGTGTATTTAGATGGTTAGCTGGTTGAGCGTGTGTTTGCAAAGAGCAAAAATATGATGGATAAAATTTTATATTTATGAATCGACACAAAACGCTGGCCTGGCCGCTCACCATTTAATGCCTTATATTTTGTATAAAAGTACTTGGGGAATATATTTTTATGTGGCAGCTTCCGCTCGACACTTTGTTGCCGTTTTATGATGCCGCCGACCTTTCTTAAGAGACGCTGACCGAAACTGTTCACACTTTGTTCAGCTGTGCAGAACGAACAACGCGATGAGCTACACTCAATTTTTGACAAAACTATATATTATATAAGAAAATACAGTACAGACTAGATATTGTAATTCTATGAATAGAGCAAATAGGCGGTCGAATATGTACATTTATTATTTCCAACTCCAAGGCCCCAACACCATTAATTATTATTATTAAGTTAAGTATAATAAATAAAATGGACTCTTTCATTTATTTTATTAGTTTTACCAAATAGGAATATTTAATACATTGCCGCATTTACATTATAAAATTGACTAGTTAAGTGAGCTGTGGGTACAATTTTGTAATTATTTGTAATCCTAAATAGAGATTCTTAATACGTTACAAAACAGGTTCTAATGTGCAGATCGCTCAACGGATTCCTGATGAGCTGAGCGCATAAAAAGTATAGGGTGCACATGGTACATCACATCAAAGTTTTCGCCTCGCTGGCTGGGTCGTTCGACACATAAAAAAGTGTTTACATTTCATTCATAAAATATCAATTACGTACATGTGTGACAGCTAAGTGACATGCACACACACACACACACACACAGCTGCATGGAGAGTGATACATACACATACACACACATACGTAGATGGGTGCATGGCTTTTGTAAGTCAAATCGATATTACACAAATACGTGAGGACATCAGAGTTCATTGCTTAAGTTTCGCTCTGTGTGACATTTCGGGCCAATATGGCGCACCACGCACACTGATGGAAATTTAACGAGTTGCACGACAACAACAGCAACAACAACAACAACAACAATGGAGGAACAGACCGTGCATAGCACCACATTATAATCAGCTGTCTGTCCGACTACAAATGCGATAAGGGGAACGGCAAACGAGTCCTGGGAACGGGAACAAGCAAATGCTCATAAACAACTCGTTGCAAAGTTGACGTGATGTAATTTTTAATGCATGTATATGAGGGACGGCAAGAGTGATAGTAAAATAGTTAGCAAATAATGTTGAATGGACAATTAAAATCGCATATTACTTTCAAGTATTCGAATACAAATTAGTCAGCAGTCTGACAAACTTACAAATAAAATGAGACAACATTGGCAATCTGATATTTAATACAAATATTTATAAATATATTTGTATTTACCTGAAGGCCTCAGTTGGTCTGAATTTAATTCTAAGTTGCAATTATAATAAATAAATATTTGTGTTCATATCCATTGGAATCTGTTTAACATTAGTACATATCATATGAGATAAATGCAATTTATTGGCTGCAATAAAATTAATTAATTTTTTCAAAAAACCTAAATGATTACTATTATTAAGTATTCGAATCAAAATTAATTAATTAATAGGACAATATTACCAATCTGATCTTTAATGCTAATATTTATAAATATATTTTTAGTCCTTCAGTAGTCTGAATTTAATTCTAAACTGCAATTATAATAAATAAATATTTGTATTCATATCGACTGTGAATCTCTACAAAATTAATAAATTTAAGGTTTGAGATAAATACAATTTGCGCCAGATGGCCGCAATTAAATTAATTAATAATTTCACAAAACCTAAATGATATAAATTATTTGATTGTTTATCTAAAATCAGACAGCAAGCATATATAAATTAATTGAATGTTTATCTGAAACAAATGCAATTAGAGCTGTTTTTACCGCTAACATTAGCGACACTTCTCATTTAAATAAAACTGGCCATAAATTGTTTTCAAACCGTGTAATTTGCACAAGTAAACACAAACGTTAATAGGATGAAATGTGTTAAGTAAATACGAACGCTAAATATTGCAGCGTTTAATTGGCCCAAAAGCGGAAATGCTCTCTAAATGGACTATCAATTTAATAATATGTTTTGCGTTTATCGAAAGCCAATTTGTGTACATTATTTAAAATTTGTTAAGTATTTGCCATCACACAAATTAGCTTGAACGTGCCAACAATAATGCTGTTTGCAAAGTTAATATTAATGTTGGATTTCCTTCAAAGAAGCCTCCACATGCAAAATGCTAATGAATAAAGAAATGTTACGTCACAAACACATGCTCCTAGATACTCGCACACACACACGACAGCCCCTCAGGGTATGCTACAAAATATTAACATACATTTTGCATGACGCCTCATACATGGACATGGACCCACAAACACACACACACACACAAGGAGCACAAAAAAGGACGACCCAAAGTTGTTGGGTTGACAGGCAGCCGCTTAGCCATTTGGCAGCCAATTGTGTGGCTTAGTTGAGGTTCGTTGTCGGCTCGTTGTTGTTGCTGTTGTTGTCGTTGTTGTTGCTTGTTGCTTCGCTGACAACACGGAAGGAAGAAATTTTCAGCACATCTGAGCAACGGCGCAATCTTTGGCACAAAGTTGCCTTTTTATGATGATGCCAACAATCAAAGAAAAGGTCGTCGCTACCTGCAGCTTTTCCTATTCGTCGTAGTTGTTGTTCGTTTTGTGGCCATTGTCATTGTTGTTGCCGTCGAACAGCTGTTGTTGTTGCTCTTGGCATTGTGTGGCCTTTTTCAAATATTTATTACTGTGACAACGTCGCCTTCCAGCGCTTTTATTGACATGCTCAAGAATATTGTAAAAAATGATTCAGTTTAAAAATACAAAATATGTAATGCGTTTTTATTTTAAGAATGATTTCGCCAATTTCAGCCGATAAGATTCGAGCTGATTGACTTATTTAAAGAATAGCATTATGTTCTTTATATTCTCTTATTTCTCACTTCGCAAATATAGTTACTTAGCAATTATTATGTTATTTAGACACCATAAAAATTTTTAGATATAAGAAGTCTTTAATATTATAGTAATCCAATAATTTTTTTGAAATATAAATAAAAATGCTGAACATAAAAATTTTAATTTCTTGATTGAAATGATATCTTGATATTAAAATGTATTTCAAATGTATGGAATAGTTGATATGAAATTTAAATAAAACTATTAAATAAATACATTCAACTAAATCTTAATTTATATGAAATTGAAATGAATCTATTAAATACATAAATTCAACCAGATCTTACAATTATTTTTCTTAAATGCCAAATTGACTTGAATTTGCAATATTTACATTACGTATAATGTTGCTATGGGCTTGTCTGACGCCAGGTACAAGTAAGAGAATGTACATTTATGTGCTTTTATCGCAGTACTACATATATTGTAGGAACATATACTTTGTAGCCAGCTGACGTGGCCTGAAGGCGCTGCCAGCTGCAGCAGGAGAGGCAACTTATTGCACAACAATGATTTACAGTGCATTGTTAATGCGTTTTTAATGAGTGCTGCATATGTATATGTATGCATGCATATGCGTGTTTGGAAAAAGTTGTGTGTGCGCGCCTCGAAGTATGCAGCAGAAAGTTGTCGCCAGAGATTTGAGGACCCCGCACACAACGGAAAAGTTGCAATGCCCCAACGAAGACGAAGACGAAGGCGAAGACGACGCGACGTCTTGCCACAAAGCCGCCTTAAGCGTTCCAAACTTTTGCTGCACTCCGTCATTAACATTAAAGGCATTGCATGTCGTCGCATCGGTTCAGTTTTTGGGTACTGAAAAAGTTCGCCACATGTGCAAATGTGCCACAGAGAGTGGAGAGTGGATCGTGTTGCGAGTCTGCAGTCCCTCAACCTCAACACCCACTCCCATGTTGCCACACTGCCTGCACTGCAGGGGCATATAAATAATTGAGTGGTGGCCCAAAGTAGGCAGTAAAGTGCTGGGCTGCAGGTGCCGCAAGCGGACCAGAGAGTTTGTATATGGAAACTGGTCAGGACTGGGATTGGACTAGGGCAACTGATTAGTTATGCCAATGATGTGGCCACTCCTTGAAAGCTTAAGTAAATGACGAAAAACTAGCGGTCAAATTGCATTTCGTCTGCAATTTAAAATTACCTTAAATCTGTAGTTTTTAAAGCACGCAAATTAAAATTTATGTTTTTATGTCATTTTGGTATACTAAATAATGAATATACATACATAATTCTTACATTTAATCTTCACTTTAACATCTGCACTTTTTTAATTTCGAAAAATGCAAAATGAAATTTAAAATGAAAAAAAAAAAAAAAATTTGCATATTTAAAGATAAGCACAATTTGTATTGGTATACTAAATAATTTATGAATATAAATTTAATAATTGCATTTTATCTACAATTTGGGATGCTTTAACTCTGAACTTTTATAATTTCCAAAAATACAAATTGCTTTAATATGAAAAAATAATTGCATTTCATCTGCAATTTAAAATTGTACTTTTCACAATATAATCAATATTTTACCTATTTAATTTCACTGGCAATTTAAATGTTCACTTGAAGTCTTTAGTTTTAAAAATGCAAAAAATAGCAATTTCTAAGATTGCTAAGAACAAAGCGTTTTGGTACGCTAAATAATTAATGAAATTGAAGCTGCACTGTTAAATAAGGCTGCCAGCAATCACACAAAAATTATACTCTTGTGGCCCACAAAGAAATTAACTAGCGCCGCAGAATGGCAGAAAGGCCAACGAGCAGACATTAACAATAACATTTTAACGATAAAAATAAGAAGAGGCATCAATTTTTAAGCAGCGCACAATGCAACCGCAATGCTTATGTGGCGAAAAATGAAAATGAAAATGGCAAATACAATTTTCGACATCGGTCACAACGGCCTTTTATAGTCGTGAGTTGATGATATCATTGCGTGCGGTGCTTGATGACATTTTAAGTTGTCGCCTGGGAAATTCGATTGACCGCAAGACGGCATTTGAAGTCTATGAAAAAATACAATTTTCGTATATTGTATTATTAAATATTTTTTAATTTGAGCAATAAATATCATTGGTGCATAGTAAACAGACATAAGTTTCATCTCATTTATTTTATTTTTAATTTATTTATTTTTGATATCATTTATGTTTAGTATGTAACTCAAATTAAAATATCACTAATAATTACAAATTTAAATTCCATTTATTTATTTACATTATTAAATGAAACACCTTATTTGTTTCCCATGACAACCAAGTTGTGTCATAGCAACCATGGAGCTTGTTGCTAAACCCAAAACGAAACAACAACAAGACAGAAAAATACAAATAATCCAGTTGCAGAATATACGAAAAGAAGCAACAAAATGAATATCAGTTCAACGATTTGGTAATGTAAATACACCCAAAATAGTGCACTCGAAATAATATTATTATCACATGCAGTTGGTGCAACATCTACCAGAGCAACACAATCCAGAACATTGGGCCAGATGTTCTCTGCTTGCGTGAGGGCAACTTGATCAAGTTTATGCAGATTTCGACGGGAGCTGTGAGCTACTTTAGGGCCGAAACTGTTGCGACTGGGCTCAATATCCATCACTTTGTTGGCCACAATCGATTTCCGCTATTTGCGTTCGATGAGAGTGTCCTGTGTCCGCATATTTATATCTACAAATATCCCGAGCTGACCAAGTTTGCCACGCTGCCAAGTGAGTGCAATTGAACTGCAATTAGAGCAATTATTCGAACTTCTCTCGATTGCAGTTGCAGACACCAAGCTCACTTACACACTCTTGAAATTCTCGGAGCTGGATTTGCTGATTGCCGTCGGAGGATATCCAACTTATCCGATTTGCGTGTTCAATTTCCGAACGAATACCAAAATTCTAGAGCACCCCACGAATAGAATTACGCGAACCTTCAACAT
The DNA here is from genome assembly GCA_035045625.1 of Drosophila formosana. Lineage (NCBI taxonomy): Eukaryota > Metazoa > Arthropoda > Insecta > Diptera > Drosophilidae > Drosophila > Drosophila formosana. The sequence goes on from JAWNOW010000232.1 coordinate 20,991,513, forward strand.
CACTTTGAGTTTGGGCAATTCGCCGAAAATTGTGCAATATGACAAACAGAATATGCTTCTCCTTTGCTACGAGATATGCTACGTCGAGAAAGACGCGTATCTGCATCAGATATCCGAGGTGGAAATGGGCAAGAAATATGTCAAGTCCGCGAACCATTGCACGTGCTTCAGCGACGATGGTGGATTGTATGTGGTCAACGATTATGGCGAATTCTCACAGATCGATATTGCTTGTTTCGCCATCAAGCCTCTGTGGAATCCCATGATGGTGAGCGAATATGGCCAGGAGATGGTGACGCGTACCCACAATCTCATCTCGTACAAAATGGGATTCGTCATTTCCAACAACTCGACGGCGTTCTACATCAAGAAGAAGGGCGGCACCTTCAGCGTGGAGTGGACCATCGATCAGGGCATGCACAATGTCGGTCTCTTCATCGGCAATCCCAATGGCGAACTCTATGCGTCGCGGGAACACGGAAATATCGCCCAGGTGAACCACGAGGAGAGTGTGGCCAGATTGCAGACAGTTTTCGCCAGTGGCAAACCAATCTTATCGTTCCGCACACTCAGCTGCTTCAAGGAGGAGATCGTTGTGGTGCTGTACAACGATGGTGTGGCCCTCATGGATTTACCCAACGGCAAAACGCTCTCTGAAGTTGAGATCTCCTTGGCCTGCACCTTGAGTGCCCATCGTACGCATGCCTATGTGGTTGTGGGCACCATCGATGGCTACTTGTACCTCATCAACTACGAGAAGCCTTCGGTGGCCAACATCGTCTATGAGCTGGATTGCGACACAGCTGCGATCTTCGCCATCGACTTTCACGACAATTATATCGTGTTCCAGGATCAAGCCAAGGGCTTTCATGTGGTCAACGTTGAGTATCGTCCTGTCAAAATGATCTATTACTTTGCCGTCAAGGACGATCAGCTGCTGCGCGAAGTCTTCGTGCACAGCTTTCTTTTGGTTGAGGGTCCTCGCCTGCTTGTCATGATTGCTCGCGACAAAACTCTCAAGGCACCCGCTTATGCTGAGGAGATGTGGATCTACAATTGGACAAAGGACAGACGTCTGTATAGACGTGAACTGCCGCTGCCCAATCACTATGTCTCCTTCTTTGTCCAGCCACCCATGGGTCGTTGGGTGAGTGTAGAGATCATGGCCGCTGTCAAGGACAGTGCCATTGTCGACCAGTTTGTGCTGAACGAGGCCAGCGAACTGCAGTGGGTGTCGTCGATGAGGACGGCGCATTATGGCCACATCACTGGCATCGGCCTCACGAAGCACCTGCTCACCTGGAGTGTCGACGGCATCATGGTGCACTTTCGTTCCCACAAGCGCTCCAAGAAGCCGTTCATGATCTCCCGCTTTGTCGCGCTTCAATTTGCTCCCCTCTGCCTGTTGCGCGCCAGGGAGTGCTACAACTCCAAGTACGTTATTTATTAAAGAATTCTATAACGCTAAACGTTAAAGTACTTAAAAATGAATTCAACAGTCACTACACCGAGACACAAATTACGATTTTAGCACTAATTTTGTACAAATTACTTAATTCTTTTTCACACAGATTAATTTCATAATAATGATTATTATGAATTTTATTTAAATTAGTTTATTTCTTTTACTCTAATTTCCTAATGCTAAAACATTAAAATACTTATTAACTAATACGACGGTAAGAAGAAATGTAGAAGAAATTACTTTATTCTATTCAATTCAGATTTACTTCATAATAATATTATTATTTATAAAGCAAAATAACTCGTTCGCAGAGAGAACTAAACTCGTCAAACTCAAAGTCCAGATACATATTTTGACCTCTTTTCGCAGTTATTTATTGTATGACAGTGATGTCATTCTTGAGTTTTTCCATTGTAAATTGAGAGATTGATCTAAATTGCAATATTAATTCGCTCCATTCGTATATGTATATTATTTTACTAGACGATAAGTTACTTCAAAATAATTTGGCAAAAAGAGGTCGATTATATTCCATTAAGTAGCGAAAAATAGATTCGCTCATGAGACAGAAATTTTGAATCTCTAGTTATCAATAATCCACAAAATTTAATAATTAAAGTAGTTGTAATAAAATACCGTAATTTACTAAATGTTTATATTATCATTTATTCGCAATTAATATCGAAAACAATAACTGATTTTTATAATGATATAAAATTAGCACTTTCCACAGTAACACTTTCCACTGTTGAATGCCTTAGTTAAACAACTATTCATTTACAAATGTTGAGATTCATTAAAGTTTAATATTAACTTTCCACAGATATTTAAAGCAGTTGCAGTTAAACAACTCTTAATTTAATAATTTTCATGTTGTTATTTATTTCAGTTAAATATAGAATTTGCAATCTCTAAAATTACCTTACGTAAAGCAGTTGTAGTTAAAGTACTCTTGAATTTTCCGATATTTAGAACTAAATATCGAATTTCTCCGCAGATACTTGATCGTCCTGAACGCGGAGAATGTCCTTTGGGTGGCGCGTCTGCCTTCGCTGGCCGACAATGTGCGAGAGAACGAGGAGTTGCCGGTGCCGCATAAATGTGTTGTGGAGCAAACGCGGATGGTGTCCGCTCCGTTTGTGCCGCTGTCGGCGCTGCAGGAGGTGAAAGAGCAATTTTCACCAGGAGATCTCTTGAAGCGTGGGAAAATAGTGCATATGATAGAGGACTTTGCGGCCAAGGTGAAGGCGCTGATCGACTACGACATCTCAGTGACGGGCAAGACGAAGGGCGTCTTTAAGAAGTTTTGCTATCACTACAAATGGCTGGAGGCGCTGACGGACGAGGCGAACAAACTGTGCGCCTTGGAACGCGAATCCTTGATGCTGGCCATCAAGGATCAGTCCCGCATAAGGGACTGGATCATGCGACTGGTGACCCGCGATGCCATCAACATTAACTACAAGGTGCGTTCGATCAGTGCCGAGGCGAACTTCGAGAGTTTCTCGCTGGTTCGCAAGCCAAATATGCTGGTCTTTGACAAGTATCGTTTCTACGATCTGGAGGATCATATGCGATTCTCTGCACTGTCCGGCGACGGCCTGGATTCAGAAAGACCCACCTTCGCTGGCAGCATTATCGCTGAGGCGGAAGAGGAGTCCAAGAAAACGATGCGTGATTTAAAGCAATATGTGGTCGAAGGACCTAGTGTCTATGATCACATCATGGCACCACAATTCCAGCTGCAAACCAAATATACGGTCACGTCGAATCAGATCTTCAACGACAACTGCAAGTTCAGTTACTATCTGGCCGATCCGCTGAAGCAGGAGTTCAACAAGCACTTCCACGAGGCGCAACAGCTGAAGGGCGAGACCATCGACAATGTGCTGAACACGAACGGAGTCCTGACCAAGATCTATGACAACATGAATATTATGCTGCGACTGCTGCGCTTGGACACGTTTCAGCCGCCAGCTTTGACGGCGCCATCGCTCGCCAAGGACGAGGTGATCAAGTGCATCATGGAGGTGGATGACTCCGAGATTAAGGCCATCAATCGCAGGAGACGCAAAACGATCGATACGGGCGGCAAGCGAGGTCGTCTGTTGCTCTGGTCCGTGGACTTCTGGGCCCGTGCTCTGATCGTGATGATGGATGGCGTCATCGAGAAGCTGTGGGAGGAGGAAATCAAAAAGGACATTCCCATACCAGAGTTCGTGTTCAAGAAGCAGCCGCATGAATACACGTTGGAGGACCAGAAGATCTATCGTGCCTACGAGGAGGCGGTGCATCAACTGGAGCAAGATCGTCGCAAGTATTTGGGCATTCTGCGTGAGAATGAGGGAAAGACGTTGCAACTGAAGACGAAACATATTCTGAAACTGAATCAGCGGGTTGCCGAATTAATGTTGATGAAACTCAAGTACGACTTTGCTTTGACGCAGAATCTGGTCAGAATGCTCAATCTGAAGACCATCAATCATGTGCGCGACAAGTTGCGAGAGAAAATCAAAGGCTTTCGCAATGATTACAACAAACTCAACGACTACATCAAACGCTACACTTATCTGCTGGAGTTCTGGGAAGCAATGCTGGCGGATGTGCGCGGTCGCCTGGAGGCCCAACAGGTCAGAGATCGCGCCTTGGAGCGGCAGTTTCGTGGCAACTATCTGAACACCGTGCCGCATGCCACACACGAGATGACGAAGCTCTTCAAGAAGCGCCCCAAGTTGTCCAACAAGCTGTTTAGCAACTCGCTGATTTGCACCGAAGTGGCTCACAAGATTGGTGCCAAGCAGACCAGTCGAAATCCCTTTCCCATGCCCAAGGAAATCCACGACTTTCTCGCCTATGTCGCCGACAACGATGCTGCCAAACATTGCCCCGCTCAGGTGGACGCCAAGTCCTGGGATGCCTTTGTCAAGCTGCGACGCCAGAAGATCGAGAGCGAGCTGCGACTCAAAGGCGTTGGCTATCAGCTGCTCGATAGCCAGAACTACATCAACAGCCTCACAGGCGATATTGTCAGCTTGAAGGAATCCCAGGCGCTGACCAAAAAGAAAATCGACGAAACCATTCAGCGATATGTAAGTGATATCAACTTCAGTCAGTAGATTTATTTTTCAATTCGACACTTACAGCTCGAAGCCATGCGCAACATGACTCTGCAATTGACTTTGACCCTGGGTCAGGTGGAGGTGGACATCAGGGGCTCCACGAAATCGTTGGCCAACTGCGTCCTAATGCATGTGGATGACATCAATGATGTGAATAGCATGATAAAGGTCAGTAGCCAAATGCCTGCCAACCACTTTCAGTCTACATATTATTTTGATTTTATTTTATTTATTTATATTTTTATTTATTTTTCTTTATTTGCGAGCTAGCACATGTCGAGAAGGGTCAGATCATATCTAATATTCATTCTCATTTATCTAATCTAGTTTCATTATTTTTTTGTTATTTTGTATTTGCGTAACATCAATGATATGAATAGCATAATAAAGGTCAGTAGCAAAATGCTTGCCAAGAACTTTCAGTCTACAGTTTTTGTTTTTTTTTTATTTTTTTATCTGATTTGTTTAATTTTATTTTAAGAATTATTGTTGTTATTTTGTGTTTGCGTGACATCATTGATGTGAATAACATGATAAAGTTCAACTTTCAGTCTACATTTTATTTTGTTTTATTTTATTTCTTAGTATTTTAATTAATTATATTTTTTATTTGCGAACTAATGCAAGTCAATAACGAGTCGGTATCAAATCATTTTTATTCTTATTTATTTTATTTAAATAATTTTGTTAGTAATTTATTTGAGGCGATATGAATAGCATAATGAAAGTCAGTTGCTCTATATTAGACGATAAGATTAAGTATACGTTTTATTATTGTCTATTATTTTCTATTTTATTTTGTTTTATATTCATTTATTTACAATTTTATTTTTACGTTTTGTATTTTACATTTTGTAGTAATAAATTATTTAATTTTATTGTATTATTCTCCCAAGGATGCTGGCATGAAGAAAATCAAAGCAATGCAACGTGTGGCTGTCTTCAGGCGTCAGGTAATCTTCAAGGAGTGGGAGCATAAGCTCTATAAGGCAAACATCGCATATCTCAAGTACATGCTGGATGCCATTGAGAAGTGCAAAGTGACCATTGACTTTCTCAATATTTTACGCAACTGGGAAAAGGTGAAAGCAGATCGTCAAAAGTACATGGTTGCAGGGGCCATAGAACGCATAATGGAGCAAAAGATTGCTGCATTTCGCAAGCACATCGAACGCATGTAAATTGTGCATCAAATGATATCTACACACATTTATTTATAAATAACTCATGTGTCTTTTCTGTAGCAACATTAAGATTGATGGTGTCAAGGAGAAAACGCTGGAAATGAAGCGTCGCAATCATTTGATCAATGCCAAAATTGAGCGTCTGAAAATCGATGTTGCTTTTCAGAATTCACAGCGCGATATCATGATGGAGCAGCGTCGGGATCGCGAGCAACGCGAGCGGTAAATTATAATATGATAAATGATTTTATATACATATATTTATATTACCACATTCCACAGCATGGAACAGATTAAAACCCATCGCCAGCTGTTGGATAATGTGCGCAAACACTATGCTCATGTTTTGGAATTGCAAACCATTTTGGAACTATTGCGACTGCGCACATATCCCACTTTGGGGCCTCCTTTGCCTCAGTGCCATCCACCTGTGCCCGAGTATATACTTAACTCTGTGCAACAATAATATTAATTTAAGGTAATATAACAATAATGTGTGCTAATATACATAGTACTCAAATCTATGTGCACCGATCTCTCGAAGTGCTAAATTAAATATAACTTAATTCTATTTCAACCTTAAAGTAAAGTATAATAAAAAAATACCATTTATTTTATTAATTTTAAAACAGTTAATTTACATCGTCAAAATATTTATTTTTATTTTATGTTCAATTATTTCATTATATATAATTGTGTTTAATTTATGCCATCCACCTGTGCCCGAGTATATACTTAACTCTGTGCAACAATAATATTAATGTAGTGAAATATACTAATAATGTGTTAATATAGTACTCAAATCGATGAGCACAGATCTCGCGACTTGCTAAATTAAATATCGTTTATTGATATCTTCCTTTCCAACCTTTTATTTTATTACATATAATATTATTTTAATTTATATAGTTTTGTTTTATACCTCCTTTGCCCAAGTATACTCACTTAAGTTAACAGTACTCACTCTATATTGTATGTTGATTTAGTACGTAACCATAGTACAGATCTCAAAAGCGACTTTCTAATCCTTCTCACTCCATTAATTATTTGCAGTTTGCCGGGGTGAAAGTTCTTTAGCAACCCTCGCAGTTGGTTGGCAACTTTTTGAACAAAAGGCAATTGATTTTCAGCACCTTCAAACTTTAATTAGCCAGACAGACTGAGCTCAGGACAGACAGTTTGCCTCACTGGTTTGCTGGTGGCAAGTTTACGACGCTGGCCAAAATTGCAATTAAATATTTTCATTGCGGCAAGTGAAAATTTATTAGTGGTTTTTTTGTTGTAGCAAGGATGTTGAACTGTTTGTTGTACTCCCTTTAAGGTCCCTCTAGTTCTGTTTGTGGTTTACAGTTTGCAGAAATTTTGTGTTATTATTCTGGTTCTGTCTGCGTCGTCACTTAATTTTATTTGTTTGTGTCTGAGTAAATTACTATCGAGGCGTAAAGTCATTGTCTGTCTGGCTGTTAGAATCGCTGTTAATTTCGCTGCTCTTCGCTGTCGAGTGGAAAATAAACTTTTCGCAAAACTCAAACCAAGACAGAACCGAGTTGAAGCCAATAAGTGAGCATCCGTCCCTTAATATTTGCCGCACAACTTTACATTAAATTGTTTTAATGGATTGCACTCGAAACTAAGCGTTGAAAGGCAACGAAAACAGATGCTGTCTGGCTCTTTACTCTGAAGTATCACATTATAGTCTTACAGCGTGAAATATTAAATATTTACAAGCGTCTGTTACAAATAAATTGCATTATTTTCATTCGAGCTAATACTGGAAATTATTATGGTCACATAATATTAAGAAATAAATTCAGATCATGCCGTCGCAAATATTCCACGCATTTTCTTTGTTAGAGTAAAATTTCCATTAGGCTTTCCACTCCCACATTTGTGCTGCCCAGACACATAAATAACATTAATAGGCCCAAAGAGCTTAAATAGCTGATATGAATACAACAAATTACAGAGTCTGTTGTCGAAACACAAACACAAACACACAAGCCAGACACTCGATAATGAGACTGAAAACTGCATGTTTGTATTTATTTGTACACTTATGTAAATCTCAAACTGTAATATCTGCAGTTCTCGCCTGCTGTGTGTCAATATCAAATGTTAATCGCACAAAAAAAAAACAGATTGCCCTGCGAATGAACTTGCCCCGTGACTAGGCAACAAATATGGAAAATCATTCATAGTTGAACACAATTATTAATAGAAAGTTTTACATCAATAGAACATCGGCAATAATACTCGTATTTAAAAAATAAAATTATGAATTTTAAAGAAACTTTTGTTTTATGCTACTATTCTATTTCTTTTTTTATTTTTACTCGTTTATGTGTTTGACAGCAAACGATCACGTGAATAAATACACATCATAATTATTGTACTCGAAATCATTGAATAAATAGGACACCTTATCATTCATCAAACCGAGCTCACAAACAAATTTCGACACGTGCCGTTCGTTGACTTAGCCTTGCTTGTCGTAAATTCTTGGAAATAATATATTATTAATATTTATATTAGCAATACTTATGGCGATCAAATCGTAAATTTATATTAGCAATACTTATGGCGACCAAATGATTTATTCAGAACCTATTTTACACTTTGTTTAAATAAATTCGATAATATAATTTACTCCCAATTCAATATTTTGAGTTTAAACATAATCCTGATTGATTGATGTAGCAATAAACATTTGTAAACTAATATTTATAGTTTAATTTATATTATATTTTATTTTGAGCATAACATTTAATTGATTTTATAAACTTAACACTTTACATAGCAATAACTCGGATTTTCCTGATTTTTGATTTTTGTTTGTTAGATAAGTGTAAATAAAAAATACACTTTGTTTTTAATTGTGGTTTTTTCTTTTTTTTTGTACAAAAAGAGAGTATTGTATTTATCTGCAACAAAGCGAAATTGTTGATTTATTCGTATTACAATGCAACAAACACAAAAACACGACAATATACAACTAAATATAATATTTACCTATTTATAAATATAAATTGAATCAATTTTTTTGTTATTTCTATTTGGATGAGAAATTACACAACCAATTCAGATTACCACATTCACCAAATTGGCGGGAAAAGTAATGAGCTGTTGAGTATTGGACAGAATTCAGTGTGACTACACTTGTTATATAAAAAATAAAAGTTGCTCAACTGCATTAAAAAGATTTAAAACAGTTTTGAAACGCACGTTGAAAAATAATTGAATTTAAACGGTATGATGCAGATATGCATCACCACCATGTAAAGGGTTAATATTTATATTAGCACTTACTTATGGCAACCAAATGATATATTCAGATAAATAAAAAAGTTCGATAATATCACTCAATAAACATGTGAAAACTAATATTTATATTTTAATTCATAATATGTTTTTTGTTATCTTAACATTTAATTGATATTTAAGCTATAATATACCGGACATCAAACAAAATTTATTGATGGAGTACTACAAATATGAAACCATTTGATATTATTTTTATTTTTTGAATATGATAATATCATTTAAATTGTGCTAAATTGTCTTCACTAAAATAAAAAATTTACAAAATGTCAATACTTTTAATTTTAATTTAATTTAAGTGCTGAAAAAGTATATGTATGCAAACTTTCCATGTTGGGTACTTCATAGTATAAAAACTGTTTAGGATTTGTTTGTTGAATGATGATGATACGAAGCATATTTCACAGTCGAGGCATCCGGCACACGGTCAAGCGCAACTGATAAGCCGCTACTATTAGAAGCTGTAGTGAGACTCGTGCATAGATGCGATTGGCAGCTGTCCAAGCTGATTTCAACATTCAAATCCAACATTCAAATTCAAATCCAAAAACAAATAGAGGCAGAACGACGCAAAACGAGGTTTCGTCGCAAGCTAATCGAGAGCTGTTCAATCAGTACTCAACTCTGTGTTCAACTGTGTAGAGCTAAACAAATCAAAATGGCCAAGATCGCTGTCGTCTTCCTGCTGTTCGCCATCGTTGCTGTAAGTGCCACAACGAATCCAAATTAAATGCACTTTGCTCATCCGCAAACTCTCGCATCCACACAGGTCTGCAATGGTGCCCGTCTGAAGCGCGAGGAGGCTCCCGTCGCCCCCGATGTAGGTGCTCACTTCAACTCTGTGGTCGATGAGATCAAGAAACTGGCCAACGACAAGAACTTCGACGTAAGCAATGGCACAACAGCTTCAAGCACAAGCATATATTCATATTTAATTCTCTAATCAGGATCTGAAGGCGAAGCTTGTTACTCTGGGCGAAGATGCGCAAAAGAAGGGCGATGAAGCACTGAGCAAAGTGAAGGCCTTCGGCGAAGAATTCCTCGCGTTTGTGCAGAAGACCGCCGAAAATGCAAAGAAACCCTAAAGCTATTAGCAAATAAATGTGTTTAAACTTGCAAAACGATTTTAACCAACTCCTCGATAATTTCGATAACGATCTTTAGTTCAACATCATCCAGAGGCGCATCTTGATGCACGGCATGGCCAGCAGACGATAAATGGCCATGGGGCAGCGCATTTGCAGCACACAAAAGTCGCCGGTCTGCTCGGCCGCACAGAACTCGTTCTCATTGAAATGATGTTGCACATCGCTCAGCTGCTTGGGGCCCACATGCATTGCTGGCAATGTGACAAAGTACTTGACTCTCATGGGGGCATGCGGTGTGGTCAGCAGCTTCAAGCTGTAGCCCATGCAGTTGTCCGACTCGCTTTCCGGGTTCATGCGCAGCCTGAAGCGCACTCCCCACGTGTTCTCGAACACGTACATTATCGACACCCGGAACTTCCATTCGGTGTTAAAGTTCGACGCTGTCTGCGGCCAGCACAGCTCCAGGTCTTGCGCGAAGATGCGCTGAGCACTCAAGTGCTTGTAGCACAGACGCAACGGCCGCGCCGCCAAACGCTCTTTCACGTCTCGCTCTTGAAGTTCAGCCAAGATTTCGTCACTGTCCATGCTCAGATACTTACAGCTCGCCTCGTGCTCGGCATTCTGCTCCTGACAGTCCTGCCATGTGCAGCCCAGGCAGCGATACTTGCACGTCACCACCCGCTTGCAGCACTCGTTCTTCAAGTGATTCGGCAGCGATTTGTAGTCCATCTGCTGCTCGCAGTCGGGACAGCCCTTGGGCAGCTCCCAGAGTGTTTGTCCCACAACCAGATTCTTGGTCAGCTTATTCCAGCTGATGGGCATGCGACAGTGCGGACAGAGGGCCGTCAGACCCTTGATCGTCGCCTGGGCCAGCAGCCGTGTGGCGCAGTCCTCGCATAAAATGTGCCCCAAGGCACACTGATAGTTCTCAGCCGGATGCGGCAGTTCCAGGCACACCGCGCACAGCATAACCTTGCGCAGTCGCTCGCCCAGCTCGAGCTCTGTGGACACGCGTGGCCCATCTCCGGAGGCGTCGCGATCTTCCACTTGCGCGTCCTCTGCTCGGGGGGCATCGTCATCGAGACGAAGCCTCTTTGAGGGTGTCGGACACACTTCTTCCAGGTCTGACATTTTAGAATAAGTGCTTCGTTTTTGGAATTCTATTTTCGAAACGTATTGTGTTTGCTTATGTGGATCAGTTGCTCTCAGTGTGTGATGTGGGAGCGCTTTGGATCAATAATCCCAACTTCAAGCAACGCCTACTTCAAGCAAACAGTCAATTACTTTTTGTAATTTCGATCACAAATCGGAATTTCATTCTCCATTAAGCCATTATGTATGCTATTGATTGATGATTAATTATTGCAGTAAATTCAAAAATAATAATATGTTATATAATCATACATATTTGTATTTTTGAATTTACTTCATTTTGACCTTATATTAAATAAAGCCTGTCAAAAATACACTACTTTAAGACAATGAATACAAGAACACTATAACCTAAATAACATATCATATCATTGTATGTAAAAATAAAAAGAAAAATAATAAACACTTTCCGTTCTTTGTCCACTCTAGTTTAAGTTTTAACTGAACATTAAAATAGTAATAAAAATAAAATGCTATATTAAATTTAGTTATTAAATATTATTAATATGATATATTATATTATTTAATTTTTATTGATAAGTTTGCCATAGTTAATACTCGGCCTAGAGAGGGCTTAGATCAATTATTGAAAATTTCTCAGAAAGTGATATGAAAACGAACGTCATGGAAAAAGAGTCTGTCCGACTTGCAATCTTTGTTTCAAATTTGATAATAATTCACGCGCTAAGCCAAGCCTGAAAACTGCAATTCACTTAATTGCTATTTATTTCAATATATAATATGATTCCTATTTACCAGCACGTGTGCTCAGAAAAATATAATATACAGATACAAAATACATAACGAATTTACTTTGTATAGTCGAAATGAGTTCACTTGCGACAATTGAACCCTGATAACCCCAACAAAATATAGGAAAACGACTCAATGATAACTTTGGTAAATATGTAGATGACCAGAATGGGTGACATAATCGAATGAGCTGTGAAGGCCATTGATAAGGCATGGCAAACATAGCGGCAATTGTGAGGCAATTAAATGTGGAAATATGTCTATTCCCAAGAGTCGAAAGTTGACAAATAATTGTACAAAGCGTTGAGCGAGAACGAGACACGAACGTGATAAATGACTAGAAATACCAAAAAATTATAGCTAGACACACTCTCAACGTTTCCTTTATGCTCTTGTAATTTGCCAGAAAGCAAACAAATAAGTGCAAAATTACATGCGAAAAAAAGGCGACAGCTGTAAAATATTTGCCAGTTATTTTGCACACCTGTCTGCACAGCCAGAGCCAGGTGAAAGCCATGGACAAAACGTACAAAAAATGTACAAATATTTGCCTTTGTATCTATGTATATGTATCTCAGTCTGTGTGTGTGTGTGTGTGTAGGATCCATGTCATCCATTCGGTTCTGCTGCGCACGATTGCATAACATCAAAGTGGATTTTTGTTCTCCATTCAAGCGTATCGTTTTTCTTTAGCCAAAGCACAAAAAATGAGCTCAACAAAAAAGCCAAACCAAGCTCATAGTTTAGATACAATTTTCAGCAACTGGAACTTTCCTCATTTTTCTTTTTAATTGTAAAATTTATAAAAGTTTTTCATCTAAGTAGGCTTCAGTTTATAGTTAATAATGAAAGCTCAAAATGGCCCAAAAGTGTTTAATATATTACTCTCAATTGGCACTGCAATCGCAACTGCAAAACACTTTAATATTTTGCATGTTCAGTTTCTCTTATCTGTGTATATATATTGTGATTCTCACTCTCATCAAGTATTCTGATTTCGTTTGTGACAATTTCGAAGTGAGTGTTTCTGTTCTCTGCTGCTTTGCGAAATGCACTTTGATTAGTTAAGCAATTAATTATTAAGAAATAAAACAAGTGCAAGACTTTGCTTTGAAACAATGCTGAGATACTCTTGACTAGCAATCATTGAGAGTCATTTAGCTTGATCATTGAATTAGAATAAATATTGTTATAGTTATTAAAACAGCCTAAGAATTATATTTTGTATTTTGCTCAACTCAGTAATTTTCAAGCCTTATAAAGAATTTAATGAAGCCAATTTTAGAGTATACTTCTTTTCGGCAAGACTCTCGCTTGCAATGCTTTGCCTCTCAAGGTAACTGCGACAATAGAATATTTAAAATTTGCACTCAAAGCTAGGTAAATAACACTCGTATAAAGAAGAGAATATATGTACGTATAAAATGAACAATAAAAAAGTAAATCACACAAACGACACATTTGTGTGTGCCTGCTTGTCAATTGGCTGTACAACATTTCGTATTTAATTAAAAATTTAATAAATATTGCGACAAAAACACACAGATATAGACGGGCTGCGTAACCCAATTTAACAATGACCCAAAAAAAAATCTAACGAAAATTGCAACGCCAAATTGAAAACAATATGGCAGACTCCACAAATTCCATATCTACTGCTCGTATATGGAGTCGATGGGTCTATGGATGTATGCATGCATTGTAATGCTAATTTAAATAACGATAAGCTTAACAACAATAACAATAGCAGCACACATGATGGCAGCGCAACAATGGCAACAATAATAGGAAAACAATTTGACATGCTGTGATTTTGTCAGCGTCGCTGCTCTCAATACTCTTTCACAGCGAGAGTCTTATCAATTGACGATGCAACATGTCAACTTATGAACAGTCTATTTTAGACATGTATGAGTGTGAATTAATACTTTAGAAACCCTAAAGTTCTATGTACATTTTAGTTGCTGTAAGATTTATTATAGAAATTTCGAGAAACAGATTTTGATTTTTGAAATAAAATACTTTTGTAATACTTTTATAACTTCTGTAACGCAGCTTTTCCTAAGAGAATCTGTATATTTACTTTTTCATTAGGTTTACAGCCTAAGTTCAGTATGAATATTCTGTTATTTAACATAATCTGTACATTCACATTTACATTAGGTTTACAGCATCAGTTCAGTGTGAAGTTCTGTTATTTTACAGAATCTGTACATTAACATTTACATAACGTTTACAGCATTAGATCAGTGTGAAGATTCTGTTATTTAACAGAATCTGTACATTTACATAACGTTTACAGCATTAGTTTAGTGTGACTAACTTAATAAGATGAAAATGATTCTGATTTGCAGTTGAGCTGAGACTCGTGTAAGGGTGTAAAAGTAACGACTATGCCTGAAGTTGTTAATGTTGTTGTAGCCATTGTTGTTGTTGATTGTATTGCCACTGCTGCAGCAGCCAGGCAAACTGTCAACGTCAACGAACAGCAACACTTCCACACACACACTCACACGCACACACACAACACACACACACACGCACTCAAAGAGCTGGCGTATTAGCGCTGTGTGCAAAAACAAATAATAAAGCCACTTGCGCATGAAGAAGGAAAAAAATAGTTTTGCATAGAGTTGGGCGTCGTTGTATTGTTGTTCTTATTGCAGTTGTCCTTATTGTTGACGATGTTCTTGTTGATGTTGTTGCTGTTGCTGTAGCTGTTTATGTTGCTCTTGCGTTGCGTGAGCTTCTGCCGGCATAGAGCAGGCATTATCCCTTCTATCATTTGCCACATTTTCGCATAATGCGGCGTAAAATAGCATCATTGTTGATGTTCTTCTTCTCGTTGTTGTTGTTACTGTTGCTGCAGTTGCGAACAATGAATACATTTGTAATGTTAATGGAATGCAGCGCCAACAGAAACAACATCGACAACAACTTGCAACGACATCAGCAACGACGATGTTATTTTGCAGCTGTTGTTGTTTGCATTGCGTTGCGTTGCGTTGTTTTCTGGCATTGTCATAAAAATAAACTCAAGCAAGCAAACAAACGCCTTACGGCCAATAAAGGCACGTCAACAATAGCTTCACTTTATTAGCAATATGTTACAGTTGACCTCTAAATTTAATAATTATATACAGTTAAAAAAAATTGGTTTTGAATAAAAATAAAATTGTATTTTAAAGAACATATTTAAAAGACAGAACTAATATGGACAATTTAAATTCCCAAAAAACGAAAATTACTGCAATGCAGTTGTACAAATTTAAACAATAATTCAATTTAAAAATGTTAAGTAAAAAATAATAACTTGAACTTCCATAAAATTAATTTAATAATAGTTAAACAGTGTTAATTCATCCTAGCTGATATTCAAATCAATTTATTTAATAAAAAATTCATAAAAAATATTTAAAAACAAACGTAGATATCTGAGGTTACAAAATTGCAAAATTTCTAAATTTGTTAAATTTAAAAAATCGAGAAAAATACTAAAAGTCCCTACAATATAAATAAATATATATATATATACTATATGTATATATGTAAATAAAACTAAATAATTGAGCATAAAAATAATACAAAATATCTAAAATCAAAGACAGTGGCGTGAAGCGACAATCAGTTTTCAGGCGTTATACGGTCTACTTATCTGGTTCACACTTGCAACCACTATCGCACAGTCTGTGTCTGCTTTGAAGCATAAAGTGATATACAATTTTTATTAGAAATATAAACAGCAAAAACAAATGTAATACACACACACACACACACGCACACAGTTATAGAGACGCACTACGGCAGCCGCAATAAAGAAATAAAAGGCTCAACAACAGCAGCAACAACATAACATAAGCCTTTTGCTTTGCTCGTCATCGTCATTGTTGGCGTTGTTGTCGTTGTTATCGTTGTCGGCAACGACAGCAACAAAAAGCACAAAAGCATTTGCATTGCAAATGCAACATAATGCACAACAACAACTACACGCACATACACACACACAGAATCAACAAGAGAGACGCATTTGCCAGCACTTCCGAGCGTTTCCTGACAACCACAACAAACAACAATAAAAATAACAACAACAGCATTGGGTACAAAGTATTTGCAACGACAAGTATTTAAGTTTTCTGTTTCTTTAGTATTTTATTATTTGTACTTTCTTTTGGTTTTGTTTTGTTTTTATTACTGTGCATATTTTTATGCAAGCAGCAAAAAAAAACTCTTTTTGCAATACATTAAATGCGGCTGTTCTGCTTATGGCAAGAAATACCTATTGAATACATCGGAGAACTGCAATATAGAGAACTAAACTAAAGTAGTCAATTGAGAATATTTTAAATCATTATTTTATGGCTTCAAGCAACTTTACCAAAAGTTATAAACGAACGACAGAAAAGTTGTTGAACATACAAACAATACAAATGCAGTTTATTTCAATAACAGAAAGACAAAAATTTTACTTGTAAAAATTGTTGAAAATAATTCTAATTCCACAAGTCCTTTTGTTTCTGTTTTCCTCTCGTCAATGACTTTAAACGATAAGTCTTATGCTAACATAAGAAATAAGTTTTACGATTGAATTGTTTAATATCTTCTAATTCAAATAATTGTAAATATTTACCATTATAAATCATATTTATAAGACGTGATGCAAATAAGCAACAATTATTTCAAATTCATTTTACTTTACATTAAATTACATGAAGTTATACAATTCTCATAATTCTAAATAGTTTTTATTAAAATTCACAGCTCATATTTATATGATGATGATGTGATAGAGAGACTTGTTTTAAATATTACAATTCTAATAACTCTACATTTTTGTCATTATAATTCACAGACAATATTTCTGAGGCGACAATTATTACAAATTAATTTTACTCACAAAATTGTTGCTCATTAAATGAGAGCCGAGTGCGAACTCTTGTTTGTCAAGTTTAAAGCACTTATTATGCGAATGCGACTGCTAGTAAAAAAAATGCACAAATGAACAAAAAGCGCACTCCCCAAGGAGACTGCAATGAACTTTTGATTTGAACAAAGTGCAACGCTCTGTGGTCGCCCTCAAACAACTTTAATGATGCTGCGCACAGGCGTTGTTTTAATAGGGATACAAAAAAAAAGTGGCGCGCGCGAGAAAAAAGGATACTAAAAACCCCGGCACAGCCTTTTGTGTGTGCATAAAAACAACTAAAGCCAAATGTAGAAGTTAATATGCAAGTGTGTGTGTGTGGAAGTGAGTTGTGTTGTGTTGGAGCTGCGTGAATTAATGCAACATCACGGACATGAACGCGACGGATACAGCGAATGAAGACCCACAGAACTGGCAACATCAAAAGCAACGTTGCTATCAAGCAACGTCGTCGAGTGTTCCAATTAAACTCAACACGTCAAACAACAGCGACGACGACGTCGACGACGACGACGATCCGTCAGACGTTGGACGCTGGACAGCTTACATCAAGTATGCGCCATGCTGGCTGTCATTGCCGTTGGTTTAGTTTGCTGTGTGCTGTTCAGCGATGACGTGGAGTGGTCTGGATGCTTCTAACGATATACTCGTTAGTCACGCGGTTAAATTTCATATGGCAACGCCCAGACGTCTAAACGTTGCGCATCTTTTAGTTTTAAAGCTACAGCCAGAAGTTCAATTCCAACCCCCAATCCTCGTCTCTATTCCCCTTCCCATTTCTATTCATCGTGCCTGCCTTTATTCAACGAGGTTTTTTTGTTTCGCCCGTTTGCAAGTGTGTGGCATGTTTTGATGGCTTGTAACTGCTCATGCATATTCATGCAAAACGTCTGCAGAACAAACGAACCGCGCTCTGACTGTCACTGCCAATGGCATTGGCATTGGGCATAGGACGAACGATGTTCTGTGTTGGACAGTGCTGCGTGTTGGTCGTGTGGCAACGACAGCAAATCAACACGGACACAGCTCAGAGCCGCTGGAAAGACACTGCGCTCCACGCCAAAGTCCCAAAGTCTTTGCAGTCTCAAAACAGTCTCAAAGCCTGTACTTCAACTATATGCATATGAAGTGGCTGCAAAAGGACGCTAACTAACTTACTTGATGAGGCAAAACTTGCAGGTCGAGACTTGTGACTTGTCTAGCCGAAGCAATCACCAGACGCTTTATCAAGGTGTGCAAAGTGGGTGCCAACCTTACCAACGAGCCAGAAATGAAGCAGAAGGAGTCGGGCTCAATAAATGCAAATAAAATGGCTTGATTGGAGCGAGAAAGAACTATACTATACTATACTATACATAATGAAACTATGCATAAAGTGCTAAAAAATTTAATGAGAATACGAACGAATATTCAAAAGAAAAAAAATATTCTAACCGACAAGTATCTTCAAATTTAAAATAATTCGGCTACGATTCATTTTTTTTTTTTTTTTTTTTTGTTAAAAATATTTTAGTTTTAATAAATTATTTTACTGCTATCTATATAACAGCTTTATGTAGTTGAAAATTAATTGAAAAGGAGAAATCACTTCAGGTAAAATTAATTTATGATTTGATTTTCTAAATGCTATATGTAAATATAAATTAGCCTAATTATAATGGAATCCTTGTCTGTAAAACTACTGGGTACTACAGCTTACTTAGTCTTCTATAGTTTTTATTTATTTGCTTTTAAATTCGACCAAATGACTGCTTTTCAATTGACAATACAAAACTTTAAAGTTTATTTTTGCCCTTGATTATAAATCAAAAACTTAAGCTTCGAATAAATTATAATTTATTAATTTATAAATCCAAAGAGCATAGATTACAGGTTAGTTAATTAGTTATTTTGAATAGTTTTCTTCAGCTTGTGGGTTATTAGTTATTACAAGCTAAAATAATAAAGTAGACTAAACAATTCTGTGCAGCATTTAAAGCTCCGCTTGCCAGCCGACATTGTTGTGTTCAGCTCTTTTAGCTTTTGCAGTGTCAGCCCAAATGTATGCAATATTGTTTCTCAACTTTCACCCGACAGACAAAAGCAGTGCCAGTGAAAGCTTGAATAGTTTCGCTGGGGTAGCAACTGCAGCAAGCAGCACACAGTTTCTCCCCCCACTCCCCGCCCCCAGAAAAAGTGCAACCAACTGCGCTGTCATATCGCAATCGACGCACAAAACTATGCAATGCCCATTTGCCAAAGTTAGAGAAGCAAGGAGTTTTTTGGCAAGACGGGGTCGAAGACGAAGTCATCGTCGGCAGGACAAGATAGATAAAGCTACCATCGTTGCACGCTCAATGCTTGACTTTTACAAATTTAATTCAGCAAGTTATGACAAAGTTTTGTTAAAGTTTTCACGCTCCCGCATGTCCAACTGTCAACTAGCTGTCACCCTCCCAACTTTGATGCAGCCTCATCGCTCGAGCGCCTGAGCCGTTTGTGATACGCTGCTTAGCTCTGAGGATTTGCCAAGCCGTTTTCATGTTTGAATATTTGCAAATGCGTTTGCTTTTCATGCACAGATTTCAGGCAAAATAAAAAACCGAGAGAAGCGAAAGAATGAAAGAAAAACCTTTTTGTTGTAATGTAAATGCGGGGACGAACACACGCCGCTCACATTTCAAATGTATTTGCTGGAGGGGGAGGCAGGGAGCAGAATAAAATGCCTTAAAAGCTTCCGCCTTGCTTTACATGCTGGCTTAGACGACGCGACCCCGCCCCTCGACTTGCACACACACACATGACACCAGACAATCAATAACCATTGACAAGCCACAAACAACAACAGGCGCATTAGTTGCGCAAATCCGCCATCCCTAAAAGTATGCAAAGACTTTTTTTATAGCTTTCTCAAACTGCAAATCGACGTCAACAGCGACGTCTTCTCGTTGCGTCGTTGTCGTTTTTGATTTCGATTTCGTCTTCGTCTTCGATTTGGCATTTTCATATGATTTGATTACGTTTTTCATTTCACCCGCTGCACTGTTCAATTGTCAATTGAAATACAATATTTCTGCAGGCAAAATATATTTATTTTGCTGATCCCAGACAGAGTCTGAGGGTGAGCGGTTGAAGGACATGTCAACTGCCGAATCACATTCAAGTGTCTCCATCATCATAAAATGCATATTTGTGACCGCATATTGGCTGGGCTTAAGCAACATAAAAGTCATCAGACATAAGATATCGTTTGTAGATTTATTAAAGTTGAACCCGGCAAGATTAAATAAAATTCCAAAAAAAAACCTAATATCAAGCATATGAAAAATGCATATTTGTGACCGCATATTGGCTGGGTTTAAGCAACAAAATAGTACTCAGTTATTAGTAATGATTAAATTATAGAATTCAACTTCATTAACAAAAGTCATAGTAAATTTAAAGAATTAGAAAATCTTTAAGATACATTTCTTAAACTAATTAAAGCCAACGTTTCAAGATTAAATTAAAAAACTGTAATTATAACTTTATTTAAAAAAAAAAATCACAGTCTTATATCAATTATATGTATATTAAAATGAGTATTTAACATAAGATATAATTTTTGGAAACGCTGCCAGATTAAATTATAAAATTCCAATGCCAATTTCATTCATAAAAGTCAATGTCTAATATCAACTATATTAGAAAGCGAATGCTGCAAGAATAATTTATAAAACTCTGATGAGAACATTATTTAAACATTATTTAAACAAATAATCACAGTCTTATATCAAATATATGTATATTAAGAAAAGTATTTGAGACCACATAGTGTGTGAGCGTAAGCAGCATAATAGTCCTCAGACATAAGATATTGTTTTTGGCAACGCTGCTGTATTAAATTATAAAAGTAAAATGCCAACATCATTAAAAATGTCACAGTCTAGAGTTAACCATAATATTCTAAGCATGCAACATATTAAAGTGAGGCGTTGAAGTCGGTTATCTGTCGCTTAAAGTGTCCAAAGCTTCAATTGGCTTCGGTGCCTGCCGCCCGCATGTCAATCACTGAGATTGGAGTCCAAAAACCGAAGCCGTTTGATATCAAGACACAGCGACGTCTATTGATAATGGGGCAAATGACGCGGGCTGTTGTTTGGTGGAGGTTTGAGGATGTGCTGGATGTGGATGTGAATGTGGCTGTGGATGCTAAGCAGCTGCACGTGACTGCTAAAGTGATTGCGCTGCCATACGAAACCCACAATCTACCCAATTCCAAACCCAATGTCAGTTCCAATCCTTCCCCTCCCTTTGGCCGCCTCAACTTTACCGCACAAAACTTCTGTGTGTCTCTGTGGGCGTTTTGTCTGCATTCAGCGTGTGTTTTATCTTTATGGCTCAAATCACACACGATACAGCGAAGCGATTTGGCCCACCCCCAGGTAAAACTTTAGCACACTTAAAGTTGGCTCATTAGAGTTGAAGTGTTTTTCGAGATATGCTCCAATGTATCTATAGTTGGCATGCAATGTACATAGTACATACATATATGCTCTATCTGCAGCTGTCCAATGTGCGTGCCAATCGCTTTTTATGAGCCCAAAAGGTGTTGAAAATTAGCTCGAGTTTAATGAAGTATATGAGGGTTGGTCAAACCCCAAGCCCAACCCCCAACGCAGTCGAGTCACTTCAACTTCTACTTCAACTGTCTACAATTGTCTGCATTCAAGCTCTGTATCTAATGCGTTAAGTAGCTGCTAACCCAACGCACCATGCAAACCACTTTTTGCCCCGACTTTTAAGTGGATAATGCATTTCCTGCACCAAGGAGGCAACACAAATACTTACACACTCACACACATTAAGCGACTGGCAGACAAACTGAGACGAGACTTCAGATGTGCAGGACTCCGTGCAGCCGACAAAAATTCACACTTTTCCCTCGACGGTATAAAGATATCCATTTATTAATAGAATAATATAATATATAATATTTAGACAAATAAATAAAGTGATAATAATAATCTGTAATATTAGAAATGTCATCAATAATCAATCATAATAAGAATTAATTTAAATTACAAAAATTTAACTGATTATAATGAAGTTTTTTTTTATACTTTTTATAGAAAAGTGTTTGGAATAATAATATATTTCTATCTAGTATCAAATTTAATTTTAATTTCTCTAAATCATAAAAGTAGTTCAAGCATGTTAAAAACTTAATATATTTGAACACACAATTTTTTTTATTTTGTGATAACAACTTGTACTGAAAAATAAAGTAATTGGAATAATAATAACTTTATATCTTTTATCAATTTAAATTCAGGCATTTAAAAATTTTAATAAAGTTGAAGCTACAGTCTTTTTTTTTTAATTTTTTGTGTATTACTGACAATTGAAGTGATTAGAATAATTTTTGTAAATTTATTTTGATTTCTCAAAGTACAGCTGCAAATCTAAAAAGTAGTAATATAAATGAACATAACATTTTTTTTAATTTTGTGTTCAAAATTTGTACTCATTTTGTTTGTATTAAAATTTCATATATTTTATCAAATATAATTTTGATTTCTACAATTACAAGAGCAAATGTAACAAGAAGAACCTTGAATTTTTTTAATTTTTTGTATTATACAAAATGTATACATACTATCCATTAAATAAATAATATATTATTAAAAATTCTCCGTAATATAGAATTCGATAATTGGTTAACACACATCGCTCGTGAAACTTGGCGAATGCTTGGATTTCAATATGCTGTCGCCTGTGCTATGAATCCAATTCGCCTCGATGCACATCCAGACAACAACAAAGAACAACACTTCATTCATCGTCATCAGAGCGCATCTGTAGCCTCATCTGCCGGCTCTCCATCAGACAGGCAACTCTTCCCCTAGCTCCTGGGTTGCTTCTCGCCACTCTGACTGAATCACCCGCTAGGTATGCTCTATAAAATTGTACTTAAAATGCCACAGCATGCCAAAGCTGTACACGCCTGCTCATGTGCCACGCCCACTCTCGCAGAGAATGAAACATTTCGCAATCTGTTACCATTTCCCTTTTTTCGGTGCCTGCCAAAGTCGAAGCTCAAGTTTGAGTCAGCTGTTGTTGTTGTTGTTGTTGTTGTTGCTTTTGCTCTTCCTCTTGTTCCTGCTGCTGCTGTTGTTGTTGTTGTTGTTGTTGTTGTTGTTGTTGATGTTGTCTTTCAGCTCTAGCTTTGGCTTTCGCTTTAGTTTCTGTTTGCTTTGCTTTTCACTTGACTTATAAGCTGCCATTTATTGCTGAGAGCCAGAGAGCGTGCAATGATGAAAACGAACTGTAGTGTGGCCAGAGGTTGCTGAGGGGGCTGCATTGCCAGCCACGCCCACAATACGTTTGCAATTTCGCACGTACGTGAGGTAATTTTAAATTGTTTTGGGCAACTTTTTTGTATCCCATTTGCCAGCCACGCCCACACAAAGGCTGCTTCTGCTGCGAATATTGCACTTCGTCTTTTGACTTTGACGCTCTACGAAAAAATTACTAAAGAAAGCTGCTGACCAGCGGACAACACGGCTACAAGATACCTCGTAATATTTAGAAATTACAACAGTATTGAAATTAATTTTATTATTATTTTAGCTTGAAGTATTTCATATTTATTTTATCAGCAGACATTGTTTTGAAAATATACCCTTCTTAGTCATTCCTTGATTGCGTGGTATCTAAAGTATGCAATGCGCTTTGTTATTTCTTTGCTGTACGCGTTGTCGAGCAATGCGCTTAAATTAAGCGCAGCTGGTCGCACAGCAACAGCAGCAGAGACAAAAGCAGCAGCGAAGAGAGAAATTGAGATGCACACACGCACAAAGAGACAGCTGTTGATAGTTGCCGCTTTGTAGTGTGTCCCTCCTCCATTTTCCTTTGCTTTTGTCCTTGTCACTGTCTTCGGTCTCGCTCTCGCTGACATCCTCGCCATCGTCGCTGTTACATCAGCTTGAAAATTAGTTGCTACTTATATGCTTCACTTAGTTTTTCTTAAGTAGCACGGATCAAGTAAATTCGTGTATGTAGCATGTGTGCGTGCGTGCGTGTGTGTGTGTGTGTGTGTGTGTGTGTGTGTGTGTGTGTGTGTGTGTGCGCTACTTAAAACTTGCAGTGCCTGTGTTGGGGATTATTTTCTCTTCTTTAACTGCACATTTTCTACTTAAAAGAGTCTGTCAACGTGATTGCATGTTAGCACTCTCCCAACTCCTCCCTCTCTCCCCTCTACATTGCACTGTCTTTGGTTGGCTCGGGCTTGGGATTTGTGGCCAGATGCAGTCAGGTTGACAGTAAGCAACTATTACAGTTAGCATGCGATGGCTTTAAGGGATATACACGAACACACATACGTGCATCACACATACACACGCATTTACGAGCTTGTCTGCATTGTTGCAGCTTTCACTGCTTGTGCTACTTTCACATTGTTCCAAGCACAAAAGTAATGCGTATAAATAAAACACACGTATGCAAATATATTTTTTGTGTTATTCAATTCTTACGAAGCTCAGCTAAAATTGCATTTTTATTTCAAATTCATATTTACTATATTTATTAAAACAAAGAATTGATCAGCTATGCAATTAAGGAATAAATTTTGTTAAATATATAAACATTCCTAATAAGTATGATAATAATAAAAAATCAATAGTGTACATTTAAATTGTGTGTTCTAATAAATAGTATGTAATATAATAAAATAAGCAAATATCACAATATAATAATATTAATATTAATTTGATTATTTAGATAATCGCATAAACTGTTTTAAAATAGATGAACTTTAGAAATAAATAGATCAATAACAATAAATAAACAATCAGGGATACTCGCACATAGTCCGAAATATAAACAAATAAGTCAATAAAAAGAAAATAATATCACATTAAACTGTTCTAAAATGTATTTACTTTACTTATATGAATAATAATAATAATAATAATATATACATAAAGAGTGTAAACTCTTAAATAGTGTTTACTTATAACTATTGTGCAATAAAATAGAATATGTATATAATAATAAATTAATATCACTATTCTTACAATAAAATCTATACTGTAATTATAAAGCAAAAACAATGCTATCAATTGGTAACAAAATGTTATTTAAATTTTAAGCGCTACTAATAAAAAGAATAATAAATAAATAAATAAATAGTGTGTACTAATAAATCTTGTGTAATAAGTAAATAAGTATAATAAAATAAATTTCGTATTTCTTATTCTAAAATACTGCATAACACGTATACGTAATCTCTTTGTACTGATAATGTCATTACCCAAATTATTCGATCTACACTGTAATTATAAACCAAAAAAAATGCTATCAATTGGTAACAAAATGTTTTTTAAATTTTAAACGCTACTAATAAAAAGAACAATAACAAATAAATAAATAAATAAATAGTATGAACTTATAAATCTATTGCAATATGTGTAGTAAAATAAATATCAGATTTAAATACTAAAATACTGCATAACACGTATACGTAATCTCTTTGTCCTGATAATGTCATTACGCAAATTATTCGAAATGCAATACGAAGCAAACAAATCAAAACGAAACTGGAGCAAACAAACGTGACAAATGCCTCAGCCGCCCAATCAGACCGTTTTCTGCTGCCTCAGGCGCTGCCAACTTGTTCCGCATATCCTTTTCCTTGGGATGTGTGTGTATGTGTGTGTGTGTGTGTGTGTGCTGTTGTGCGTCACTCGCTTTGAGTTCATTAGTTTTGTGGCACGTCACACGTTACACTGTTTATTGAATTATATGCAAAATAAACAAAGGCAAAGACGAACGCACAAACAGGACTCGCTGCAGCCTCTTCCTGTGGTTTATTAAGCATACGCCCCGTGTTGCAATGATGTTGCCTTTTAAATGTAATTAAACTCGCGGTCTGTCGACAATATTCTCAAACGTATATTGCTATTGTTTTCCGCATATTTGTTTGCATTATTTCGCATGCAAGCCAACTTTGGCTGTGTGTTTATTTGTCTGTTTGTTTGTTTTGTTTTGCCTCCTTTCTCACCTGTCCTGGGGCCAAGCTAATCTAATTATGCACCTGTATGGAAATGGCGTGCATCACTAATTGCATTAGCTAATGAATTCAAATAGTATTTATTTAATAGTTATTCATTCATTTATTCGCCAGGATTCTCCGACTGTTGCATTCCGTTTACAATTTCGGCCATTTATTGGTTCGCTAGCCCGTGAATAATTGTAAATCGCATCAAATATATATTTAAATACCAAACTAAATATTTTCGGCAGCAATTTAATAGATTCGTTTGCGCTATTTTGTGGCATTTAAATTAAACTCATTTTTGGTTGCCCACTATTTGGTATCCCATTTGACCTATCGTTGTGTGCGTGTGTGAATTTGATTCAATTTTAATGACTTCAGTTAGATAAATACATTGTAAATAATAATGTAAACGATACTCGAATTTATTCTTGTACCACGCAGAATGCATTTCTTGTTGCATATTTGTTAAATATATTTGTAAAATCATCACAGGATTTTTATAAATCATTTCTACAATTTGAAGAAATTTCTTTTAAGCTGCAATGTTGAGAATGCTATTTATTAGCTGTGATGTGCGAGTTTAAGAGCATATAAATTCAGCTGCACTTTAAGCTCTTAATAACTCAATTCTGTTTCCATTACCGATCACTTTACAATGCCATAATAACCGCACAAACACACACACACACAGACGCGCCCATTTATTACAACTTAAAGACCACTCAAGTCTGATTCAGGTCAAGAGAATCATTCGCCATTCCATATTCCCCGCCATTCATGTAATGACTTTGGTCAACAACTCATCAAGGATATGTCAGCGCTGTTGGTTCGCCTCTCCTGCCAACATCTTTGCTCCTTCCTCCCCTCACTCTCTTGCTCGCGCTTACTGCGGCTGCGGTTGGCGCTCAGCGGGCATACAAAAGCACTTAACTCGTTAGCGGTTAACGCTATATTGGTAAGCCAACAGACACGCGCACAATAATTAAACAACATACGACTTACATGACTTGTCAACACACAAGGCCAACACGGCAGCCGCCGTTCGGGCAGCCATCCAGCCAACCAGCCAACCGACCAGTCAAAGAGTTAAGCACAACAGAGCCAAGGACATCGCAGGTGTCCTTACCACAGCAGCAGCTTCAGCGGCTACTTGTAGCCTCCGCCTGATTTGCAATTGATTGATTGATGGATGATTGAACGTTCGTGGCTGCCACAAATCGCAGCTAAAGCGGCCTCAACAACAGAGATTGCCCAGCCATTTGTTACGACTTTGCCAAATTGTAGTTTCAATTAAGCGAAATTAATGCGATTAACTAAAGCGCACACCCAACTCTAAAATTTCGTTTGTTGTCTGCTGTGTGTTGTGTGTTGTCTACTGCCACTTGATTAACGGCCCAAAGAAAGGTGCTGGCTCACGGCCAACTGCACAACACAACCACATTATGATTAACTTTCTTTAGAGTATGCCAAAAGGGTCCATTATAAGGAAAGAGTTTCGAAACTTTTCCAAATAATTATAAATCAAAACAGTACAATTTTATAGAAAGAAGTAACAAAATAAAAAAATTAAACATTTAAATTCTTTTTTATTAATAAAATATTTCCTTTTTCTTTAAACTAAAGAAGTACAAAAAATGCAATACCTCTATTAAAAAAATGTAATTTATGGAAAATATAATGTTTTCATCGGATTAAAATAATAATAATACTTTACTATTTAATTAAATAAAAACAAAAAATAAAATTCTTATTATAAACAAAATTAAAAATAAATACAACATTTTTATGAGATTAAAATAAATAAATTAATTAAAATAAATATTTATTTTTACAAAATTAAATTACAAAATATGAAATATTAATAATTTCCTTTTATATCAATTTCTTCTACCAAACGAATTATTTTGTATATTATTTTGACCCAAAAACTCTTAGTTTACTTTTATAAAAATAAAAATAAAATATTGTTATATATATATTCCCAATTATTAAGCAAGAGCATTTAAACTTCGTTGCCAACTTTCTTGCACCTTTTTATTGCCTTCCCTTGGTGTTAAATGAGTTAAGCGCTTTTAGCTAATATACTGTGGCTGCTACTTGATAGGATATTAAGACGAACCCCCAACGGTAGAGAGCGAAACAAAACTTGCCAGCCAATAGCACACATGACTCAACACACGAAATTCTTGGGCAAAGTGCTGGAGCTCGATAGACTAGCCAAAGCCTAGCCGACCAGGGATCGGACAGGGACAACGCGACGTCACTGACGTTGCCGAAATAAAAATAACAAATATCCACAGTTAATTGAAATTCCTTAACTTTCTCAATTAAACTTTCCTGCAATGCTCTCAACTTGGCCTCAGTCGACCAGTCTGAATCGCAGCTGGGCAAAAAAAAAGGAAAAAATTAAACAGCAAAGAAGAAAAAACGCACTCGCCAAGTTTTGCTCACCCCATATATCTATAGACTGCCTGTTTCTCATTCTAGTGCGTTCAACATGGCGTATGAGCAATGGCTACAAAAGCCTTCGTCGCTGAACGTGGCCAACCTGTGGGCGTTTTTCGTCGCAAGTTTATGAACTTTACAACGGCGGCAGCTTCTCTAAGACTATTTGAAGTATGTGCAGTCAGCCAGCAACCAGCAGCAACAACAACAATAATGGCTAAAATAACTGTCTGTAGCTGCTGTTTTTATTATATTTTGTTGTAGTCTGTTAACACTAAAAAAAAAACATAAAGGTACACACATTTTATATGCTCAACGTATGGATACCTTGACGGCATTACATATACGAATTAAATGTGCTCTGGCTATAGAAAGAGATTATCTTTAGAAATTATTGTAGCATAAAAACAGAATTAATTCTACAGATTCCCCATAACATATGTAGTCTTCCATTTCGTGCAGCTTTAGATAATTTATAAATAAACACATTATATGTTGTTCCTTTTCTTAAAATAAGTTTTGTACTATAGAAAATAAATAAATAGTATGACAATAAACATATGATGAAAACAAATGAATTGATAAAACATAAAATAACATCATAATATTTGTATACAATTTTGGATTAAGGTTAATGTATCACCCAGAATTATAAATATTTTATCTAATAGCAAATAATAAAAAAATATATTATATTATATAAGAGTTAAAATTTAAAAAAAAACAATGCATATTTAATACACCACATAACATCATCGCATTGTTTGTTAATTCAAATTCAATAAAAAGCAATTCATATTTTAAACTTAAAATAATATCATAATTTTGTAAGTAAATTTTAGATGAAAATTAATGTAGCACAGGCAATTTTAAGTATTGAAAATAATAAAATAAATATATTTAATGCTTCCCAATAAAATTAAATTACATGTATAGATTATATATTTGTGCATTAGTTTTAGATTATACGCCCTTTCACAATTCTAAGTTAAGGTAGCTAAGAGAAAGTAAAGTTGCAACAAACTCTGGACTCTTTGCCGTTACCGTCGCCTTCGTCATCGACTTCGTCGTCGTCGTCGTCGTCTTCGTTGTCGTCATCGTCTCCGTTTTCGTCGCGTTAGTTTATAAAAAATGCACAAAGCTGCCGTGTTAAGAACTCGCTGACTGCTAAAAGTGGCTGCCTTACGACGTCTATGGCTCATTCTTATCAACTTTTGCCGTGCTTATAACTTCGTCTTTCATCTCTCCAACTAACTGTCTGTGTGTGTGCGTCTCTCTGTCTATGTGTGTGTGTATGTGAGAAGGTCCAAAAGACGTTGCTGGCTGCACGCGACTGCGAGCAACATCCAGCTAGCTATTCAGGCAACTTCTGCTAACAACAATAATTATTAATAATGTTTATGAAAAGTTGCCCCGTCGCATCGGCTTCAGTCTCTGTTGCCACTTTGGCTATAGTTTGGCACATCTTTTGGTTTTGTTTAGTTGACTGTCTTATTTCCTCCTTGCCTGCTACCGGTAGCAATTGCTGATGTTGTTCGTGTTATTCGTGTTGTTGTTGCGTGTTGTTACTAGTTGGCCAATTGCCTCGAATGACAAACATTTTATATTTGTTAGGGGAGAATCGGAGCAGAGACCAGATGCAGCAAGGCAAGACTACGGCCAGGACTGAGATCAGAACCAGAACCAGCAGCAAGAGCAGTCCGGGCAGTTGCTTAAGTTTAATGATATTTGTTTATTTATGGCTTGTTATATGCGCAAGTTTTGTCAACTTTCTACTCGGTTATGAGGTTTGCCTTGTTATGCAATTTTCGTGTTATAAATTTAAGTAATCACGGTCAGGTATTTTCGAAATTCACCGAAGAAATATTTACACAGTAATGGTTGACAGACCAAAGCTGAACAGGCAAATAACGATGTTTACATCTTCTATATATTAGATTTAAGAAATTCTTTTCCGTAAATACTGGAAATTACTTATTTATTCAGATTGCATTTGAATTAAGCAAATGCTTATTTTTTATTGTTTTTAAATTCGGTAATGAAAATTGTAAAATTTATCAAACAAAATTGACTCTAAAAAGTCTGAAAATCTTGCAACATTTGCCAACAAAACACATACAAATGATAATGAGCCTACTTTATTGTTGTAAGAACTGATTTTCTTCAATGGTTTTGGATGAGCAATGCGTTCGAATTCCGAATATTTTGGACAGTAAAAATAGTAAAGTGATACTAAAAATAGAAAGATATTACTGTTAGTGTATATTAACTTTATATATAAACATAGATACAGAGTCATGAGTAAGCATTGAAAAAAATACGAAAATACAGTTGGAGATATTTTTTGAAATTGTCAACCATCACATTGAGGCAAAAACTGCTGTTGATTCTTCTTTTAACACTCAAAATAAAAGGGGAGACACAGAACGTAACCCAATTTGGAGAGTGCAAAAATGTGCCATCCTCTGTAGCTATCAGCTGTCAGGGCTTCAGCTGTTGCCGCCAATGAGTAAAAGCAGGACACACTTCAATTTAAACTATAAGCCACTTGAGTTCACAGCAAGCGAGGTAACAACAGTGGAGCCTTCACCTTTGTCACAGCATTTGACATGGGGGCAGCACCTCATCTTGAGACCTCCTCGCTTCCCGCTTCCCGCTCCCCGCCCCCCTCGTGCCCCATGTGATGTCGACTTGCCGTGCACGTGGCTGATGCTTGACATCCGTAGGAAATGCTCTCACAATGCCTGCCAGCTGATGCGAGCTTCCGTCGAATAAACAGCACCAAAGCAGAAAGAGAGAGAAATCGGTAAGGAGAAGGTAGGTGCCATTTGATGCAAAGACTGTTGCTTAAGTTGTGCGCCAAGTGTTCAATATATCAATCAAAGGTGTTGAAAATAAATGAAAAATGTGTCGAAAGTTTATCATTGCTGCCG
Source organism: Drosophila formosana (assembly GCA_035045625.1). Classification (NCBI taxonomy): domain Eukaryota; kingdom Metazoa; phylum Arthropoda; class Insecta; order Diptera; family Drosophilidae; genus Drosophila; species Drosophila formosana. The sequence goes on from JAWNOW010000232.1 coordinate 21,022,913, forward strand.
AGGCACCCAACAACAAAAGTAACGCACAACGACATCGGATTTTCCTTTGCAATTTTCCGAAAGCGCTTCCAAACAAATGGGGCGTAAAAATAAAGTAGCATGAAGAGGTAGCAAACGACATGAAACTTTTTCCAAATCGATTAAGCTGTGACAACCTGCACAACCTGCAGCGCCCTTCACAAAGTGTTTAAGGTTAACGTTTGAAAAGTGAAAAGAATTTTCACGAAAACGCCCCCGACAGACTTTCCCCTCCCCACCTCCCACCTCCTCCACTATCACATCGACTAACCGCAAGAGTTGCGAGAGCAGCTAAGCCCTGAGCTGCATTTTACCTATGCAGCGGAAACTATTTTCAAAATCTGAAGAAAATTGTGCTGTGGAAATAAGCCCCAGCACACAAATAAATGCAACGATGCGGCGCCATTTGGCAGTCAAGTTTTTTGGTCTAAACGTCGAAAAGGAACCAAAAACGAAACAACGAAAAGTCAATGCGAAGAAAGTGCTGATTCGATACCCTTAAAATTGTGAAGATTTCTTTGTATATTCATTATTTCTAATATTTATAAAACTTTCTAAAATAATTGGTGTACAATTTTCAATACAATTTAGTTTTAAATTATATTTTAATTCAACAAAATTTATTTATGGGTGTTGAATAAAATACAGAAATTTGTATTCAACTTTACCAATTTCAAAATATCATTATTTATAATTAATTTACTACTTATTTTATCGAACTAAGCTCAGCTGAAAATTATAAATTTGAAAACAACTTCAACAGTTTTAGAAAATTAAAAGAGCGATTATTTATAATTAATTAACTTCACCGCCTAACAGTTATAAATAGGTATACAAATTCAACAATTTTGAGTTATTTTTTTTTAAATACATTTATTTTAACTTTAACTAAGTAGAGCTAACAATTATAAATTTACAAACAAGTTCAACGATTTACAAAAAATTAGAAAGGTTATCGTTTATAATTAATAAACTACAACTTTCGTTGTAGCTGACAATTAAAAACATGTATTGAACCATTTTAAAAAATAACAGTTATTATTTATAATTAATTTACTGCGACTTTTGTTTAACAATAGTTTGAGCAACTCTTTGTTGGCAAGTGTATCGAGTAAATGTAACGTTAAGCAACGGCAAGTTATTGGCCAAAAGTGTAGCAGAAAATTTTGCTGACTGCTGCCAGCAGCAGAAGAGACTGCGAACCAAAAGCGGGAACCCGCTCCCTCTCTCTCTCTCTTCTGTCCCTTCCCCCCCTTCGTGCCAAGCAGCCACCCGTTCAATGCCTTTGGCTTAAGCGTCGCACTTCACTTAACTTTTTCTTCGTCGTTTCTTCTTTTTGCGAAAGGGGAAGCGAGCCAAAGGGAAGCTATACGAATTCTCCAGTGTTTTGCTTTTGGTCAAGTATGATTGGAATTTTATATGGCGCAGGAGGTTCGACGGCAACGTCAAAATGGCCAACACGTAGCCAGAGCAGAAGGAGGACGGGAGCTGAGCTCAAGTGTTTGACTTTTAGTTGGTTGGGTTTTCGGACGGCTCTCGGCGAGGGCTGCTTAAAAGCATTTTGCAGAGCATAGCAAATTGTTACTTGGTCAGTGCTTGTATTATTATTAATTTATGTATGGCGTAGTTCGATCAAATCAATAAACTAGTCACGTTTGTAACAGCCCGACTTGACTTGACTTGAGTTGGCAGCAAGCCGGAAACACAATGACAAAACCGGATGCTCCTCTCTGCTTCGCAACAAAACAAAAGGCCATTTGCAATTTGCTGTTGCGAAGAGGGCGAAAATCTGAGGCAAAAAGAATGCTTAATTTATGTGCGCTTATCAAAATGGCGCTAATTGAAAATTAGCCTGTTATCATGCAATTATCTATAGACTCGTCGCTTTCAGTCTTTTGAGCCATGCGTGTGTGCGTGTGTGTGTGTGTGTGTGTGTGAGTGTGAGTGTATTTGTGTACTGTGGCCAAATTCAATTTCCACATCTGATAGATAAGCGGCCAAATGAAGCTCGACTCGGTGGCGGAAGCACGAGCTCAGCTCTATGGTTGCCATCCAGCTACTTCATATGCGATGTGCGAGTGTGTCGAGTATTTTGATTTGTGCGCCCGGAGATTCGCAGATAAACGTGGCGCAAATTAAGAGAGAGAAACATCCCCTTTCCACTTCCCCTTCCCCATTACACCACCCAACCAGCTGCATGACTCATGCATCGCATCGCGTCGCGTCGCAAGAGCAATTGGAAAATCAATGGGGAGGGGAAAAAGTTAATAGACCATGGTACGTAAAATTTATGGCCAAATAAATGCGAGGTCTTTAGCCAACTCCGGTGGACGGAGAAGCTGTGCGTGAATTGTTTTACAATAATTCTGGCAGGATGTGTATTCAAAATGAGTTGATTTCGCCACATGTCAATTAATAAAGATTCTTGACGATGAAACAGCTTTCGTTTATTATAAAAAATTCATTAAAAAAATATTTACACGGACGTTATAAAATTATATTTATATTACATTAACAAGTAAAATTACGTATGCGCATAGTAAACATCAAAACATAGTGGGAGATTCTAAATTTATAAATTACAATTATTTTATAGTCTTTGGTATTTCGAATAATTTAAAGAAATTGAAATTATTTTAATAAATTTAAGAAAATAAATATTTACGTATTACTTACAAAATAATCTTTTTATGAATATTACAACACATAAACCATCAGAAAACACCAATATTGTAATTAAGATGAAATATATACATATATAGCAAATTATTTACCATTACAATAATTTAACAAATAAATATTTACATGTACCTTACAAAGTAATATTTACATGTGCTTGCGTATATTACAGCAAAAACCTAAACAATTTATAAAACAACATTATTGTAATTGGACACTCAAATTTTTTGAATATAGAATTACTTGCAATTCTTTTATATGTTTGAATTTGAATAGTTTGAAAAACGTAACATTTGCACGATCCTTATAATATTTACTTGTGTATGCATAATTTTCAGTCACACATTAAATAATATAAACATATACAAGACATATCAAAAACATAAATAATTACAAAACAGAACTATTGTAATAGAGATTCCAAATTTATGAATATCGATTTTTTTGACATTCTTTAAATTTGCAAATAAATTAAAGAAGTTGAATCAATTTGTTTTACGTTCGGACCGAATGTTAATTTATTCTATATTCTAAATAATATCCTTGGAGTTTGGCTCGTTTGTGGCTATCATGATAAATATTAATAACATTTTCGGGAGTGTTTCTAGAATAAAACATAACTGCAATGCGGACAGATCAAAGCAGTGGAAAGCTCTGTGTAGTGAGAATGTGATATGTGTGAAAATTGTGGGGCAATAAAAACTAATCAAATAAATAAATAAAGAACAAAAGCAAGCAAAGCGAGAAAGACAGACACGAGTCAGAGAGTGAGAAAAAGGAATAGCAATTGCGAAATAAATGCTACAAACAATTGACAATAAACTACACGAGATATAAACTTGCTGACATATAAGCACACATACAAACACGCATAAATGACACACATATACATACGTGTACATACATACACATATAAATAAAATTAAAAGAGGCAACCAGAGAAAAAAGATGCTACAAAAAAGAGATGGAGGAGAAAAAGCATCAGAGCAAATAATAAATAAACTACAGTTCATGTCATGTCAGCAACAAGAGGAACAACAACAAAACTGCCAAAATGGAATGGAAATGGGACTTGGGAAGAGAGCTTCGCAAATAAAAGGCAAAAAAAACCAAACGAATCGAGGAAGACGGATGGGGAAGAGGATGGCGAGAGAAAAGCCAAGAGAAACGAAGAAGAAGTGAGACGGCGACGGCGACGACGAGTTATACAGATGCGTGTAGTTAAATTAATGAGATCTTTAAGTTGGGTAATTTATACGGACCCATACAAATTGAAATAGGCCATATTTCCAGCAATAAAATTAACTTAGCAGTCAGAAAAAATCCAAGTTCAACTCATCAATAAGTAAAGTATATCAATTTGGTAATAATACATTTTTATTAAATTGAAAATATAGTGGGAATTTAAAAAAAAACTGAGATGGAAATACAAATTGGTACTCATGAATTGAATAAAATAATTTTCTTCTAATTAAATTACAAAATAAATTAATTAAATTTAATACATTTTTATTAAATACAAAGGAAAGAGAAATTTTAAAATTGTTGCTCTTCAACAATTGAAATACATATGTAAGACTTAGCTAGGAATAACAAATATTATTTTTGAGCTGAAAACTGTATTAAAATTTTTTATGATTAAAATTATTTACTTGCAATTTAATTATTAAATAACACAAATTAATATAACTTTAGTTTTAAAATGTCATAATTACCGATAGAAATAATTTACTTGTAATTAAGTTATTAAATATATATGCAATTAATGTAACTTTTGTTTTAAACAGTCTCAATCTCTTCAGCAAGTGCTTCAGCAGAGACCGTAATCATTTTACATACATTTCAAAAGCAAATTAAGAAATAAATAAATATTTCAAGAGTTTTATAACTAGTACTGTATCGTGTCTTCATCCAAGCAATTATAATATACATAAACGATGAGCAGAAAAATTGTCTTACTCAAAAGCTAATGGAGCATAAACTAATGTTATTATGAGTTAAGTATATTAAGGCAATAAACTGTAAGTAATTATTTACGTGGCTTTAAAAATATTTTTTAAGCTATTTAGGTCAATATTGTCATAATTGGCAAATTGAATTTAAAAAGTGTCACTGCTCAATTTGGAGCAAGCAGCTAATGTACTGTGCCGTCAAAAAGTCAATAATATCTGAACAATAAGCTAATTGATCTCGTTTTTTCTCTGGTTTAACGAATTTGCGAGTATAGCAGGACTACGATATATGTACATGTGTATGGAGGAGTACAGGGAAGGAAGTCTGCCCGTCATAGCAATTCGTCCGTTCAATGCTTTTAGCCCCGCTTTGACTCCAATAATCCGAGATGGACCCGTGGGCCGAGTTTCATCAAACTCAAAAATGTCAGACAGTCACAGCGGAGCGGATTGGGGAATGCGATGCGATGTTGCTCCTGATGCCGCCTGCAGTTGCCGCTGTCGTTTGGTTGCGATTGGTTTGGCACGTGCAAACTTGGAACGAGAATGGGAATGGGAATGGGAATGGGAATCGCATCCACATGCACACGCATACTCGAATAGACGGCGATTTATATGGATCTGATGCTCTGTTATTGCAATATTGGTAAAAGCTGTCGATGATGGCGCGACTTCGACGCGCGACCAGCTTCAACTCAATTATCAAACTTTGGATGCCAATTCCCCGTTTCAGCCACCAGCCAGCCATTCACTCATCCAGTTCGGGTACTCACACGTCCAGGCATATTTTTTGTTCGAGGGAGTTATAAACGTGAACCGTGCCGAAGTCCCCGCACAAACGACAAACGGAAATGGATTTTTGATTGAGTGCACAATAAAATGTGAAATGCATTTTACAGCTCAAAAACAGACCAAACACACGCCAAAATAAAAAAAACCAGGACTCGAGCTCGAAGTGGAGTTTAGCCGAATAACCTCCCATACTTTCGGGTACTTTCTATATATATATATAAAATATATAGCGGTCCCCCGTACACATTTTATACTTTTGGGCGTTTCATTCTTTTTGTGCTGCTGTCCGAAATTGTTGCAATTGAAATGAAACTGGCTGTGCGGCATTATTGCAAATTGAGCGGCGAACCAAAGCGTTTGCCCCTCTTCTTGGCTCCCCCTCTGGCTATCGGCAAACCGCTGCAAACCTTTTTAATTTGCGCACAAAGTTGCGATTTATTTGCTTTTCGCTGCCATATTGATGCTGCCTCCATGAAAGTCAATTTATTTCATTATAAAGTGCATAGGTTTTTGGATCGTATCTCTCTCACTGTCTCTCCTCTCCGCTGTCTCCATGTTTTTCTTCCACTCTTTTTATGGCGCATATTTGGCGAAATTTATTGGCCTCATGGCTAACAAATTGCGAACACAATGTCGGAAAATTATAGCCTCGACGTCGTCGTCAACGTCATTCTGAATGCAATAAAAAACAGGATAAATTAAATGATATATCGATCTCCGAAGCTTAAATACCCTTGCCAATTTAGCCTACCATTCATTTGTCATCCATCTGCTGATTGCTGTGAAATATTATCGGAAATGAACAAACACATTATTTGTAAAGATTTGTTTTAAAGTACTTAAGTATTTGTGAATAATAATGTTTTCGATTTGTTCGTATTCAAATAAATAATAAATATTTATTGTTTGGCTCAAAATTATATTAATACTTATAAAATACTTAAATAAGTAAAAAATAAATAATAATTTGTGAATAAAATAATACATAAAATTGATTTAGTTAAATTAAAATTTACATAAATATTTACTTGAATAAATTAAAATGTAAATAATTATTACCTATTACAATCATTCAATATTAAAACACATTTAAGCCAGGTTTATGTTGGGTCTTGGATTAATAATAATTCTAAAATTACTCACAACGAGTTGACAATTTAAATCAGCGAAGCAATCAACCTTTTTCTTAGGGAATTGAGGCAAACATTCGTATAAATATGCTAAGAAAATATTCGTGCTGCTTAACACAAAAGTAAGTCAACACTGAAGAGTCAAGAGGCCAGGGAATGGAATGGAATGGGGCAAGGAGTCAATGCTTTTGGCGTTCAGTCAGTCACATTCAGAAACGTTGCCAATTTCAATATATTTCCCAGTGGCCAAATTGTGTTGCCAACTTCCACGGGCCAAAGTTAGGACATGCGTCTTCAATAGATATCGATGTCTGGGACCGGCTTCGAAAATTCGGTCTAGACGTCGTCTAATGACAAACGCAAACCACAAAAGACGACAACGATGACGACGAGGTCGACGAGGAATACGGAAAATGTTATGCAAGTCAGTCAGAGCCAAGTCAAATGGAAATGCCTGTCCTATCCTGTCCTTTCGTGTCCCATCCTGTTCGGTCGTGTCGTGGCCTCTGTGCAGACACTGAATGCAAAATAAATAAACTCAACTTTAAATAAAACTCATCGATGACTGCTGTGGCTCCGACTGTGTCTTTCGGCTAATTCGTATTGACAAAAGCAAAATTTTCCAGCTGCGCATCGGGGCACAGCCACAATTGAATGGACCGAGATCGAGAGATGATTCGTTATTCATAAATTGCATGCAAAATGAACAAATCAAATGCTTGAAATGAACAAAAAAGAATTGGCCCATCATCATTATTTATGCGCCATCTCCATCCACTAAATAATATGAAAAGACAATCAATGACGACACTGTTTAAACTTTTAACACACAAATTTACATAGCCAGCGAAAGAAGGTCTCGGGTCGTCGTCGTTTTCAAAAATTAATATGCAAATGAGCCACGGAGAGTGTTCTCTTCTCCCACCGAATAGTGAAATTTGTGTTTTAGCGCTAAACTTCAATTTCGCTATAAAACCGAAATGTTTGGCCAATAGCAGTTTTAGTATTATTTTTTAAACGAACATGAAGCGGTCTTTCAATCTTCTTTGCGGAGGTGCGTTCAACAAAGTTGTGAGATCTTATCTAATAGTCTAATATAAATTAAGAACTTTATCACCATGAAGAGTGTATTTTTATTGAGTTTCTTTACATTGAAAGTGCTGGCAATTTTTGCCAAGAACATGAGCAACAAAAAATGTTAAAAATAGAACCGTGTTCAAGAAAAAAAGAACAACTATAAAATATATATTTCAATTTTAAATCTAATAAAATTCCATACTGTGAAATGAATTGCAGTTAGTAAGTAAAAAGTGTCAAAGAAACTTGAAAGACTTAAACTATATACTATATTTGAGATCAAAGTGCTATTGATCACAGTTAGTATGGTGTGTCAAAAAAAATTGCCTAACTAATATTCGCAACAACTACTTCTAAAAATAGAAGAACTAGAGCTACTTATAAACAGTTGTTTAGATAGAAAACTTTAATTTAAATTAATTTTAAACCTACTATTTTTAAGAACAAAGTGAACTACAGTCAGTAAGTACAATGTGTTAAGCAAACGTGAGCAATATCAAACTTTAACACTAGAACAGTTTTTAACTGAAGTGAACTATAAAACAAATATTACAGTACTTCTTCCAGGAACAATAAAACAATCTACTACAAATGAATAACTATAATTAGCAAATGAAATGTGTCAAAGAAAACTAAAGACCTAACAAAGGGAAAATTCTAAAATTGAACCGTGCTAAATTAAAACCCACAGTACTTCAGACAGAAGATTTAAATTTGAAATCAACTAAAATTGCCTACTATATTTAAGACCAAGGGGAACTGTTAGTTAGTAAAACGTGTCCAATAAAATTGTGGGAAACTCGACGGCATCCCGCATATTTTCTTCGAGAACTGCATCCATGGCGTACTTAGAAAAAATCCCTCTGGAACGTTCTAAAAACCGTTAGATATGGGGACAAGGCCGAGTTGTATGCGCAGGCTTACCGGCAAAAATGCACGAATTCCAGGAAAGGTGTCCCAGGGTGTTATCGCGAAAACCCAAACCCAAAAATGTAAACTAAACGCGAATGGAAAAACTCCAAAAACCGCCGCGTCGCGACGTTGACAAGATTTCCAGCACGTCGCCCATCAACGGCGCTAAGTTGGGAACCTTAATTGAGCCTAAATACAAAACGCGACTAGCAAAAATTTGGGTATCCATAAAGCCATAAATAATCCGTGGAAAATCCCAGAGAAGCAAGCCGAGAACGATCTTTATGATCTGCACGCGTCCGGGTAACACGCGCTAATGAGATGAACTACCTGCAGGAGTATTTGTTAATCCGGCAGGATAATGCTACCTGCTCGGTATTTAAGGATGCGGAATGCAAGTCCTGGCATCAGAAACGCATCAGCCGTCAAACCGTAAAGATCACTCAAGATGAAAGTCTGCCAGAATCAGAAAATGGACAAGGCCGAGAAGAAGCGCCAGAAGTCGCTCAACAAACAAATGAAAGCCAAACATCATCACGAGAAACTGAAGAAACACTCAAGGAAAATGCTGAGAACACATCAGCACGTCAGCTTTCCATACCAGATATTCTTGCACCGCCTGGAACTGCGAAAATCCGAAAAGGATTTCTCCTATATGCGTCTATCTCGATCGAAGATTATGCTGACCGCCCAGCTGATTGACAAGAACATCGGAAACTGCAATAAACTCTGCACTCTGGATGACCTCAAGGTGCTCAGCCGTGAGGTGCAGTTCAAGAAAAAGCTAATCAACCAAGTGGAGCGCCTCGAACAATTCCAGGAGTTGGGCCTCAACGAACTCGTGCTCAACGGCAAGCGAACCACACTCTAGACTGCGATTCAGATTCAGATTCAGATTGGACAACCCGGTCTGGGGCTTTATATGACTAACATTTCGTTTAAGCTATTCGTATGCCATTTAGATTTAATATTTTTTATCAAATAAAATTTGACTTCACATTTAAGTTCGCTGCGTTCTTTCTAACACACATTTTAAACATTTCAGTTCTGCTGCTCAGCTGCAAACTCTGCGCCTCCCAAGAGTTGGCCGAGAACAAGACCAACGTCAATCCCAATGATGCCGCAGAGGCGCATCGATTGAAATCCCTGCTGGATGCCTTACGTCCCAGCACCACAGTGAAACCCATCACCACGTCCTCCACTTCCACTGCCAAGCCCAAGTCGAATGACACATCTGCATCCTTCGAGGAGCCAGATTACAGCTTCCAAAATCAGCGGCTGCCTCTGCTTTCCGATGACGATTTCAACAGCTTGACAGATGACGCTAATCCCTTGTATTTCCTTAAGCAGATGCCAGAAGAACCAAAGCCACAGGTAGATAACATATATCATTATCACAAATCTATATAGCTGTTTAGATTTACATGGTGTCAGTTTTACTTTCGAATATAAGCTTATCTACAAAATCTGATAGCCATTTTATTTGGCATACCTGTTAACGTTAATGGGGGTTTCAAATAATTAGGTAAACACCACCGAGAATATAAACCCAGTAATGCAATTTATTGTATTATATCTAAACCCATTTGCTTTATTTGAATACTTCAAACATAACTATTTGGCAATATAAAATATTTGGAATAGTTTCTTGTACCTCATACTTTTAAAAGTGTTTACAAAGTAATTCGGATTAACATATTTACTCCTAAAAATTAAACATATTTACCTAATGATTTGAAAACTCTATTTTATCCAAATTTCTTTGGTATACTAAAAAACTTTGAACGTATTTGCAGATGCATTTTCATTGTAACATGCAATATTGCTAGTAAATTTAAAAAACCCCAAAATATTAACAAATATCAATACATTTTACGTAGATCTTAAATCCAAATGTATATTAATGATACTGGTCAACTTCCCAAAATTCGCTTATTTTACAATCAATCAATCACTTGATTTAACGTTTTCTTTAATGTTTCTTGTTTTATTGGGTTTTAAAACCTTTTCAGAAAGTGTATCCAAATTTGTCTAATACTAATCAACTTTTCAAAATGTTATTACTAAACAATAGGTCAACAAATATTATTTTACAAAGCTTAACTTTTTAAATATACTCTGTACATCCAGATAATTCACATTAAACTCTGCTATAATTCGAAACTTAAATTCTAATTCAGTACATAAATTAATTTTCTCTTTATGATCTCTTTTGAAATCTCTATTATTTCACCAGGCCGTCCGCCAAACCAAACCAGATCCCGCTTCCGTTTCCGTTCCCGGCTCACCGATATACATTACCATTCCCATTTACATCAACACCGCCGGCAAAATGCCGCTCAGGTTGACGATCGGGGATCAGGACGTGTCGCTGGCACATCAGCAGAGATTGAACGCAGCCAATAGAATGGCCTCCACCAAGGTGCCCAACTCGCACTTCAACCGCTTGCTGGAGATGATTGAGCCGCCCAAGAGACGCACCACAAATCGGCATCGCAGTCCCAGCAAGAGCAAGATTCAAGCGCTCAAGGAAAGCAAGAAGTCGAACTAAAGAAATTGCATTTAAATATTTTGATGTATTTTCACATTTAAGAACTAACAATAAATAGTTAAATTAAACATTTAGTTGAGGTAATTTTCTTCTCTAAACTGCATTGCTGGCCGCAGCGGGTTCAGCGGGTTTCGTCTCGTTGTCAGCGGGAACTGCAGCTGGAACAGGAACTTCTGGGGCAGCAGCATCTTCGGTTTGCTTCTCTGGGGGAGTCTCTGTTGTTTTGTCCTCCTCCTTGTTCTTGTCCTCCTCCACAATCGGAGAAGTTGAGGTGACCTCCTCGTCGTCGTCATCGGCGGCATCAATCACCTGCTCGATGGTCTGCTGAATGAAGTGCTGGAAGAGCTGGAAATATTGCAGCGCATTATTGGCCACCTGCTCCGTGGGCAGTCCCGTGGTGACCTTATTGAGTGCATCACGTATGAGCACCAAGACAGGCTTGCGAGTGGTTGGCACCTCGCTGGTAGTGACATTAGTTTCCTCTACGGCTGCAGGGGGCACTTCTGGAGCAGCCTCGACTTCAGCGGTTTCTTTGGCGGGTTCGACGGGCGAAATGTCGCGACGTCTTCTGATGAACGACTCATCATCGTCGTCGTCATCCTCCTCCTCATCATCGTCGGCAGCGGAGTCGTTCTTTTGTTCCGCCTCGTCGTCGTCATCATCATCGTCGTTCTCCTCATCGCTCTCCACGCTCGAGCTTTCCGCCGCTGCATTTTTGCGGAACGCAACAAAATCGCCGTCCTGCACAGCATCCGCATCGTACTCCAGATTGGCGGGTGCCGAACTCACAGCCAAGGCCATGATCAGCAATGCAGCTGAAAGTAAATTAAAATATCAGAATAAAGTAAATTAATAGGGTACGTCAAAGACTTACCCAGTGTGAGGTAAATGTGCTTGACCATGTTGGTTGGCAAATCCTTCAGTGCTTCAGTGTGGGGAACGGGGCGCAGTTGACTTTTGCAGTTTTGCGGTCTTTATGAGCGAATCGAGCGCTTTGCTTTCGCTTTTTATAGCAACGACAACGACAACGACAACGACGGCGACGACAGTCAAAATGAAAGTAAACATGAAACCCAGGCATGAGGCAGAAACCGCTGAGCGAGCTCTAACGCCACTGGAGAGGAGGTCTGCTCTACGGTCTCTGATCCACAGTTGTCGCTCTGAGACACCAGAAGCCGCTTTTACTGCAACTCAGCTCTCAGCTCAGCTCAATTCGAGCTCTTTCTTTTTACATCTTTTGTTTACCTCGTTTTCTTCTACACACAACACAAAAGAAACCGAAATCATTTATTTAAAATTCGGTTTCTGGTCACTTCTTTCATAAATCTGTTTATTTATGCCCAAAAAACTTGGCCGTCTTTCCACTCTCGCGTCTGTTTGGCCAACACATTAGCAGTCATTTGCCAGTTGCGGGCGTTACGAGGGCCAGACTCCAGACTTCCCCCCTTGCCACTTTGCCCTTATACCTGGTTGTTGGGGTTATATGCAAATATGCTTAGGTTCCATAAGATTTACATACACAACAAAAGGGATTTTTCTGACGCACTTAATTGACTGATTAAATTTCTTTTGGCAATCAGTCATTGCTCTCCCGTAATTATGTAATAATTAGCGCCTATTTTGCATCCCACACGCCACATTTTATTGAATATTGAATAGGATTTGGAATGCGTCATCAATGGGGCACTTTCTAATGCATTTTGGAAATTCAAAACTTTTCCATAATGTGGCTTAATATGAAAATCAAACCCAACTGATAACAATAGCTGATCACGGGTATAAATGAATCATATTGATGTGCTCGAGACCTCAGAGAAAGCAATTGATCCGTTCAGTACCGCAAAGCGCACATCATTGTCGGCAATTGACAGCTGGGGATAATAATCGTAAAATCAGAAATTCAAAATCATCTAATTTCAATAACGAACAGCTGATTTAATATCCTTTCACATGAATAGGGTCAAAAGAAGATTGGAAGCTAAAATGCATAGTTTAACTTTCTACAAATGTTTTGCATGTTTTTCTCGTAGCTAAAAATAATACAATAATTAATTACTGATCGCAGCTAAATCGAATCAGATAACGAAAAATGTTAATATTATTTCTGGCTACCATCGGCAGACAATATTCGGTTTTTGATAAAAAAAATTTGCATTATCATGATATGCATATCATGTTATTGTTTTAAATAACATTATTATTATAACATTTATTATTATTAAAATTATATAGCAGAAGAAAATTGTATTTATTTTTTAGAGATTATCCGTGTCGACAATCTTCACTTCATTTAAATGGGACCACCAACATCTTCTTTCACTTCAGAAAAGAACAAGATTTATTGCAATAAACCCGTCAGCATAAATTTATGTTTTAAATAAAAAAAAACATTACATAACAACCGCGAAATTTATTAAATCTAAAAAAAGATTTCAGCGCTAAGAATAAGAAAGTTACCTTCTAAAAGCTGTAATATTTCTACATTACTTTTAACTTTTTTGCAACTCATGCTTGTTTTTTACGATCACTGAAGAATTTGTTCCGGGAATCGCGTGGAATAATATGAATTAAGTTTTGTATTAAAAAAATAAATGCATGCAAGCAATAAAAATCATTTTCATTGCGGGACTGCACATAGAAAGTTATTCCGTGGTACTGAAGTGGGTCAGTAATCAGAGATCCGTAATCAGAAGACAAATTAAAGATTACATTTCAAGTTTATCCACAAAAGAGCTGTAATTAGAACAGCAATAACGAGTGCGAGGGAATGGAAATCTCAATAGAAGAATAACAACTTCTGCTCGGTGATAACAAGCAGAGTGATTGGACAAACGATGATGACGAGTTGGAGAGAGATGCTTGTGGGCACGACCAAGCCTCCTAAGGCCAAAAAAGAATTGTAGGGGCCCATAAAACGAGATCAGTAAACCTTTCAGATTGACCCAAATTCGGAACCGGCTTTAGACGCAAGCTGCGCTTCGCTGGGACCCAACAGATGGACAGCGGCAGGTAAGATGGATGGGTGGGCAGGTAGGTGGGCAAGGTGTTAAGCAGCCGAGCAGCCAACCAGTTCAGGCGGTCGTCGTCATTCTAGATGGGCATCTGAGAAGCCACAAGTAAAAGGGTATACGAGCAGGTCGCTGATAAATGAAGAGCACATGAATTTGCATAAAAGATTTCACCAAAATAAGAAGAAAAATAAATAAGAAATAAAAAGAGCAACTTTGGTTCGCGTACTTTCCTTGCGGATAAACAGAGACAGCAGCACAGCCAAAAGAAGTAAATAAACAACTTTTAAAGATTACCAAGAAAACCGGTAAAGGAAAAAAGAATTCCCCCTCCCCACAAAGAGATGGGAGCAAAGCCGACTGAGACGAAGACTTCAGATACTTAAGCCACCTCGCCCAACCAGATGAGATCAGTTATACTCGCAACGAGCAGCTGTTAAGATCGCTCCCGAAAGAAAGTCAAGCAAACAAAGATGAGACCATATCAGGTTGCCTGCATCGTAGGTAAGTCAATGTCTTGCCTCATTCTCTGGCAATTTCTACACTCAGTTCTTTACTCGTTTAGTGGCGACTCTGCTGCTGCTGCAACCGGCCACGATTGAGGCAAAGCGTCGCAAGCACAAGGGCAACGATCACCACGACTCAAACAGATCCAAGACCAAGACCAAGTGGTCCACCTCATCCGATCTGGGTGGCGGCAACTCTCAGGTGTCCACCGAGGAGCACGGCTACTATGTGAAGCGCACCTTCTCGCCGCTCTCCGGCGCCGATGGCAAGCGCAAGAGTCCTCCATTCCTGGCCATTCCCATCGCCTGGTTCAGCTGCGAGGCGGGCAAAACTGGCTGCCAACAGATCAGCAACTCGGGCATCATCAACAGTCCAAACCATGCGCTGAGCGAGGGCTATTTGTGCGACGACGATTGCGTGGATGCCTACGAGCCCATCTGTGGCAAGACACCCAACGAGGTGGCCGTGTTCTACAACAAGTGCAAGCTCAATGTGGCCAAGTGTCGCACCCATGGCCTGTGGACGGAGCTGCCCTACGAGGAGTGCCAGCAAACGTATCCCAAGGAGACCGCGTACACCGACAAAAAGTTCAAGTGCTCTCCCTATTACCGTGATGCTGCCACAATTGCCGCTGAGGCTGAGAAGCAGAACCAGAAGGAGAAGGAGAAGGAGAAGGACAGCAATGAGAGCAGCGAGGAGCAGAAGGACGGCAAGAAGAGCAAGAACAAGAACAACAAGGAGAAGGACGAAGCTATTGTGCTGCCTCTGCAAGTCAAGCCCACCGAGTCTGTTGCTCTGCCAGTTCCTGTGCCCGTTGAGGCTGTCGCCTTGCCCCCGATTCCTGTGAAGAAGGCCGAAACTCTGCCACAGGTTGTGGCAAAGCCAACTCTCGTCAAGAGCCAGCCAGAAACCGTCAAGGCTCCAGCTCCAGTTGTGCCAAAACCCTTGGAGTCCGAGAAGGATAAACTCAAATATGTGGTATCTTAAACTTACTGTTTAGGCTTATTATTTATTTATTTATTTAACAACAAAACAAGACAACAATAAATGAAAATACAAAAAAATAAAAACATTTGTTTATTTATTTATTTTCTTCAATAATCCTACAGCTGCAGTATAATATTTCTGAACTAAATTGCAAATCTCGAGATAACATTTGAAATACAACATCTCAGATACATAGCAAATGATAAAGTGCTATCTGAAAAATATTTAGAAAAGAACTTTTACAACAAAAACAGAATACATTATTATTTAGTGTTTTGCGGTTAAACAGTTCACAGTCTAACAGACTCATAGAAAAAGATTTATCTGGTTGGGGCTTAAACTTTAAAGTCTAACAGACTGATAGTAAAACATTTACATTTGTTATAAATTATATTACAAATAAATTAAGAGTATAATCATTATAAACTAGTAGCAATTATAAAATGTAAAATAGAATATCAATATTTATTTTATTAAGTTTTTAATAATAATTCAATTCAAACTAGATAGTGTTCAAATAAAAAAGTTAATATATTAATGTTATAATATTTTATTATCTGAAATTTACATATTCGTCGAGCAATTGTTATCGATACTTATTTGGAAGGATCTAAAATAATTGACATTCTTTGGCTTACATTTTGTATAATTTAAAATTAGTTTTTAATACTCAGTAAGTATAACTTACTTTCTAAAAGAAAACTTCCATAAAATTGTTGTAATTACATTGTTAGAAATGCATTTCGTTTGTAAAGCTTTGGAATTGAGTAGTAAATTGTAGAAAATGTTATCTGTTTTCTTCTTGATAGTAAAAAAACGATGTTAAGATGCACTTAAGCGTGCTTCAGCAAAGGTAAATTCTCTTTTGACGAACTGTGGGCGTTGTACCAAGTCCCTTGGGAGATTGGAGACTGCACTAGATGTGGCCATCTTTCTACGATAATTTAACAACATCATCAGCATTCATAGGGAGTTCGTTGAACTGTGAAACAAGTTCTATATACTCAAGTTCAATGGGCTGATGGACGACAACAGATCGGATGAGTAATTCAATAGGGCGAAAATCATAAAAAAGAACTTAACTGAAGCACTAAACTTTGTTGATTGAGTGTGGGATGTGGCAACAGTTCACGGTGGATGCAACAGGTTGCACATGGTATAAAAGATGCAACAAATGCGACAACTGCACACAGAAGCCAAACGACTGCAATGCCAAGCGCAACTGGAACCTTTGGCCTAATCCTGCTGCTAAGCGGAGGTGAGTTATACTAATGCAATTAAGAAGAGTGTAAAATTCTAAGAATGCATCCTTTGCAGCACTGCTCGGCATAGAAGGACTCCCCACCGATGTGGTTACCCACGCCCCGCCAGATAACTCGATTGTGGAAGCACGTTCCAACAAACAGGATCAGGAAGCGCTTGATGTGGACGAGGACTTGGATGGACGCAGCGCCTATGTGAACAATCAGTTTGTGCCCAACGAACCCGTCGAGCTGCTGGATGACGAGCAGAATGCACCGCTCTATGAAATACTGCAGAAGCAGATGGAACAAGTGCTGGCTGCAACTGGGCCGGATGTGCCCATCTACGAGGATGACAAGGCGAAGCGACAACGTCTGCAACAGCCGCCCAACAAGCCACTTTTCACCAGCCAGAACGAAGCCGAAACCGATGATGATGACTATGTGGATGAGACGGCGCCAGAACCAGAACCAGGCTACGTCGATGCAGAGAAACCAGATGCAGCCACAGCAGAGGAGCAGTTGCCAGAATCAGGCTATGAACAACCCAGTAGCAGCAGCGTGAAGCCAAAAGATGGCACCACATTAAAGCCACCCAACAGCTCGACCTCCGCCTCCAGCTCCAGCTCCACTCGACGACCACAGCGCAGACGCACCACAACTCCATTGCCACGAACTACGCGCTCCAAGACTGACTTGCAACCCAAAGTGACAACAACAACAGCCAGTCCTGAGTTGCAGACGAGCACAGCTGCTCCTCCTGCCGCCTCCAGCCACAAGCAACGACCCAATGCCAGCAACAATCAAACAACCGCCAAGCCCAATTCGAGCAACAGTTTGCCGCACGATCCGCAGATCTATCAGCACAAGCGTCGCATCATCTTCAAGACCATCTCGACGGGTTCGCAGTTTGTCAACTCTCCGATCGGGGATCTGATGATCAAGTTCTCCATTGGCTTCGCCAAGCCAGCTCAAGGTGCAACAACGCCTTCCAGCGAAATGTTGCGAGCCTTTTCCAATAATCTGCTGCGCAACATTGAGTTGCAAAAGTTGAAGAGAATTAAAATGCAAAGGGATTAATAAAGTTCGCTATAATTTGATACAAAACATAATTCTTTCAAAGGTCGCTAGAGTGCAGAGAAAGTCACAGAATCTGAATATGAAAAACAAAGGAATAGAATACAAGAATATACTTGAAGCATATTAAAGTTAACACAATTAAGATTTACGCCTTAGCTGATATCCAAATATCTGATGGATCTTTGATCGGCTGCCAATCAGCTTGAGCGTTTACACAATGACATGAGAATGTTAGAAAGAGTATTATGTTTTTTAGTAACACAACATGTAATTGCTTCGAATGTGGCGTCTCTTAAGACTAGTATTTAGTTGTACATGATTTTAGTAAATAGTGCGAGCTGTAAGTCGGTGCAATTGACCTAATCGTTGTGTTGTTGCATGAGGTTTTTAGTCTATCGGTTGCATTGCATACATAAAAGTCCAATTTTGTTGTCGCTTGGCGCTGCTTAAAAGCATTACACAAAAATATATAGCATGGGCGCTATTATGTATATAAAAGGAAGGAATCGCGCTTAGCGCACGGGCCAAAACTTGAGGGCCAGCAGCGGCATGGTGACGCCCATGACAATGCTGGAGATGAGATTAACGCTGTGATTGTCCAGAATGCGCAGTCCGCTCACGTGACGCACTCCCTTGCCGGGCGAATCGACAATCTTGCCCTCCGAATTGATGCCCGAGTACTGCAGCAATCCGCCGAGCACCGAATCCAGCAGCGAACCCAACAATCCAGCCAAGCCACCAAACACAATGATGGGCCATTGTGGCGGACTAACCAGCAACATTTTGGCATCCACAGTATAACGCACAGCAACAAAGTAGCCGAATCCAACCAGCAAGCCGCCCAGCAGGCTGACAATGATGCCAATGAGCGACACACCGCCATTGGTGCCACGTGGCACGCGTCGCCAGCTGATGATGGAGACGGGATCCCGTGAGGAGAGCACGCTGCCCAGCTCACTGCTCCAGGTGTCGCCGTTGCAGCAGGCAAACGAACTCATCACAGCGATGCCCAGCCAGCTGGAGCGATACTCCCTGGCAAAGTCAATGGCCCGTTCGCCGCTGCCACAGTCGATGAGGTAGAGCAGCGCCAGCTGCATCGGCATGCCGGCATTGCAGAGCACCTGCACCCAGTTTCGTTGTCCCTCGCCCTCTTTGAAGTCGCTCTCGAACTTGCGCTTCAGCTGCGCTCGGAACTTGGTGGCACGCGATGAGCTGAAGAAGAACACCACTAAACTGGCGAAGAACGGATGGCTGGCAATCGAAAGCGTGAAGGCGAAAACCACACCCAGCGCAGCACCAGATTTGCTCACAGAGCGACGTCGCAGTGCAACAGTCATCAGCGCCAGCGGGGCCAAGGTCGAAAATAGCCAGCGAGTGGGTGGTATGACATCAGGTTCTAGAAATGTTTAAATCATATGTTTTTTTTTCAGCTTTTCAGTGAAAATTAAGTCAATTAATAATTACCTTCGTAGCCGGCGCTCCAGAATTTCGAGAACGCCACATTTCCCAGCCACATGAATAGTGAGATGGGTATGGAGAGGCCGCAGAACAATAATGGCATCCAGTCGCCGTTCATGATTGCTTGCAATTCACTTATTTTGCTTTTCAAAACCAAAATGAACTTTCATGCCAAAAATGTAAACAAATAATGTGAGGCAGGCTGTCAGTGTGACCAAATATTGTATTTAACACCGCAAAACAAATAAATATACCAAAACATTTGTTTGGTATTGATTTCAAAAGGCACAGGGTGATCCAGGCTGAAAATTCAAATTACGGCGCGAATTGTTTTGTTGTTTTGTTATTCAATTCGTATACATTTATTATATTTATTTTATTTGTATAAATTGTCTATGTTGACATGTTGTGTTTAATTGGGATGTGAGTAAACTAGTTTTTATTATTATATTTTTATTCAGCTAAATTTTGTGTTTATTTGCGGATTGCACAGTTACAATAAGTACAATTTCTGCCTGAAGCTGCAACACGAATTGGCGATGTGTTTGTCCTACGTTGAGCTTATATTAGCTCGCCGTTCTACAAGACTCAAAAAACATACCTTATCTCTTAATAAAGTTATATATCCCTGAAATCGCTCTGGAGATTTGTGAGATAAAGCAATCAAGCAATGTACTTTAGGTGTTAGTTTTAGAGTAGTGAATAAAAGTATCTTATGTTATCAGTTCCACTTTTAAACAAATATACAAAGAAACAAAATAATCGAGAAAATAAATGTAGTAAAATTAACTCGCATTAGAGTCAAAACATATGTTTACTACATAATTAAAGTAAATAATGTTAATCGGAACCAAACGAAAAAAAATTGTTAATATAACAAATGTACTTCGATTTGCATACAAGATAAATAATAATATGGAAAAAAATGTATTAAAATTAAATCAATGTAGAGTGATAAGTTTAATATATATTTCAAATAAATGCATGTTAATTGAAATAAAACATACAAAATAATTAATTGGACTGCCTCTAACATAATGGATATACAGAGAAATTAAATAATTTAGAAAATAAATGTAATAACATTAAATCACTTTAAATCCCCAAAAATAAACAATTTTATATTTCAAATAAATTTAAGTTAATTGAAAAAAAGAGAATAGGACACTTGCCCCTAATAAAACCAGGGTCATAATAACACTTTATTATTGTGTTCACTCAGTACTCGAAGCTGGAGAAACTTTTCAATTTATATTCATAGATGTTCTAAATAGATTTTTGGGTACATGCAAATTTATTTTTATAGGCCTAGGCAATTTGGTATTAATGAAAAGTTTGCTTCTTGTTGATCTTATCAAACTAGGTTGGTGGTGGAGCTCTCAGAGCATGCGTTTTAATTAAAAATATGCGTAGCCTTGAAACTGTCTCAGCGAACGCTCAAGCCTTTAAATAATTGTATTTATACATACAACTGTTCAGTTCAATATTCGAATAAAATTAAATAAATGGGAAAAGACAAGAGTATGTTAGAGCGACTTAAACGCGGCGATAAGAAAAACACCCGAGTTTAACATTGGACTGCTTAGACTTAGACAAAGCTAGCATATACTAAAAATAGATATGACGATTCTGCCACAGGAGGCACAGAGGTTATCAAGTGCAAATTACTTCCGCTGAAATTCGATTAAGGGTTTCAAAACAAAACATAGAGAGCTGAGCTCTCCGCTAACCAAATGGCCCACAACCACAAGTCATTGGACGGACAATTGCAACATGATATGAGAGTGAAGCCACATGCATATTTAATGAGCCGGACGCGGGGACACACTTGAAAATGCAAGAAGACTGGATGAGTGGATGAAGTGTAAGTGTAAAAATATCTGAGAGATACACAATTGCGTATCTTTATATGCTAATAAATGGCCGCACATTTCCCTAAAATGGGTCAAAAGTCTCCCCCATCTGCTCTGCGATGTTGTAACGCAGACGCAGACGCATTCAATGAAGCGCTCCAAGCCCCAAGTGATCGATTGACACGATCAAAGTGTTGATATGTAATGGAATAGGCACAAGATAGACTCAAATGAATGACGAGCTCTAAGTGCTTGATGGGGTTGTGTGTGTGTGTTTTATGAATTTCAATATGCGAGCACGATTAGATAGAGCTACAGCCAGGCGAAGCTCCAAGTCTGTCAATGTATGCGTGTGAATCCTACATAAATATTCAGACTGACACATGCAAATGTATTGAAATGGCTGGCTTTCAATGAATCGAGCTCCGGCTCGAGAACTTTACGTTGCCATCGTCTGGCGACGTTACGTTATTCGCAATCCGGCAGTTGTCGCGTTCGGCTGCAGATCGGAACTATCACTTGGATCCTATACGCAAGGCGAAGAAGTATGTGTCGAAACACAAATAATTGTGGAATACTTATATTTAAAAAAAAACTATTATCAAGGATATATCAAGATAACAGAAATATTTAAAATATTGATATCTTTTGATAAGAAAAATATTAAAATGAACAGTGCCAAAACTTAAAGCGAAGTTTGTGTTAAAAAGAAACTGTGGAACACTTTTATTAAACAAAAATTGTATTTTCAAGGATATATGAAGTTGTTTAAAATATTAATATCTTTTAATAACAAAAAGATGAAAATTACTAGTGCCAAAAGTTATCATAAAGTGAACAAGCAGGATAAAAAAGGATAATTGAACAAGTGATACAAAAATTGAATGATTTCGAAAGAAAAATAATATTATTAAAATCAACATTTCGAGGTTATGTTTTAATAAAAAAGTGAAAGTGTGAAGCAATTTGTGAATAACACTATGTATTTTCCCAACTTATTAAGTCTCAAAGAAAAAATGAAATGTTTAAAAAACCCTTGAATGAATTTGTGAAAAACAAAAAAAAATTCAAGACAATGCTAAACACATGCTTTGGAGGCATTTAAAAATTTGCCACATGGAATTATGTTACGTCATGTACTCGTATAATGTTAAAATCGGGCCCAAGATCAAGCATAGTTTTGTAGTTTAATTTTCACTGAGTTGTTTTTTTTTTGGCATCTGTGCACTCATTTCAATAAAGTGTCTTTGGTGATAACCCCGTGAGACAGACGCTGCGAAAAGCAGCGCGACAACAAGTACTTGAAGGAGAAAACGACAACTAATAATACGCGTATAAATAAAATATAGTCAAGAAAACATGTGTTGATAATACAATTCAACTTAATTTCAATTCACAGTTTGCTGGCTGTGTCCACTTCGAGCACGCGTTTTCATTGGATTGCAATTAGATTTACTGAAATGTCGCCCTTTCGATGGGGCATGCTGATTGGCGTCGTGCTTCTCATAGCATACACAAATGGAGCGGCCATAGTAAGTGACCAAATTATCAATAATTAATTGAGTGTATATGTGTGAGATCTATATTTTACAAACTGATTCGGGAAAGTAGAGTAGTTCAATGCCTAATAGGCGTGATAAGAGACTTGTGACCAAGGTCAGTTTTCGAAATATCGACGGGGAATTAGATTGAGATTAAGCTGAACTTGAACTTTATGCGTATCTACTGTAGGATCAATCATCTGTTGATGATGATGCGGAGCTGACTCCCCTGACTGAATTAGAGAGAACCAAAAGAAGCGGCAGAGGCTAGTAAGTAGACACATTAATCTTAACAAAATCAGGCGTATCCTAAGCATATTGCACTTGCAGTGTCCGTGGACAAACACAGTCTCAGTACTTAAACTTCGGCAAGCCCGAAGAAGATGGCAAAGCGGAGGCGGAAGCCAATGAAAATGGCTCTCGAGCAACTGTTTGTAAGTAACGGAAATCACATAACAACATTGTGTCGATCACTGAACTTACACATTACTTATTCAGCTGGAGCCCATGGCATGGGACAAGCCCAGAGTCAATTCTCTTCAGGAGATTGCAGTGGATGTTCTGGATATCCCAGTGCTGGTGGCATTGCAGGAGCTGGTGGTACAGGCCCTGGGGGCGCATCAACATATCCAGGTGGTCCCGGCCTAATCGGTAGGCCCGATGCCATCATAAGTCTTCCAGGAACTAGTTATGGTCCACAACCCGGCGGTATTGGTGGAGAGCCTGGATATGGACAACCTGGAGTTAGTGGAGGTCAACCTGGCATCGGTGGACAACCCGGTGTAGCAGGTCAGCCAGGAGCTGGTGGACATCTTGGAACAGGCGGCCAACCTGGCGTCAGTGGTCAACCTGGTGGTGCCGGAACCCAACCTACTGGAGGAATCAGTGGAGGGCATCCAGGAGTCGATGGTGGTCTACAAGGAACTGGGGGACTGACAGGTCGTCGACCTGGTTATGGAAACCAAGGCGATAGACATCCAGGAAGTGGGGCTAGTCAGCCTGGTACTGGAGGACTGCCCGGAGTCGGACAGCCAAGTGTAGAAGGAACAGGCAGTCAAACCGGAACACAACCAGGATCTGTCGGTGGTCAGGCAGGAAGACAACCAGGTTATGGAACTCAGCCAGGAGTAAGTGGACAGCCTGGAGCAGGTGGTATCGGCGTAACCCAACCTGGAGCAGGCGCAGGACAGCCTGGTTATGGAACTCAACCTGGAGCAGGATCAGGACAACCTGGTTATGGAACTCAACCTGGAGCAGGCGCCGGACAGCCTGGTTATGGATCTAGACCTGGACAGCCTGGTTATGGAACCCAACCAGGAGCAGGATCAGGTCAGCCTGGTTATGGAACTCAACCTGGAGCAGGATCAGGACAGCCTGATTATGGAACTCAACCTGGAGCAGGCGCCGGACAGCCTGGTTATGGATCTAAACCTGGACAGCCTGGTTATGGAACCCAACCAGGAGCAGGATCAGGTCAGCCTGGTTATGGAACTCAACCAGGAGCAGGCTCAGGACAGGCAGGTTATAGAACTCAACCTGGACAGCCTGGTTATGGAACCCAACCCGGATCAGGAGTAGGTCAGCCTGGATATGGAACCCAACCTGGAGCAGGCGGTGGACAGCCTGGTTATGGAACTCAACCAGGTGCAGGCTCAGGACAGCCTGGTTATGGAACACAACCTGGAGCAGGCGCAGGACAGCCTGGTTATGGAACCCAACCTGGAGCAGGCGCTGGACAATCTGGATATGGAACCCAACCAGGAGCAGGCTCAGGACCTGGTTATGGAACTCAGCCAGGTGCAGGCGCTGGACAACCTGGATATGGAACTCAACCGGGAGCAGGCTCAGGACAGCCTGGCTATGGAACTCAACCAGGAGCAGGCTCAGGACAGCCTGGTTATGGAACTCAACCAGGTGCAGGCGCTGGACAACCTGGATATGGAACTCAACCTGGAGCAGGCGCAGGACAGCCTGGTTATGGAACCCAACCTGGATCAGGAGCAGGTCAGCCTGGTTATGGAACCCAACCTGGAGCAGGCGCTGGACAGCCTGGATATGGAACTCAACCTGGACAGCATGGTTTTGGAACCCAACCTGGATCAGGAGCAGGTCAGCCAGGTTATGGAACTCAACCAGGAGCAGGGTCAGGACAGCCTGGTTATGGAACCCAACCTGGAGCAGGCGCTGGACAGCCTGGATATGGAACTCAACCTGGACAGCCTGGTTATGGAACTCAACCAGGAGCAGGCTCAGGACAGCCTGGTTATGGAACTCAATCTGGACAGCCTGGTTATGGAACCCAACCTGGATCAGGAGCAGGTCAGCCAGGTTATGGAACTCAACCAGGAGCAGGGTCAGGGCAGCCTGGTTATGGAAGCCAACCTGGATCAGGAGCAGGTCAGCCAGGTTATGGAACTCAACCAGGAGCACGCTCAGGACAGTCTGGTTATGGAACCCAACCTGGATCAGGCGCTGGTCAGCCTGGTTATGGAACTCAATATGGACAGCCTGGTTATGGAACCCAATCTGGAGCAGGCGCTGGACAGCCGGGTTATGGAGCAGGTGTAGGTCAACCTGGTTTTGGAACCCAAGGAGGAGCAGGTCAACCTGGATACGGAACTCAAACGGGTACCGGTGGATATACTGGAACTCGTGGAGATCAACCTGGAACTGCAACAGGACAACCTGGTTACGGAAGTCAGCCCGGATTTGGGGGACAACCTGGTTATGGAAGTCAACCGGGAACTGGTAGTCTAACTCTAGAAAATCAGCCTGGATATGGAACGCAAACCGGCATAGGAGGACAGCCTGGTTACGGAACTCAGTCGGGTGCAGGTGGTTATCCTGGAACACGGGGAGATCAGCCAGGATCTGGTGTTGGTCAACCTGGATATGGCACTCAGACCGGAACAGGACAACCTGGCTACGGTACTCAGACCGGAACTGGACAACCTGGCTACGGTACTCAGACCGGAACTGGACAACCTGGCTACGGTACTCAGACCGGAACAGGAGGACAACCTGGCTACGGTACTCAGACCGGAACAGGACAACCTGGCTACGGTACTCAGACCGGAACAGGACAACCTGGCTACGGTACTCAGACCGGAACTGGACAACCTGGCTACGGTACTCAGACCGGAACTGGACAACCTGGCTACGGTACTCAGACCGGAACAGGAGGACAACCTGGACAAGGACAGCCTGGCTACGGTACTCAGACCGGAACAGGAGGACAACCTGGAATAGGACAGCCTGGCTATGGTACTCAGACCGGAACAGGACAACCTGGCTACGGTACTCAGACCGGAACAGGAGGACAACCTGGCTACGGTACTCAGACCGGAACTGGACAACCTGGCTACGGTACTCAGACCGGAACTGGACAACCTGGCTACGGTACTCAGACCGGAACTGGACAGCCTGGCTACGGTACTCAGACCGGTACAGGACAACCTGGCTACGGTACTCAGACCGGAACTGGACAACCTGGCTATGGTACTCAGACCGGAACAGGAGGACAACCTGGAATAGGACAGCCTGGCTATGGTACTCAGACCGGAACGGGAGGACAACCTGGAATAGGACAGCCTGGCTACGGTACTCAGACCGGAACAGGAGGTCAACCTGGCTTTGGAACTCAAACAGGAACAGGTGGTCAACCCGGCTATGGTATTCAGACCGGAACAGGACAACCTGGCTATGGTACTCAGACCGGAACAGCAGGACAACCTGGACAAGGACAGCCTGGCTATGGTACTCAGACCGGAACAGGACAACCTGGAGTAGGACAGCCTGGCTATGGTACTCAGACCGGAACGGGAGGACAACCTGGAATAGGACAGCCTGGCTATGGTACTCAGACCGGAACGGGAGGACAACCTGGAATAGGACAGCCTGGCTACGGTACTCAGACCGGAACAGGAGGTCAACCTGGACAAGGACAGCCTGGCTATGGTACTCAGACCGGAACAGGACAACCTGGAGTAGGACAGCCTGGCTATGGTACTCAGACCGGAACGGGAGGACAACCTGGAATAGGACAGCCTGGCTATGGTACTCAGACCGGAACGGGAGGACAACCTGGAATAGGACAGCCTGGCTATGGTAGTCAGACTGGAACAGGTGATCAACCTGGCTACGGAACTCAACCTGGTGTTGGTGGACAGCCTGGGATTAGCGGAGGGCAACCTGGAGCTGGAGTTGGACAACCTGGCTATGGCACTCAACCAGGAGTTGGAGGACCTGCTGGATATTTGACTCAGCCTGGAGCTGGCGGTCAACCTGGTGGTAGTGGCACCCAAATAGGAGCTCCTGGACGTTACACAACTGGTCCTGGAACTGCTGGTGGTGTCGGTAAGATAGAAATAGTTCAGGACGATACAAAATATGTAACGGGACATCTTGCAGGTTTTCCAGGTAGTGGAGGAACTGAACTTCTCCCAGGCGGAGGTGTCGGTAAGTTGTTTTTTATACTAACTAAAAATCGGTATTCATATTCATAAATTAAACAGGTGTTCCTGGCGGTGTTGGAGTTGATGATGCTTTCTCGCAGGCCGAGTCAGCCATTGGAGATGGCCAAGCATCGGCCAGTGCGCAAGGCAAGAAGAATGGAGGAGCAGCCAATACCCAAGTGTCTGGCACCTACACCAAGGGCAGTTCGTTCAGTGCCAACGCAATGACCTCTGATGGGGATCGTTCAGCAAGTGCCCAAGTAACAGGAAACGCTGATGGCGCAATGAGTCAGTCTCAGGGCTCTGGAGGTCCTTCACAATCGCAAGCTCAAGTACAGTTGAATAACAAGGATGGCGGTACCAAGGCATCATCCCAGAGCGGAGGCATCATTCACCAAAGCCAGAGCGAAGTCCAGGCCAATGATAAGGGCGGATTAGCCGATGCACAATCCAGTGGACCAGGTCAGACCTCTTCGCAAGCACAAATCGGTTTCCGACCAGGTCAAGATAATTCTGTAGCAGCTGCTCAAGGTGGTGGCCAGGCATCAGCCCAATCGGGCGCTCACTCTGGACAGAGTCAGTCTCAAATACACGGCACATCCAGGTAAGCACAACTTTGGCAATTCAACAATGTAAGCTTAATTTGTTTCTTTTATAGTTTTGGTGTATCTTACCACGGTGCTGCTCAATCTGCATCGGGCACAAAGGAACAGGTTGCCACATATCGCGAACAGAATCGCGAACTTTTCAACACAATCAGCCAGTTTGGAAACCCCGGAAATGCGTTAGTATCAATCGATTGAAGTCTGGGCCATCAATATTTACGATATTTTGGCTTTTCAGTGTGACCGATCGCGTTGATGCCGTATACAGCGGCCCATCGTCCGCATCGGAATCGGAAAGAATTCCTGAACTACAACTAAGATCCACAAAGACGAGCAAGGAAGACAAGGATCAAGACGACAAAACCAGTGAGCCTGAGCCTCCACTAACCGAAGACGAAGAAGCGGAAGAAGGTGATCTGCCCGACGATGAATACGATGAGGATGATTACTACAACGAAAAGCCCGTTAAGCTCGAAGATTATGCCAGTCAAACCAAAGATCAGGAGCCAGCATCAGCGCCATCACCAACCCTCACTTATACCCAAACCTCGCCCACACAAAAGCAGCAGGCGGCCGTGCCCAATCCGGGTACAAACCAGTACCGCTTGAATCAGAATCAAAACGGTCGCGTCAACACGTATCCGACGCGTACAACAACTGAAACGGTTCCAAGCGGTTTCCGAGGTACCGTCAATGTGGAGAAAAAGTTTCACACAAAGGCGCTAGAGCTGCACAGCACTGACAAGAAGGTTAACATCAGCCTCGAAGATGAGGATGCCAAGCCAACGGATGCTGGTGCCCACAAGCCACGTGCTCCCGACAGTTACGTGACCGTCACCAAGTCGGTGACCGGCAGCATGGACAATTCAAAGAACCCGCCTCAGGAGAACAAAAACTTCCAGTCCACATACTACACAAAGTCGTCG
Source organism: Drosophila formosana (assembly GCA_035045625.1). Taxonomy (NCBI): domain Eukaryota; kingdom Metazoa; phylum Arthropoda; class Insecta; order Diptera; family Drosophilidae; genus Drosophila; species Drosophila formosana. The sequence goes on from JAWNOW010000232.1 coordinate 21,051,684, forward strand.
ACGTGCGGCTATTTCACATTCTCCTGCAACATTGTCTATGGCGCCAATGGACGCAGCAAGATCTGCCGGCCCAAGGCGCCGTCGAACAGCAAGTGCTAGGAAGCCACGGAGTGGAATTTAAACAGATAAAGCTAATCACTAACCTGCTTGTATTTGCCGCACGTTCGTTAAGCATTTAAGTTTTTGCTTATAATTTTAGAGTTACCTGCCCTTTTTCTATTCGTGCACAAATTGAAATTGTAATTAATATTTAATACGTAATAAACAACAACACACACTGCCGTGAAACGCATTTGCCAACAAAATAAAAATTACACAATTTGGGTTTTTCTTAAAAGAAAAGTAACGGCATATCAGGGTGGCAATTGATATTTGAGTAATTTATAATCGATATTTTGCAATTGCGTTAACAGCTTGTCGAGCAGCAAATAAATAACTATGTAGTACGTCACTTTATATGTAACAAATATTTGAACATTTGGCAATATATTGTATAGTTTGGTTTTACGTATTTGCCGAAAAAAAGTTACACAAATTGAGTAATCGATATATTCAAAATCCGTCAAATTCATTTTGGTACTGCAATTTAATTTAATTTGTAACAAATATTAAAATATATTAGAACATTTAAATATTTGCATTTATTTTAAACGACATTTTACTCAAAATGGCACATGAAAATCGATTTACCAAAACACATCACATCGATACATGTAGTTGCCGACGACTTTTCTACTCAGTTGTATCGATTATATCGATAACGAAACACATGTAAATCTCATCGAGCCGGCGTTTGTTTCTTGTCGCCAAGCAACAGCAATAAAAAGTTCACTTATTTTGTTGAATCCATAAATGTAAGTCGCACTTGTCGTCAACGGGCAACGAAAAAAGTTTCTTTCATCAACTCCAATCGTATCAGAAATCCAACAAATATGGGCGAAACAGAGAAAATCGAAGTGCGCGACATAACTCGCATCGAGCGCATTGGCGCCCATTCCCACATTCGTGGCTTGGGGCTGGACGATGTGCTGGAGGCGCGCACCGTCTCCCAGGGCATGGTGGGCCAGAAGGACGCCCGTCGTGCCGCCGGCGTTGTCGCGCAAATGGTGCGCGAGGGCAAAATCGCTGGACGTTGCATTCTCCTCGCTGGCGAACCGAGTACAGGCAAAACAGCCATTGCCGTGGGCATGGCGCAGGCATTGGGCACGGAAACCCCATTTACCAGCATGTCCGGGTCGGAGATCTATTCGTTGGAGATGAGCAAGACAGAGGCACTGTCACAGGCGCTGCGCAAGAGCATCGGGGTGCGCATCAAGGAGGAGACCGAGATCATTGAGGGCGAAGTGGTCGAAATACAAATCGAGCGTCCGGCAACTGGCACCGGGCAGAAGGTGGGCAAGGTGACGTTGAAGACCACCGAAATGGAAACCAATTACGATCTCGGCAACAAGATCATCGAGTGCTTCATGAAGGAAAAGATACAGGCGGGCGATGTCATCACCATAGACAAAGCCTCCGGCAAGGTGAACAAATTGGGACGCAGCTTCACGCGTGCCCGCGACTACGATGCCACTGGCGCCCAGACGCGCTTCGTTCAGTGCCCCGAGGGCGAGCTACAGAAGCGCAAGGAAGTGGTGCACACGGTGACGCTGCATGAGATCGATGTGATCAACAGTCGCACTCACGGCTTCCTCGCTCTCTTCTCCGGCGACACTGGCGAGATTAAGCAGGAGGTGCGCGACCAGATCAACAACAAGGTGCTGGAATGGCGTGAGGAGGGCAAGGCTGAGATAAATCCCGGCGTGCTCTTCATTGACGAGGTGCACATTCTGGACATCGAGTGCTTCTCCTACCTGAATCGTGCTCTCGAATCCGACATGGCACCGGTGGTTGTGATGGCCACCAATCGTGGCAAGACACGCATCCGTGGCACCAACAATTGCAGTCCTCACGGCATACCAATCGATCTGCTGGATCGCATGATTATCATTCGCACTGTGCCGTACTCGGAGAAGGAGGTCAAGGAGATTCTGAAGATACGTTGCGAGGAGGAGGACTGTATCATGCATCCAGATGCCTTGACCATTCTCTCACGCATCGCTACTGACACAAGTCTTCGTTATGCAATTCAATTGATCACCACAGCCAATTTGGTGTGTCGTCGTCGCAAGGCCACCGAAGTGAACACCGAGGATGTAAAGAAGGTTTATTCACTGTTTCTGGATGAGAATCGCTCCAGTAAAATACTGAAGGAGTACCAGGACGACTATATGTTCAGCGAAATCAATGAGCAGGATGAGGATATCGCTACTGCTGGCGGTGGAGGCGCCAAGCGTCGCATTGACAGTGGCGATGGCGATGCTCAGGCCATGGAACATTAATTCTAATCTATACGGCTACTCACAACATTCTTAACCAACTCTCCAAATAAAAAGGCTTATAATGTAACTCATCAACATGAGTCGAATTGTTTCAATTTAGACGAAAAATATTTACAGCAGCGAGTAATTGGGTTTCAAAAATTTACTTCAGGATGGAATGTATAGAATTCTTTTTTAGACTTTTTTAGATACAAAAATTAGAAAAGAAAAATGTCAGTAAAAAATGAAATAATGGGACAATTTTTAATGGAAAGTAAATAAATTTAAAGTCCAGTTTCGTTTTTAATCATAAAAACAATTATTGGTTGGAATTTTTACAAATTTCAACACTATTTTGTTGAGTAAACATTTTACTGATTTTAAAGTAGTAGCTGAAATTATATTCCCGGTAATTGAAAACTTTACACTTATTCTAATTTCATTGCTTTATTATTTAGTTAAATTTGCACTTTTCAAGTTTAGTATCTGTTCGACAATCCGTGAGCATATCAAAATATATATTATTCATATTTATATGTATGGTATAAAATTGTCTTTAAAGTTTAGATAAGTCTGATCGCCGTTTTCATGCGTTTGAAATGTTCAAAGAGCAACGAAATTATTTCATTGACTAGGCATTGCTTGTTTGATTAACGTATCCGGCATAGATTTTAAAATTTAAAGAAGTTTTCGGGCTACGCAATTAACAAATCTGCACATTAGCAGATCTTGCTGTTATTAATCGTAAAGTTGTCTTTAGTATTTTATAAAGTTAGGATTACACAACTAAAACGCATTTTCTTTTAAAACCGTTTCTCGACAATTCTCCCATTTAAATCCAGTTATTCCAAAACTTCATTTTCGATTGTTTTCTAATCTTGTTTTGTAGACGTCGATGGCCGTGGCTCCCTAGGCTGTGATTTGCGATAATAACGATATCCATTGTAGAAACAGGCCCAAATCAGCATATAAATGAAGCCAAAATAGTTGACGGCACTAAAGACCGTGATCCAGCGTTCGTATTTGAGAAACACAAACGAGGTGAGACACCAGCCCATATAGACGATATTGTAGGACTTTAAGCAGAAAAAGTAAAGAATCGCATAGATCTTTGAGTTATCAAGCGTCTCGCCATATTTGGGCAAGACCTGTTTGGTATAAAAGCTTTCAATCTGCAAGAGAATATATAAAATTAATACCAATTCGCTTGCTGATTAGCACATTCATCTCACCTGCTTCTCTGTGCTGACAATCATATACTCCATAATGAATGCCATGTAGTAGCCACTGTGATAGCCATGCCAGATGGCCAAGAAGCCCAACGCAGCTCCATAGCTGATGTTGCGATTGTTGAGAAACTTGAGGCGCTTGAACACATAATGCGCTACCCATTGATTTGTGTTGACATTGAAGCTCTGTACATAATGCTGCATTGTGTTGCCCGTCTCCAGGAGCTGCAGCTTCACATTGCTGCAACCAGTCCAGTCCGCATTGCCCAGCTCATCGCGGCCCTTGTAGGTGAAGCCGATGCACATGAGGCCGCCCTCGGCGAACAGCCAACACGAGATGTATTTGTACAGCGAGAACTTGGCCCAGAAGCCCAAGAAGTAGATGCGTTTGATAAACGATTGTGCTGCAAACTCGGGGGACAGGAAATATGCATCGGGCAAATACGTTAATCCCGCCTGACAGATGGCCAAGTAAAGCACGCCCATTCCCAGACGCTTCAGACCCGCCGCCTTGTAGCCATCGTACTGACGGAATTCACCATTCGTAAAGCTTTGATATCGACGATAGGGAAACTGCGGTCCGACCAGAAAGCTGCTTGGAAAGTACGCATAGGCCAACAGCTCCAGGAAATTGGGCACCTCTCGCAGCGCCGTTTCCTTCTGATCCTTGGACAGTTCCTCCTCCCGTTTGAGCCCGTCCGTGATATCAAAGCCAAAGCCAATCATGCGCAGCGTCAGTATGCAATGCGGCATGGTCCACAGGATGTCGTATTCATTGCTGGCCGTGAAGTAATAGCCCAGCAGCAAGTAGCTCATGTGAAACACAAAGTTAATGGTTAACATCACAAGTGGCTTGGAGCGAAGGCAGATAACGAGCGCATACGTCACACTAATAGCCAACAAGGAGTGATATGTGTCTTTGCCATAGTTGTAGTAGCAAAGTGTCATGCCACACAGCGCAAAGTACAAATGTTGCAGGCTCTTCGGCCTGTTGGCCACATGCTTATGATATGCTGCCGCAATCGGATAGCCTGAATAGGAATTCGAATTTGTTGAATTAAAAGCGTATGCGATTTAATCTGTGAGGTGCTTACCGGCCAGCAGCGTTACGAGCAGACGCAATGCTTCCAGAGGCACGCCAATTTTGCTGGCCACATAGCCTGGCAGGTCCAACATGCTGAAGTGCTGTCGAACTAGAACGACAGCGAGAGGGAAGCCTTATCAATGAATGAATGGTTCAATGTGCGCTTATCATTAGCATGCGAATTGTGTTAGAAAAAGAGTAATTAATCTGTTGCTCATTATTACGCATTTAGCTTTGATGACCCAGCAGCTTTTGAATGCAAGTCAGGGACGGCGTCATCGCAACTGCGACACCAAAACATAGAAACATGTTTTTATTTGTAGGTCCCCAAAAGGTCGTCACGAAATTCGAAACAGTCGAGACACCTGTCACAAGTGAGCTTAATATTTAAGGTGTATTGATTGAGCAGGGCACGCCACGGTAGCTAGTGCATATATTATATAGATGTGAATATAGTATATATATATATTATTTGGTTCAATGCAAATTGCAATGTAGAGTTACCTAATTATTAGAATATTTGGAATTTGAGTATTTGTACGAGTTAGAATGGCAGGATTAATGCATTCAATTTCTTGATGTTTTTTTCTGTATAAAATCAACCAATTGAATGACTGAGTTTCAATCGAATCGTGGCACTTCACATAATTTATAATTCAACTTAAAAGTTGCTATGGCAAATGGATTGAATAAAAAGCAAACACACGCCGTTACGTTACTGATGATGGCACAGCTGTTTGTCGATAAACAAAAGAAAATGAAAATGACTGTACGATACACAAGTTCGATAACACGAATCGGTTCAGTTCAGCTCGGTTATCATGCAGGGCAACTATTATGGCAACTTAATTATTACATTAAATTTTTAACAACAAAATACAAAATGTTTAATTGGAAATCTTTATTGCTAGTTTTAATAAAATATATTTGAAATGTTTGGTGTCATCGCAGCACTAGTGACTCAGTCCAAAAAGCGAACGGAGCGAGCCAGTTCACAAGCGAACTACATTACTCAGATAAACACAAAATTAACAACAATTGTTATTGCACATTTCGCTCACTTCTTAATTAACTTTATGAACGAATCAGTCAATTAAGTACTGCATGAAACACAAGAAATACTCAATTGCATTATTCACGCCCAACAACCAACGTAACAGCTGATTTTCCCCGGGGTACGGAATTGATCTTTGGTTTACGTGTCACTTGTGGTGCAACAAAAGATATATTTTGTTTGATTTTAGGATTTCAGTGAAATTCATGCAATCCTGGCACACAAAGGCAGCAACAGCAGCAGCACGATGCGGCGCAACAATTATCCCTACCAACCGCTAAATCAACAGCCGGCAGCGCCAAGTGGACACGATGGCCTGGAGGCGGAAAACGAACGAGCCGCCGAGGAGCTGCAACAGAAGATCGGCGCTCTAAAGTCGCTGACCATAGACATCGGGAATGAAGTGCGGTATCAGGACAAACTGCTGCGCGGCATTGACGATGACATGGATCGCACCAGCGGCTTCCTGGGCAACACAATGACGCGTGTGGTTCGTCTGGCCAAGCAGGGCGGGGGATCAAGGCAGATGTGTTACATGTTCCTCTTTGTGTTGTTCGTGTTTGTGCTGCTCTGGTTGACGCTGAAGTTTAAATAGTGCCCGATTCAAATATATACATATACATCTATCTCTATAAATGTTTATTCGTAGAATGGTCCAGCTTGAGTCGATCTTAAATCGAAGAATATACAATATTGCCACAACTTCTACAACTGCGGAACCTTCAATAGACTTATACATATTACTATGTATGTTAGATACTTACAAATTGCGTATTTAGTTCTAGTAGTGGTGAGAGTACAAAATAACACATGCACACACATTAAGGTAGACGAGGGGATCAACTTTTTGGTGGGGCTTGGGCCTATGCTTTGTTTTGGACTTAGGTAGTAATGATTATGATTACGCCGTGGCATTCAATTTTCCCGTCTTGTTTTGATTGTTTCGTTTTGGATTTGGTTTGCGGCACCAGGGCGCGAACATTATTGAATTGATTTTGAGTTGCCAGGCGAACGCTGCTATGCATGGAAGGTCTTCATCTTTTTACTCCTTCTGCTGAAGTCCGATTGCTCCAGAGCGTCCTCCACATCACTTAGCTCATCGCCACTCAAGAAATCCAAACCATTTGCTGTATTTCCCTCTAACCGTCGTACTGTAAAGTTTAAGTTAAGTTAAATATGTATATATGTATCGAAGTGCTTTTGTTGGAAACTTACTCTGTTCGTCCAGGATACTGTTCTGTTTCTTAATTTCTTCGATGTCCTTTTGATTTTCACTGATCTTTCGCCTTAATGTTTGAATGCATTCGGTGGTCTTTTTCAGTATTTGCGCTCTGCTGGCCTAAAAACACGAATAGCGATCGTTAGTAAAAATGCCAAGATTAGTTTTGATTGAATTGATCAAACACTAAAATGAATCAATTTAAAGATAAACTGAACCAAAGTCTGATTTAAAAAAATATTTAAATTCGACTTTGGTTCAGTTCAATTAAGATCGAAAGCATTGTTTTTTAGTTGATTGCAATGAATTGCAAAAAAATTTTGATTTAATTGCACTTGAATTAAAATGAAGTGCTTCTCAGCAAATTAATCCAGAACCCATATTACCCCTCAGATACCATGTTATGTTATTCAAATTTAAAAGGCTACACTAATGATTCGACATTCCAATATTTGATGAAATCAAACTTTGGTTCCGTTCAGTTAAGATTTAAATGATTATTTGATTGCAATTAATTTCAAGATGAATTGTGCTTCACAACAAGTGGTTTTCGATCCGATATTTACTGTACTTCCCCCTCAGGTACTTTGAAAATTGTTGAACCGGCCTTTGGTCTCAATTTTGTTGCTCACCTTTTCGCCCTTTAACGTCGGAACCGCTTCGCGCAGATTCGTGAAACTCTCCTTGATGTGATCTCGTCTTCTTCTTTCGAGAGCATTGTGGTGCGCTCGTTTCTCGGCCTTGAAAAACGAAACGAAAACAGAAACCATAACAAACACATGAGGGGACTCCGTTACAACAGCAACAACATCAACAACACGAGAAACGTGCGTGTGTTTGTAAACAAAGACCATGCGCAGGTTGTTGTTGTTATTGCCCACACATTTGTATACTATTTACTGCTGCTTTGCGTACCTGTGAGAAGTTAGCGGTGCTCGTGTGGCGCGAGGAGCCGAGACCAGTATCGGAGTCCACATCATCCTGCAAAGTGGAGAATTTATCACAATATTATTTGTGACGTCACTTTACGCGTATATCGGGCACATTATGCTTACGTCACTCTCAATGTCAATATCTCTGTCGTCATCGCTCATACTCATGTTGGCGCTCGTTTTGTGTTACTACTGCACTTGAATATTCACAAAATATTTGTTTATAGCGCGTTTTTGATGCGAATCTTTGTAGATATTTATTGAACCGTCGCGTCGCGTTGTCTGCGTCTTATTTATTTTGCTTGCCAGCGCACGTTTTGGATATGCAGCAATATGACAGCACGCGACATATCAGAAAAATACCAAAAATACAAATCAAATTTAATTTATTTTAAATTTTAAATAAATTTCGTCTTCTCTTCTAGTTTTCTTTGAATTTTATGTTAAATTTAATGTCTTGTTTTTTTTTGTTAAATTGCAATTTGGATTTTCCCATAAATTTAAATTTTGCAATGTATCCGAAATATTTAAGTTAAAACGATATATTGCACTTCGATTTTAAACATTCTTTAAATCACTGTTTTGCATTATATTTGTCTTCAGCTCGCCAACAAAAAATAGTTTCATTATAACATGAAATTTTTTTTAGATCGATTTTAGATTTGTTGTGGACATTTTAATTCAAATATACGAACATTCGATTAGTCGCATGGTTCAAATGAACCAGTTCCGAACGCAACTCCAATGAATAGAAATAAAAACAACATAGCGTGTTGCATTGTTTTGATTCTTTAATTTCGTTTTTATTTAATTTTTCATAACAAAATTTCGCCTGTTTTTGATGGCTTTTCCCACATCCAGCGCTCAGCAAGCCGAAACGAACCGTAAAATCCTCGAGGAAATTCAGACAAAGAAGCAACTCCTCATCGGCCTGGGAAACGCTACAAATCAGGTGAGCGAAATTGCAAATACATATTTTCTTGATGGGATTAATTATTTATTGACTTGCATTGGCAGATGCCCGCACCGCAGCTGCTTGGCCAGGCAGTGACAGTGACAGCTGAGTTTCCACAGAGCGTGGGCGTGACACCCAATGCCGCAGGCGCCCTCGCCGCGCCACGATCTGCATTTAATCCAACGAGCTCTACAACTTTGGGATTCTTTGTATCTCAAGATTCGTATTTTGGAAATAGTTTCATACCCGTGCTGCCGCGTCTTGAGCCGCTGCCGACGACGACAGCAGCGACACCAGCGCCCAGCGCCAAGTAGTCCAACTCCAGCCAATCAATTAGTTCATCATCCTAGCCCACAATCTTCATCTGTTTCGCGATGGCACGCCTGAAGCTAAAGAAGCTGGAGGAGTATCTGCAGTCTGTCGATGGCTTTGAGAAGCCCCAAATCCTGCTGGAACAATACCCAACGCCGCCCCACATTGCCGCCTGCATGACGCATCACATGGAAGCCCAACACAACGACATCGATGGCAAACTGGTGGCTGATCTTGGCTGTGGTTGTGGCATGCTTAGCATTGCTGCTACGCTGCTGGGCGCTCTGCACACGGTTGGCTTTGAGCTGGACGAGGCGGCAGCGGACACTTTCCGGCAGAATGTGCTGGAGATGGAGCTGCCCGATGTGGACTGCGTGCTCGCAAATGTGCTACAGTTGACGGGCAACAAGTGGGACAATGCCTTCGATACGGTTGTAATGAATCCGCCCTTTGGTACCAAGCACAACGCCGGCATGGACATGCGCTTCCTGGAGGTGGGCACGCAGCTGGCCACGGGAGCTGTTTACTCTCTGCATAAGACGTCCACGCGGTAAGGAGATGAAGGGTTAGAAGCAGTTTTGTCTATTCCCTTCGTATTTATAATCTACAGCTAATAGCCGATATTCAACAGAGTAAAAGGGTAGTGTAGATCGTTAATAGTCGGAAGAAGTCTTTTCTTGACTTTAAATTATTTCATCGTCAGTCCGCTTCTAAAGGCAACTATATTTCAGAGACAAAAAGAGCTACAGCCACCAGATTCGGTGACATTACTGCTATAAATATCCTACGCAGATGAATTTTGTTTTAGAATTTGACTACGGTTTTTAGATCTCCCTTAATCGAGTAAAGTAAATATTTACGGGTGATATTTTATTTTTATTTTTCTTAATGTTTTTTGAAAGTTTATTCGCGGTCGGCTAATTAACTTATCCATGAAAAAATATATACTATAGCTGCAATTTCGCCCATGGGTGTTTTTACTTATATCAAATTGCAATAACATTTATTACTCCTTCTAAAATTCAATAACACCTATTTTCTGGCAAACAAACAATTTTAAAAGTAAAGCTCGCTCATTAATTTTGTTTTACCATGTTTTTCGCTTGCGAACACGGAACACAATTCCAGCACTTCAAATTAAATATTACGAATTACAAAATTATTGCCCAATTTTGTTTGTAATATATATTTTTGACATCTACAACGAACAATTGTTTTTTAAGTGACATATTATAAAATATTTTATTCGCTGCAATGCCCAATTGTTTTAAATGGTGTATCTTTCACGCAAACTTTCCTATTCGTATTTGACACTTCTTTTATAAGACATTTCCTTAACAGTTCGCATTATCTTTTGCAGTGCGTATATCCAGAAAAAATGCAACGAGTGGGGCGTCAAGGGCAGCGTTGTGGCGGAGCTGCGCTACAATCTGGATGCCAGCTACAAATTTCACAAGCAGAAGTCAAAGGATATTGAGGTGGACTTTTGGCGCTTGGATGTTACTGAACTCTAAACAATTAGTTAAGCAAATAATATTGATAACGTTAGCATTTTTGAAACATTTTAATACATAATACAAAATAACGCGACGCAATGATTTAACCCAAAAAACAAAAAACAGACTTCAACTTCGACTTATTCCACATTGAAGACAACTCCCTGAGCACAGGCCAGTTCCCCAGAATGATTCAATGTGATGGTGGCCCGCTTGCAGTACTGCTTCCAGGCATCTGAGCCGGACTCGCGACCACCTCCGGTGGCCTTCTCGCCGCCAAAGGCGCCGCCAATCTCCGCACCATTCGTGGTCGTATTTATGTTGACGATGCCGCAATCGGAGCCCTGGGCGCCAATCCACTTGAATGCCTGCGTCATGTTCTCCGTGAAGATGGCCGACGACAAGCCCTGCTCCACCTCGTTGTTCCAGGCAATGGCCTCGTCCACGCTGCGCGTCTTCAGCACATACACGATGGGCGCAAATGTCTCGCGATGCACAACGCTGGCATCGTGCGCCAGTCCCGTGATGATGGTGGGCTCCACATAGTGGCCAGGTCGCTGCACGACACGTCCACCGAACGCCACCTTGCCGCCCAGCAGCTTGGCCTCCTCGATGGTCGCCTGATAGCTGGCGACATTCTGCTTGGAGTGCACGGGTCCCACCAGAGTGTTCACCTCCAGCTGGTGGCCAATGCGCGGCAGCAGCTGAGCATACTTCTCGGTCAGCGCCTCCACGAAGTTGTCGTGCAGCTTCTCGTGCACAATGATGCGACGCGTGGTCGTGCAACGCTGTCCGCTGGTGCCGATGCAGCCGAAGAGCGCCGCATCCAGCGCCATCTTCACGTTGGCCGACTCGTCAATGATCAGCGCATTGTTGCCGCCCAGCTCGAGTATAGATTTGCCAAAGCGACGCTGCACCTCGACGCCCACATCGCGACCCGTCGCCGAGCTGCCCGTGAAGCTGACGAGATTGACGCGCTTGTCGGCCACGAGAGCAGCGCCCACATCGGTGCCGCCCTGGCAGAGACTGACGACAGGCGGCAGATTGTTGCGCCGCAGCACCTCGGCCACAATCTTGGTGGTGGCCACCGAGACGAGTGGTGTGCTGGGCGCTCCCTTCCACAGCACAGTGTTGCCGGTGGTCAGCGCAATGGCCGCGTTCCAGCCAAACACGGCGTTGGGAAAGTTGTAGGCGGAGATGACGCCGACGAGACCGAGTGGACGCCATGCCTCGAGTATGGTGTGCTGGGCACGCTCCGAATTGATCAGCTGGCCAGCATAGATGCGAGACAGGCCGACGGCATAGTCGCAGATGTCAATGAACTCCTGCACCTCGCCCTGCCCCTCGCTGTAGATCTTGCCCACCTCCAGCGAGACGAGCTTGCCCAAGGGCTCCTTGTATTTGCGCAGCTCGTCGCCAATCTGACGCACAATCTCGCCACGCACGGGCGCCGGAACCTGTCGCCAATGCTTATAGGCTTCGACTGTCCAGCCGATGGCATTGTGCAGTTCCTGCACGTTGCCCTGACGCACTGTGGCGATGGCTTGACCGCTGCCCGGATCGTAGCTGGTGATGCTCTGACCACGTCCCTGCCACTGGCCGGCAAAGACGCCGGGATTGTCGCGCTCCAGGCCGAGATCCTTGAGGAAACTGTACTCGGGCTGGTCTATGAGAAAACTGGCACTTCGTTGCTGTTGCTGCAACATGCCACGCTGCAAGGGCAGTCGCCTGGTCAAATGTCTCAAGTGCGCGATCATGCTGTGACAAGAAGAAACAATAAAAAAAAAGCGTATGGATTACTGATATGCCTGATAAGCATTGTCACCATATCGCCTCGATAAGCGTCAACTGCTTGGGCGTAAAATGTACTGGAAAAGTTCGTTGAAGCTGCTGTTGATTATCAGTGCATCATGCGGCTCGCGGCAGTACAAATAAAAGTCAACACTCACTCTTTGTTGTCCACTTAGGTTCGCTGCTCTGTTCTGTTCCCCACGCCGCTCAATTGTCAACTGAATTCGCGCTCTGGAAGCGATCCCACTCCAGACCAGGCTGCTGCTCCGACGGCTGCTTATCGCGTGTCAGCAGAGAGCGGGATCGGAGAGAGCACGAGAGAGATTATCAAGAGGTATATGTGACTGACAGCAGATCGTAAGTTAGCCTAATTGCTGCTCATGCTCGTATGGCGGACACTGTTGGACAAGTTGCAAACAATAAGCTATTGTTATTTCGGTCTTATCTTTAGTAAACATATTAAATAAATTGCTGACCATATCAGTTCCTATAATACTTTTTGTTTGCACTTAACTGATTTTAATTTAAAATTATAGTACATAAAATACTATATTATGGTATTAGTAACCAAGGTGCGAAAGTTGAGCGTGCTCGACTCGACGCATCTTATCTGCATTTTTTGGTGGAATTAGAACTTTGTGCAACGGAGAACTGATGATTAAAGTTGGCGACTCTATAATGTATAAACAATATTTTGATTAGAACGGGCATTTGCCGGTAAACAAAGTTGGCTCGATTGCCGTATCGTCGGGCTTGTTTATCAGTCATTAATTGTGTTTATTTTATATTTAGAAAGACACGCCCTCTTCGTGCTAAGAACTCTATAAAACATCAGACTTAATTTGTTTTATATATATTTCATCCTTTTACACCTGCCCAAAATTACAAACAATTAAATATTGCACATTTTTATTTGTCAAGTATTGAAATTGCCATTTGCAAAAAATAAACAAAACAAAAATAATCTCATATAAAGTGTTTATTTTTGTTTAAATAGATCATCATAGATATATATTTATTTATTTCTTTTAGTGAAGAGCCCTTACAACTCATTAGTACTTAAATAATTGTAGCTTAAATATAAACTAAACCTTTTGATATCCGAAAAAGTATTATGAAATAAATATTAGTTTAAGAGAAATTTTATATTTATATTTATATTTAGAGATTTTATTTTTATTTATATTTTGGAGACTCGTACTCTAATAGTATTGGCATATTTCTTAAAGTACAATTTTATTGTTTACATTTATTTTTATTATTTTTAAACAAAATTCGATAAGGAAATATTGAAGGTATAGGTACTTAAAAATGTTGAATGTTGAAAAATGTGAAATTGTATATTCATAATTTTTAGTGACTATAGTAGTTCTCTAATTTAATCTTAGAATATTTGCCTATTTTTTAAAGTCAAATTTGTGCATCTGTTTCAATTTTTTATTTTCTGAAAATTGCATTTGCTATATTAATATATTTAAAGTTTTATTGAAAACAAAATGTTTTATTTTATAGTTTTTTCTATTTTATTTTTGTACCCAACTATTGAAACAAAATTTGCGAAAAGTTGAAAAGGAAATGTCTTCTAGGCAAACTTGGGAACTACATTACTCAAGTTGCACTCCAATCTAATTTCTTCTCACCTTTCTAAGCGCATCACAACACAACTAATAAGTTGAGCTTGTTGTCCTGACAACAATGCAACCGCCTTGGCTGTTTGCTCGATGGCAAATTTGGGGCAAATCAGTTTTGCAGTCGGAGCTGAAAGGATTAGCTAAAGACACAATGGAGGTGCTTGAGGAAGGCAATTTAATGGACCGTGTGCCCATTTTGCTGCAGCGCGATTTGGAGTTTTATCAGGTGCAGTTCTCGCCCACTTTCTCTTCCACTCGTCTCTGTACCAAAAAAAGAATAACCGCAATGCGAGAAAAAGCACTTTGAGTGAGAAACTCGTTAACACATTGTTTTCTCTCTCTCTTCATTTGGATTGGGAACTGTGTGGAACTGTGGAACAGACGCATCAACGAGTGCTGCAGGAGCCCATTTGTCCCGGCGTTGTGGGTGGCAAGCTGGACTTTCCGCGCTATGCATCGTTTGCCTCAATTAAATTGATCCGATGGTAGGCAGTGCTCTTCTGTTCCCCAAATGGCTAAGTTCTCATTGCTCTTCTTGACGCAGGTGGGAGGACGAATACTTTGCCTCCTATCGCAAGCACTCGGGATTGTTGCACACCGAGAAGGAGCTAAACGAGGGCGACTTCGTAAGTAAATCCCAATTTTGCAGCTCCCTTTTTGACATTCTGTTTGCAGAGCAGCGTTACGGTGAAAACCTCGGATCCGGATAAGTTTGTCAGTCTGGTGACCAAGTCAGCGGATCTGCTCTTGGAGCACGTTCATCGCCTCTCGCAGGAGTCGCTGGATCACGCGGATCTCTCGGTGCTCACGGCGACCATTGGAGCTGCTGCGCTGGTGAAGAACTCCTTGAGCGCTTACATGCAGGCGGCCACCACAACGATCTGTCCGCCCAAGGGCGATGAGAAGGGCGGCGCCTTGAAGCTCAGCTTCAAGCAGTATTCGCAGATGTCGGAGGCGTTGGCTGAACGTCTCCTTGATCTGCATTGTCGCCTGCTGCTGTTGTACATCATCCAGGATGCAGACTGTCTACATTGGGAGGACACCGAACCCTTCTTTGAGTCGGAACGTGGTTCGTACACCATTCAGATGTGGTGGCATTATATGCGTGGCACCAAGGCGGATCTCTGGAACTCTGTGCCCCCGAAGATGGCACAAAAAATCTTTGCCGGCATGCTGAATGAGACTCTGAGTGTGCTGACTGTGCGCTACACCCAGATCGTGACCAGTGTGGCCAGAGCTCAACTGCATCTCGTTGACATCTGCAACATGCTGTTGTGCATTGCCGAGCTGTTGCCGCACATCTGCGAGAGCGGCGAGGCTTATGTGGGCCTCCAGCTGAGCAACCAGAGCGTCATCGTCAGGGACATCCACGCCAAATGCAGGGAACTCTTTTACTGCCTGCTGCTGCGAGGAGCGCCCTTGGGGGTGCTTTCCAAGGTGAGTAGAAGTTAATGGTTTGCAACTGTGATTATTCATTGAATAAAGATTTTAGTAAAATACCATTGAAGATCTCAAGTATTACAAGCCACAATATTAACATTGAAGTACAATTAATAAAATTCTTTGATCTCAATCAGAAAAACATTATGAAATTTTTAAATTTCTTAATATTCCTATTTTTTTTTATTACCGTTAAACATATGTACGTATATATCAAATTATGTACTATCAAAGCTCGGTTTACAATAGTTTACAACTTTTTATCGTCCAATAAGCAAGCTTTTATACATATATTTTTTCCATTACTTAATTTAGGCACAAAAGTTAGTTAGTGCTTTAGGCTTAACCAATTCACAAACCATAACATGCACTTCATTAAATATCCAGCGCGGACTTGAACCAGTTGCAGTTGGCTACGGATTAAATTAGTTATAAACAGATATCAGATAATAAACGGTGAAAATTTCAATGAAATTTGTGTATTAAAAACGCGTTGTAAAGCTAATCGAAATTAAGAAGCCGATAAAGCATTTCACCAGCAAAATTTACACAACTAGAAATATTGTATTACTCAATAAACATAATTAAATAAAGAGCTCTGTCCTTATTTTTTAAGTAATTTATTAAATAATTGCGCTGATCCACCAATCTAAAAAATTATATAAGGTGTTTCATTTAATTTCCAAATATATACTTTTTATTGACTACCACCAAAACATAAAAAATATATGTGATAACAACAACTATTTTTATGTGCATCTGGTAGTTTGATTAAATGTCTTGAATGTTGCTGAATACACAATTCAATTTTCATATTATGCCCAGCTGTGGTTCAAGCTATGAAGAACATCTTATTCCCATTTTACGAATATTT
This sequence comes from Drosophila formosana, assembly GCA_035045625.1. Classification (NCBI taxonomy): domain Eukaryota; kingdom Metazoa; phylum Arthropoda; class Insecta; order Diptera; family Drosophilidae; genus Drosophila; species Drosophila formosana. The sequence continues at coordinate 21,068,061 of JAWNOW010000232.1, forward strand.
TTTAATTTTCAATATTTATTTTATTAAACTTAACAATTTAATCAAATAATTTAAAGGAAATTAATAATTAGTAATAATTAACTAAAAGGTAATTAAAATTTATACTTTACTGAAACATTATGTTACTAAATCATCGAAAATGCGAGCACGTAGCTGTCGCTAAAAAATATATTTTTAGAGCGAATATTTGTTGATTTTAAATAGGTACAAAAACTAAAATGTTTCCCCGCAGGTCTTTCGCAAAGGTCTGGACAACATGGAGATGTTTAGCTCACGTCATGGGCTGCCAAGCGCCTGGATTATTTTCGCCTTGCCGCGCTACTTTCCGAAGGAGCAATCCTGTCAGTGGGTCACCGAGTTTGCTGATCTGACCACAAACACTGCCATCTCATTGGAACTTCGAGTGCTGTTGGCCTTTCCGGAGGCACATTGGTCCTATCTGCTTAAGATACTGCTGATGAGGGATGCCTATCTGACTGGAATTATTATGCGACATCTGATGCGCCATTTGCCCTCGTCGGAGAACTTTAAGAATGTGGCCAAGCATTCGTTCACCAGTGCAGAGGGAGCTCCACTGAAGTGCGAGGCATTCTTGTGCCGTGGCGAATGCTTCAACGTCACCGACTCCATCGCAGCGGATATAGGTTGGTCCGTCTCTTAGATTGTGATCTCTGACTGATTAATCTGTTCATCTCAACAGATCCCGTGGGACAGTCGAACTATCAGATTGTGCTGTCGCTCACCTATTTGGTGGTGGCTGTGGGCAAAGCCGTCGACATCAAGTCCTGTCTGATCAAGACGCTCGAGGAGCACGCCGTCAGTGGCTGGAGCGACTGCCTGGACAAGCGGCAGGTGTGGAATCAGAAGCGCACTCCTTGGCTGGAGGCCATCATGCATTTTGTTTACCCCGTGCTCGACTGCGTCGTCGAGATGTTGATTAACGCCGTCGAAAATGGCGCCAGCATGTATCAAGCCATGTCCTTGGCATTGACTTGTGTCTCCGAGATTTGGGATTGCATGCCCGAAGGACTCTACAAAATAACCGCACTGCTGCAGGACATCATTCCGGTCTCCACACGTCCCTTGGGCGACTCGGTGTTGCTTCAGGTCGTCTTTGCAGCGCTCTACACGGAGCTAATCAAGACGGCCGAGCTGCAGGAGCAGGGTAAGTTGAAGTTTTATATTTGTTCTCGTTTATACCCGGTAGTCGTAGAACATAAGGACACCATGATATATTGGTAGGTAGACAGAACAATTGACTTAACAGGCAGAATAAGACATATCAGAGCTATAGAGACAAGTTCACCTGCCCTGCTGGCCGTCTGTCTCAGAGACAATAAGATATTTAGCTCCAATCTTTGGGGTTTATAATATATATGCAGAGAGAGAAACAATTTTTTACAACTAAAAAACAAAGTTTTGTTATAGTTTTTTAATTATTATATTTTTTTTAATTATTGATTACTATTCGTAGCGATAGTCACTAACACTATAATATTATAATTTTTGATGACATTCCACAAGATTTGGTATATAACTATCTTCAATTATAATACAATCATTAATTTAACTATTATAATCTTTATTTCCACTATGAAATAATTTATTTTATATTATATTATTTTAAACTCGTCTATGGACGTTGGATTTTAAAAAATTAATAGTTTTAATAAATTACAAGTACTTATAAAAATATTTTTAAAACAAAAAAAAATAAAAATTTGAAATTCTGGACTAGTCTTAAACTAATAAAATTTTTAAGTTTATACATACAAATTAATATAATAACGATATACATCACAAATTTTAGCATCATTTGCTTATGATTGAAACTTTTTTTTTTATAATATTTATTATAGTATGAAAAGTAGTAAGAGCTGCATTGTTTCATTTGTATGACTCAAACTGTATTCCATTCTAATGGCTGCCGGGTATTCCTCAGTCAAGCACACTCATACCTTTAACTTATACTTCACTTTATTTCCTTCTTATGCTTAATCTCTTGCCTGGCAGCCAAAAACGAGGACAAGGCTGCGGTGTGCTACTCCCTGTCGGAGGCCATCTGCTCCATAGACGAGGACGACAAGCACACGGACCAGATCGAGCTCTTCCTCAAGCAGGCCAAGGAGAGCATCAATCTGGACAGCGACTTCGGCGGCAGCTGCAGTCGCGGTGCCGGCGGCATGAGTGCCGTGAGCACCGTTAAAATCGATGACCTCGCGCTGACCAATGCGGAATCGGAGCGCTTGAGTCACAGTCCACCGGCCAACTATGCCATGGAATTGGACGTGGGCATTGCCGACTACATTGCCGAGGTGCTGGCCAGCGATGTGCTGACCACCAACATTGGCAAGCAGGCACTGAAGGTGCTCTACAACTATCTGAAGTTCAACAAGGACTGGCTGCTGGAGCAACTGGGAACGGGCGACAACGAGCCGAGTCCCTTTCAGGGAGTCCTGGGCCAGAATATCAAGGAGGCCAAGACATCGGTGCTTAAGCAGATGTTCTTCATCGGCCACACTCCGTTCGACCAGCTGCTGACGGGCTCGCTGAAGATCGACTATGTGAGCTGGCTGCAAATGCCGCTCTCCCTGAATCCCGAGCGCACCTGGCTGCATTTGACTCGACGCTGCGACTTCCAGGAGGACGCGAAGCTGGCGCTGCCCGAGGTCGCCATGGTGGCGGGCATTAGCAAGATTATGAAGCGTCGCAAGGAGTTTCCCAAATAAGAAGGCGCCTTTGGCGTCATTAGCAGGGCGCGCATTAAATATGTCATTAATGGCGCATAATGTGGATACAAACGGCGTTCCCAAATGAGAGATGCAAAAGATGTAGACAAACCTGAAGCAGGCTAAAAAAATATTTACTTCTCAGCTGCTCCTGTGTTTAATGTTTGGTAGGGGGATTTTGAGTTGGGGTTGGAGTTGGAGTTGGGGAGGTGTTGAGAGTCCAGGGGTTGGCGAGGCATTGTCAGTGCCGAAAATGTTTTTGTCCACACTCTGCGTAGATGGCGCAATTGTCAACTGCTCCGCGGAGCAGCGGCAGTTCCTTCCCCTCGCCGCCTCTCGTTAGCCACGCAATGTGCCAGTTATGAAAATTACTGAAACGACGCCAACAAACATACAAAGTGATGGACAGGGCAGGAGTAAAGCGAAGTCGGAGCATTGGATACGGGCTGGCAGCCGAAGCTGAAGCATAGAAAACATACCAGCAGCAGAACCGGCAACAGCAACAACGCACAGGACAACGTGACAAATAAAAGCAAACTACCAATCAAATGGAAGGTCGGCATACGAGACTTGCTGAATACCCTATTTTGGAAGTGATCAAGAGGGGTTGTATAGGTCAAGTGTTAGGTATGCTTAGGAAGTCGAAATTATTCAAGCAATTGAGTATTGAAAATATGAAAATCAGATTAGAAAATTAAGTCTGCTGAAAGCTAATATAGAAATTGAAGATTATAGTATTTTAATATTATCATACAAATTTTAAATTAATTAATTTCATATTTTTCGAGAAATCAAGAGATAGATAAATAAAATTAGAATATAGAATGCTTAGGGGATGAAAATATAAAAGAAGAATTGAATGGAATTAAGAAATATGACCATCAAAAGGCTGCTTAGATATTAAATTATTTTATAAAATTAGCAAACCTTTTAATTTGTCTTGATATTTATGGTGAATCATTTTTGTATTTTTTTATTTACTTAATTTTTAAACGTGGGCAATTAAAGATTAAACAATCAAACCATTAATGATCACATTAATATACTGGCAATTTAATATAAAAATATTGAAGTAATTCGAAAAGGCTTATTTATAAAAATTAAATGTACTTTAAGTGTCAATGTAATAATTTTTAAATTATTTGTTAAAATGATCAATAATTTTGTACTATCTCGATTTTGATACTGTAACATACATTGTGATTAATGAGACTCAGTTTACTTGAAGTATTTCACCAAATTTAGATGAGAGCAAAATTAAAGCTGTTTAATCTAAAAATATTAAATTAATTTTACTTGGCTTCTTGCACAAAAATAATTTAAAGTTTCCATTTCAATACTAATGACATAATTCGCAAATTATAAATTCTTAATATTCTATTGTAATTTTATCCGTCAAGAAGTCTACGAATATTATTCATTACATAGCAACCTTGAATTTCTAATTACTAAGATTAACTTTACTAAAAGTCCAAACCTATTGGATGAGTAGGGTATTTGGCTGGCTAACAGACTGCTCGCTGGGAACAAAGTCAGGCTGGCTGCGACTGCGAGGCGACTGCGGACGATTGCTCCATTCATTCAGCTGGCGCTGCTAGAAGCGTGCGGACGTTGTTTAGGGCACTCAGACTCTGACTTTCGGGCTCGGCTTTTGGCTTTTCAAGTCAAGTGGCAAGTGGCAAGCGGCAAGCGGCAAGTAGCGAGTGGTAAGCGGCAAGTGGCAAGTGGGCAACTGGCACCTGCACAAACTTGGCGGACATTTCAAAAAAAGTCAGTTGTTGATGCTGTCTGCATGCTGTGCGCGCGGTGCGAACAACTGAATTGCTGCACGTTAACGGTAATTTGCAGCCATTAGTTGCCACACACAAACACACACACACACACACACACACACAGACACACACCCGCACACTCCAAGAGGCGCCACTGTGATTAAATGCCACGTTAGAAAGGTGAACGAAATTATAAGTAAAAACGTCGGTCGCATTACGCATACGCAGCGTATGCTGTCACAAAAGTAAATGTGGAAATTTAAACGCGTTACGAGCTGCTTATTGTTTTTCTTTGACTGTTGTTGCTGCGTTACTTTTACTGTTATTGTGCTAGTGTCTTCGCCATCGTTGGCAATCGTTGGTCACTCGCTTGCCAAGAAATTGGATACGTCGTCGTCGTCGTTGGTGTTGTCGTAAAAAGTTCTCTTGATTTATATTCAATGCATAGCACAAAGTGTCTTCTGTGTTGAGCGGAGTTAAGCTGAGCTAAGCTCTGTTGCTATAATATTAGCTGATGTATATTAACGTGGCCAGCACTGGACTACCAAACTACATTGACTTTCTGCAACTGTCTCTTGTCTCGATGATGTCTTGCTGAATTGCAATTGTATTGCAAACACCCTGAAGACACAAGCAGTGAAAGAATTCAGTCATGAGCCAACCGCATCAGCAACATGAGCAATTGCAGCGACGTCGTCGACGCTGCCGCCAACCGGTCGAGCCCTGCGAATGTTTACGTCCTGTGATAAGGGTTTTTGGTCTGCTGACTTCATTCGGTAAGCACAACAACACACACTCACACACTCGCACACACGCACACATCAACCGAAAGCGATTCAAGCGGAAGAATATGAGCTGCATGTAACGCAGGTGGTTCGCATAACATATGATAAGGATAAGGGGAAAATCATATAATAGGGCAGTCATGGTGTACGGCATGATTATGCTCTTTTAATATTCTCGCAATTCCTCATTCCTCACCATTTAAAATTATTGTGAAAGTATTCTTTTTATGTACATTTAAAGAAATACCTTTAATAGGAAAATGTCCCGCTCATAATAAGTAAGTTTTATATAAAAATTATAGATAGTTACCAGTGATTCATAAATGGAGAATAATTTCATATTTATCAAATAAAACAGATATTAATAAACTAAAAGTAAAACTTTTAATTATAATTTTATAATAATAATAAATGAATCAAATATATTTAAATTTTCAATTTTTCAAAAATCGTTGGCAAATAAATAAATATTTTAAAATATATTTTACTTATTACTTGTACTTTTTTCATTAAGTTATCGAAATTTTATAAAGATATATTTTATTGCAAATTTATTAGCGCAATATCTCCAAATAAATAAATTATACTTTATTATTATTCTATTTGAGATTTTTTATTTATTTCTTATGATTTTCTTAAGCTTTTATCAACGTTAAAACAACTATAAATTATATCTTAACTTAATATTTTAAATAATTTTGTTTTTGATAGTTATTGAATATTATATATTTCAAGCCCTTTAAGTTTGTTTTTTTTATAAACTATATTTCCCAAGCACTTCAGATTTGTGTTTCTTATTTAAATAGTTTGCATACCATACTTAAATTTTATTTATTTATAAATTATATTTTCCTCTCTGTTTTAGTTTTTTATATTTAGTTTAATATCTGTTTTGCTTAGTAATTGAATTCATTTATTTGTTTTCAGATTTTAAATTCAATTTGCAGTCAGTTTAAACAATTTTGCACAGGCTGCAGTTATTAAACATCACTTTGGCACTTGCTGCTTATCAAGCCATCACTCCCTTGGGTATCATCCGTATAAAGGACTTCCTGCCTGCCCACATCTGCCATCGTCAGATGCCCCTCGTCGCCCCTCATTCCACTCTCTAATGCACTTGTGATGGCAGCTTTCAATAGTGCAACAGTCCGCAACAGAGCCTGACCAGCCCCAACGTGCACCGGGGACATATGATAAATGACCATCGTTTTGGGTCTGCAGCAGTTCCGGGGGAAGGGGCAACAACTTGGGTCAAGTTCAAACTAATTTCCCAACAATATTGTTGTTGTTTAGCCCCAAGTCTGGATCTGCATTATGTATGCATGCCGCAAAAAACTCACAGTTCATAAACCTCAACGCTGCGTGATGCTCAAAATTCGGAGAGGAGATAAACGAAGAAAAAAATGGAGAAGAAGAAAAACAACAAGATACTCTCAGGGCCATTAACGAGGCATTGGCCTTTTTTTTCTGCAGCAGCAGCAGCAGCAGCAGCATCCAGCATGCATCCTGCACGCTTCCATATCCCTGCCAAGTGCAACCCTTTGTCCTCCACCAGCACTTGTTTTATCCCCCCTCGTTTGGTGATTCCTGTTGTTAGTTTTCTGGCGCCAGTCGTTGGCTGTTGAAAACCCCCTAAACATGGCGACATGACGCAAAAAAAAAAACAAAAATCTATCAGCCGGGAATTCCCCAACTTCCCTTTGATCATCACCCCCTAATTGTCAAGAGAGCAGCGCATAATTTTTGCATAGCTTTCATTTGGTTTTGCTCTTCTACAGAACGCACGTTTTCATCGACTTTTTTCGGCATAGCCCAAGCGTTTAATGTAATTGGTTTGGCTTTGGCTTTAGCTTTGGAAATGCTCTTTGTGCTCGATTTGCGGCCAAACTCTTAGCTAGCTTTTATCTGCTATTTAATCGGATTTGTTTTTCCGCCGCATACAATAACAACTTAATTAGATTGAATTTTGAGTAGATTTCTTCTTGTTGTTCTTCTCGCAGTCATATTTTACACATCGAAACTGGGCGCTGATAGACGAAATGCGCAAAGAATTTGTCTATTGAGAGGGCTGCTTAAAAAGTTTCTAATATTTTGAATTTATATAACAAAAGAACATGATTTTAATATTTTTTTGGTCTGTTTTAATAAAAGTTTTTATGGGCTCTCAAATATTTAATTTTTATTAAAATATAGTATAAATACAAAAATAGAATAATAAAATGCTATAAGTCTGTTTTAAATAATATTTATACAATACTAATAATTATTTTAAATTTGTAAAAATACAATTATAAAATAGTAAAATTCAGTAAGAGCTCCCAACATTTATTTTTTAGTTCTTTAGACATAATTAGTTTGAATTATAATTTGGTAAATGTATAAGCTTTGTTTTCTTGTTGTAATAATTTTTATACATTGGTTCAACAGTAAATTTTCTTGACTTGTGGTGGCTAATAAATATTAAATTTATTGAGCAAAAAGTTAAATAGCATTCATAAATTACAATTACATTCGTATTTTGATTATATTTTTTATTAATTGTTAACAGTTAAACAGTAGTGATAATTGAGTTACAATTCTATTTTTAAAGTAGTAATATTCTGGAATTCTCTAAGAGCCCCCCTCGGTCAATTGTCTTTGTCCCATCAATGGCATTCATATTACAGTTTTGCGTTTTAGCATATTTTATGGCCCCCTTTCCATTGGGCCAAAAGCAAAGCCCAATGAATTGTTATTGGAGCAGACACAATCATATTGTTTTATGCGGCTATTCAAGGACACGAGTGCCCCATAACAACTCCAATTGCCGCTGTTCGAATTCCTTGAGCAGCCAAAGCAGCCGACAGCCAATTTGTGGTCATTTCTCATTTCAGTTATCTGTGGAGTGGGCGTGGATGTCTACATGCATGGCTATGAAGCGGGACTTTATATACTGTAAGCTGTGTGATACATTTCCAACTCGATTTTGGTGGATCATAAAATTTTAATGCTTGGCCAGTTTTTCAGCTTTGCTGGTGCTGTTCATTGAGATAAAATGGCTGATAACCATTTTCCTGCAGCTCCAATGCGGCGAGTAAGTTGCTCAACCAGAAGAAGCCCATCAATTTTGCCCGATATGCGATTTATTTATTTTTAATTTGCAGCAATAATTACCATAGCTCTTCCTGTCTCGACTGCTGGCGTGTCTCGATGCTCTTGGGCAGCTGGCGACCGGCGCCCATATATGTCGCCGTGGGCGTGGCTCTCATAATATTCCCCCATAATCTGTGGCTCAGCTATGTCGCTGGAATGCTGCTCCTGCTGCTGGCATTGTTGCGTCTTTGCACCCTCCTTTGCCTTGGCGGTGGTGGAGCCAATCACTTTAAGGACGAGGGTCTGCTGCCGCAATGCGATTTTGAAAAGTGAAACATACCACATGCAACTAATTTGCCTCCCACTCAATTACTTTTCTGATTGTTTGCAGAGTTTCCAGTTTTGTGGACAACGTGGAGGATGATTTTGCAGAGGTCTGCGTATCGCAGCCAGAAGACGAGGAGGCCGCTGTGGACGATGACATTTGCTAGTAGTTGAAACACATTATTTATAAGACTTTACTTTCAAGAAACGTGGGCATTAAAACTATACATTACTTATTTTACTTTAACGTAATATTTGGCTAACGATCTCCCTATATACATACATATACAAATTGTTAATTGAATTTACATAAATATTTTGCCAATTATTTTCTGAAAAATAATAAGAATATTCATACAAAAGTGGAAATTAAATTTTGTATTTTTCTGCTGAAAAGAGTGTTATTTAAAACTTTTAGTTTGGACTGAGTAACTACAGTTTGTAACTCCAAATTTTGAGTTTGAATTCTGCAGTCATCCCGCTAAAATACCTAGCATCCATCCCTATCCATCAAACTGCCAGCCCTATCGTATGTTATTTATTTTCCTAACTATATAACATCTAACACATAAAATGTTCGCACTGATTGATTGAAGGCAAATTTTCAAATTTAAATTTGAAATCAATTTGTTGTTTAGTTAAAACATCAGCAACTACAAAATATTGACAACGGCATAACATTGTTGCTGCTGCTTTACAGTATTGCTCCTCATTTAACAGAAGTGCTCCTCAGAGCAGATAAGCGAAAAAAATGCATCATCACTAATGAAAGAATTTTGTAAAATTCATATTTATTACTGTAATTTTTTTTGATGATGGATTCATAATGCACGCTGTGTTGTTTCTAAACTATTATTAAAATTATTCTATTTGCTTGTTATCTTTGTTTACAGCCGTTGCGCCAACAACCCGATTGGCCTATGTTAACCGTGCTTTTGCGACGTTATTTTGAAAAGTTTGCAACTGCTACTAGCCACAAGGTGGCGCTGCAACAACTCGGACTGCAATTAACAAATTATTATTATGAGTAACATGCTTTAGGTCTTACATTAGCGATTAAGACGTTGATTTAATAAAATTCAATTAAGTGCAAGATTACATTAATTGGGAAGGTCACATTGTTGCCACCTGTGGCGTGTCGGCAGCTGCACGTGATAATGAAAGCGCAAAGCAGCTCAACAATGGACCCCAAAATCAATAGCCACATTAAATATAGATGAGCTGTGCATTTGCCCTAATGCAAACAAAGCCGACGGCCTTGAGCAATCAGCGAGCGCGACTAAATTTAGTACTCACACAACGCAGAGGATAAACACACATACTTGCATGTTTACACGCATAAGACCAACTCACACTCACGCAGCTCCGCTTATAATTAGCCAATTATAAAGTCAATGAACGGGGCGTAACGGAAACTTTAGCCGAAAATATGTTGACAAGCTTTTAAGCGCACACACACACACACCTACGCACTCACTTATTCTCTTATGGTTGCGTATACGCCGTGTTGCCAAGATGGCCGCAACCGTGAACTTGAATTAAGTGCGCTGCTGATGGCTTCAATTGAATTACCTTTTTGATTATTTCAACGCTCACGTTGTCGACGCTTTTCGGCGCCTTTTAATATGCGCTTAATGCGCATGCAGAAATCGAGTAATCGAGTTTGATTCCTTTGGTTGTTCCAGCTTTGCTCTAACAATTAGCCACTCGGCGTGGCGCGTCCTTCCGCTCCACAAATTTACCAAACGTGCGTCCTTTCACTGTCCAGGCATTGTCTGGCCTCAGCCTTGAATAGCGGCATCGGTTTTGCGGCCATAACTTCCTGTTGTTGCATCTGCCACCCTCCGTTTTTCGTCCCCAGTCGAGGACTTTGGCTATGACACGTTGCCGTTTTGTTTGTCCAAAAATACGCAAAAGCTTTCAGGCTCTTCAGCAGGTGTTTCGGTGTTTGTGTGAGTGACTTGGGGGCGGTGAGTTAGCGTTAAGATTGACAAGTATCGCCTTGGTAAACCCAGCCTCAACACATAAACACCTCTGGCTGTCTCTGTGTGTGTGTGTGAGGGCTAAACTAATATAATATAAATTAAGTAATGGCCCCAGTGAAAGCTCTGTGAAAATCAAGTGTCTCAGCACCGTTATTGCTTTAAGATGCCAACTGTTGACGTTGGCCGCCTTAGAAGTTGCTTAATGAAAAGTTGCCAGCCCAGGGGAATTCAGGCAATACTGAAGTTTCTGCTGAAAATATTACAAAGAATGATATTTTTCTGCTAAGTAAATACTTAGTTCAGCTGCTGATGATCAATCAACATATTCAGGAAATATTTTTAATTTTTTTTCAACGATTTTTGTTCGCAATTATTAAATGTTTTTAAATTAGAAACATTATCAGACAAAGAGACTGATTAAATTTGGCTGTAAACTATTTCTTTTAATTGTTTGTTCTATGTAGTAATAAACGCTTTGAATTCAAGTTATGCAATTCACTCATCAATAATAATAAATAATAAATATTGAATTAATCTTCTCAAAGATAGTCAAAAGTGTTTCATTCGCACTGCTCTGAAGTTTCAATTTAACTGTTGATTTAGCGCTGTTCGTAGCTCTCAAAGAGAAACGCCAATCAATGCTTTGACTTTTGCCACTAGAAAATAAAAAAGATTGATTAGTAAACATGCAACACTCAAAGGTTGATTGAACAGCACTGCAACGAAACCCAAACGAACCCTGTTCTAATAAAAAGAGAACTTTAGCAGCGCCTAAAAAATAAAGTCAAGGTTAATGCAAGTAAGAACATAAGAAAAACACCATTAGTCAGAGACTTAACGGCAGCTTACAAGTTGTGCGAAACTTTGCGACTTTAAAACTCTAGAATTAAAGCAGCTGCCGCCAACTTCTTGAAGGCAACAGCAAAACTTTTGAAAAATTAAAAGTAATTAGCTAAAAAGCTAACAAATTGTTAGTAGATCTAACTAATAAAGCAACTAATTAAAACCGCAGCATTGAACTAAGGCCAGACAACCTTGTTCTCTTCCCTTCGTTTGTTCACTTCGTTGTGCTCTCTTAAAAGTTCTCTTGCTGTCGCTCTCTTTGGGATTCAACAGTTTGATGTGAAAGCTCTGGTGAAAGCTCAGCAGAGATGCTGCAACGCAGCAGCCACAAGTTGCCTTTTCGACATTTGCAACAGTTGCTGTTGAGTGTCTTCGAAAAGCGGACGTGGCAATTTAAAGGTAGCGGACAAAAACGCGCATATCAATCACAAATTTGTTTGGGACCCCAAAAACAAAACGTTATCAGTGGACTAGTGTTACAGTGTGTGAGCGAGAAAGAGCGTGTTAGAAAGAGGCAGGTGGAGGGAGTGAGTGGCAAGTGCAAGCTGAATTTGTTGCCAGCAACAATGTTGCCCACAATGTGAAATGTTCGAGAAATGTATTTCAAAAATATTAAAGTGCAAATTCAAAAATTCTAATTTATGCCGCCAATAAAATCGAATAATTTATGTTGATGCCACAGTGCTCTGCGAGAATATATCCATATTCACGTTATCATAAATCACAACGCGTCTCATTCCAACATTATTTTCCTTTTTTTGATTTACTTCGTCAGTGGTCAAAACTCAATCATCAGCATCAGCGGAAAATGTTAAATCATTTTATAATTTGGCGCTCAACGATCCACATAATCAAAAAACGTGTTGGCAACTAAATAAATAAAACCACAAGAAAATGAACTAAAAACAAAAAGAATTACCATATGTAGCCACGCACAAAGGCGCAAAGCAGCAGCACCAACATCATCATCATCATCAACACACATCCATTCATCCATCCATTCAAATCTCCACCTACACTGACACTTACACTTGCAGTTAACTCTAGAGACGGTCACAAGGTCGTGACACGAACATAATGAATTTATAACTGTTACGATTATTACTACACTTTAAACAGAAATGGAAAATACACAAACCAAATAAAATAATTTCTAACACAACAAAACTGGCAAAAGGTTAAGTAATGAAAATAAAAAATGTTTAGTATTGTACGCGACATTAATAGTACAAGTTTTAAATGTTATGACTATTACAAATCTATTAATAAAAATGCAAAATATACAAACAGATAAACGAACAATTTTTAAATCAACAAAAACTTGCAGAAGAAATTAAAAAATTTCCATTACCTTAATCGCATATATCAATATATTATATTTTATTTATTGTCATAAATGTCAAAAGTTTGTTAAATTCAACGAATATATGATAGAAAATTGTTCATAAAAATTGTTCTCTGCTCTGGTGGATTATAAATAAAAATGTGTGTTTGAAATGAAATTCATGAAAATCTCATAGTTTAGCATGCTGTTGGACAAAGATTATTATTATTTGTTGTGTTGTCAAAAATAAAATTCACGCGCGATAGTAATGTTTGAGCTCGTGTGTCAACAATTCAAATTTTAGAAATAGAATCGAACTGTTTGTTGTGACTAGCATACAAGTTAAATATTAGCACAATATTAAAGTTATATTTTTGATTATCAGTCAGACTTGCACATCTCTAGCTTCAACTGTAATTATAACTGTAACTGTAACTCATACAGCAGATCCATTTCCCATGCTCCACAAGCCAAAAAGTATCAGCAGACATATGCATAAAGTACAGATACGAGCAGAAAGCAGATGTATATAAATTTATATATGTTTGCAAATAAAATCAAATAAATTGTGAATCTTTTGCAAATTGTATCACACGCTACTCATTTTGGTTTTTCATTTTGCCATTTTCTCGTTCGCATTTTCTTTATATATTTTCTTTTTTTTTTTTGTTTGCGGTTGCTGCGTCTCTTGGTTGATTTATTTTTCATGTGCCACCTCAAACAAATTTGCTCAATGTATGTTTCGTTTATCCCAAAAACAAAAAATCACAAATACAACAAAATAAACGTCTCAAAGAAGAAGCAACAAGCGACAAGCGAAAAGAAACAAAACAAAAACAAGCAGCAGCACAAGAAGTGGTAAAGGAGGCGGCCTGAAGGCCAACACCGCACCAAACACCGCACCGAACACCGCATTCCCCGCGTCGAGGACGCCGTCTAAAAGGTAGGTGTGCACTTTGATTTGCGACTTGTGTACAAAATTCGCACAAAATTCGCTTTAGACACACTTATTTGCATTTCAAAGGCACGCATGTCTGCGTATGTGTGTGTGTGTGTGTGTGTGTGTGTGTGTGTGTGTTTGTTCTCTATGGAGGCTTTTTTCCCCATTGATTCGCGTGGTCGCTGTGCATGATTATCAGAAGCATCGTCATCATATCTGATTTGGCGACGGTTCACGCTGCGTATGATTGATTGATGCCTGTCTATGCTGCTTCCTTGTTCGGGAAAGTGTGTGTGTGTCTGTCTATGTGGGTATGCGTGTGCGTGTGTGTGTGTGTTGGCATAATTATATTTACGTGGGTCGCCTGACACACTGATTGCCGTATTAAGTACATCAGCATTTGTATTAGCCAAATGTGATTGAGAAATTTCCAACGCTAATAAGATGAAAATTCTGCCTGTTACTGATTTGCATGTCGGAAATTGTAATGAAAACATCAAAAATTCTCAGAATCGCTGACAAATAATTGCTAAATCGAATCCTGAACAAGCAATATTAATATCTAACTGAAGTGTTATGATACCACATATTGCATTCCTGTATTGATGCCAGCAGGAATATTTTTAATGATAAAAAAATAGAGTTAAGGCGGAACTCAGACTATTCACACTCGAAGACATTATGCAATTTCAAAGAATTTGCTGTTTTTATAATTCTCAGAAAAAGCTTATTAGATTGGATTATGCCGACCCAGACATTTTCCCCAGAAAAGCAAATAAGATAACTGCAGCAACTTATTCTTAATAGCATAAAATAATATATGTATATTTCCTTTACTGGAAGTAAAGATTCATTTCATTCAATTGCTTTCAATTCGTATTCCGTATTCTATATTTTACAAAACAAAAAGCAATCTAAAATTTAATTGGCTAAATTGCAATTGCAGCAGCGTTTATTGCGGCTAGTTAAACCATTAAATTAATCTTCATTTCCGCAACGCAGATATAAAAAAAATAATCGAGGAATATTTAATAGAGTTACGGGCGGTTGAAGCTGGTGAGTTAAACAATTAAAACGGAAATTATGAGAACAAATTGAATGAGTTGGAATTACGTAAAAAAAAAAGACATTTTCAATTAAAAAGTGAGTAAAAAACGGCGGAATTTGTGTGCGACAAACACACATATATAGGGGGGGGGGGGGGCAGGCATTTTCATATTTTCCATTTTCATTTGTGACGCTGCCATTTAATTGGCCGTAAATGAAATTTCCTGGCCACCTTCGCGCTTTCTTCGCACCTGTCAGCAGCATTTACGCGTATCAACACCCCGCACCGTTGCCCCGGGCCCCAAAAGCTCTTTGCGTTTTTCGTTTCGCTGCAAAATTTCTATAGCATACTTAGCAGCTCCGAATGCCAACTGTGAATTGCCAACAGCCAAATGGCAGCTACCAACTTCGGGATTAAAGTTATAAAATGCACGCGTAAAACTGGACAATAAACCGAGTTTAGCGTAAACGTTAAAATTAACAAACTAGAATAAAGCCACGCATAGTTTTTGCTTTTTCCCATTTTGCATTCGCATTTTTATGATGATTTAAAGCCATACAAATATATAAATATCGCTGTTATGCGTGTATATACTGCGTATACATAGCATATATATGTACTATATGCTACTTCTAAACTATCTAAAGCACTTGACCGAGTTTTTGTTGCTTTACGCTTCTGGCATTTGGATTTCTGCCCCATACCCTGTGCGCCAAAGAGACCCTTAAAAGGGGTGTGCTCTGTGCAGAGCGCTATAAAGAGTTATGACTTATAAAGGCTGGATTGAAGTATTTTATTGAAGAATCTATAATAATCTCCGCAAAGCCTTTTAAAGTCGATGTACGTGCCAAAATTTCTTTCGCTTCTGTTGCTGTAAAAGAAGTTTCTCTAACACTTGACAGGATGCAAGGAAATGTATTGTAATTATTTGTTTCCTAGTCAGAATTTCTCAAAACATTAAATATTATTATTATTTATTTTTTACTATAATTATTATTTAATTTATTATAATTATCTATTTCATTTTAATGTTGGGGAATTTCCTATTTTGTTCTACTAAATCAATAAACTTTAATATAAAATACATTTTATTTGGAAACATGGATACTTAAGTTGAGTAATGACATTATAATTTTCTAATTTATATTCTTTCGGAATACTCGTATCTGATAGTCGAGCATGCTCTTCAGCTTTGTTTTACTTTAATTTTTTTTTTTTACATTTTATAGTTTGTTGTTTCCCCCACTGCGATTATTTTTGCTTGCTGGCTTGTAAATGGCAAAAAATGCAGAACATCAACTGGCTTTCAACCAGCCAGTACATAAAACTAGTGAATGCTGCATAAATAAAGGGCACGACTCCAGCGGCAGAGGGTCAAAGTAAAAACTCACTGTTATGACGATGACAATCTCTGCGAGCTTGACATTTGAAAAAAATGATAATACTTGAAAAGCGAAGCAAATTAAAGTCATAACAAAAGCCATACAGAAGGACACGCTTTGATTTATTGCAACAGGAAACTCATTGATTTGTGGCTTTTGTGGTCAACCATTTGTCAAATCAAATCATATGGAAACTATTCATATGCTTTGCACTGACAAAAGGATAACCCAAAAACCGCGATTCGAAGACAAAACTCACGAGTGAATGTTTGAGCAAGGTTGAAGCAGAACTTCCAGCTGACGTTGTGCCTCTAGATTTTTCTCCAGCTGATATTTACGCTCCATCATCTTGTGGTAGTAGAGACGCAGTTCGTTCTTTTTGCGCTGCCGCAGCATCTGGCTCATATAGGGATGATCCAAAGTCGTGGAGGGACGTGGTCTCAAATGCTTGCAAATGGCGCAATCCGCACATTTTCTGTCCCCTGTCAGCGACAGTGATAGTGTCTCTGAATCAAATTCAGAGTCAGAAGTCAGCTCCGTTTCGGAAGGACCTGTTTCTTCCACCTGAACGCTGGTTTTGGATGCTTCGGTAAAATTACTTTCCGAATATTTCTGCTCAGAAACGTCGGGTTTTGTTTGTTTGTTTTCGCTAGTATCGGTAGGCGGATCGGAATATTTTGAGGTTATCGGTATCGGTATCGGTATCGGTATCGAAATCGGTATCGGGGACGGTGTTGGTTTTGGGAGCGGTATCTGTGACGGTTTCGGTTTCGGTGTCGGGTTTGGAAGCTGTGTCGATGTCGATGTCGACAGCGATGACTTTGAACTCTGGGTTTTGGTTAGCCAATCGTGAAAAGTTCTATGGGTTTTCGGCATGTATGTTCCTTCGCCCATTATTGACGCCCGGAACTTAATAGAGTCCGATTTGCTACCGTATTCGGTATTCCCAGAGGCTTCCGATATCCGAGACAAATCGATGCTTCCACTATATGGATTGTTGTAGCTAACCAGTGGTTTTTCAAGGGCGTTGAACTGAAACACGTTTGACGATCGTTGGGAGTTTGCCGATACGTTTGAAATAATACTGTCCCATCTGGACATATCATATTTAATGACCTTTCCCGTTTTCTGAGGGGGTGGCTCTGAAGGCGTAAAACTTATGCGATTTGTTTCAATTTTGGGTGATGTAGGTTTTGTAGGTTTCGCTGCTTTTGTCGGTCTTGTTCTTTTCACATAGAAATTCATCATTGTCGCAGATTTGGTATTTTGCAATTTGAAACCACTTTTTTTATCTTTTCTATCTGAATTGTCGTTTTGTTTCTCACTGTGAGATTTTTGCGCCTTAGTTATTTTCTGCCATAGCAAGGAATTTAACAATTCTTCGTGCTCTTTTTTTGTTTTCTGAATTTCTAATGCCAGCAACTCTTCATTGGTTGGCAGCTTCATTGAGTTTTCCAATTGAGGCTTTTCATTTTTGTCTTCGTTTCCTTGTTTTTGTTTCCTTTGAAGAGATTTCTTCATTTTGTACTTTTCTGCCATATAAGTTGCTAATTTGTTGCTATTATACTTAAAACCAAATTTGGATTTTTTATATTGATTTTGGGGTATTTTTGTATAGACTTCCAGTTTAACGCGAGGTAATTTCTTGGTTTCCGTTGCAGAGTGATTCTTTTCTTCAGGTGATTGTTTTTGAAGTTCCGTTTGCTTTTCATTTGATTGATTTCTACGCTTCCAAGCCGTGTAAGTTGCTCTATCAGGGCTTCTATGCATGAAACTAGTTTCGCGGTTTTCTCGAGGTATTTGTTCCTCACGCGATTTTGTTGTTTTCGGTATTTCTGCTTTTAAAGTCTTTTTTCGTATAGATCTTGCTTTATCAGACTTGTTGGCTGGCCAATTGATTTGTTTCCTTCTAACTCTGGGTATATTTTTGATTATGCTTAGACTATCACGCGAATCGGCTAACTTTACAGGTGACTCATGTGGCTTTAGATTAGAAGTTGGAATAATCTTGGGAACATTTGAGTATATAAGAATGCTATCACGGGCTTTAAGAAGGGGTAATGTTCTATCGTGGACCTTGGCTGGTCTGTAAAACCTATCGACTCTCTGAGAGATGGGTCTATAGTGGACTCTAACAGTCTTCATGAAATGTACGTCGGAATGCTTTTTGCCCTTTGGCTGCACTTGCTCCAGTTCCTTGGTACTTGGCTCATTTATTGCACTATTCAATTTGTCGTCTTCGAAAGATACGATCTTGGGTGTCTCTGAGCTGCGAGATTCGTATGTCTTTCGCGGCCTCTTGAATCTCGCCGAATATTGAGCAGGTTTTGTGATTGCCTGCAGGTGTTGAATCACTTCCATTTGCTCCTTGATTTGCGCCACGTCGTAGGGATTTCGTGTTTTATTCAAACGCTCCCTGGCATCGTCGAAGGCACGTTGCCACGCAGCTTGTGGCAGTTCGACGAGCTTGCGGCGTTTGTCTTTCGAGTTGGTTTTCAGTGGACACTGAAAGCATTTGATGAACTCCGAATAAACGGTGTTGATCATATTTCGCACTGACGTGTCTTGCGATGGGAGATGGCCATTGATCGGTTGCTTGCCCTGGGTGAAGAGTTTGAGGAACGAGGCGGCCTTTTTGCACTTGATATGTTTGACGAACTCAGTGTTCTGCTCGATGCGTTTGCGAATGTCTTGCTGATGCCTCTTGCAGCCACTGACTTTGTAGCTCCAATACTCCCGGAATGCTCGATCGCTCTTGTTGATCCACTTGAGGTCGTCGATCAGCGGCGACAGTTCCTTTATCTTCTCGACAAGACAGCTGCGGTCCAGCAGTAGTGGCTTTGATGCACTCATTATTTCGTTTTTGAACTTGCAATTTTGTTTTTAATTTAAATTTTTAGTTTTTTTTTTCTTGTATAATGTTTATTAAAAGTGCTAACACCTGTAAGCTGTGCAAAGTTGCCTGACATTTTGCTCTGACTAACTGAACATTAAAAACACATTCTCCAACTTATTTAAAATACGATTTATTACAGTCAATATTATTCTTATCAGCCTACTGGGTTTTGTCATTCTCATCCTCTAGACTACGATTCAATTTATTTGCCAAACAAGTGTTTGAATATTCACTTGGCAAACAAATTGAATCACAGTTTGGATTCAGAATCATAAACAACGATCGCTACATCGATGCTTCCTTAGCTTATTGTCAACGATGGCCCGACAATTGTTGAGCACCTTGTAACACAGCTTTAGGTTTTTCGTTAAAATTTTTGCCTTCTCCGATAGTACTTTGTTCTTGCTCGGCGATGTTGCTGGGGCGACTTTGCTTCGATAGTACTGCTTGAGCTCTTCACGCTCCCGTTGCTTTCGCATCTCAATCATATAGGGCGGATCGGGTTCAGTTTGGCATAAACTACTGCACATTTCACAGACTTGGGCACTGGACTCTGTCGTCTCTTCCATTTCCTTAATTATAGTATGCTTCTTAGTCTTTTTCACTTTATGGATCGATGGAGGGGAAAGTATTTCTTTACTTTTATTCATTTCACTAAGCTTATATCTGTAACGTTGGACAACTTCGGACTCGAATTGCGTTGGCCAATTTTTGGGCAAACGGTTTTGATTAATGTACTCAAGATAGTTCTTTGCCAGAAATCCAGCGACATGCTCTTCGACATTAAATGGGGGATTTACATAGGGTTGATTTGGGATCACGGGGAATAGAGTACTTATTTTTGAGAGTCTTGATAAAATGGTATTTCGAACGGCAATGCGTTCGAACAAACTCATTGCACTCCCTATAGCCTCACTATCCTCATCCGGTTCCGTCTGTGTAGTGATGTGTGTGGTGCTATGACCCGATTTGTATTTAAAGTGTTTATGGCTTCGCAAATTAAAATTACTTCGGAACTTTAAACTGGTGTGTTTAGTGTGACGTTTGGACTTCTCAAATGCTCTTCCATTGAACGGTATATTTGGAATATCATCATCGACACTTGCGAATTGTTTGATTCTATTTCTATTTTTAAGCATTAACGTATTTAGTTTTCGGATCCTAGAATTATATTGTTTCAAAGACCCTAATTTCGCTTTCGTTGACACGGTCGATGCGCTAGTCTGCAGATTCTGAGTAACCAAACTTCTACGTCGGTATTTTCTCAATTGCGCAATCCTCTCGCTTCTCGCAAGTTCTCTCTGGTAATCGATCCTCAATTTGATAATTGAGTTTCGCATCCTGATATCCTCTTCCTTCCTATCCAGCAATCCGCTCCACATTTCTGGCAGTCTGGCCTTTAGACTTATAATCGATTTGGTTTGTGATAGAGTGTCTAAATTGTCACGTATTTTAGCCATTTCTTCGTTCCGTTTGGCAATCGAGTTCAACATTTTTTCCGTTGATCTTTGAATCTCCTGTGGTGTCCTTAGCCTATATTCAATAAGGGGTTGCAAGGACTTCCGAGTAGTTAATTTTCGTAGTTTCGCATTTATTTTCTCCAACCCTGGATTCTCCGCTAGATCATTCGTTAAATACCCCATATTAATTATATTATTACGCGGACTTTGCAGTTTCGGTATTTCTGATGGCGGCGTTGACTCTTCCGGTATTTTAGACAGTCTCTTTTGCTCTTTTATTGCACTCGGCCTCTTTTGCTTTTTAAGGTCTTTACTAGAGCTCGGTTGTAATATCGGTATTTTAGGCTCAATTTGCAGAATCGGATCATCTATATCATCTGTGCTCGTCCCCTGGTCTTTGCGGAATTCCGCAATTGGTATTATCTTTGCCTGACTTGACACTTTCGACTTTCTTGGCGCTTTCGGCTGACGAGATCGTCGTGATCGATGTGCATTATGTGAGTCAGAGTCATACACTGGTCCATCAGGTTTTCTGGTCTTGCGTACAACTATTTCATTGTCCAACTCCTTGTCTATCTGAAATGTATCGTCAGTTGTCTTTGCGACTGTGTTTTCAAATTTAAATGTTGAAGGCTCGGTTTTCATTGGTTGCATCTTCTCCGGAACTCGAAAACTAACTTTTCTAGGTTTTTCATCAGTTGTTCGTTCGTCTTCCAGTTCCGATATTGTTTTAACTGTATATTTAATTGTAATGGGTCTCGGCACTATTTTTATTTGATACTTTCCTTGACGTTTTGTACTGGCGCGTTTCGTAGTTTTGCGTGACTCACCACAAATTTCTTTATTGCATGTGCATTGAAACATATTTTGAAAATCTTTGTCCAGATGTAAATTAATTTTTGGTCGTTTTGTTGCCTCATTTTCTTCAAAATTATTCTTTTTATTCGGTCCATTGACAAAGTATTGCCACCAGTTTTGGAACGTATGACAGTCTTGTAACTGATTTGTCATCGTTTTTGTCTGAAACCGTCTAATATGTTGATCAATGCCCCTCACTTGCTGAGCAACTCCTCTACGAGGTATTAAATTTCTATGCAGACCTCGAGTTGGACAGAGAACGCGCTCGTATGGATTGAAAAACATATTTTCCGTATGAATTATTCACTTTACTTTTCGCAACACTTGCAATTTATTACTTTAAATTTGAAGTTTATAAACAATGTGACTTTAGGCTCCTAGCAATTATGACCGATTTTATGTAATGCTTTGTGAAACCTTACAACTGACAGTCTTTATTAATGTACATTCCATTAATAAAATACAACACAAAAAATTAATTTAATTGAAACGGATTTCTGTGAAATTACCACTGTAGTTCTGCTGTAGTAAACGTTTTCTAAGTTTCAACGTGCCTAATGTGTATAATGAATATTAATTATACTAAATAAGCTTAGCCATTCATTTATTCAAATTTCGTTGTGGGCAATAAAACAAAAGCATCCTTCAAATGCCTTGAATATGTGATTTATACAAGCATTGCATATTTATCTTAAAATGTATTTCATTTTAATCTAACAATCCTTTTCTAATGCAAGTGACGCAGGAATTGTTCCAACTGCTGTTGAATTTTTAATAAATTTGAATTGAAGAGTTTTATATGTAATATTGTCATTTTAAAGTGATTCATCTTTGAATATATTTTGTTTTAATGTTGTGCAAATAAATATGCATAGTGACTCAAATAAAAGACTTCCAAGCTATGCAAACTGTGTAAAATAATTTTGCAAATAAAAGCTTACAATCTGTCACATTATTAAAAGCATTAAGTACATGTGTACATATTTATAATTGTGGCTTTGTTTCACATGCTGTTATGCTAATGTTATTTAAGCTCGTGATCCAAATGCAAACAGTGTGAGGAACAGTTTATTAAAAGCGCTTGAGCGCATTCAAATCAAACAATAGTAGTAGCTTTATGCTAATTGCATGTGTTTAATTATCGTAGAGGAAGATACTATGTCAAATTCTATCAAATTTGAGACCAAAATGCTATTAAATTATGCTCAGATTAGAGCAATATGAATATACGCTCCAAGCACACAAATGAATTCACAGCTTTCAGTTTCAAATTAAAAGCTGATTATTTCGAATATGCTGTGAATTAAATTTTAAATACTACAATTGTCTGCCACCAGATTACATTCACTTGCCTGCTGGCAATCATCATGTTTAAGTTTACATTGGTTCGGTAAATTGACAGTTCATTGAGCCGACAACTTTCTTAAAGCACCGTTCCGGCGTATGTTTATATTAAAGCGATATCTCTGTTGTTTAATTAACAATGTTTAAGTCCGCACACACAGTAATTCGCGATGGAGCACTTTTGAGAATCACATAATATTACTACGAGTGCGTTGGCGTTTCAGCGGGTGAGGTTATTTGATGTTTGTTGTTGCAGGGACTTATTTATTTATTTACATTCTGCGAGTCGTGTGTGCATAAAGCATAGCGCATATTGACACTAAAATAACACAGGTGCTTCCAGCAATTCATTGGATAGTTTTTCTTTTTTTTTGTTATACCCTGCGAATGTCATCCTGTTAAATGGGGTATTTCCGATAGAGGTAATTGACGGTGTGGCTGCATAGGATATCTTGTTGTTCTAGTCTTGCAGAAGGCGGGAGATTAAGGTAATTTCTATTTCACTTTTGCGTGGCATGTGTTGGAATCAATGGCACCGACAGAGGCAGAGCCTATAAACAAAAACGAGGCCATGACGCTACCTGATGGATATAAACAGCCGATGCTCGTTTATTAGCAATTAATTTGAATATTAACAGCCTAAAGGTAAAGTCGAAAACGCGTGGACATGTTGAGTAAATATTTGCAAATACTAGAAAACAAAACTAGATTCTGAGCAAAAAGCGTCATAAAAAATGCACAACTAAAAATAGAGACAATTTTCACTCGGCAACAATTTAATTTATGATGCATGGCTCATCGTCATTTGTGCGACTATTAACTAAATGGCATATTAAATAAATATTTTAAGTATGTGATTAAAACTGTCATTTCAGAATAGTGCAGCCCAGTGCAAAAAATAGAATTATTTAATGGCCAGTTGTCATACATAGTCAGAGTGGCATCCTGACTGACCTTCAGCGTGTGTCGTATTTGTGCAGCTGTTTCTCCAGCCCTGGCAATTGTGCTGGATGCGCTGTTGAAAGCCACTCTCGAACGTGCTTATTTAATGGTCTGTTCCATTTCGATTTCTCCTATCTATGCCATACTTTACATCGCATTGTAATGTGAAGCGAGCTCAAAGCATAATTGCAAACAATTAGCATGTCTACGATTCGAGTACAAAAAGTTAGGCCACGTAGCTGAGCAACTTCCAAATACCCAATAACAGAACGTAAACAGAAGAGCTGTGAGAGTCAACATTGCTGCTATCTTAACATTATGTGCTTAGCATAGCACTGTTATGCCTAACAGCTGTACTGTTAATGAACATTTTGAGTTGAAGTGCTCAAGTTATTTATTAGATTTAATTAAATGCTGCTGTCTCCGGGTTATACCCCATTAGAAAACGTGTTCAGGTATACGACTGGATATTTGCTCTTCTGCCATGTCATTGCTGCTTCAAACTGCTTCGGCATTTTCTTTGTTGTGGAAAATGCTGAAATCATTAAGCCTGGCCATAAAACCGTGAATCGCCTCGCATTACAGATTTGCCATGCATACTTATACATACTCGATGCGAGAGCTTAGATCCTTCGACTATGCATATTATCTAGTCCCCGAGTTCGCCTGAATGCGTTCATAAGGGCTTCGGTTCCCTGGTTGTTGTTTCTCTGTCTCGCCGCGTGGCTTCTTCAATTTTGTACTTTAATTTGCTTGGGGATGCTGCAGCTTATGCGCAATTAGGCAGCTGATGAACTTGACTATATTTATTAATAAAACAGCACAAGCATATGTGGGCTATCAGCCAGGGGACAGACGTTCGCTGTTTATGAACTGGAACTAGGCAAAAATAGCACATGGCACATATGTATGTACATAAATATATGAATATGTAAGTTTGTGAATTGTAGCTAATCAGCACATGTTTTCGGTTCACTTTGACTTCTGTTTGCAGCTTCTTAAGGCGTGAGAGAATGCAGAGAATTAGGCAAACACATTTCGATTTGGCCAATATAATTTCGTCTGCTTATTTTAGGCTGAAAATGCAAATTGCAATTGCAGGTGTTTGATATTACTTTCGGTTAATTGTAAGCACTTGCAAGGTCTTTCGAGGCTTTAAGTAAAAACATCTGTAGGAGATCGACCAATGAATGGAATAGTTGTTCTCAGTATCTAGTATATGCAGCTTGCGTCTATTTTATTGCATTTCTATACCCAATAGTAATAAAGTTGTATAAAAGGTATTTTATTTTTACACGTATGAGTGAAAATCAATAATTTGCAGAAGACATTCAAAATAAATGTATTTATAATCAAGGAAAATTAAGGGACGTATCTGCATGTATAAACTGACTTTTATTCTTCAGATAATTTCACAGTTTATGCTATGTTACAGCGAGCTTATAGTGTAAATATGTTAACATTTCTCATAAGGTCTTCTATACATAAAATATTTCATATTGTCGTTATTATAATTAATACATATTTAATTGAAAATGTTTTTTTTTTTTTTATCAAATGTAATTGATAATTATTAATTAATTAACTCATTGTTATTGACATGCTTGAGTACTAACTAGTCTAGAAATTGTAGAGGGATCAACAAATTAAAGTATAATTTTCACAGAAATACAGGGCATCTAAAAGTCTTCCTAGTACACATTTATTTGGCGAGCTTTGTGTTTACATTTGATTGACTTTTTAATAGGCTACAGGCAATTCCAGCAACTTGTAGACTCTCTTGGAAATGCATTTGATGTGGCAGTGTGTGAAAATGATTTAATGAAAATGTGCACAGAAATTTAAAGATTAAATTGTGTGCAATGAATTGCCTTTGGGCATTAAATTAACTCTCTTACGCACTTGCGGAAATTGAATTAATATTTGAATTGTTTGCTGAGCCAGCAACTAACTATGCAATTAATTAGCTTTAAATATGTGAGCAAACATTATAAATGTTGCTTACCCAAGCAGTAAACAGCATTAAAATGCAAATTCTCTCACTGAGACGAATATACTCATATATGAGTGTTTACTACTATTTTTGGGTCTACTCATGTGGGTGTTGTTTTTTGGTTGTTTGATGATGGGTCTGAGAACCCTACTTAAGATGCCACTACGCAAAGTCTTGGCCTTAACTTTGGCAAATATTTTTGCATTTGCTTCGTAAACAAAACCAGAGTAAGGCAAAACAAAATAAACCAAAATAAAATAAAATCAAATCAAACAGAAGCAAACGCAGCATAAGCCACATTAATGCCCAACACAAATAGCACACCGAAAAAGCAGGCAAAATAATAATAATAAATACGCGAACACATGGATACCGAAAGGACCACGTTCTACATGCACACACACAAACACATTTACTTTTGCTACACGTAAAGCCAACAAAGTTATGAAGCCCCAACTTTTGGCCAAAACTTGCCCTTGGGCTATAAAATAAATTAAAGTATTTTCAATGTGCTCACGCATTTTTCAACAATTTTTTGAGATTCTCCCACGTTTGTACATTTTTTTCGGTTGTCTATTTATGCATTCACTTCCACACAAATAAATTCTAAAGTGCGCATTGTATTGGAGGGGCAGGAGAGCTTAGCTAAAAAATGGAGTTTCCTGTTGTTGTTGGAATTTAATTTGATTGCGAGGGGAGACTTGAGATGGCAGATGGCCAATCGAAATTTATTACGATGCAAACATAAAAATACTAGATTAAAAAAACCCTCCAATTTATTTGCAATTGAAAAGTAAACAGAAAAGTTCTTCCAGTCTCAATTTGACCGACGTACAGCGCCATCTAGCGCTCGTGGCTTATTTGTTTTGTACTTTCTTAATTTTGTCGGTTTGCAACTACGTGTGAGCTTAACATAATACAGTCTGTGGAGTTTCTCGCACCCCAACAATTATGGATATGATTAGAAATTGGTTGTTGTTGGTTCGATTTTAATAAAAAGTTGCGGCGAATCGATTAAAGATCAATTTGTGCGACTATAATCGACAGCTGTGGAGGAAGTTACTCGAAGTTTCACTTGCTCCCGCCTTCAAGTATGCAGCATTAATTGTGGCACGGCCATGCGGCAAAATGGTGAAGCACCCACAAAAAAAAAAAGAAGAAAATTAATAAGCGCAACACGTGCAGCGGTTTTGCCGCAAAGTGTAATACAGAAAAGCGTCTGCTTGTTGTTCTCCCCGCCAGCAAGACAAGCAAGTGTTTGGCTGCCTGAATGGACGGACGGATGGCTGGATGGATGGACATGGGGCATGGCCAAAGTTTGTTGAGCAAACGGCTTTGAAGTCTAATAGGATTAGCCTTGCCTCGTCGCCGCCCACCCGCAACGTAGTGGGCGTGTTTGTATGGCTCAAATAAACGGCAGCAGACGCCACAACAATGTGCGAGTGTGCGAGTGTGCGAGTGTTTTGCTGGCTAACCAGAAATCGCATTGCCATAAATAATATTAAATAATGTAAGGCAAATATTTAGCGAGCAAATTGTAACAAGAAGCTACAGCTTTTATTATTGCAGTAGAAAGTGTAGATTATATATAGTAGTTGAGTGTACATAAGGTATATAAGGTATGTGGGGCTGGGTAAACAGAAATGATTCGCATGTGGTTGTTTAACCGACGGTCTTGTCGTTGAACTTAATCGTCAAATCGGTCTTGGCCATGTTCGTGAAGGCGCCAACGAAATCGCTGAGATTATCATTGGGCAAGCGCCTGTCGAAGGGGAAGCCCATGGTGCGTCTATCGGGATACAGTTTATCCTTGAGACCGCAGAACGAATATGCAGTGCTGCAGGCATCGTTCGGTGTGCTGCAAATACAGAATTTCGATTAAGAACTTGCCAGCGACCTTGCTGTCCTTGCCACTCACTTGCTCGGCTGTTGCACCGAATCGTTGGCGTAGTCCGAGAACATCACAAACAAATCGAACACCATGCCCTCCGGCTTGCCCTTGGGCAGCAGCAGATGCTGTGGCCAGCCGCAGCCGCAGAAGCGGAAGCGAGCCAGCTCATCGGCTGCTGTTGGCTGATAGTTGGCACCAACGGCGCGGAACGAGCGCTCGAAGGGAATGGCCACCGAGGAGGAAGTCGACTCACGACGCACCGTATTCTCGCCAGGCACCACTGCAAAACAGTTTGTGATTACAAATTCATTTACTCACTTATTCAACTTACACTCGACTGTGAACTTGTCCATCTCGATGGCCATGAGGCGCTGCTCCTCCAGACGCAGCGGCTGATTGCGTTCGTCGGTCTTGGGACAGATGAAGATGCGGCAAGTTCCAGTGCGCTTGGGGCCAGTGTTGGTCACATTGAAGGTATAGGTCCAGGGTGCGTTCTGCAGATGTCTGAAGTTGGCCGCAATATTGTCATCCTCCACCGGACCAAAGTCGAGACCGGCTGCCAGATTGGCTGTGGAGCGCTGCCAGTAGGTCAAGAGAGTGTTGGGACGAGCGCCAGCTGCGCCGAGCTTGGCCTCCACATAGGTCACATTGATGCCGTTGAAGTTGAGCTCGTCGTTGGAGTAGATGGGCAGCAGCGCCTTGTGCTTGTTGAAGACGCCGTCGATGAAGCCGTGCCATCTGTAGAAGATGGGATCACGCATCGCCGTGGTCACGTCGCCCATGACGCCAAAGTCCTCCAAGTGACGTGCGTCGGGATCGTGGGCAAACGAGATGATGTTGTGGCCCTGGTTGTGCAGATTGCCGTAGTACTGCGTGTTCACGGAGAGCGCTGGAGCAGCCTCCACCAGATTGCCCAGGATGTCGATGCCGCGCTTCTCGTCCAGCGGAATGCGATTGCCAGAGGTCTGCAAGGTCAAAAGAAATTAAGTAACTGAAAAGTATTTCTATTCATTGCTCACTCACATCCTCGACGAAGCCCTGATCGATGGCGCCCAGGACACGATCGCGCCAGCGCTCGACCTCAGCAATTTCGATGGTGCCATCGGGACGATCCACGTCGCGCAGCAGCTGATTGGAGATGCGAGCCGGGTAGGTGCGATTGTTGACGCTCGACAGGATCTTGGGGAAGTAGCCCTCGGCGACCTCGTCGCGCAGATTGTTCAGCGGCAGCACACGCTTCAGGTTGTTGCAGAAACGCTCGACGTTGTAGCGAGCGAGGATCTGATGATGCATGTAGTAGAAGAGTTCGCCACGACGATCCTTGTTGATGACCTCGCGGGGTCCGCTGGCCGGGTAAACCAAATGCCAGTGCCAATGATGGCTGTTCACGCCAATGTCCTCACGGAAGTAGGCCAAACGCTGCTCGTCCTCGCGGTCGGAGGCCGTGTAGTTGACGGGAATCTCGAGGGCGGCACGATTGCCGCTCTTCTCAATGACGGACGCCTCCTGGCGCGCATCCTGGAACACGGAGGGCTCAATGAAGTTGCCGGGGAAGACCTGCGAGATGTTGGGAATGGGCACTTCACGGGTATCGGGACGATGGGCAACGGCCACGGCATAACTGTACTGGAAGAGCACAGGATTGAGGCGATCCCTGAAAACAAAGAGAGAATGAAGATTGTCGAATGCTAAGATGTATATAATTTTTACTCACTTGGTGAAGGCAGCCAGGGACACGAATTGCTGTAGATTGGGCGCATCGATGTAGAGTTTGATCACTTGGCTGGCAATTTCACGGTGGCGTGTGTTGAACAGCGAGAATTGATCCTTCTTGCCCAGCTTGGCAGCAAAGTCCAGATTGGGCACTGAGGTCAGCTCCCGCAGTGGGATTCTCGTCTGCACGTTGAAGGAGAAGCGATTGGCCACCTCCTCGGTGTTGTTGCGATAGCGATCCGTGTAGAAGCTCTCGGGGAGATCGAAGACAGTCTTGCCGTTGTCACGGGTGGTGAAGACTGGTTCCAAGGGACGTTGGAAGAGCAGTTCCAAGGCTTTCAAGTCGGTGTTCATGTTGAAGGATTTCTGACTGCGATTTCAGAAACTGCTGCTACTCTAGTCTTGACGAGGTGTGACGGTGCACTGTGAACATTACCCCAAGCCAGCGGCATATTTATACCATTCTTGCATTAACCACAATTCACCAACTCTTCGCTTATCCATTTCCCATTCTCACGAATTCGAAATTTGAATTTATTGTATAAATATTTCTAATTTTACGAAAACCACAATTTTTTGGTATTTATTTTCAGTTCGAGAGTTGCGATAAAAGTACACACAAATATGTGTGTCTGCTTGCAACATTCTTATCTGCAGCAAGCAGCGCGACTCTTGTGTTTTCTCACATGCTACCGCAATATGATAAGCAAAATTAGACATGCTCACTATTAACATTTATTTGGATATATTTTATTCTATCGTGTTTTTTGAGTTTCTATTTTCTTTTTTTCCCAATTGTTCAAATTTGAAATAATAATATTTTTTGATAGCAGTAGTTATTTGAATAGTTCCTTAGATAAAGTAATCTAATATATAATACTAAATGAATTATACAAAATTAGCATAGTTCTGTAAGTTAACAGATCTATGTAAACTATAACAGCGGTTGCAATTGAAGAACGACCGGCGAAAATGCAAATCGATTTGGCAGCGAATTAAAAAGCGAAAGGCTGCGATTATTATCATTTAAAATATAATTCTATTTAATTGCCGACCAAATGCCATTTCGGTCACTATCTTTAAGGCCTCTTTTATTTGTGACAAAGTTAATATCAAACAATCTCTTAGAACACTACAAGTTAGATAGAATAATTATATTGAAATTTGAATTAAAATAAATTATTATGAATGCATTATTTTTGCAATCAGTAAAGTCGTTGATCGTTCTTATATGTTACACAGTAATCATTGTGCAATAAATTACAAATCCTGCATTTACTTTTACATTTTTGTTTTGTTATATTTAAATTTATTTTCTAAGCTTAATGCCACCCTTTAAATTGTGGCTGCTCAAGCAAGTTTTCTTTAAAACTCAGCATTTTTTGTCGTTGTGTGAAAATTCTTTTGCCCAGCTTAACTAACCCATTTCTGAAGGGGATAAATGGGACTGAAATTTATGAATAGCCGCAGGATTAAATGGACAGTACAGTGGGATTAAAACGCAAAAATATTATGCTAAGTTGGCTTTTGTTGCCGCTATTTGCGAGGCCTGCGGCTAGCAAATAAATTGGCCCATATGCGAGACCCTTAAGCTGGCCCAAACTATACAAGTTTGAATATGTATATTCCAAGTGCTTGCATTTCTTTTGAGAGAGTTTTTGTTTGGACTTTGGCGATTAAAACATTTTCGGGTGTAAATCAATTTTGAGCCGCTTCGTGACCAAAGAGCCAAAAACTTTGGCCATTGTCAATAATAAATGTAAGTGCTGCAGACTGTGGCCAAGGCGTTCAAATGCGCGCATTAATCTGTGAAATTGACAGCAACAACAACAGCAACAACAACAGCAATAACAACAATCATAACAGCAACAACAACTAAAGGCAGAATATGCAGAGTCTCGCCTCGACTTGGCTTGACTGATTTTGCAGCGAGTTTTGGGGAAATTCAAAAGATGAATTTTCATAAAATATGGAAACGACTTTTCATATTGAACTTTACGCATTGTTATTGTTGTCGTTGTTGTCTGGCCTTGCTGTTATCTGTCAGCTACAGTAATTTTTCATAAATAATATCTATAAGCTGCTGACAGCGTTACAACTAGCATTAATTAATTATAAATATTCACCAAAATCGCAACAGAATTTAATTTACATTCTCAAGTAAACTGAATTTTCTTTTCTCTCTCTCGCTCTCTCTCTCTGTTTCTGTTTTTCGTTTTCTCTCTTTAAAAAGTTACGCTAAAGTTTTTATGGCTTTTTTGGGGGCAGCAAAAAGTTTTAAAGTCTTAAAAACATTCAAAGTTTTGTGGCAGGTTGATAAAGACAAAAGTGTCTGCCCCTTTTATATGCCCCACATGGCAACTCATAAGATCAACGGCTGCAAAGGGTTGCCATAATTACGCCACGTCGTTAAGCCGGGGCATCGAGATTGAGGCCTCGAGACGAGGGGAAAGCAACGGGTCAAACCACAAGAATTTTGCGGCCAGGGCTTATCAATATTTTGTGTGTTCGCTGACAGCAAAAAGCGAAAAAGCCCATTTATAATGCAGACCTTTTAAGCTAGTTCCGGGAGGGCAGCTTCAACAGGTTAACAGCATTACATTTAATATGCAACGCAAGTAAGTGTTGCACGTTGGCTCTAATGAAGCGGCAATACTCTTGTAATTGCCACATTCATTTGTCTTTATGGTTATAGCTGTCGTTGAGTCTTGTTAACGGGTTGCATTTTTAAATTTCAGTCTATTTGTATTTATTGTTACGAGTAGCCAAGTGCACTAAAGACTGAAGCTTAAATATAGAGACAGTAATAATTAGTTTTCACATTGATAAATTAAAATAGTAATAATTAGTTAATTACTAATAATAATATTTATCACATTGACAAATTTATAAAGTGAACAAAGTAAAAATTTTGAATTTTTGAAATGACTTAATTAAACACAGCTAATTTAGATGAATTATAAATATACACCTACATATGTTTCTTTTAACTCTCTTAGTTTTTTTTAGTTTTATTATTAAAACGATTCTACAAAATATAAATCTAGTAGGGACATATTGCGAAGCTATATATATTTAATAATTGTTTATTTATAAATAAATGCTTTCTTAATGCAAGCTGCTGCGATTTAAATAACAAACTCAAGTAATGTGTAGGTGAGCTTTTTTATTAAGCAAAAAAATGTTTTAGATTAAAATACAAACACAACCTC
The DNA here is from genome assembly GCA_035045625.1 of Drosophila formosana. NCBI lineage: Eukaryota > Metazoa > Arthropoda > Insecta > Diptera > Drosophilidae > Drosophila > Drosophila formosana. The sequence goes on from JAWNOW010000232.1 coordinate 21,100,574, forward strand.
AAATTTAAAAGTATAACATTTTTAAATATTAATAAATAAATGAGTTCAATTATTTGAAATGCTGTGTTTGGGTTTCTTCTCAAATATGATTTCTACTGAAAATGAGTTGTAACATAGTGTAACATTTAAAGTTTGATATTCTAGGAAATATTCTATTCAGAAGCTTTACTTAGTCAAGAAAGTCACTTGCAGGTCACTTTGTGGCTTGGGGCGTTTGGGTTGTAAACTGATCTAAATAGACAATTGCTGCGTTTAAAGGGTTTAGTACCTAATGAAATAATCATAGGGCTAATAAAGTGTGGCTATGAAAATTCATAAATTAACTCGGTCAGCAGCAGCAACAACAAAAGCGATGAGGGGACAGAGGACGAGGGGCAAGCTTGTCTTGATATGCGAGCCACAAAGCAATCAAACACAAGTCCAATTAGACGTCTCCAAAGGGTTTTGGGTGAACGCTATTCTAGATGGCAAGTCAGAAACTTGGGGCAAACAGTTGCAGAATCGATGCTGACAGCCGAGGTTGTTGCAACAACTGACTAACTAACTAAACTGACAGCTGACTTTAACAATGTTGCCTGTAATGAGCGGTCACAGGGGAATGCGCCCCACACACACACAGACACAAACTCCCTCACACACGCGCCAACGCAATCGTATGTATGCAAATCTCAAACGTCTAATTAAAATCCATTCACATGAGGCACTTGCCTCCGATAGCGACACGAAGTGCACAAATGGGTAACAGTAACAAATCATTTGGCAAACTGTGTGGCAGCAACATTGTTGCAAGCGAATACGAACACGAGTGAGTGGATGTGGACGTGGCAGACAGTGAAAATGTTATTAGTTGCCTGTTGCCTGTTGCCAATTGTCCTTGCGCTTGTTGCACGACTGTCAAATGTCGAAAGCTCGCAACTGTTGCTGCCATGTGGCATGTGGCAACAGTCAGACAGACAATGGCTCAGTTAGCCAGTTAGCGGCTGCAACAATGTGTGTGTATCTGTGTGAGTGTGGGTGTGTGTGTGTGTGCGCAAAGGTAATTGAACAACATTTGTTGAATGGCTTGGAACAAATTGCCGCAGAGTGAGACACACAGAAAGACAGAGAGAGAGAGAGAGAGAGAGAGCGAGCGAGAATGAGTGGCAAGGTGGCGTGGCTGCTACATCAGGTGCTTTTTCGTTGGGTGCTGTCATAGCCAGACAGTTGGCTGATTTTCTGCAATATTAACTTCAGTGCCAGCTGCTACTCAACTGTCAACTGTCAGCTAATATTTTAATATTTTAGATACCCTATAATCTGCTGCAAATGTGTGAGATGGAGCATAATTAAGACGATAAACAATTAAAGTAATCAACCTTGATGGGCTTCCAATTGTAACATTTGAGCAACCTTAAGATTGGAATTAGAAACCGAGTAGATATTTTAATATATGAGCATTAAGTGAGGAATTAGTTGTTAAATTTATTTGAGTATTATAATTGTCGAGCTAATAATTAGAGCTATTTTAACGAGAGAGGGAGAGCTTTAAGTGTGGAATTATTTGTTACATTTAATTGAAGTTATACAAAGCAAAGTGAAATAAATCAGAGTATTCTATTTGACCTGTAATAAATGAGGAATTATTTGTAAATTCATTATTTCAAAGAGAATAATTAAGAAAAGTGAAAGACTGACGAGTTATATATTTATCGAGGAATAATTTTGAAATTTATTTACAAAAGTGAGCGAGACAGAGAAAATTATTAGCGAGCTCTTTTATAGTTGACAAACAAAAGTGAAAACCAGCAGAATATTTTACATACCAGAAATAACTAGATTTACTATTGAAGAGAGAGAAAACTAATTTATATACTATGTATTATATAACGTATTATATATATATGTATTATATAACATACATTCCACTACATTTTTGTTAGACTCATTAAGTTTTAAACTGTCTCGCGATATATTCAAAATATATATAGTTAAAAGTTAGAGTTATGCCATTAATCAACTGCAATTAAACTTCCAGTTTATCTGCTCTAACTTCTGCTCATAATTTGTGCTGCTAATTCTTTCTCTTCGCAATGGTTGTGCGTTGAACTCGTGCCACAATCCGACCTTGCAGCAGTGGCAACTGATGCCGCATGTAGGCGAACTGCAGTCTCACCGGCGTCTCCATGTTCATGGCGGGTATCAGGCTTAGGTCCAATCGAAAAGCGCGTATATAGTAGGTTTTGGCACGCTGAAAGGGACACTGCCGCGGAAAGTTGCTGTAGCGATCGAGGATTTCCCTGGACAGCCGCATCAGCGGCACTTGGTTCTTGTTTGACAGCAGCTGGCAACCGTCTATGGTCAGATTAAGGAGCACAAAGTCAACTGGTCGCCGTGGCATTACGATGCCTATCTGAAACTCGAACTCCTTTAATGCCTTTCGCATGGTGAATTCCATGTGCAGCGTGCGCCGCTTTACGTTCTTGTTGAGACCGCAATTGTAGCTTTCGAATGGATTTTCGCTTCCCCCTTTGCTTATACAGCTGAAATTCTCGAATTGCAGCTCAAAATCGGTCTGCATTGCCAAAAAAATGTTACGTAAACTGTAAGAACAACAGAGTTTCAATATTACGTATACGCACCTTGGCTTCAGCATGCTGTACGAGTAAAAAGTAAATGAATAGAATCAAAGTTGTGCCGGTAAATAACTTTTTAAGCATTTCCTTGTTGAATTGGCGACTGTACTTATTAAGCAATAGAAAACAATTGAATTAAAAACAATATTGATATAATTTCTACATTTCATCATCAATTTCCTGAAGCTTGACTAATGAGCAGATGCAATTTCTAATTATTTTTGTTGGCCATTAAAAAATTACACGATTGTTATTATAATTTTGTTTTTTTTAGAGCACGAATAACAATGCATAATTACATTTTAATGTATTTTTTTGCATAATTAGCTTGTGATATAAAAGTTTAGCGCATAATGCGACAAGTCGAGGTTAAACAACGCTTGTGAAAGTATTTGTTATTATTTTAGAAAATAAATGTATGTAGTTATGTTAGCTTAACATAATCATTGCAAAGTGATTTAATTTTAATAATATAGAAAAGATTTATAATTATTCACTACAATTATCACAAGTTCAATCAACCATTAATGGCTGTTGAATTTAGCTTGAAATGCGCATTCAAAAAAAATCAATGCTAATTGCTTGAATCAACTTGAAATGTGGATTTTATATTTAAATTCGAGTGCTATATTTACTTTTCAAACTACGCGTATTTCATGTTAATGTTTATCGTTGGGCTTTGCTCATTTGACTCGGGGCCAACGAACAGGTAAATAACGGTTTAACTAGCAAACGAGCAACTTTTGATGGAAAGCTCAACAACTGCAGCTGCAGCTACAGCTTCGGCTACAACTAGAGCTGTGGGGCTCAAAACCAACTCTCTTTCATCAGCCTGTGGCAAAGTGTTTTTCCTCTCTTTCGGTTTTTTTCTTGTTTTGTAAACATGGTTGGTGTCCTGCCACGGCCAGGCCAAAGAGATTTAACGTTGTTCAAAGCAAACCCACATCAATGGCTAATGGCTAATGGCTGCACTTTGTTGGCTAACTAAACATCCGTTTACATTCATAGATCTGGGCCAGAAAGAGCCTTCAATATGCAAACTATGCCCATGCTGCCCTCCACTCAACAGCTCTGAGGTTCTGTTTAATCGTAATAAGGTCGTAAAGGGATTCAACAGAGTAACAGAAAAAAAGGGACAAACTCTTCTTTGGCCCCGCAGACATTCGTGGAAGGTACAAATCACTGAAAGCAACTATGCAAGTGGCATGTGGCATGCGGCAAATTGTAATAAAATAAATAAAAGACCAGGCCAATTTAGTTTCGTGTTGCGCGTTTTATACTCTCAGCCATGCGGGTAGCTCAGCTTGTTGATACGATTAAAAATGCGCCCGAGAAGTTGTTCACTTGGGTTGAATATGATTAACATTATTTAATGAATTGTATAAGAATTAAAGAACAATATGTAGTGGTTAATAAATATATCTCTCAGCAATAAATTAAAAACTGTGTCCGCTAAAAACATGGATAGTTGTTAAATCAACTAAATAGTAAATAAAATATAATACAAATAAGTTCATATTTATATCTTTCAAAATTAAAATTAAGGTTTTCCTGTCCACATATTTCCTGATAAACTTTGTTAATAAAATATCAAAAATTTAAAATTTTTCAGTTAAAAAGTTATTGCTATCTAACCTCTCATGGAAAGTAAAGAACAAAATTAAAAATGCACAAATTAAAAACTTTACTAACATCGTTATTATATTAAGGTAATTTAAAGTTATTGTTTTCCTCAACAATTTCCATTAGTTTACACTCCATTCTGTATAAATCCATTGTATTTTAAAAAATATTGAAGCATATTATGCTGTCGGCGAAGCGCACAAAAAATTGTTGCTCATTTTTTGCGGCGTCCAGCCAAGTGTGTGAAGTTTCAGCCAAATGTATTATCGCATTTCCGTGCTGCTTTTTATGTTGCACGTGCCACACATGCCCAGGCACTTATGCACAAATGTAGATATATACGAGTATATGGCATATATGTATGTGTATGGGATATATAAATTGGAATTAAAAATGCCAAGCGCGTTGCCAGTGTTACAAGGCATTTAAGGTTCCCAATGCCGGACGACCCTCAGCTCTACAAGCGAATGTCTTGTATTAATGCGGACTGTCTCTCAGACTCTGAGTCTCTGAACTGCTGCCTCTGGCTGTGCATGAGTGCATATTTATTTATGCAATCTATTTTAATTTTATTCAATTACTTGACTTCTAAGGAAAAGATACTCAGTGCTGAGGGCGTCGACAGGTGAGCGAAGAGTCCGCAGCTTCTAGGGTTTAGTTTCCTTTGCAAACTGTTAAATGTAAACCCAAATAGTTGGTTGCAGGTGGCTTAAATTGAAGCATTTAGAGTAAAAGTGTTAGCTTGAATACTTCAGTTACTTTTCAGTCGGAAACTTAAAAGTAAAGAAGTTATATTACAGCAATCTTTCCAGCAGAAATGTCGAATTCGCTATATTTAGTTTTTCATCTAGAAATTTTGTAATTTAATGTATTATTTGAGTTTCTCTTTTAGGAATATTTTTAATTAAATATTTTTTCGCCTGAATGACAAGACCACTTCAATTACCTTTATATAAAATCAGACTCAATTTCGATTCAGTTTTTTGTGCTCCTGTTGAAGTTGTATTTGAAAATTGTGTGCACAATGTTTGTTCAACAAATAGTGCTGTTCATATCTGTCTGTGTATTTACTGCAAATCTGTTGAGGAGGATATTCATTTCATTTGCAGATTGAAATATTTTTTCTGCTTTTCCACATGTGGCCGTAACAAAGTTTTTTGGCCAACAAAAAATGCAACAAGCATACACAGCATATCCTCTTCAGGCTGCAGGCAGGAAGAACACATGAGTAGCAGATGCCGGAGCGAGTGCTCATATCATCAGCCTAATCATGTGGAATAAGGCGGAAACGGAAATTGCACACACACACACACACAGTCTCATACGCAGCTGGCTGGCTGTCAGTTAGAGTAGCATAAATATGCCCCCATGTGTGCGTGTGTGTGTGGGCAGTGCACATATGTGTGTGTGTGTGGGTCTGGGTTAACCAGATTCAAACAAGCATATGCTTGCGGTAGTCCCATTACACACCCTCATCCTCTGGCCAGTCACGCCTCCCCCGTCGGATATGTTGGAAATGAAAATTTTGTGGTTGAATATAACGTTAAATATTTGTGGTGGGGAGAGGGAAAGTTGATATCCTCCGAGTGCAATTGTGTGTGTGGGGAGAACTACTAGAATTTCGGTTTGGGTTATTAATTAAAATTGCATTTGCAGTCTAACCAAATGTTGCAAGTTTGCGTGCATAATTTGCACCTGACTGCGCCACATGTACAACGCATACAAGAAGCATCGTGTTGCTTGTTGCTGGCTTAGCAATTACGGTAGGCTTTATTACCGCACGTTATCAGTGCCAAACACATGGCCCAAACGCGCTTATCAGGGGCCTCTGAACATGGCCCAAAGGGGCATGTGGTGTGCGGCTTTCGGCGGTTGAGGCTATAATAAGCAATCTGATGACACTTGCTGCACACGACAGTTGAGCTTGGGATAAAGTTCGTGCTTGACATATAATTAAAGTGAATTTAAGTGACTGCTGATGAGTGTTGATATGCGACAGCAAACGAGAGTTAAATAAATAATGTAGTTAGCTTATCTGTTAATTTAAAATCGTGCGACGGATCTCATTTATTTCTCATAACAATTTAATTGTCTGTTTGCAAAATTTGTGAGCTGATCAAATAATTAAAGAAGATGGAAGTAATATAACTGACCATTCATATTAAAAATGAATCAATAAAGTCATATCTACTCGTTATGAGATAACGTCTCAAAGTAAGAACGTTTCAATAAATATAAAATCGCTGAGTAGCGATTGTTCTAAATTCAAAGAAATAGCGCGGCGCAAGAAAACACATTTTTTTGCTACATGGAGTGACAGCAAGTTAATCATTCGTATTTTTATTATATTCAATACTAAGATTGATTTTTGGTGAGCTTTTATCGTTTATAAATAAATATGAATGGATTTGGAAAGCAAGAATTGACAGTCCTTTATTCAATTGATTTTGGCGTTAAATATATTAGAGAAAAATTAAGCAATTGTATTTTCATTAAGCCTAATATTAAGATTGATTTTTGGCTAAGCTCTAAGCCTGTAAAACTGAAAATAAATTGATTTGCAATGCAGGAAATGACAGTGAAAAGCAATTCATACCTTTCCATTGATTTTCCATCTTGCAGTTTAAAATATTACTAAGCAATTGGGCATTCCATTCACTTTCTCCAACAAAATTCACTGTTTCTTTGTCTGGCAATGACATTTGCTGAAGATGGCTCAACACAATATGTTTTTTATTGCCCACTTCCCCAAACTTTTAAGGGCTGCAGCAGCCGTTTCAACTAATGTCATTGGGTCATAACTGATAAGTGAACTGATAAGCATCGCCACATTTAGCTAAACGTCACTCGCTCTGTTGCCTCTGTTGTTATCGCTTTTCGATTTTAACGCCATTTAGTCATCGCTTCCTTTAATAAAAATAATAAAAATAAACGATGCTTTCAGGCGCAACAGCTGTCAGTGTTGCGGTTGCGGTTGCGGTGGCTCGGTTATTGTTGCCCTTCTTCTGTGCTCTGCTCCGTTCGGTCTTTGCTCACAATTTACATGTTCATGTTGCTGGCACCTGAGTGGTTCCTGTTGTTGCTCCTACTCCTGTTGCTCCCTCCGCCTCCGCCTCTGCCTCTGCATGTCCTTGCTGTGGGTGTTGCGAAAATAAAAAAAAATTATTAAAAACGTCAGCAAAATTTATGTATTCCACATCGACGTTGCCATATTGTGTTAAAGCGCAGTCGGTGCTAAATGGACTGACCATGTTGTGTGCGGCATTCTCAATTTTAGCTTTCTATACCCGTACTTTTTGTGCCCGGGGGTATACACAGTGAATCGGAATCGAAGGCTAAACGAAAAGTATTTAAAATGTAGTCTCCGAAAAATAAAGAGACTTGGCAGACTCTTGACAGTTTTAGTAATCGATTGTCTTATTTTCATTAATTTATACATACAATGTGGGTATTCGTTATGTTATGTTAAAATTATTTACAGTCAATTTTTATATTACCGTTAGTATGTAAATTATTAGTATACTACTCAAATAACAATATTTAAAAACATGCTCTCCATAAAAAGACTTTTTCAAGTATGCTATGCATTACTTTGATTGAATTGCTTTTTGACATTTTCGTGCGGCTTAAACTGTTTTTCTTTAGGCAAAATTTCTTAATTACATTGATAAAAATTGTTTAAAATTATGTTTGTTGTAAGTGGTGTTTATCTTTATATTCTATTATCGTTAATAAATTGTTTAGTTACGGAACACTCTTTATCTATATTCTATGTTATAATATCGTGTATTAATAATATATTTTGTGCATATCTCCGAGTAGTCATAATAAACCTTTTCATTGCTTGTACTTGTTGAGCTTACTCGTTACACCATTTTTTATTATCCACCTCTTTCTTGCTATTGATATCTTGATTTTATTAAGATAGTCTGTTTTTTATCAGCTCTTAACTTTTACCTTTTGTTTTCTTGGTTTTATGTAAATTGTCCATGCTTTATCCTTTCTTTATTTTATCTTTTCTTCACTTTTTGCGTCAGCTTGTTGTCTACAACTTATTAAACTGCGGTTTAGGTATTCCACTCGCTGGTCACTGGACCGCAGCGTTTTGTATTGTTCTTTTTTTATTGTAGTATTTGTTGGCCGCAAACTGTTGTTAACTAAAGGCCAAAGTGGACGTGTTGCGGTTCTGGGAATACATATTAATTGAATGTTGTGGGTGGCCTGTGGCATATTTATTTGATAAGCACAAAAGTCAATGTTGCTTAACAGCGAGAATAATACAAGTGCAATCACAGCGAAACAATTGTGCATTTGCCATCATTGTGATAAACAACAACAAATTAATTTGGTCATTTAATTAAAGTATGTACTACATTTGTCATTTCGCCATTGTTTCTTTGCAGTTCTTTTCGCCCAGCCCCGAGCAGCGCTTCTGTAGGCGCAAAAGGCCGCAACCATTCCTATGCCCGCCCGCAAGGGGCTGTTAGCGCCCCAGAACACATTCCTGGACACAATTGCCACACGCTTCGATGGCACGCGTAAGTTAAAGAGCCGAAAGACCCATAAAAAACGACAAGAGATGACGGCAGAAAAAACGGAAGCATCCTTTGGGGAAGTGTCAAAGGTTGAAAAGTTTAGCAGACTCATTAAATAAATTATTTTGCTACAAAACGGCAGTTATTTTATAGCTTCTGAAGATGCAATCTTTAATTGCCTCAGAGAGCAGTAACAGATCATGCCATAGGTTCCCCTACGCGTATATCAAGCTCAATCGAACTCCTTTTTTTCACAGGGTATCGTAAAGTGAAAGCTAAACGATATTAATATTTAGCCAATGTTTTATTTATGCGAATTTTATTGAGCTTGAAGCTGGGCATAATGGCATATGCATAATCCCCGGCAGCATTTGGGTGGGTCATAAAAAATATCACAGATTAAAGAGCGGGCAAACGAAGGCAGAGGACGAGACAACAAGGACAATGCGTGTGTCCCTTTGGAAATCTTCCCGTTGGCACATGCAGAGAAATTAAAACTATTTGTTGTTGTCTTCCGTTCTCCCTCCACTCGGGTCTCCTGTCTTCTGTCTTCCGTTGTCCTGCCGCTGGTCCCTTGTCAATCAGAGCATGGGGAATACACAGAAGGCGTGCTGAGGCGTGGCTTGTCGCCTTGGGCCGAAATAAAAGCTCATAAAATGCTTTTCATTTGTCAAGAGCGTTTTTTCATTTACTGTGTCAAATACAAAATGTCAACCTCTGTTTGTCAATAAATACGCGATAATTAGCTGAAAATAACTAAAATGTTTACGATTAGCTTCTGCGAGTGTAATTAGCTTTTTCATTGTGTGCTTTACGCGACATAAATACTACAAGTATCTGCGGAATGAACAGCCAAAAAAGCAATAATTTTGACAGTGCCTGCAAGTGATTTGTCTGTCGAGCCCACAGGCCGTATGATTGCTGTGCGTTGGTGTTGACAAGTATTCTTATATATAACGATTTTATTCTTTTTGGCTATTCAGCACTTTAGCAATACATGTTGTTCAGTCAAGTATTTAATATGCTGTGTGCGTTTGCAGCAAGTGGCGTAAAAACTTGGCTTTTAGGTCACCTAACTTTTTAATGGCATCGAATATTACATAAATGCGCACTTAAATTGTTAACGAAACTTTTCGCTTTTACACAATATCGATTTACTTCTTTTTTTTTGTATCCCCATTCACTCCAATTTGTCATCTCTCTTGTTTTGCATTTGATTTCATGGATGTACTTCAATTGATTATATCATCTGTTCCCGATTGCATTCGGTATAATCCTTCATTGAGTGCACAAGCCAAAGCACAAAGCACTGTCCACAATAGCAAATAGATAGTGAAAGCCTTGTATCTATTCGAGATACGAGCAGAGCACTCACAGCTACCCACAGCAATATTCACAAGCTATTCATAGATGCCATTTATGCCTGCAAATTGCGTGCTTGGCTTTATTATTTATGTCGTTTGATAGCCACAAAGGATCTTAGTCTTCTATCAGCAGATTTGTGGCCGATTCGCAATGTTATTTATACTCGTAACGAGTAGCTTGACTAATTTAAGCCCATAAACTGCTAATTTAATTTAATGTCCAAAATAATTAACAGCTCGTTAGAGAGCTCTATCAAATTCGTGGAATACTCATTAAAAGTAGCACAAGTTAAACAAGTTTTCATAAAATCTCATTGAATTTTCATGCATTTTAATGAGTATACCCTGCAGATAATTCAAGAGATAGGAATTCTTGTTTTTTGGCAATCATCAGATTTTCAACTCCCGCTTGTTTTCAAAATAATTGCCATCACAAACTGGACACATCGAGGAAATGTTGATTTCGGGCATTGCTTGCAGCCATCATAGTTTTCCCTCTTTTTTTGTAGTTCGCTCATTGAAGGGAAATGAAAACTCTGAAATGTTTTCCATGTAATCTCCTTGCCAGTTTTTCATGCAGCGCGTTTCGCTCACATTTGAATCCTTTTTGTTTTCGTTGTTCGATGGTTGTTCGAGGGAATCTCTCACAGGAGCCGCAGACTCACAGTTGCCACTCAATGTTGCATGAATTGCAAAAAAAAATAGCAAAGAATTTCATTTCATTTAATTTTATTTTCATTCTCATTCTCAGCTCTGAGAAAGCAGATAGAGAGTGGGAGAGAAAGAGAGCACGCACTGAGAATTGGCGGAAAAGTTAATTAAATTTTCGGTTGTTTGTTAAAAAACAAAAACACAGCTTTCGTCAAGGGACAACCAACAATAACAAAGTCATAGCTAATATTTTAGGTCAAATAGAACACGATGATATATGTGGGTAGAAATTGTGAAGTTGGCTTTTGGAAGACGGAAAACAATTGAAACAGCAGGATGTCCGTAAACATTTTGCAGTCACTCTATACACAGGACAATTGTGAAATTACTGCCGACATTCAAACTGTTTTCCTTTTTCGTTCTCCTCCTTTGCAGACTCGAACTTTGTGCTCGGCAATGCGCAGGCAAATGGCAATCCAATTGTTTATTGCTCGGATGGGTTCGTGGATTTGACAGGATATTCACGCGCGCAAATTATGCAAAAGGGTAAGACAATGGCCGGGGATGGTTGGGGGCTAAACAAGCTCAACACTTCAATACTCATTTGAATGTATTTGTACAACATTTTATTCAATTGTTTGCCAAAATGAACACAACAACAACAACAACAACAACGATGATACGCAGGCTGCTCATGTCATTTCCTTTACGGACCGGATACAAAGGACGAGCACAAACAGCAAATTGAGAAAAGTCTCTTAAGCAAAATGGAACTAAAGTTGGAAGTTATTTTCTACAAAAAGGAAGGTAAGCCACCAACTCACAGTTGATAAGTTACACAAACAGCAGAAGGCAACAAAGCTGAAAGCTGAAAGCTGAAAGCAAATTTGTGTTTATAACATAAGCGAATGCGAGAGAAATTGTGTAGTAAATTGTTTTAAATTTTTAATTAAAAAATTTTTGGCGCCCGAAACATTGTTTGGGCATTGAGGTAATTTGTGTCTAACAAAGAGGAAATTAAATGCCACATTCTCTCTCATTTGGCTAAACAAAAGAAACTTTTGATAGCAAGCAACAACATGTTGACCACACACGCATTAGCAGCAACTTCAAATGACATTTGCTGAATATAATTTCATTTGATTTAACTTAATTCCAGACTTTAAAATTATATAAGTGCAGTCGGTAGAGAATACAAATTTCAAAGGCTATAATTTATTACAATTAGCAACTAAGAAAGTGCATTTATCGTCTTTTATTTTTAATTTTAGAATTTTTAGTACGCAGTTAGTAAACAAAATACAGTTTTATTACTTGACCAATAATAAAAAATAATTCAAAAGTACTTATGTATCCAATTTTTAATTTTTCATTTTACTAAATATTAATTACATTGAGACAATCAAGTGTTTAATTAAACAAATATTAAAGAAAACATCGGGAGTCTGAACATTCAATGAGTAATTTCGAGATAACGTTTTTATGTTTGTATTTATTTTTGAGCAACAAATATTTGTCAAACAATCATAATTATTGAATAGTTCAAAAATGAATAAACATTTTTTTTAAAAGAAAAAAACAAGTTCCTAATTTGCAAATAATTATGGAATTCTATATTTATTTCGTTGAAAATTAGAATGATTTGGTTCTAATTCTCATACAGTTACTACTAGTTAATGATTTGTTTTTTTTTTTTTAATATAAATTTCACTGCTAAAAAAGTTTTTCCAACAAATGTTCGTGATCAGCTAAATTTTACGCTTCATTGCTTACTAAACTTCTTCACATCTTTATCGACTGAAGTTTTGAAGCACAGCTTCCTCGATTTAGACATTCAGCTAGTGTCATTGCACGGATGCTCTTCAATTTTTGAAGCTATGGTTTGCCACACGAGTCAAAGTTGCGAGCTGTTTTCGCAAGCAGCCGTAAAGGATTATCACAATTGCTGGCCAAATAACAAAAACACGAACAGCAACAAGAACAACAACTGTTACAGCAGAAATAATAAGTGAAAAGCTGTAAGTCAATTGTGGCACACGACCACGTGCGCTGGTTGCACAAAAACTTTTCTGTTTGCTGGTAAACCACAAACTCACCGTCTTCTGCTCCCTCGGCTAAGACTGCGACTGAGACTGATGCTGACTGAGAGCCTTTGGCACTTGGGAGGAGCTTTAACAATCCTCTGTATTGACTTTTAATTTAAGATACAGGAGGCAATTCCTGCTGATGCTGCTGCTGCTGTGGCATCAATTTTCCAGTGCGTGCTCGTATGAGCTGAGCCGAGCTGGCTGGGCTGGGCTTTTTATTGAGTTAGGAGATTCAGGCAAGCGTTTGCCTTGAACTAGTTTGCCATCGCTGGTCTCGCAGGAGCTCAACAGATCACACTCAAAGACACACACACCCACTTGTTGTGCGGCTGCCACAAAACAATAAATTTGCTGCCAGCATTTCTGCACGTCCGTGTCGCGTGTTTCTTTACTGTTGTTTAATGAGGTCACGATTAATCAGCAGCCGGCAGCAGCAGGCGAAAAGGACCCCTCGACTGGATTACGAATACACTCGTATCTCACTCTGTATTTGGCTTTTGGGGCCATTAACTTGCCTATAAGTTTTCTAATTAGCACTGCGTTTAAAACTTTTAACAGACCTATACGCGTAGTCATGGTTCTTGGGATTATTATTAATTATGCATTTGGTTAATGTACAGGAGACGCCTCGCCTTCGGCCAGATAATTAAAATGCCGTCTACATAATTGTCCTGTAATTGAGTTGATATGCAATCATCCTTTTTTGCATACCATTTGAAAGCCAATTAGCAGCCAGCGTTGGCAAATACCATTGGCAGTGGCAGTGGCAAAATGGCAATGGCATTGGAATATCGCAATCGCAATCGCAATCGCAATGCCAATGCCAATGCCACATTCAAATGGTATTCATTGGCTTCAAAGCAATTTCAATTGGGTCTGCTTATGACATTCGCATTCAACTCTTCAGCTGTCGTGGCTGTAAATGCCGCAATTATGAAACCACAATTGCGAATCGATATATGTCTCATGGAAATCAGTTTCAGCAACCGCGAAATTACAATCGAAACGCTTCAATATGACAATGTGATGTGGGTCCACTTTGACACACAATTCCTTGGCTACTTTTGATTACTTTTTCTTCGCAAAATGTCCTTCTTGCCACTTGCATTCTCCAGCTGTGTTTAATGAATTCCTAGCCGTACTTTTTAGTTACCTTAATTGCATTCTTTGCCCACTTTAATGGCACATAAAAGGCCACATGGTCTATATCGTCCCATGAGTGATGCTCACATGAATGACACTCGCATTTATAGTGTTCTTATTGTGCACTTTTCTTACTTGCAGGTGCTCCATTTTGGTGTCTGTTTGATATCGTGCCCATTAAGAATGAGAAGCGCGATGTCGTGTTGTTCCTTGCCTCCCACAAGGACATCACACACACCAAGATGCTCGAGATGAATGTGAACGAGGAATGTGATAGCGGTAAGTAGCAAATAACGATGTTCGAAATAAGAAAAGATGATTCAAAGGGTAAGCCATAAATTGCATATGGTCTGTCAGACAAAAGCTCTCATGATAATTAAAGCATTTCTCTATCGCGCACAAAGTAACAAGCAACAATTTCCAATCGACACGCCCACAATCAACTTAATAGACACAGCACAATCATAATGACTCACACAAGCACAACATGAACTCCTACACTTACTCCCATTTGGACCCCGAGTAAAAAACCACTTTAAATAATCCATAAATTAAAAAAGCATCAGAAAGTGCAAAATATATATTTTGTAATTTTAATGTTTAACAAACCACCTTGCTTAAAGTAAAATATATGTTCATTATTATTTAATCTGTCGATTTGTTTGTGTGAACGCATTGTATATTTTTTTGTTGTCTGTCTGTCATAATCAAGTACGCATTTTGTATTGTCTATTCCCTTCCAAAGAGTTTCATAAATTTGCTACCAACTATAAATAAGACATCATAAATATACAAGCAAAGTTACGATTCAATGTTTGCAAAAAAATAACAGAAAAATCAGGAAAAACTTTGACTTTGAATAACAATAGAATCTATTGGCTATTTGAAACTGAATTTAATCATCTCTATTCCCTATGAAAATATAAATGCTGTTCAAAATGGAATCATGACTTTGGGAATTTTGTTGAAAATCATCTTGTGCATGTCATGTTACGAACAATTGTTGAAAATATTCTTCAATTTCCACGGAATTCTGAATTTATTGATTCATTCGCTTACACTCTCTATATGTGTTTGCAAGAGTATTTGAGCTTTGTCATGACGAATGTTTGCACAAATTTGCCTTATTAATTTTTGTTTTTCCGAATTGTCACGTTGTCAACTTAACTTTTCTGTGCATTTTTGTGTATTTTCTTAGCCTGACTTTTTGGTTAACCTGTCCAAGGTTTGTTGGTTAACAGCTTTTTGAATTTTGACGCATGTCTCTGACACTTGAAAAATGAATAATTTAACAGTAAACCCAACTGTATGTGCTTTTTATCTATTTATTTCCATTTGACATTTCCGTTTTACCAACTTTTTGCACTGTGGTTTCCCTTTGAGAGCTTGTTAAAGCTGCTCACATTAAACCATACTCGCAGTTATATCACAGGTTAAAATACGACTTTACTATTAGTTAATAAAATTAACATAATACAATACGAATTTTATTTAAGCTGATTTTAACTTAATTAATTTGTCAATTCATTTTATTGTATTTTTTGTTTGTCTGTTGTCAAACGTAAATTGATTTATAAATAAATTGTATTTAAAGCTGGAAGAATCACTTTGTTTGGTTTCCATTTTGAAAATTATTATCTTTTGGTTTTAATTAAATTTAAAATTAAATGTCGCTTTTAATGTTCGTTCAGTTTAAAATGCCATTGTAGACTGAATTTAAAATTTGTTGACAATTAACTCCCACTTGAATTTTGTCAATGTAATATCCGCTTTATTCAGTTCCTATTAGTTGTTGAAATTCAGACGAAATGATAAACAAATTGTATTTACTGTCAATCCTGTGGCCATTTTATTGTCGTACCGAATAAATTCGAATTTAAATTCGATTGAAATGGTCTCGTAATTGAATCCAATCTCAACTTTAGTTGTGCTTATCTGGCAGTAATTACAAATTAACTAAGCAAGTTCCAGGTACTAAATTCAGTACTTACTTATGCTGGATTATGCATTAAATATGCTCACAACTTTATTTGGTGAATTAGTTAGCAGAACAGAATAGAAGCTGTCTGCACGAGTTCCCAAGGGGTTGTTCAGTTAGGTTGGGGAGCAAAAGAAGAATAATCGCATGTTAAAATATTGATGTACAGAGAGACAACTCCAACTGGCTGGGGAGAGAGGAAGAGAATGAGAATTCCAAGAGAAGTGTTTTGCTTTTGTTGGCAGTTGTTTTTCCACTGCTTTCATCTCATGCGAATGAAGTGAATTTATTCGCGTAGGTCATTGCGCATTCAACTAATGCGGATTAGTCAGAGGACAGGGGACAGAGGCAAGTTGAATTTTCGTGAAGGGTGACGAGGTCATTGTTAAGCTGCTTGCCTGCACAATGGCATTTTGAGCAGGTTTCATTTGCAGTTTTTATTAGGATCATTATTCAGCCCAGATGGGCGGAGGAGTCTGTTGTTGTCACTGCTCCTGACTCCAAATGTTTTGTGGTTTTGTGGATTTGCAGTCATGCAGAGAAGACGACATTCAGAGACAGCAACAGCAGCAACAGCAGCTGTCGTAATCGCTCATTGTCACTTTTGTGTTGTGCAGTTTTAAATTATGTAGAAACAGTTGGCATTGATAAGGTAAACCTTCATGTTTTTCCATTATTCGATTACCATTTACAAATTGCATTCGATGCCAGCAACTGTTGCATTGCATTTCGAAATGAATTTGCATTTCTGCCTGCATATTAATTACATTTAAGTTGCGCAACAAATTATTTGCCATTAATTTGGCTTAATTGAAATATCATAACATAGCGAAACGTAATCTTGCGTAATTTTATGCAAATAATTCCTGACATTTGCGAGCAAAAACCCCAACATTGTGTGGCAGATTGAGTGGCACTTCAACATCAGTGGTAATATTAAGTACGTCGGAATATTCAGCATGCTTTAATGCTCGAGCATTTGTAATTAGCTTAGCAATTTTAAAGAGAGAATTCAAGGGAGCAACCGCACATTAGAAGGACATTGGACAACAATTTGAAGGCAATTGAATTATCATTCGGCTGACATTTCAAATGACCGTCATTTTACACATCATTAGGCCTGTCAACTGCCGCTGCCGCTGCTTAAAGCAATTTTAGACGCCATGTGCGACGCTCTTGTCGTCTCTCTCTCTCTCTCTCTCTCTTTCTATGTCTCTGTATTTTCCACACTCGACTGAATCGCGCATATTTTCCACTTCTTTTTTTTCGCTCCAATATTTCAGTCGCTTTTTGGTGTTTTGTATGCATTAAGCGTTCGCCACGTGTTGCTGGAATTTCGGGGGATGTTGGAAGCATCCCCCCCAAAAACAAGAGAGAGAATACCGTATTTGTAGGCCCTTGGCCGGGATCATTGAGGTGCCTGGCAGCTTAATTGGCATTTTGATATGACAGCAACGTTGGGTCATCGTTCGGTTCGGTTTGGTTTTGCTTGGCTCAAAATTGAAATGAAAATGTGTTTCGGACCCTTTTGGGGCAAACAAATAGCCAACATGCGAGCATCATTTATAGTTTGCCGAAGCTTAAATACACTTACTGACAAACTAAATCTAGGTCTGATTAAATAATTAATTTCTCATTGTTCATCGCAATGCCAGTTTCCTTGATTTAGATACGCAACTTCACAGCTATCGACGCATAATAAATAATTTATTTGAGATACATTTCAACCTTGTCTGATTCCCCAGTCTCATACTCTTCCTTGCATCATCATAATATCCTTTGTTTCAAAAAATACTGCTAATAAAGCGCACCGAGAGCGTTTTTACACTTTGTTACGACATCGAAAATTAAATCCTTATAATTAGTATGCTGCTTTGCCGCACATTTTTTTCGTTTCGTTTTGTTTTTTTTGGGATCTAATTTTTCACAATCAAGCTAATTGTAATTTATAGCAGCACGCGCCGCCTTTGAGGAGGTAGACCAAAATAGAATTAAGTTAAATTTAATGAGCCCGCTTGAGGTTCAGCCTCAGTGCTCAGTGAGATTGCGGCTTGCTTTCATCCTGGCGGCCATTAATAGAGCATTCCGACCTTGTTTACATGCCGCCAAATAAACGAGTACAAATTTCTCTGGGTTGAGGATTTGTTGGCAACTTATCATGCAGCTCGCTGACTTTTGAGATATTATATGTTTATTTGCTTGAAAATCATTTCTGTTTGCCTGTTGTGACTTGATCTTTTCATGCCAATATTTGTTTGACTTTTGCGAACATGTCATAAAATTGATGAATTTAGCGATAAAAATATTTGCTTGTTTTTGACTAGCACGCTTCCAAGTGATTGTGTTTATTTCATTTTTAATTGCATTTTAAATAAACAATTTTAGTGTTAATGTCTCATGATGTAAGATTTTGCTAGTTCAATCTTAAGATTAGATAACTTTAACGACTAGTTGTTAAGCTAACAAAGGTTGCCAAATGTTTTGTTTTTTTTTTGCGGTCTGTTAACTAACAGAAACAGCTTCTCTGGTCTGTTAGGAACTGTTAAGATCTGATTGGCGTGTTGAAAAGTTTACAGAGCTGCTAACTTAACAGCCGCAGCGTCTTCGATCAGTAAAGAACTATTAAGCTGCGCTTAGCATGCTGTTAATTGAACAGAGCTGCTAACTTAACAGTTAACGTAGGTTGCTCAATGTTTTTCTGTTGCAGTCTGAAAAACTAACTGAGGCAGCTGACGTGCTGTAAAGTTTACTGAACTGCTAGCTTAACATCGATCTGATTACAAATTGTTGCCAGTGTGATCTTATAATATATATTTAGAACCAATAATTCATTGAATATAACTTCTCTTTTGCAAATGTAATTTTAAGTTTTGTATATTTCAAAAAGTAGCATTGAAAAACTCATAAAAAAGAAACATAAAGAGCACGCGAATTTTGCATGTCTTGAGTCGAAGTAGAAGAATATACAACTTCTGTTCAGAAAATCTACTATAAAACAAAAATTCACTTTAAGTGCCAGACGAAAAGGCAATAAAAAAATACACTCACCTACACGCACACGCACACAAACACATACAGATTTATGGCCATTTGCCGCCAGAGACAGCTTTTACTTTGTGTCGCTTTTTGAGGCTGAATCACATTTGTCTATGTGTGTCCATGTGCACCTTTGTAGCTTATCGCTAACTAAATTTAACAACCATTAACTAAACAACAAACAAAAATTAAACATAAACAATTATTTAATTGTAATATTGTATTTGTACAATTCTGTATATTTTCTTTCTTTTTGCTCTTTTTTACTCTTACTCTAACCGGCATCATTGTAATTAAACCGACATCAAAAATAAATAAAAAAAAAACAAAACCAAAAATAAATAAAAATAATACAAAACTACCCAATTACCTTAAATCCAAATTCCAATAATAATATGAATAAAATAATATTGTCGACTCGCAACAACGCTTGTATGTATGTGTGTGTGCTCCTCCACATAAATTGAACATGAAATCGAAATTGTTGTGTTGCGACTCTGTAAGTTTTTGCCCTTACAGCTGCACTCCTGGGCGCTAGATTCCGTGCCGGCTCAAATGCCGGCATGCTGGGACTGGGCGGCCTTCCCGGCTTGGGCGGCCCAGCGTCTGGCGATGGCGGCGACGCGGAGGGCGGCGAGGGTAACAACTTGGATGTACCTGCCGGCTGTAATATGGGACGGCGCCGAAGTCGTGCGGTTCTCTATCAGCTATCCGGTCATTACAAGCCCGAAAAGGGCGGTGTCAAGACCAAATTAAAGCTGGGAAATGTGAGTATAGATCGAAGGTGGCCAAGCGGCAACCACAAAACCACAGCGGTCCACTATCAATTAAACGTGTGGTTTACACTTTGTGGTTGTTGCAGTTGCTTGGACTTGACTTAATTTAATAAACATTTTACCATCAACTTAATCCTTTTTCTTTTCCTCATTATGCTTGAATATTTGATGGAAATGTGCTTTTAGAATTTCATGCATTCAACTGAGGCTCCGTTTCCCGAATACAAGACGCAATCGATAAAGAAGTCACGCTTGATTCTACCCCATTATGGCGTCTTCAAAGGCATCTGGGACTGGGTCATCCTGGTCGCAACCTTCTATGTCGCATTGATGGTGCCATACAATGCGGCATTTGCCAAAGCGGATCGCCAGACTATGGTTTCCGATGTGATTGTGGAGGCGCTTTTCATTGTAGGTAAGCAGCAGAACGATGTGTTATCCCTTAGCATGTGGATACTTTTACTACACAATCGGCAAAGTCATGTACACAGAGAAAAAAAAATGCGCTGAAGTCAAGAAAAAATTCTTAAATCCATATAAAATCCAGAAAAATAGTTCATAAATCAAAATAGAAATTCTTAACAAGTCTAGATAGGACATTCGTAAAATGATTTTCAGTTTTTATATGAATGATGAAAATTCTAGTTTAAAGAATATATTATTAACTCAAGAGCAAATTCACCAATCAGAGCAAGTTCGTAAATTTATATTGCTCACAAAATAATGTTAGGAGTACAGGACAAGTAGACATTCGCTGTCTAAATTTGAAAAATAAGGATTACATTTTTAAACTTAAGATGTTATTGAACACAAAAAATTATGGTGCTTTTTGAATTAAAATAAAACAAAGATTTAAATCTGGTTTAAGGAATATTCTTAAGAATTAAATATTGGTTTTTAAGTTGGAAATATTTTCAAATTTAAGAACTTTCGGTTTATTTTAAAATGTCAGTTTTCTCTCTGTGCAACTAAATTATCATTATCATCATAGTCTTGTTGCAAATCGTCATCGCTCTTTGGGGCAAAATTGAATTTAACTTGAGCTTAGTTTTGTATTCTCTTGTGACTGTTATTTAATGTTTATTCTATCGATATCTCTCTCTTTCTCTCTCGCTTTCTTTCTCTTTCTGTCTGTTCGTTCTATTTTATTGCAGATATTTTATTGAATTTCCGAACAACCTTTGTCTCGCGCAAAGGTGAGGTCGTATCCAATTCCAAGCAGATTGCCATCAATTATTTCCGTGGATGGTTTGCCTTGGATTTATTGGCTGCCCTGCCCTTTGATCATCTATATGCCTCCGATTTGTACGATGGCGAGGTGAGTAATTGCATTTAAATTGTCCAAGCCCTTCGATCAATTTTGTATCCAATACTTTTGCAAGGATTAACGCTCAATTTGCATGTCACTAGGAATTGCTTTTTGCCCTTTCCAGTTTGATTAGTATGCGTGTTCCGATGGCGTTGAGTGTGTGATGATGACAGTTTTTTATGTGCATAAGCTGGGCTATTGTTTGCATGTTGTACGGAAAAACTTTTTTCCTTGATACCACAGACGCAGAGGCCATAGAATAAAGGGATTAGCTCAGGAATTTATTCAAAACAATTTATTTTAAAACGAGCAGCAGGCAGAAATCTTTTAAATACACACTAAAAGCGATTTTAAGTAAATGTATAATGCCGTAATTGTTTTCAATTTAAAATAAAAATCAGGAGATATGTATAATAATTTTCATCTTCATAATATAATTATGTCATACCACAGAGAATGCTCTAACCTCTCTTAAGTATTAAAATTAAAAATAAAAACCAATATGTTAACACTGTTATATTCCAATAACATACTAAAATGGCTAATCAATTGAATTAAGTCGAGCTATAGATTCAGAAGCGATCAATTAAATTAATTGGCAATCGCAGTGCTTTATTTGATTTTATCAACACACACTCAAGCTTGTCAATGAGTTTGTTTGACTTTGCGTCTGCAACTCGAACTCGAAGCAAAGTTTCTCCGCAAATTGCAGTGAGGATTTTGCTTTAAACTTTCTTCCACGACAGAGACGCTAGAGATGTACAGTGGGGAGCAAAAGTGAGTACATGTTTGTATATTTCACATTTCGGAGAGAATGATGAAGAAACCAGTAAGGTAAATGGAAAAAATGTTTATTATCTTTATTCAATATATAATTAACTATACATTTACAAGAAAATATCAACGAAGAGGTTCACAAAGAAGAAAAGAAAACTTGAAAACAAAAACAACTCGTATGTACTCATTTATGCACCTTTGACATTTTTAACTTCTTATCTGCAAATAAGATTGTTAAATTGAATTTTTATTATAATATTAATATTTGGTCCATAAGCCCTTATTTTTAATAACGCTTTCCATACGGTTTGGCATACTTTCCACAAGGTTTTCCAAGATTTCTTTGGGTATTTGGCGCCACTCCTCGAACACTCTTTCCCATAAATTTGCGAGGCTTGATGGAGCTGATTGATATTGTGCCAATCGTCTTTTGACTATTGACCACAAACTTTCGATTGGGTTAAGGTCAGGGCTTTGAGCCGGCCACTGCATCAACTGAAAATTTTGGTCCGCTAGCCATTTCTGAACTACTTTTGCAGTGTGCTTCGGGTCTCCATCCTGCTGAAACACGATTTCAGCTTCGTTGTAAGCACAGCGATCAATAAACTCGGGAAGATTATTCTTCAATATATTTAGATATTGCTCTTTGTTCATAATCCCTTCTATTTTTTGCATAGGTCCAATGTTCCACCAGGTGAAACAGCTCCAAACCATTATATTACCGCCACCATGCTTCACCGTTTGCTTAACGTGGTATCGCTGTAGAGATTCTCCGGGTCGGCGCCAGCAATATTGCTTACCGTCTGACTGAAATCTATTAAATTTGGTTTCGTCAGACCAAATTACCCGCTTCCAGTCATCTATGGACCAATTTCGGTGCTGTCTGGCAAAACTTAAACGTGCCTTGACATTTTTATCTGACAATGCAGGTTTATTTTTTTTTACTGTTGCAACAAATCCAATTTTTTGAAGTGCCCTACGGGCTGTCCATCGACTTACATCTTTATTAATGTCTAAAGAAGCCACCTTAGGCGTTAAGAACTTGTCTTTTCTCATATTAGACATAATATGACGAGCATCCGCATCTGTTAAAAGTCGAGGACGGCCCCTAAGAGGGGATTCAACCGAAACATTGCGTCTTTTTAGGACGCGTATGACCACCGACTGACTTATTCCAAGTTTACCAGATATTAACCGCGACGAACAGCCTTTCTCGGTAAGAGTTATTATAGAATTCTCAACGTCCTGACTCAATTTACGCATAATTTTGAAATTATAATTAAAATCGATCTTAACTTTCAATGTAATCCCGTCGACACTTTAAATCATAATAAGCACATTACAATAAGTGTAAGAAACAAATCAAAAGCAATAAGATGACAATTAACGGTAAATTATAGATTCTTTTGCAGATAAGAAGTTAAAAATGTCAAAGGTGCATAAATGAGTACATACGAGTTGTTTTTGTTTTCAAGTTTTCTTTTCTTCTTTGTGCACCTCTTCGTTGATATTTTCTTGTAAATGTATAGTTAATTATATATTGAATAAAGATAATAAACATTTTTTCCATTTACCTTACTGTTTTCTTCATCATTCTCTCCGAAATGTGAAATATACAAACATGTACTCACTTTTGCTCCCCACTGTATATTCTCCTGCTTCTCTCTGGCTGTCAGCATTGGCATTAAATATTTAAGCCAAATTTGAAGTGGTAAATAGCATTAAGAGATTTGCATAATATGCATAATGCATGTTTCTCTTCTTGTTGCCCATTTCGGGCTGCTTTTGACTTGTTAAATGCGAGACTGAACTGAATTTAAGCTTAATAGCTGTGAAATGTGAAAGGCGCGCAGTGCACATTTAATTAAGATTTAAGTGCGCCAAGCATAGTTTTCATATTTATTTGAGTTGCGCTCGACTCGTTTAAGCAGCTTTTCCTGCCATTTCCCTTCGTCCCTCGTCCACACGAGTGGCAACCCCTTTGAGTGCACTTTGTGCCCAGCAAGCCGGATTACAGTCGCATCCTGACTCGGTTACATTTAGTCACAGCGAAGGGGCGAGCGTATAATTGAAGCTAAGTTGGTTAAAAATACGCTACGCCATTATCATCATCATCATCATCACCGCATGAATCTGACCCCAAAAGTATGCTACAGCATTCTCCACAGTTGCCCAGTCTAACTTCCGTTTGAGGACGTTCTGTATTTTTATTTTATTTTATTTTATTTTCAAGTGCGTTATTTGAGGATTTTGCCGTGTTGTGCTGTCTCTTGTTGTGGCAGTATCTTGTTGAGTCTTCTGGGCGAATTCATCTCAAGTCGAAGTGGTCAACGTTTGTCAGCGCGTTGATTGTCTACTCGAAAGCAAACGCGAAGAAAGTGAAAGTAAAATGCGCTGTCGCTGACATTATGGACATTTCAAGGATATGCTTATGGCTTAAGCTGTTATTTTTTGTTTTCTGTGTTGAAAACACACTTGCTATTGATTTTATGCATTGTCATGGTTTTAATATCCACCCAGCAGTTGGTCCTCGTTCGCTTCATTTGTGGCATTTTATTGTTGGCTTCGTTACAACTTCCGGCTAAGCTCCGTTATGCTTATCAAATCAACTACGCCCTGCTCACAGCTGCCATGATAGGGTATACTAAATAAAATAAAATTCATTATATGAGGCTCATTTTATCCTGTACTATCGTACTGGTATTGTCGATTTCACTTTATAAATTCGCAAACTGGTTGTTTAGATTATTGTGGCATATTCCATTTACTGGAATTATTTAATACAATAAAAATATTCCATCCAAAAATATTTGTAGAGGTGAGGGTATCTCCTAGTCACTGCCCCATTCAGTTGGCGAAATTAAATCCACCGACAAGAAAAGCTAAAACTTTTGCTTGTCTTCTCCATCTGTCTGTCTGTGTGTATATTGAGGAAAAAGGCGAAAAATGTGCGCTGTAGCTTTGAGAATCTCAGCGTGTGCTAAGCTACGATTTGGGGACACCATCAAAAGTTTATTTTTATAAAACTTTAATGTGTTCTAATTGCAAAAATTACGATGTCACACGCTGCCGCAGTTTGTTTCGTGTGGCATAAAAGTTTTACTTGAGCAGCAAAAAGTCATTAATCAAAATGTTTTATTTGGAGACAAATTCACAGACACGACTTTCGCTTTAAGTTATGAATTTTTCTGTTTTTCTTTTCAGTGCCTTTTTTCTTTTAAAGATATCTCTTTGCGTTACTTTCAGTTGAAGTGTTTTTGACTGAGTCTAAGGTATTTTCAGTTTCCTTTTTGTCAGTTGACTGTTTGCCTGTTGCTGCATACCAATTTCTGGCTAATGCACTCGAAACTTTGCATATTTAGTTTATTTCAAAGTTTTAATTATCTTTGAGACCCCGAAAAAGATGGGTGCCAGCAGCAGCAACCGAAGCGGCAGTAGCAACAGCTTGGCCAAACGGAAACGGAAGTTGCCATGACAGTCAAGTTGTGTCAAGTTGCCTCAAACTTATTGTTGTTGTTGTTGTTGCTATTTTTGTTGCTGGCGACAAAGTAAGGAAAATGCGTGTAGGCAGCGCGAAACTTTTCCTAAAAGCGACAAACATTGAGAGCAAAGCGAAAGTGGCGAACCAGAGGCGGAGGGGAATAAAAGCGAAAGCGCAGCGCAAATTGCAACCTGAATTACAATTCGCTTGGCAACAGAACACACACATACACATGCACACACAAACACCTACACACCAACGGATACGTGTGAGAAAAATGAGAAAAGCCTTAGAAAGGAAAGTAAAAGCAGTTATTGTGCCGACAATTTTAAAGCAACAACGGCTGCTCAGCGTGTTTTCGAGCTGTTCTGTCTGTTCATCTGTCTGAGTATATATTTTTGTTATAATACCCCTTAGTTTAAATGCCAACAATGGGGCATGACGAGCTGCAGCACTGAAAAGGCATTTATCTCTTTAACATTTGAAGGCAAATCCCTTTTATTTTGAGGGTATTTTCTTGTCTTAGTCCGACTTACGAGCGCGCTTTTGTTCGTTGTATTTGCTTTAAACGCTGTGGCGCAGCTGCTTGACATTGGCTGCGTTTATTAAATTTGTTGCAAGGCTGCCGCTGCTGCTGTTGATGCAGTCTGAAAAACGCTTAGACCACAGTTTCAGTTTCGGTATCCTTTCTTCTATTTGAGACTTTTGTGTCCATTTTTTAATGACGCCTCGTCAGCTACTCAACGTTTTTCTAATCATAAAAAATATGTACACAAAAAATTGACAACCCAGAGAGTGAGAGAGAGTGTGTGTGTGTGTTCATCTGTGTGTGGCAAGTGGGGCACGTGGCAGCAGGCAACTGACTTAATGCACTGTAAGGTTAAATGGGAGCTTTAACCTTCAATTTAGTCAACTGCCTCGACCCCGACCGGGGTTGCCTTCTTGATAAGCTTGTTTATGTTTACATTCGACTTTTTGATGACATCCTCTTTGATTTTTTATTTAACTATCCCTTCGTCATATTCTCCTTTTGTTGTTATTCTCTCTTTTTTTATGGTTGAGCTGAGGACGGAAGTTATAATATTGTGAGGGCAGGAAATTGTAACGTGCTTCCAAATAGCTAATAAATGAGCATGTGTCAAATTTTTGGAGACAGCCTTTCCCTTTCGGCGTGCGAGTTGTAATGAAATTTACGCCCCAAAAAGTAGGCAACATAATTTGAAACAAACTACGAGCCAACATTTTTTGGGTCAAAATTATATTAGGGCCAAATGCCATTAGCAGCGGCAGACGCAAAAAAAAATTCAACTTGTTTATGCATTTGATTATTAAAGCGTGTAACAACTTTTTTTGTTTTGCGAACTTTAAAACTTAATTTTTACTGCTTTTTAGGTAGCGCTTAATCCCATTGCATGGATGCTAAGCTCGTGGCAGTTTTTGTCGAAAGAAAGCACCGAAAAAATAAACGAATTCTTTTCTAGCCAAAATTTAAAGTAAAATTATAAACGATCTAAATATAAAAATTAAAATTTGTTCTTGTTTCACAAAAACTGTAATCTTTATGAGCAAAAGTTAAAATCTAAATTAAACACTGATTTTCAGCGTCCTAACTCTGATAAGATTCTAAGAGAAATTTTTTCTTTTCTAGTTAAAATTGTAATCTTTATGATCAAAAGTTAAAATATAAATCAAAGGCTGATAGGATCTTGACAATATTGAATAAACTTAATCTAAAAAGTCACGTTTATAAAGCACAGCAACTTTACGCCATCATCTACCGCGACGCGCTTTCTACTGCAATCAAATCTATAACTTGAAATCATGTCGAGTTGCCTAGTGAACCATAGTCAATAAAGATGTCTATCCAAAATTGTTTTTGCAAGGAGTAAAGAGAGCTAGCGCCTTATCTAGGAGTGAAAATCAGGTCAACAGTCAACGTTGCTTGTGGCAACTCCAGATGTCTATCACATGCCCCACAAGTGGTCTATGACTGCACAATGACTTGACTCTTTCGCAGGGCTTATGAATACTAGGTATTCGGAGCATTCACAAGTCGAGCGCCTTTTTGTTGTCACGCCTTATTTGTTGGTCGGGAGCATGTTTGCATGTCGGTGGTCTCTTTGTGTTCGGTGTGCGTTGACATCGCTCAAACAATGTATCACGTCTCTGTTGGTCTTTTTGTCTATGGATTTGCACAGGAATCGCATATTCATCTTGTGAAATTGACGCGTCTGCTGCGACTGGCGAGGCTATTGCAGAAAATTGATCGATATTCACAGCACACGGCCATGATTTTGACTCTGTTGATGTTCTCCTTTACACTGGCTGCCCACTGGCTGGCCTGCATCTGGTATGTCATCGCGGTGAAGGAGTACGAGTGGTTTCCCGAGAGCAACATTGGTGAGTAGCATCCACAACTACATACAAACTGCAAACTGGGGCATGGGTTAGAAAAAACAAGCGACGCCAAGGTCATTTGCATCATCAAGAGCAGCGGCAACACTGTTGCACATACATAAGTGTTGTGCCTGTGTGTGGGAGGGTGTGTATTCAATGTGTGTGCTAGTTGGACAGTAATTTGGTTAGTTTGCCGCTGGCGTTGATTGTGTTTGCCTGGCTCGTCAAACGCCAAATGAAATTGTTTGCTTCCAAACTCAACCCACCTCGTTGTGCATCACAACATCGCGCACACCTCGAATTCACACGATTCCCATCAAAGTTTAAAACAACTGAGGTGTAAAGAGGATGTGACGGTTATTAGTACATTTAAATGACAAAGTTTTGCAAACAAACTTGGAACACAACAATATCAAATCAGCATTTATTGTCATTTAAATGCATGTGTATGTGTGTTGTGAGCCCAACAAGTTTTCACATTGTCGCTTTACATACCCTGTAAATGAGTTGGGTAGAATCGATTGCGATTACAAATTTTAGAAATATATAAATTAACAATTTTTGTTTGCCGCTTTTTTTTTTATAAATTTTCAATATTCCTATTAAAAAAAAAGATATATCTACCAATATAAATTGCTTATTTTTATCTACTGCTTATTTCTTATATTTGTTTTCAATATTCCCATTTCATATTTATAACAAAAAAAAATATATTTTATATAATTTCATAAATTGACTATATATATTTGCTAATTTTTTGGAATTTAATTAATTTAATATTATTTTTAACCATTTGTTTACCTGTTTTAAAAGAAATATATGCCCTATTTTTATTCTTGAATATAATTTCAAACAATTTATTTCTTATTTGTAATACAAAGTATATTTTCCTCCATCTAAACGGGGTATGACAAAGTTGGTCTATCTGGTCGTGAACAATATTGTAGATTAGCATTTATTTATGCATTTATGCCTCATGTAAGTGGATTTCCCTGGGAGCATTGTAATATTCACATCTGATAAACTGACAACAAGGGAAAATCACATACAAAAGCAACAAATTGCCAGTTACTTCTCACATCAATATGCTGTGAACATGATACGCATTAAATGCTCACAGTCACTCTGAAGGGGAAGAGGGAGAAGAAGAGGGCAAAAAAGTTTCAGAAAACTGCCATTTGCCATTTGCCGTTTGCCGCTTGACGTTTGACGCACAGCCCTCGACGTTTCCGTTGTGCCCAACATTTTTGGCCTAAACAGTTAGCCGGATTTGACACGCTCGAATCGTATCGTAGCTTGTCCGTGCACTCTGACAGCTTACTGGCTGATGTCTTGATGGACGGCCCGGGGAAAGTCAGAGAAAGCCGAATGAGCAAAGTTTTGGGGCAACTCATTGTCAGTTTAATAAGCAACTGAATTACATTCATATTCACACTCATTCACACTCACACTCACGCTCGCACTGATTCGTGTGTGTTTGGCACATGTGTTGGGCATTGTTAATGCCTGATTTACTAAATAAAGCTCTTTGGTTTCTTTTCTTCTTTCTTCTTCACTTCTCATTTTTATGTTTGTCCTATTAAAACCTTAAAGTCTTGTTCACAGGTTGGCTACAGCTGCTCGCGGAGAGAAAAAACGCCTCTGTTGCCATACTGACAACGGCGGAAACTTACTCGACTGCCTTGTATTTCACATTCACCAGCCTCACTTCGGTGGGATTTGGCAATGTGTCGGCGAATACAACGGCCGAGAAGGTCTTCACCATTATCATGATGTTGATTGGCGGTAGGTAGTCTCATCATCATCATTTTCATACTCAGCAGCATTGCTCTCCATCTGCCGCATTGTGCTCCGGCGATATATGTGTGAAATCATAATTTACTATTTTTACAACTCTGAGACGATTCTCTCTCCCCCATTCTCTGTCTCAGCTCTGATGCACGCTGTGGTGTTCGGTAACGTGACGGCCATTATACAACGCATGTACTCACGCCGCTCCCTTTATGAGAGCAAATGGCGGGACCTGAAGGATTTCGTGGCTCTGCATAATGTGAGTATTCCCGTATTTGCCTGTCACGCATTAAAATCGCAAATTCACTCGGCTGATTGTGAATGCGAAATAAAAGCATTCGCCATTCATATTTATTTCTTTTTTGAGTGCCACAAATTGACACTTCAAGCTGACTCTGCAGAGGAAATTAATTTTTACTAGCACATGGCAGCAAGTGCTTCACTAGCACACATTGGCCATATTGCACATACGCCCCGTTAGCCAGAAGGAGAGTTGGCGTTGTGCACAAGGTCACAAACGAGCCAGCGATTGAGTTAGCTGCGGCTGTGGTTGCCACGAGATGCGAGACGTGCTCAAAGTTCTTCAACCTGTTGATGAGACGCCACGCCATGATATGCCACACGCATCACACGTGCTCTCATAATGGCACCGCAACGTGAAGCTCCATTAGACGCCGTATATGTTGCCTCCTGGCTCCGGCTGCGTAATTAAGTGCATTTGTGAGGCTGCTGGAAAGTGCATGCAAATGATGTGAATGCTTATAGGAACGTCGAACTCATTAGCTGGCATTGTCATCTGAAATCCACATAAATTAATTCATATTTAATGTTTTTATACGCATCTCTGTTCTCTGCAGATGCCCAAGGAGCTGAAGCAGCGCATTGAAGACTACTTTCAAACGTCATGGTCACTCAGCCATGGCATTGATATCTACGAGGTAAGCAAGCCATCCAGAGACCAGACTCCATAGTCGAGCACCTGGGCTCTTCTCCATACGTTAAATCATTCATACCGAAAGTTGTCGACACAGCACGAAATCATTGCCGTTGCCTTTCGTTCTGGGATAGCTTGGCTCGCATTCGTATTTTGATATG
Source organism: Drosophila formosana (assembly GCA_035045625.1). Taxonomy (NCBI): domain Eukaryota; kingdom Metazoa; phylum Arthropoda; class Insecta; order Diptera; family Drosophilidae; genus Drosophila; species Drosophila formosana. The sequence continues at coordinate 21,131,229 of JAWNOW010000232.1, forward strand.
TCTGTGCCTTTAATTAAGCAAATGCCTGAAGGGTATCTCTCATATACGTTTATGTGTGCATGATGAGTGTGTGCGTCCATGTGACTTATTGATTGGCATTGGGTTAAATGGCAAAAGACTGAATCCACTTTGATTGCATGTCAGACAGAAATCATGAAGCATGGATGTATGCTACTCTACTCAGCAGTCAGGCAGCCTGGCGGTTGTCACAGTATTTTTTTTGTTCAAATCAATATTGTAGCTTAATTATGGTGGAAGTGGTATTGTATTGTACTTTTTATTTGAAAGAAAAAAACCTAAAAGCATCTTATAATTATTTATTATTATTATACATTTCAAATGAAGACGGCAAATATGATAAATATTATTGCAAGGATACTGAGTGTATAAAAGATTTTTTTCTTACTGTTGATACATTCATATTGGGTAACAAAGTAAAACTTAAAGTACCTTGTAAATTAAAGTCTGAAAATATAAAGTATTAATTAATAATTCAAAATACAATATAGCACTGCATTGTCAAATGAGTCTTTATCGAGTGTAGTTATAAAGCTTATGAAAAGTGATTTTTAATAGTTTGTTTACTTACGAATCTAGACTCATAAATTTTGCATGTAAAACTTTACATTCAAAAAATAGGGTAATTTTTGTATTAAAGGAACATCATCAATATCAGTGCAAAAGAAATTTATTGAGCAACCCTCGCAGCTGTTGCAGTTGCCAGCAGGTGGTTTGTGTGGCTTGGCATGATAGCGAGAATGCTGGTTGGAGAGTTGGAAATTGAATACCGCGTTGCATAAGTATGAATATGTATTCAACGTATCATTTAAGCAAACGAATTGATTTTATTTATGTTCATTTTAATTTAAATAGCAAACGAAAAGTTTTTGCATTTCTTTTTGCCACCATTATATTTTTTCGTATATTTCTTTGCAAGGGACATCAATGCGCAAAGCAATCATAATACTATTTGTTTGCTTCATTAAATCCCGTGGCAGCAGGGGGTAAATCCATTTAACTTATAGTCCAACTTAAAGTTTGGTCATGCTCTCTGAAACTTTGTCCTACTGACACAGCACGCAAAAGGAATTTGCAAGGACGAAGGTCGAACTATTGTTGCTACCTTAACTGCAAATTGGCATAAAGCGGTGATTGTTGCATAAAGTGCACTTTGCAAATTGTTAATTATCAATGGTTTTAGTTCCTGTTGATGGCTGTTTTTTTTTTTTAATAAATGTTTACTCGCATTGTTCTTCGAGTTCAGTGTTCAGTGCAATTCGATTGCCTTGGGCTGCAAATTAATTAGCGCATTTCTTGGGCTGCTGATTCACAACATATACTTGTACTCGTATCCCAAATGAACAGCGGTCCTTTGAAGTTGGCTATCTGAGCCCTTGACAGCTGCTGCTGCTGCTGCTGCCAAGTCAGCCAGCCAGTCCGCTTGAGACCCGAATCTCTCTCGCAAAAGTCTGACAAGCACAGGGCTTACATTTGCTCCTGCCAAATACGAGCATGTCTAATTAATTTCGGCTTTCAGACATTTGAATAAGTACAGCTCCCATAGAAATGTGTGTTTTGTTCTGCACTGGAAATTAGTGTCTAAAGTGAGCTCAACTTGTTACAGCTTTTATCTCCAGCTAAGCAGCAACAATTTAAGTGTTTCATAAATTGAAGCTGTTAAAGTTAATATTAGCACATAGTTGGGAATAGTTTTCGTTAAATTAAACCATTTTCATGCATCAAATAAATCTATATCTTTAATTTTAAATGATATACTTATACCAATCTAAATATATTGTGGTAACATTATACAAAAATTCAATTCGAATAATAGTAATTATAAAAATAAATAAATAATTATAATAAATAAAAGCAATAAAGTTATGCAGCTTATGAAATGAACTTCGATACTAAAAATGAAATAAGAATAAATACAACATAAACTACTCATTTCGCTTATAAAACAATATTTCCAATTAGAAATAATTGTAGATTCAAGAAAGATATTTTTTTAAAATAATAATCCTTTATTTATATATCTTTATAAATATTTAAATTGCTGCTAAAGCATTTCTTTTTCGCTTCGCGAATTTCGCATCTCAATTAAATCGTTGACTTGTTTAACATTTTTATATGCTTTTTGTTGAAAATCTGTTGAAATCAAAATTAATTGAATTAGATTGAAAAGGCATGAATTACGAGTGTGCCGATGAACACACGCGCCCACTCACATACACTCACACACACGCGCTTTTTCACGCACAAAATATATAGCATACATAATGGGGCGCCAGTTGCCAGGCAGTAAATTAAATTGTTAATTTATTGCGCATGGAAATTAACTGGCAAACTGTCAGAGACTGTGCTGGCCTCACTTCAATGCTGCTCAGTCTCATCTTTGTGCGTTTGCGTGTTTGCGCGTAATTTACATGCCAAATTTAGCCCAAAAAGTATTGTAACCTCTGCCTGCTGCCCGCCCACAGCTTTTAGTTTTTGCACGCCCCTTTCACTTGGCTTTAATGGGACCGATAGGATGGGAAAGTTTTCGGCCATCGCCTGCAATTAATGTAAAATATTTTACACTTCTTTGGATCTTGTGGTTGAAACACACATAAATAACAATTCAGCAGCGTTGTTGCCCTTTGGGAAAATGTTCCATTAAATAAGCAAATATCCAAAACACACTCACGCCCTCGCTTCGGAAACTTAGTTTTCCCATATTTCCACAGCCTTCATTTGTTCAGCATTTACCAAAAATTGATTTAGCTCATCTGGAATAAAATGCGCTAAATATGTGTTTTACACACTACTTTTTAGAGCTCTTCTTTCCATTCAGATATTCTGTTTCTTTAGTTTTAAGTTTAATAAATATATTAATATAATAATGCTACAATTTAAAACCAAAATTGCTTTAGTCCTTTACTGACTTAACAGAATTAAAATTTTATTTCATTCAGAATTAATTTATTATTTTATTCTTTCGTTTTCTTTAAATTTATTGTTGCGTCAATTTACTGTTTAGGTCTTCCATTAATCTCGTACTCAATATTCATTTTTATGAAATAAATTTCTTCTGGAATTTTGAAATTGGAATTCGTCATATTCTATTCTATATTTATGTTATGAATTAAACGTTCATAACATGCTATATTCGTTTTTTCTTTTAATTTATTTTTGGCAGTTGTTTTAATATTTGAACTATAACTCTAATTTGTTTATTCGTCATATCTTGTTAGTTTAATGATCTCCAATTTAATTATTTTATAAATAAATAAAAATAATCAATGTAGAGCAAAACAAGTTCGTTGATCCAATTAGAATTATTATTGCTAGTTTTCGCCACTTGTTTGTATTGCATCGTTTTGAAAGTTCTGGCCTATGTCAATTTGAATAATGGTCACAAAACACACAAGTAATTTCCACAAATACGCAAATATTCAGTTGGTCACACACACTCACACAGATACATTTGAGGAATGTTGCGATGTGTGGCATAGTTCTAGTGGCATCAATGAAGTAAAAGCCGTCATATATGTTATTTTGATAGAATTTTGTAATTAAAACTTTTGTGATCTGTGTAATTGAAATGCAAATTTCAATAAATATTTTCCAAATGTTTCTTGTTAAGTGAATAATTCCATGGCAATTCAAATCAAATATTAAAGTCTATGGTATTTTCAAAATATTTTAAAGCTGTGAGTCTCGTTTGAAAGCGTTTTCAGTAAAGCAGAATCACAATATGTATGTTAATACTTTGTCCAGCTTGAAGGGTCTCAGTTGCACTTTGAGCTCTTTGTTTTTCATTTTTCAATTGCAACTTGAAAACCTAAAAATGTTTTCTTTCTGACAAAGAGCTCTCTCGCTCTTCGTCTCTCTCGTTGTTTTTGCCTGCTAGTCCTGCTTGCTTGTTTGTTTATGAAGTCATGTGTGTTTTGCGCAAGCACAAAATTTCCATTCTCCATTCTCCTCGAGCAATATGTTTACTTACGCATTTCGTTGATGGCATGTTATCAAACAAATTACGTCAGGAATACGCACGATGCGCTCTCAAAAATATGAATAATATTCATTCAGTCATTCATTCATTCAGCGCAATCTTATACATATTCACAGCTACAACAGATACAACAGATGGCATTGTACAAATTCTCTAGAGCAGGGCTCACATTGCGTATACGCCTGTGAGCCCGAGTGGAGAAGCGAAAGTGGAAGGAAAGCAAACCACATAAAACAAACTGTAAACAAACAAGTCGCAAAAGCTTTTCAATTTTCATATTAATCCTCTCAACAATTTCATCCCAAAAAATGAGAAAAGAAGAAGAGCCCCGAGAAAAAGGCAAAAAACAGTAGCTTCACCTTGGGGAAAGAAAGCGAGCGATACAAAGATATTTATTTTGCGTGTGCAAAAATGAAAGAAAATGGCGGGAAAAACTGCATGGCAAAAATTGTCAAATATATTTTTACAATTCAATTTACACGTGTATGTGTGTGTGAGTGTGTCGGTGTATGTGTGTAGCTTTAAAGGATATGTAAGTTTTGGGCTCTTGACACTTGACACTCATGTTTACCTCTCCACTTGTTTCTCGCTCGCACTCGCTCTGACATTTATATTCATCTACTTATTCGCTCTCTCTCTCGCTTTTTGGTTTTCAGACGCTGCGCGAATTTCCGGAGGAGCTGCGTGGCGATGTCTCCATGCATCTACATCGTGAAATATTACAGCTGCCGATATTTGAAGCTGCCTCTCAGGTACGTAGTATATGCATATATATGTGTATGTGTGTGTGTGTGTTTTCCCTTGTGCTTTTCGCCTTATTGCTGGGGGTCGACGACGCTTTAAAAGCTATAGAAAACCCATCCAGACAAATGGACTTGAGATGTTGATGGCATTGCTGAAATAATCGGCAGCTAACTTAAACGGGGCAGGCAAAAGTCAACTGCGAGCTTAGCAGACATTTTACACACACACACACACACACAACCGTACACTCACAGGTAAACGGCAGTTACAGTTACAGGTGAAAGTTTGAGCCAAACAACGCATGATTTGCGCAAGAAACTCGATTCGGGAACGGCAACAACTGAAGCATGAAAAAGGTTTTAGGCAAAACTTTTGGCCACAGCAATACACAGAGTGAAAGCAGGAGGAAATTCACAAGAGAAAGAGAAAGAGAGTGAAAGTGAAAGTAAATGCAACCGTGCGAGCTGTGATGCTTATCGTAGACGACAATGTCAATACCCTTGTCATTTTGGCACACTAAGCTTCAGGGTATCCACACACACACACACACACATAGTAGCACATATGCGGGTGTGTTTGTGTGGTAAATGGTGCTAAAAGTGTGCGTAGAGTAATTGATTTTTCAATTAAGCCCAACTTGCATTATCGCCACAGGGTCATTGCTCACGAAATCCGGAAAGCTTCGCCAACATTTAGCTGGCAACTTTTGTGTGCTCTCTGCGGGCGAGTCCTTCACGATAAGACAACTTTATAGATATAGTAGTTTGAAGACAGAGCGCAGCCTGCACTGCAGTTCGACAGCAGGCAAAGGCCGAAAATAAGCGAAAGTCCCAAAACAATTGTTCAACTTTTGGCGAGTGCTTTGCGGATGACTTAAACTTGCAGATTTTGTACCTGGCCGCAGTTTTGGTGTTAATGAACGGTGAACAGTACATTCCTTTATTCCTTAACCGCTTCAATGCAGCAGCTCCGATTTTCATAGTTCTTTTATGTTTAACGGGCAAAAGATAATTATTTTTTTTTGGTATTATTTGCTTTCAAAAAGTAAGGGAGTGAACAAAATTTAAATTCGTCTACAACATGCACTACAACTAGACAATATATAAATAATTAGAATACGAATGCTTTCAGTAGTAAAAAAATGTTTCAACTATAAAGTTTAAAAAAAAATATGTTTTAATGATCAACATTCATAATTAATTTGTGGAGTAATTTATAATGAGCATTTTTTAATGCACTTTGCAAAATTCTTGCATTGAAATGTTATTTTGCAGAAATGCATAACGAAGCCATTCTTGGAATTTTGTAAACACTACTTAGCTTACTATGAAAAGCTGCTCAGCGACATTTTGCTCGCAGCTTGTCGCAAGAAATCAGAAAAGTGAGAGCTCAAGAAGCACATACTTTAAGATAATATAATCTAGCTATAAGCAGCTGCTAGACCTTGTCAGAGTCCTTAAAAATGTGCTTAATAAGCTGAAGTAGCAGAAGCAACAGTAGTTGAAGATAGACTGAGAGAGAGTTGGCCAACTGCAAGTTAAGTAGCTAAAATACTAAAAGAAATGACAATGCGCAGTGCAAACAGACAAATAATAATAAAGCTTATTTCGCGCGATGGCAAACAAAAACCACTCAACGACAATAAGCGCGCTTTAAGCCACTTTTCGTGGCATGCCTCAAGCCGTTGCCCCAGCAGCGTGTTGCACTCCATTCGCCTGGCTATACGGGAAATTCAAACTGACTCGCAGCTGTGCTTGTTGCTCTCTTGACCAAGGACTACAAACCGAACTGACGTTCAAATCGTATTCACACGCATTTCTCACTTTTGTATTTCTATCTGTTGCAGGGCTGCTTGAAACTGTTGTCACTGCACATCAAGACAAACTTCTGTGCACCCGGCGAATACTTAATACACAAAGGTGATGCACTCAACTACATATACTATCTGTGCAATGGCTCGATGGAGGTGATCAAAGACGATATGGTTGTTGCCATTTTGGGTGAGTATCTATCTGAATGCATTAAGTGCTGTTCTCGTACTCATTCAAGTACTCGGTACTTTGTGTTTTCAACTCGGCTTAAATTGCCCATGTTTTCGCATTGTGTTTATTTTGTTTGGGGGCGTTTATTGAACTCAAACACTCAAGTTCATTCGCCTGCTCGATGTGAATTCAGTGGGATTCATTTGTACGTTAGTCAGGCAGCTGCTTATTTATTCATTCACGACGTTGCCTAGACAAATAGCAGCTATTTTTATGCTTATTGATTCTCTGCCTAGCGACTGACCTTTTGTTTTCTCTCTTTATTCTTTTAAATACCCATCTCACACTCATCCCCACTCACACTCACACTCACACTTACACTCACATCTAGGCAAGGGCGATCTCGTGGGCTCGGACATAAATGTGCATCTGGTTGCGACCAGCAACGGACAAATGACCGCCACCACCAACAGCGCTGGACAGGATGTTGTCGTCCGCAGCAGCAGCGACATAAAGGTATGTGAGCGACCCCAATGACACTGGCCGACCCCAATTGCCGTTAAATGGCAATGACAGTAAGCATTTTATGACACCAGAAGCACTGTAAATACAGTTCAGCATTCTAGCTTCTTTAGCACTTTGCGTACATTTGAGTTGCCTTCAAAGCACCTTCGTTTCGAAGACTCACAAAATTATTTCACATGGTTTCGGTATCTGATTGGCATTGCTTCATTTGATTGCGAAAATCATTATTTTTGTTTCCTTCTTCTTTTCCTTGCAAATTTTTTTTTTTTTGGGATTGTATAATTATTATTATTAAAGATGTGGCTTCGTATATATATATAATATTTTAGTGCATATACTCGTATGTTTCTTATAAAAGACCAGTTTTCAGAACATTCATCTAAAAAAATTGTGTTCTTAAAAGAACACCAATTTAATACAACTATGAACATTCAAAACAAAAACAAATACAATTATTTTTTAATCTTAAAATAATATTTGTGGTTTTAAAATTATTCGATTTTTTGTCATTTTAAAATGAACTTGGTGTTTATATCAAATATCAAGACTTTTAGTTTCAAAACATTGTTTTATCAGCGTTTATTAAGTGTATATTATATATTATATGTTGCTGTTTAAGTTCACAATATTTTCTACTAAAAGCTGTCAGCTACCTCAAATTTATATTTCTTACAGTTTCTAGATTTATTTATCAAACTATCTATATTCAATCGAAGTATTACAGATCTGGCTGTTTAAATTCACAATATTTTTAAGACGAAAAATATTTGAATATTGTTTTGTTGCTGACATTATTATACAGTTCCAGTGTAACTTTAAGCTAATGTCATTGCAGCAGCTTCTTTGCATTCCAACGCTGAGTAAACTTTACGATTATGGTTCCTGGGCAGTTAGAAGTTAGAAGTCGCCTGTGTTGCACGACGGGTTGCGTGGACTCGTAATTAAATAGAATTTATATTATCTTTATTTTTATTTCCTGTTGTTTATTTTTAGATGAATTTTTTATTTAATACGAGTCTTAAATTTATTATTATCGCGCTCAGAGCTTGGCTTTTAAAGCAGCTTGGGCTTTAAGTGTTTGCCATTGTTATTTTTGCCGGTTTTGTTTATTTTCTTTATTTTTCTTCGTTCTTCATCCATTTTTTTTGTTGGTCTGTTTGCCTGTCGTAAAGTTTATCAGGCTGCGCGCAGACGACAAAGGAGATGGGGAAGGGAGAAGCCGATGTCGACGGCGACGGTTCAAATAACTTAAGAACACTCGTGTTTGTACCTACGTCGACTTTTCCTTCCACTCGACTGCGTGGCAAATTCAATATTTTCTTTGAATATTATTTTCCCTGGCACATCTTTCTTCGTTTTTTATTAGTGGCTGCAACCTTGCCGCAAAAGCCATAGGAATTATGTGGCAGACACATGCTTGTGCACTCGTCTCCTGTAATCGCAGTCGGTATCTGTTATAGTTAATTAATGGAAAACAATGCGACCGTCGACCGCCGAGGCGACTGCGCCAAAAGAAAACCGCAGGCAATTTGCTCAAATTTTAATTGAGAGATGATCGCTTAATTAGTGGGAAAACGTTTCAATTAATTCATAGTCGGGGCAAATGGGAATTTTGGGAAATGGTAATGGGAAAATGGAAAACGCTTCGCGCATTATTTACCGATTTTCGTAGTCATTTATTTTTGCATGTTTTTCTTTGGCTTTTGCTTTCGGCCTCCGCTTTCGCTTTCGCTTTCGCTTTATGCCAAGTCTATTTGCATGTCTGCACCGTCTTGGCCAAATAAAACACAGACATTTTAAATGTGTGTTGTCTGTGTGTGTGTTGCCCTAGAGCCACAAGCAGCAAGCGCTGCGAGGCATCTCTTCAAGACCTGAACTTCAGGTACAGCAGCAGCTGCAGAAGTGGCAACAACAACGGGGCGTATGAGTGATACTTAAGCTTAATGTGTGCGCTCGTACTTCTTCATTGTATTTGTGTGCGAAAGCGTGCCAGTGTGAGTGCGCGTGTGAGTGTGAGTGTGAGTATGTGCCAAGATGGTGCACTTGAGCGTGTAAAGAAGACGCCAGGGTGTCAATATTAACATGCGAAAAGAGATTAAGAATGCGCAAGGCGACCACGCGATGCTCTACAAAACGAAGCAAATTATTATTCAAATATGTGAGGGTAAATTTGTTAGTTATGAAGTTTTTTTATTTTTTGTTTGTATTTACGCCAACTAAAGCCAATAAAAATAGTAAATGGCAGAAAGTGAATATGGTATTTTCTTAAAATACATTTAAAAAAAATAAATAATAAATAATTATTATGAAGTGAATAATAATAAAAATGTAAAAAATAATTTTCATTTATATTAGAAACACAAAAAATGCATGTATATTTCTTAATTTATTAACACCAAGTAAAAACAAATATTATTTAAAATGAAATGTAATACATAAAAATAGATTTGATGAAACACTAATTAATTCTTACAACAAACTTTTTTTTTATAAAATAAATGTAGGTAGTTTTTAATAATTAATATTTTCATATTCAGTATTATTAGAATAACATTGGGATTACAATTACAAAAAATTAGAAAATTTCATAACATACCTTTTTTGTTATTTCTTGAAAAGCAATGATTTGCATATTAATATTTCTTGAGAACAGACACATTAATTATGATTATTAATACTCTTATTAAAACATTTTGTCTGATATTTAATAATCTAATATACAATTCATATATCAATATTTTCAGTATTATTGGGATAACATTTTATTTTAAATTAAAAAAACAAATATATTTAATATCATAATATACCATATTTGCTGAAAAGCAGTGAATATATGTGTATTTTAACATTTCTCGAGAAGAGCCAGATTTAGTCAAACTCAGTATAAATGAGAATAGAAAAAGTAAACGTTTTAGCTGAATTGAGTGGACTCTTGCTCTGTCAACTGTTGGCTAGAAGGCCTGCTGTTAGAAGTCGTTGCTGTGGTCGCTGCGGGCAGTCGAGTTGAGATTGCATAATCATTTAGCTAACACTTTCCTGTGTGCTTTTCCTTGTCGCTTTGCAGGCGCTCACCTACTGCGATCTGAAGTGCATCCACATGGGCGGTCTGGTGGAGGTGCTGCGTCTCTATCCCGAATACCAGCAACAGTTCGCCAACGACATACAGCACGATCTGACGTTCAATTTGCGCGAGGGCTACGAGAACCAGGAATCGGATATTGGACCCACATTTCCACTGCCCAGCATCAGCGAGGACGACGAGAACCGCGAGGATGGCGAATGCGCCGGCGAGCAGGACAAAGAGAACGGCACTGGCGGTGGTGCGGGCGGGGCGGGGGTTGCCGCCTCCCCCTCACCGCATCACAGCATCAGCCGCTCTCCGCTGCTGGGCATGAGCAGCCCCAGGCATCAGCGATTACAGCAGCGTGGACGTTCGTTGATTACGCTGCGTGAGACGAACAAGCGACAGCGACCGCTGAACATGGCCAACAGCCTGGACCGCGGCTCCTTCGAGGAGGTGGAACCCCTGACCGAAGAGGAGAGCGGCAAGCGACCTTCGCTCGAGCGCCTCGATTCGCAGGTATCCACACTGCATCAGGATGTCGCCCAGCTGAGCGTTGAGGTGCGCAACGCCATCAGCGCCCTGCAGGAAATGACCTACTCATCGTCGGCAGCGATGAACTCGCATGGCTCCCTCAAGTTTCCCCCCGCCCGCTCGATACCCAACATCAGTGGCGTGGCCGCAGGGCGCACAGGATTGGGCTTGGGCTTGGCTGCCGGCTGTGATGTGCCGCTGATGGATGGCAATCTAGCGATGGCTGCCAGCGAAGCGGCTGCCATGCAACGCTGCCTCTCGCATCCGCCCGAGGTTTGGGGCCGTGAAATGCAGCTGCCTCCAACGACGGCGCCCCCTTCGAAGGCCGCATCGCCTGCCTCGGCGAGCGTGGAGGCTGCGACGAAGACGCAGAGTCGCAGCTGCCAAACCGATTTCTATCGCATTGATTTTCCCACCTTCGAGCGTTTTGTGCTGGCGAATCCGCGTCTGGTGCTCGGCCTGCTGGGCATCGAGCCGGCCATCAAGAATGAGATCGAGTTGCTGCAACAAAAGCAGACCTTGCAAATCTCGCCCCTGAACACCATCGACGAGTGCGTCTCCCCGCTGGCCGTGGAGCCGAGTTTAAGCAGCTCCAAGGAGCGTCTGCTGGGCACCCAGGCTCCCATGGCGGGGCGTGTTTATCCGCCGCTGGATGACGAGAATTCCAATGACTTTCGCTGGACCATGAAGCATTCCGCCAGTCATCAGAGCTGCTGCAAGAGCACCGATGCGCTGCTGAGCAGCGAGGAGCAGCCAATTGTGGCCCTGGAGCAACAGCAACAGTTGCCGGAACAGCAGCAGCAGCAGCAGCAGCCGCAGCTGCCGCAGCGCAGCAAACGCAGCGTGCGTCGCAGCGGCAGCGGCGGCAGCAACTCAAGTTTGTCGAGCAGCAGCTCGAGCTCGAATTGCTTGGTATCGCAGAGCACCGGCAACCTGACGACCACCAATGCGTCGGTGCACTGCAGCAACAGCACGCACAGTGTGGCAAACACACGACGTGCCTCATGGAAGCTGCAACATTCGCGCAGCGGCGAGTATCGTCGTCTGTCCGAGGCGAATGCCGAGTACTCGCCGCCAGCCAAATTGCCCATGGCCATGGCCATGCCCATGGCTGTGGCAGCTGCCAGTTACGGGCAGGACGATGAGGAGGAGAGCGTCGAGCTGTTGGGCCCCAGACGCGGTTCCCGCAGCAGCAGCGTCGCCATGGTCGATGTGGGCAGCGGTGACACAGGCAGCGGCAATGCCATTGTCACTGGCAACAACACCAGCAACAGCAACAACAGCAGCAACAGCAAACAGCAGCGAAGCCGTGTGTTGTTGGGCGTTAACCAGGCGCAGGCACAAACAATGAGTTTTCGCTTTTCAGCCGGCGACGCCGACAAATTGGAGAAAGGACTTCGCGGTCTGCCCTCGACGCGCTCCCTGCGAGATCCCAGCGTCAAATAAGCGAACATTGTTTATGGCTGGCATTTCGGCAATGGAATTGGAGATGGAGCTGGAGACGGAGGTGGATATGGGTTTATACAATGAGGACGTGTCTGTATTCGTGTATTCGTGTATTCGTTTACATGCATGCCGACGTGCGTGATTTATTTCCTAATTAATACTGAAATACGAAGACGCTTGTACTTTTAATATCTTTAAGATACAGATACACACACACACATGACACACAACTAGCAGACTTCGGCTTGATTATCAATTTAGCACTAAATAAGTTTTGTTCGATTTGCCTAATTTGATGCTGAGAGCCAGATTAACTAATGAAAGTGATTGGCAACAGCTGTTGGTTTACGCTTTCAGATGCTTCTATCATATCCGAGTCTACAATTAAAGAATACATAAATATTTAAGTAGTTTGCATCTAAATAATAAACAATTCATACATATTGATTGCTAGCATATCAGATGATCACACACATATTCTATTTTTTGATGACGTAAACCATAAAAAAGCAAATAACTCAATTGAATCTTTGGGGCTGTCAACGAGAAGTTCAAACAAAAAGTTCAATAAATCGAAATGAAAATATATTTATCTGGCATTGCATTTATGCATAATACACAACAATTAGCAAACATATTAGAATTAACATTTCATGGAAATTACAGAAATATAATATATCTGAATGTTAAATGTCAACTACAGGAACTTGATGTATTTAAGTATAAAACGGAAGCGGAAATAAAATAATATATATTATGTTTGTTGCGAATAGTTTGCCGGCTATCATCTGTGAAGCCGACAGTACAAATACACAAATAAATAATAAATATTATTTAAGTAAATTTAGAAGTTTCGTGTCAAGTTTAATAGTTAGGCTGCGTGTAAGATATAAATTTTTAGATGGTTGAACGAAAATTATATCAAATATATGCGAAAATAATTTAAAATTTAAAGTAAATCGAGTAAGTTATTTGACAATCGTTTGCGCTAAAAATAGAAAGAAGAACAAGAAATTGCTATTTTACTTATAAAGTGAAATAAATGAATTTGTGATTTCAAAAATATATACGGAGAATGTGGATAGAGGCATGCAACATCTATTTTTTTAATGAAATGCCGAAGAGAATATCAGTGAAAGTTGGTGTAAGCTGTAGTTAATAAGTGAACAATTTTATGTTAATACTCTTAAGTGATAGTTGGTAGACATTAAGCTGGTATAATTACCAATAAAGATAATGCTAATGCAACCGAACTCTGTACATTTCTAGACGTTTAGTGTATATATGTATATTCATATGTAAATGTTCCCAACAAACTATAAAGACTTGTGCTTCATTCTATGCTCGATGTAAGGCACTCTACGATAATACTATATAATTCAAAGTGCATACGACTTTTATATGTACTTGTAAATTACAACAAGCAGATACTCGATGTGTTTTAACCGGATGAAACTTCAGCTTAAGCAGCATCAATTGTAATTGTATGTACTGTAGAGATAAAATAAAATAATATATTTATATATATATGAATACTATATCTGTTATAGATTTTGGTCAATAAGTTCAGCAGAGAATTCTTGAACGTTTTTAAATGTTTTAATTAATGTTATTATACAGAAAACCCAAAGAAATATTCAATATTTAAATGAAATAAACAATAAAACTTGATGTCAAATTCATTCCGAGCAGTTTGAGCTGATTTATTGAGCTTTTTAAGCAGCTTTACTTTACTTTCTCCCCTTTATTTTTTTCGGTTGTCATACGCAGTGTGTGCTATGCATATGGGGTTTACTTTAATGCGATTAACTCAATTGGCGGGTGTTGTGCCACGTGTCTGTATCTCTAACGTAATCCGATAACCTTATTGCCGAGTTTATTGCTTGTCGACGTCAGGTCCATATGCCAATCAAGGCATTGAAGCTACAACTGGGCCACTTTGACAGTCATCAACTGAGTGGGGTAAATGCTTTTGATTTAATGTCATCATAAGCAGGAAGCTTAAGTACATAGTTCGCATACATCAAGTGCACGACGTTTTAGCACAATTTCATAAATGATGAGCTTTTAGTACACACAATTAACATAACCACATTCGGCAGCCCTGGAATATAAGAGTCCACATAAAGCTTGTTAGTTTTAATCGTACAGGTTGGAAACCATGCTGAGTAAATCAAAAAGCTTTAAAGTTTACGCTTAGTTAGCTACGACACAAACCTAAAGCACTGCGAAAAAGCTTTCCACCCCTATAAAATGTACCGAAAATCGGGAATTCCTTAAACTTAATTTTGCAGCAGGAGCTTAATCAGATGAACTTAGCTCATTTTCGATAAGACAGGTAACTGTTGGAGTTTAAAATAATTATGAAGCAAAACTTGTTAGAAAATATGTCATTATTATTCGCTAATTAGCAAGAAAAAAGCTCGTTATCAGGTGCAACCCCCGAAGACTTTAATGCAAACTTGAAAGCGATTAAAGCGAGAAAAACTTGAAGTAATTCAACTGATAAAGTATGATAAGACTTGCCAAACTTGCAGCAGGGTAACAAAATAATTATGCTAATAAGCGCCAACTATTCCAGGTGTTTTATGGCAATTGCTAAAGATAAAATAAAATATATTAAAAATGTATCAGAGCTTGTGGCATTCCGCGAGTCAATTTAAGTTGAGGCAGCATTTAGTGCATCTGTCCGACGGTTTAATTAGTGTTATCTCCGTCGCTGGTTTACATGGATTGTTTTAATTACAATGGTTTTGAATGGCTGAGTCTGATAGCTCAAACCATTGGCAATTTGAGTTAGGCATGAAATGCGACCATTGTCTTAATTATACACAAATACAAATTGGTATATGGCATGCACTCTGATTCTGTGCTCGCAATTCGTGTCGGTCACCGAGACAGAAGGACCTTTTGACTGTGACCCCAACATTTTCCCTGGTGTCACCTCTCCTCGACCGGCTGACATTCATGATGCCACCATTGCCACAACCATAACAATCGGTATTGATTACATGCACAACCAAAATGCGACTCGCACTCAGGTTCTGAAGCGAAGCATTGCGAATGCACTTGATCATATGCGACTAATGAATATGCTGACATTTCATTTGAAGGACCCAATTTGAAAATAATGTTGTAGTTTTTAATCTAATAACATGTAATATACAGTATCTAATTTGAAATTTAGAATTTTATAATTTATCCCATAATACAATGTATTCCAGAGTATTATTTATTTTCCACAAATTATTCAAATTCAATTCTTCTAGTAGGATTTTTTTGTATAACGTCTAGCATCTAATTTAACATTTAAAGTGACGAAATTTGTCTCATAATACAAATTATTTTAGAGTGTAATTTGAAAAAGTGTCAAGTATATAATTTACCCTTTTATAAATTGTCACACTATGCACTTTACTTTGAAGTATTTATGCATTATTATTTGAAAAATAAATTTAAAAATATTTAAACTGTTTTAATTTGTGCGATGTTTAAAGAACTGATTAATAATCTTCAGAATATTTGAAATGCTATACTATTAATGAAATCCATATAAAGACATTATTTTAGCTGTTTTTCTAATTGAACATATAATGTCTAATTTAAAATATATAATTATAATAAATTTCTAAATTGCCGGTTATAATTTAGAGTAGCAATTTATTATTATCATACGAAAGACAATCTTTGCGTTTTTTAAACTCTTTGTACTCTATACTATATTCTTGATATCCATTTAAAGAGATCTGAAGTGACCTTCGCCTGTTATCAGATTGAACATGCTGCGCGGTGTGAATTGCTCTTCGCAGGGTATTAAAAATTGCAGCCATAATCGGAGCCTGAAGAGCTGTGCGCTATGGTCACAGTCATAAGCGTAATTTCTGCTCTAATTCTGTTGCAGTTTCCATTATAATGGCAACACGCTGGTAATGTGCGTGTCCTGTGAAGCAAGGACGAAACAGCTGGCCCTGTATTGCACCCTGTTTGTGTGCTTCAGCATGTCCGGGTGTGTTTGTGTGTGCAAATGGGTGTATGTGTTTAATTGCGCCTCAATTCACAGTTGAAGGCAGCTCAAGCTCAAGCTCCAGCTGCTGCTGCTGCTGCTGCTATTGTTGTTAATAGCCGTCAACTCCAATGGAAATAGGGCGAAAGGATGTAAGGATGTGCTTCAAAATTTTATTCGATCTCATTCATGCTGATTACAAATTTATGAGGCCACTTCAAATCAATTGGCTGCTGACAACAACTGAGGAAACTTCAATAATTTCTAATTTATATTAAGTAAAGTGCGAGTAATCGATGCGAGAAGAGCGGCAGGAGCAGAAGTCTTGTCGGGACATTGTTGTAGCGCTTGTCGAGGCAAAAGTTTTAGCACCACAACACAAGTGCAAAGCGGAATCAGGATAAAACTACAGCAACTTTTGCACTGCAATTCAATTGAACAGCAGAGAAGGACAGGCAGTCAGTGAATCAGTCAGGCAGTCAGCAAGCTGAGGTCCTTTTGCAGACGCGCGTTAAATGCATTTCAGCTGCGGACTGTGGGATGTGGCAATAAGTCAGGGGCCTGGTCAGCAGCAGCCTGATGCATGTGCCCGCTGTCGCCTGCACTAATGTGCGGTTCATTAGACAAAGCTCGCCACACGCCCCCCTTGGGTTGCATGGCAATGTGGAAGCTGTGTGTGCAGGCCTGTCTGTAAGTCAGCTGCTCAATACGCGTAATCGTATTAAAAGGATTCAAGGGACTAATTAGCACAGCGCGTGGACAAGTCAAGCGTCGCACTTGGCAATTGCAGCCTGACTGGTTGACTGCCTCGCTGCCTGTCACTTGCCACATTTGATTAGGCTAATGCATTTTTGCTCTAATTGCAGCTCAAAGTAAAGCAGTCGCCGCGCGCCAAAATAAAACTTGGCAAAAACCCAGGCAAAGCGAACAGCGAGCGAAACTCGTAAAAAACTGTCTCAATTGGCTGACACGATGCACGGCAGGAACATCAAGCAGGTAACAAAGGAGCTGTAACTGCCACTGCCACTGCAACTGCAACTGCAACTTTGGCGGCAACTTTCACGTTTGTGGCAACTTTTGAGTCAAGCAGCTCTTACTTTTATTTCAACTTCTGCATCTTCCGCTGCAGCTGCTGCTCCTTGTGGCTTAACAATTTTTATAGAAAACGGAAAAAGTTGCAGCCCGCCACTCCCACCTCGAACACGCCCTCGTCCTTGCCGCCGCCGCCCCTCCTTTGCCATTTGCCTGCCACTTTGTGAGGCGAGTTTGTCAAGCGTATGGCACAAAGCATTCAGTTAATGCGTACTTAATAGTCAAGTCATAAATTTTAAATACTGCTAAATGGCTGCCTCAAGATATGTTCCGAGTGTGCTTATATGCCAGATACTCGCCTCGCCTCGCCTCGCCTCGCCTCGCCTCGCTTCGCATTCGCTGGAGTATGTAAATCAACGCATCCATATATCATTCGCAGCCCGATCGCAGCATCGCCCCTCCGCTCCCCCTCGCCACAGACATGCTCATAAACGTACTTGTACACGCCACCGAAAATATTAGTAGCCTCTTGGAACAAGATAATGAGACCGACAGCAAAATTTATGAGTTTTTTCCGCATTTTGTGGCTTGCGTCTGGCAGCTCATAACTGGCTCTAAAGCCACAGTGCAAAGTGTTTTCTTGGCCATGAATGCGAGAATTTCGCCATAGCTGCTAATCAATATGGCGGGCTTGATTTCTTTTCGTATTAACAAATGTATACTTACTATATTTAGCACATGAGAAATGAAAAAACTGTTGACCAAAAATTCAATTAAATATTCCATTTAAGACAAATGTATGAAAGCCTTTTAGTTTTGATATTGTTGGAAACCTATTCAAATTTATTTTGACAACATTTTGCAAATAATAAATTCAAAGCATTTAATCAAAAAAAGTTAATTTAATATTTTAAGACACGAATTTGAGAGTTATTTTTAATATTGTTGCAAATGCTCTCTATTTATTTTTTGTTTTATTTAATCTTCTTAATCTTCAAGCAGATATATTTTGAAGCCTTCTTGTCAACACTTTTAAGGAAATCAAAAAATTTAAGCACAGTGCGTGCAAATTTTGTTGTCAGTCTCGATTTTGTGCATTTTCTTCAGCTTTGCCAAGAATTCAATTATTTTATCAATCTTTATATGCGTCTAAGTCGCTACTTTGTCTTCTTAACCCAGTTTGGAGTTTAGCAGCCATTTTTTTGTTAGGTTTATTAACTATTTGATCCTCTATCTATATATTTTCCTTCCTTTTTTTGTAGCGATTCACTTTGCAGCTTGCTTAAAGTTTAGTTTTGCTTTCGTTTTACGACTTTGTCTAGCCCCGTCGCTTTTTTGCACGAGTGTATTTATGTGCTATGTGTCACCCACAATGCATACCACACACACACACATACACAAAAAGCGGAAATTCAGAGAGGAGGAGAGGGGGACGAAGGCGGAGGCGAGTTGAAGAGCTTCGACGAGCGCATAAAAATGATGAGTTATTTGTTTTTTAGTGCATAATTTATGAGTTAAATGAGTTTTTCATATGCGAGTGCGTGTATCCTCGACTCCGTTATGGCGTTGGGCGTTGCTTTACAGATTTGTCAGACACACACACACTCACACACACACACACATTAACTCACACACGCACAGATGTGCTTCTTGGTTGGCTTTTTATTTATGACTTTTACGCGTGAAACTTCATTCGAAAGCGTTTAACTGGAAGCACACACAAAAAGATTTTCCCAGCCACAAGACTTGTAAAACTTTTGTAGCTCCGGCTGCTAAACGTTTAGCACACACACACACACACACACCCACACACAAAGAGTCTCTTTTCGACACACGCATATGGGACACTTAAACATGCTCTTTGTGGCTTGGCTTGATGGCAGGCACACGCACGTTTATCATGCAAATTGCGCCTAATTGTCTGGAACGGGATTTACTTGTGGCTCAAACTGGCACTACGCATATTTTGCACCCGGCCAAAAACTTGCCCTTGCCAAATCAAAATAAGAAAAAAGTGAAAGAAAAAAATAAGTAAATAATAAAAATAAACGAAAATGGTAAGAAAATCTGTGAAGGCATCCAAAGTGCGCATTAAATTTAACCCGAAGCGACGCCAGCGTGGCGTATACGTTATTTTGCATGGCAGCTTAGCAGACATTCTGATTTAATTGTTTTGCCCAACGATTCATATAAAAAATTACCCCCATTTTTTTGCTCGCCTATCGCTTTCTCGCTTTGGCGTTTCGTTCGCATTCTGTTGCGGCTGCGGCTGTTGTTGTCCCTCGAAGCGTGTCCGCGACTAACTGCAATGTGTCCCTCACCCCCCGGGCCTCTGTCTGAACATTATCAAACTGCGACAACTTCCAACTCAGCCTTATTTAACGAATTGAGTTGCCAACTCCACGGCCAAGTGGGGGCATTAATTTTTAACGGTAAATGCGCGAAAAGCGGCTCTGCTTTAAATGAATTGTTTGGCCATCTACAAGGCGAGCGACCCGCCGCACCGCAGAGTCGCATGTAAATTAGACGCAGCTCCCTTTTGTCTTTGTCCTCCTCCTCCTCCTCCTCCTGCTCTTTTCAATGATTTTTCCTGGTTGTTTTTCTTTTTTATTTCACTTCTTTGTTGTAGTTACATGCGGACTTCTTGCCTTTCGATACCCTGTCGTTTGGATTGATTGCCAGGCCCATAAACTTTGGCATATATATTTGAATTCAATTTATTTTGAAATTTATTGTCAATCTGGACTTTGGGAGTTGTAGACTGAGCTGAGGAAATTGTGAAAAATGCGTTGAGAGTGCTGAGTGAGAAGATCATTGACTGCGGATTGAATTTTTAAAATTCATTATAAAACATATAAATTCAGCAGGCACAAGTTGGTAAATAAATCGGAAAATTGAACGACGTTATGGGTGTTTAATGTTTCTGAATTTTAATTACATATATGTTATATACTGTTAAATTTATTTAAAATAAAATTTAAATATAATAAAGAAGAACTCGAAAATTGTAATCATAGTGTTAGTCTAATATTGAATAATTTTAAACACAATAGAAATGAAGTTAAATCAGTTTTAGTGTCACTACAAATTAATTTAATAATTTTCAATCAAACACTTTTTCCTCTTTGAGTCAGAGTGAATTTCGGTTTTTTTTTTGTAGTTAATATAAATCTAGGATTTCAGAGCATGTTGTTTTCGGTGTGCTGCCGAGAAGGTTGAAAAGTGTTTTGTATTATGTTTTTTTTCTTTACCATTTTTTTGGGGGGCTTGCCGTTGTTTTGTCGATTGCTTTGGCCTTTGGCGTTCATTTAGCAACACTCGGTTACGGTATCTGTGCTTTGTGTTAGCGTTTTGTTGTTTTAGTGCTGGGTGCTGTTCGGTGCCACAGAAAATATTTCCGGCTGTTGGTTGGTCGGTCGGTGTGTCAGGGCATGCCATCAATCTGACCTCTGCCCCGGGCCGTGCTGAGCCGAGGCGAGCAATGGCAAAGCATTGGCAGCACTTGCAGCCTCTGGCCTTTAATTTAAAAACTCTTTTACGCCGTCTCGCCTCAAAATGCGCCGTCGCAGCCGCCCAATAATGTGAATTTTATGTAATTGAAGTGGCAGCTGTTGGGCACCAGCGGAAAAAAATAGCACAAGCAAAAAACAGGGAACACAAAAAAAGACAGACTGAAAGAACAGAAAAAGAAATGGTAACGAGCAAGAGAAATGTAATAGCATAACTCTTTTGCGGCTTAGGTTGGTTTTGTTGCCTCAAAGGCATTTACGACAAAGCGACAAGCTGCAGCGCTGAATTCAACTTGCTCCAAATGGAGCCCAATGACATTGGCTTACGCAGACACTTCCACATCAGATTGAGCTGCCCAGATAGCGACAGATACAAATAAGTTGCCAGTCATGTTTTGCTCGATTAACATTTGTTATTTCATTTATTAAATGCAGCCATTAGATAGCTTGATTATTCAGTTATGGGCAAAGTGCTCGTCGTCGACCAGGAAATTGAGTTGGTGAAGAGTTTTTTTCTGCGCTTCCTTTATCATTCGAAAGTGTTTCAAATTCCGTAATGAGTTTATTTAGTAGCATTTTAATTGTTTCACAAAGTATTATATGTAAGCTGGAAGATGAATGTAAATAATAATGTAGTTATCATTTTAGATAACTTCTATTAAATTACACTTTCGCACATAATACAGAACATATATTAGTTATTAGCATTTAAATTCAAAAATAATACTGCATTCTGTTATTAAACAAAACTTAAATTGTAAAACAGTTTTCTCTACTGCAACTATTTAGTTGGGTCTGAATCAAACCTTTTTCTAGTCAGTTACATCTTTCTCAGCATTTGCAGCTCTGCAGCCCTGCTCAACGCGATTAATGTAATCAATTAATGCGACTTTTGACTCATGCGCTTCACGCCAATTAATCACCAGATGAACTCACTTTTGATTTGTTTGCCAATAAGCAGCCTGTACTTGCTTGTCTTCTTTCGACCGGGATAAAGTGAATTTCATTACATTACAATTAGTCGGGTTTTTTCGTGTTTCACGTTTTTGCGCAAATATTTGCGTATTTCAAAAAATATTTTTTAGAAGTAGACAACAGCTTTTGGCATTGGACGAAGGCCAAAGAGTCTCAACAATCCTGCAGCAGCTGCATGCAAACAAACCGGTTGCATGGACCGTAAAGATCGAAAGCAGCAGCCAGAAAAAAATGAGGGAAAAAAACTGCGAAGCGGGCAATATGCGTCTTTAATTAAGGTCAAAATAAATACACCAAGCGTTCTTTTTGTGCGCCAGCTTGTCTTTGAGATAAATGGCTGCCCAAAAGGGCTCTATCTCTGTGTAGTGAGTGAATTGTAGTGAGGAGGGAAATGGGATGCGGATGCGGAGAGGGTGGTCGATTTGATAAATAAGTGGGGGAAGTTGAGCCGCAACTGCTTTGGGCAACTGGCGGCTGTTTTACATTTGGCTTTTGTTGCGCTCTCGTTATACACTCACTCAGTGGGTACACCAACTGTGTAAGCTGCTTTGCAACACAAGTCAAAGAAAACTAAAAGACAGTTCAGAGTATTTTTAATGAGAAATGATTCAAGTAAATTTAATTCGTCAGTTTTACATAACTTTGAGAGGGCATTCAATATTCCTTGCTTTGCATCGAGATGTCCGCGTTTTTTTCCATACTTTGTGCAATTTTGTGTTTTGTGTTGAATTTTGTGTATTTTATTTTTTGCCGGCGCGAGTTTCGTTAATTGCCGAAGGACGGGCAATGTAATTGTGCCAATCCTGTCTACCGCCCCTTTTACACTTTGTTGATTTTTTATTTAAGTATTTTTTTGTGTTGGTTTATTTATTTGCATTGGCATTAAAATAAAGTACATAAAATAAATAAATTAAATTTCGCAAGCTGCAAAGGTCATCAATGTGAACTGCGCGAACTCACAGCCTCACAGCCTCACAGCCTTACAGCAAACGAAGGCCGAGCTCATTTTTATTTCATTCTGATGGAAAGCTGCCCCCAATTGAGCCCAAGTTCGCGACCGTGTCGATTTTCACATTTGCGCCAATGAATTTTTACGCATTTTACGTGCTCTCGCTTCATTTGCAACCCTTTTTTCACTTGTTTTGTATTCTGCTTTGTTTTTGTC
This sequence comes from Drosophila formosana, assembly GCA_035045625.1. Lineage (NCBI taxonomy): Eukaryota > Metazoa > Arthropoda > Insecta > Diptera > Drosophilidae > Drosophila > Drosophila formosana. The sequence goes on from JAWNOW010000232.1 coordinate 21,154,202, forward strand.
GCTTTTTTGTGTTCTGCCCGTTTTTGTGGCACATTAAAAAATTACAGCGCATTACGCAAATTAACCTCAGACTTAGCAACGCCTTTTATTATTATGTATATGGCCGAGGTGTTTGCCTCCAAAGAATCATTGGCGACAACATGCAAATTGCGCATACGCCACGTGATTGCGTGTTGTTTTTGATTTTATTATATTCAAGCGGCAAACTCTTTAAACAGTATCTTTTAAATGCTTTCACAAAGTATTTCATGAAAAAATTTGGAGCTCAGCTGCGCTGATTGGCAATCAGTCAGGATATTAATAGTAAAAAATGTAAAAGTTAACTGGGGATAAATTTGTAATTTATTGCAGCTTAAGACTTGATTTGTTATTGTAATAATAGCATTTTTTCAGCCTGGAAATTTCAAATAAATATTGACAGTTTTTTTTTTTGCTATACTTAAACAATTGTTTATATGTGCATTTAATTATGTGTAAGAGCATTGTTTTTATTTATTCAATTAGAATGATTAAAAAACGAGAATACACAATAACTTATGGTAGAAAATGATTGCGGAATTTCGTTTACTTTTAAGTGCATTTTTTTAGATTTCAATTGTTTGTCATTTGGCATTTAATTACAATTGAAACCAGTTAATTGAGCTGATTTAACTGACTTTCCAATTAAATATGCATTTTAAATTGTCATTTTAATTTTGTAGTGAAGAGCGAATCTGTCAATGCCAACGGCGCATTGAAACACAAATTCAATGTAAACTGGGCTAAAAATAAAGCAATTAGATACACAAACGGTTGAACAAACGGCATATAAACACACTGTTGCAACAGACGAAGAATAGGGTCAAAAAAGGAAAAGCCAAGTCTACGTCTGGCAGCCAAAGGTTAAGCAGGAACTGTTTCCTCCCACGCTTCCCGCAGCTAGCCAACTACAACTAAAAACAAAAACAAAGAAACAATTACAAAACTGATTAGAAAATCTAGGCAGGCCGAGAGAGAGCAAACACGAACAGGACATTGTTTTGCTTACGCCCACAGCTCACTCTGAAGGAAGGACTGGAGACTATCGCTTTCTGGGGGCAGGAAAAACAACAAACCGCACAATTTGCAAAAACAACAATGACCATGATTTTGGGGTCACAAAAAGCGGAAAGTCAGAGCAAAAAAAAATATATGTATACCACACATATATATATATCTATTAAGAAAGTAGAAAACGCAAAGACAAAGCAGCTTTTGTTGTGTGCGTGTGCGTTTGCGTGGGTGTGTGTGTGTGTTGCTTAGGTGTGGGCGTATACCGGGAATCGAAATTGACACGCTCACTAATGCGCTGGGCTTGTGGCAGACATAGAATCAGAACCAGAACCAGAACCAGGAGCATAAGCAGAAACTAATCGACTTAGTCAGCGACACCTTAAATATTCGCAGGAAACAAAAAGGAGTCAAACTCGTTGGTGTGCCCATATAAAAGGACAACAAAAGCCTAAAAAGGATGTCACATTTTGTGGCTGTCCGCAGTCTCGTTGCCTTTTGTTTTGTTTCTGCAGCATTCTCTCAGCTGGCAGCTTCAATTCATTTTGTTAGTCTTCGGTTTGGCTTTTGGGTCCTCGTCTATAATTTTCTCTTTTTTCTCTCTGCCTGGCAAATTGCAGCCGGACAGCTGAACAAAATGAGTTTCGAACTCAACTTGACTTGAATCGAGTAGATGTAACATGTTTCGTTACGTTTTGTTTCGCTTTGCTGCGATGCCATTCGATGCGATGCGATACTATGCGATAGGGTTCGTTTCAGGTTTGCTGTTAGAATTTCGCTTGTTTTTTTGGGACTCGGACTGGGGCTGGGACTGGGGCTGGGAGTTGCACTCAAACTGAAATAAATTTCAGTCAATCTTGTTCGATGCCAATAACGATAACAATAATTGCTGTCCAGGGACAAATATGTTCGCCATTTTCCAATAGCGTCAACCGAATGTTTCGTCTAATAAAAAATGAACCCAGCTTGCGACACAGCTGGGCGACGAGTAAAAGCTTTTCTCTGTCTGTGAGTGTGCTGATCTGTATGAGTGTGTGTGCGTGCGTGTGTGTGTGTGTGAATATGTTTACTTGTGCGAGTGTGAGTGTGGGTATTGGCTAGTCTGTGACCATGCGGAGCGTTCAATGTTTTGCTTGATTCCACATTTGTTTGTTCAATGGATTTGCCTTCGCCTGCTTTTCGATTTTCAGTTCACTTCCTTTTTTTTTTGCCATGTGTTTTTTTCGGTGCTAGTCCTTTTATGTTTGTTTGTGTTATTGTTTTTTTGCTTTTGTTATTTTAAAGACCCCTCAAAATCGATTTGAGTTAAACGTTCGTCTTGCACAATTATTTGTTGCCCTTGTTTTTGTTGTTGTGCAGTTTATTTGTTTGTATTGCCATTTCACCAAGAAGAGCGCAAAGCGTTTCAGTTTTTGGCATCAGCGATTTTTACTATATACACACAGGATGTGCTTTATACATATGTTATATATGTATGTGCGTGTGCTCTGAGTGATTGCTTGGGATTTGTTTGCGTTCGAGAGTGTGAGTGTGCATGATACGGACAGCTTACAAATTCAAGCTACTTTTCACTTTTGTTTGCTCGTGAGTAAACTGTTACTATTGAAACAAATATATTATTCTTTTTTTTGTTCACATAATAATTAAAAATTATGCAAATGCAGTTTTCTAGGGTTTTTAAATGAGAAATAATTAACACATCTTAAATACAATTAAATTGATAAACATTTTCTGAATGAAATACGCAAAAGTTTAAACATCAATAATTAAATGAGATTAGATATGGTCGATTTCGTGTGATGTGATGTGAAATAAAGCAGACAAGCCTAACAAACCAATAATAATAATAATAATTACGTCGAATATATTACAATTAAATAGAAATATTAAATAAAAGCAAAGAATAGTTGAGCAAAATATATTTTGATGGTATCTTATGAAATCGCTGAAGCGATTTGCTTTCGCTTTGCTTGGAAGTGAAACTAGTCGAAAAAAACTTATTTAATTATATCGAATAACTAAAGTGTTTAAGCTATAGAGAATTATAAATGAGCAGAATTAAATAAACGAATCCCTCGCTTAAGCAAATCACTTTGCCTTTGAGTTGAACCAAATTATTTTATACAAAGAAGATTTTTATATATATATAACTGAAACAAAATATTAAATAAAGAAATCCCCCGCTTAAGCGATTTACTTTGCCTTTGATCAGAAAGGGAATGAGTTGAGCGGCTTAAAATACTATTTTTAGGCCAAATAATAATCAACTGCAGTGGCATTGGTGCTGGGCTAAAGTCGAAAGTCATTAGAAGCAGCCAAAAGGACATGCACTTTCAAAGAGGGCCACAAAATGAACGGGCCGCTCCCTTTCCCTTTCACTCTGACTCTGAGTCCGAGTCTCTGTTTCTGGATCTGGCTCTGGCTTTCCGGCCTGCAATCAGGCAAATCCTACGCTTTGATAGAGGCATAAATAGCTGCTTGCCTGACATGTTGCCCGAGTGCTGTTGCTGTTGGTGATGTTGCTGGTGCAGCAATTCGCACGAGCTGACAAAAACTTATGGGCTGGTACGATGGTGCTGGTTTGATGCCGTCGTATCGGCGTATGGACAAAGTTTTCTAATTAAGTTACTCATACGCACCGGGTGCCCGAGCAGTGCATATGACGGACGTAAAAGTAATTTTCATAGCAGGCCATCTACACAAAAAGCGAAAGCTACAACCAGCAACAACTTAAAGCCGCCCAACAACACAAAAGCCAAACTGCAAACTCAGCTCAACCTTCCTTTCACTTCTTCCTGCCCTTCCCTCCTCCTGCTTTGTCTCGAGTGTGCATTGCTGGAGGCATCAGTCGCTTGGCCTATTAAACGGACTAAAGGCAGTCAGCGATTTTGATGCCAAGACAACGCAGCAAGTTGCAGGCATAAATATGATGGTCGTGCCAGGGCTAAATAAGCTAAAGCTAAAGCTGCTGTTGCTGCGGCTGTTGCAGTTGTTGCCGTTGCAGCTGCAACATGCTTAACATAATTATAAAGTTGCCTCGTTGCCTGTGTGCTGTGCTCGCTGCCCGCTGACTTTGTCGTCGTCCTTGTTAATTTAGACACTTTGCACGTAAAATGTATGAAACATCTTTCTCTCGGCCGCCACCCGTCGAGTCGTCTTACCAACTTTTTCATATACATTACTTTTTTTTTTTTTTTAAATATATACCCACTATATACTTATTCTGGCAGCTGTCTTCGGTCTTGCTGACTGCTGTGGTTATGCTTGTTTGTTGCTTGTTTTACTTTTAATTGGAAATCTCAAAAGATTAGTTATGCTTCGGTACCAAGCAGCAGCAGCAGCAGCAGAAGGCGGACAGAAGGCAGGCATGCTTATAATTGGTGCGTTGCAATTGAAGTGTTTGCCATGCACGAATGCCTGTGTCTTGAGGCCGCTTGAGGTTGAGCATTGCTCAAGATGCCTCCGTGTGTGTGGTGTGTGTGGTGTGTGTGTGCAAGCGAGTGTGCTGAAATTGTATGCAAGCAGGTCAAATAATGGTAAGCAAATTTATAGACAAAACTTTCTTACTTCTTGCTTCCAGTGGCAAGTTGCCTTTTGTGCTGCGACCTGAATTACGTATACGACACGGTACACAGTGCACGACAGGGCTTGGCATTATTATATTTTGACTGTAGCAACCCAATCAACATTGCTTAGGGCTTGATAGATAATTTCACCGACCAGCTGCCATTAGGCTTGCCTCGTTGCGGAGCTTAACCGAAATTGATGAAGCTGCCAACTGCAAGTGACAAGTTCGCAACTGTTCTTGTTGTGCGTTCAGTGTCTTGAGATATGCTGGCATCCTGGATGGTCGGCTGGTCGGCTGAGCGGCTTCCTGGCGACTTAGCGATGATTTAGATACGCCAACTGAAAATTTCTCTCAAATCGTCGCCTGTTGTTACTTTGTTTTGCTTATCAGAGCAGCCGCTGGCGTCTGCAGCTGGCAGTTGGCAGCTGCTTAAGCCAGGGCATCTCCACTAATTGCTTTTATACACAAAGTTGTCCGAAAATAGTCCCGCCTGAGATCGTTGACTGTCTTAAAAATAAACTGCCAGAGTTAGGCACTTAGCAGGGGCAAGTTGTATGCGGGTCACCAAAACGGCAGTCAAAAGTACAATATGAAAATTGCATTCGAGCAGGTCCACGGGCCCGAAGGAGCATTTTTGTTGGTAACTGCACACCCAAGAAAAAAATAAAAAACACGAAGAAAAAGGGCAAACTGCAGTTGCCCAGTTGCCAAAGTTGTCAGCAGCACAAAAGTTCAGCGACAAAGTGCAATCAATGGTAAATTATCACCCATTTCAATGAGTTGCGGTCGCTGAAGGCGTCAATCGGGCCACTGGCCGTAAAAGAAATCTTGAAGTTGAGCCAAAAAAATGAAAGGAAAAGAGAGAAAAGTATAGAGAGAAAAAAGAAAACTAGTAAATGGAAATGGAAATGAAAATGAAAATGGTATCAAATATACATATATAAGGGCTGTGTGAAAAAGTTCGGCAATGGAGCGGTGTCGGTGACACCACCGAAAATTCTAAGAAAACTAAGTTCTGCTTCAAAGGAATTAATCTTATTCGCAATTGGGCAAATCTGAAAAGAGCACAAGAAAAGAAAATTCCCGTAAATTGTACAAGTTTATATAAGTAAATCGATTTGGGTCTTTTGGCTATTAAGATAATGATATATATTCTGTCTGAAAAGTTGCCGAAATGGCGAGAAATTTAAAATCCGGCTGTTGGTGTGGATTAACTTACTTTCGGAAATTGTGAGCGACGTAGACATTTATGTCAAATAGATATCAAAAGTTATTTAAAATATTTAAGACTAATTAAATATTTATAAAAATTATATCGAATTGTTATATTATGTGTGAAATTTTGTAGAATTTAAAATTTAATTTGCGATGTGAAATAGTTAAGAAAATGATGACGTTGAATTGATTCCCAAATAAATATTAGAATTTTTGTTGAGAATTTTTCAATGCTTTTTCAAATCTGAATCTTTCTACATTTTTTTGTATTTATTTTTCTTTAATAATCCTACCATTACAGTTTATTTTATTTTTGAAGTACTTATTTATTATTTAAAAGATTTACTCTGCATTTAATATCGTTGTAACCCAAAATGTATTATAAAATTTTAAACGTTTCCTTTTTATTGACATCAAACTAATTTCTAAGAAACAAATCACATTGAATTTATGATTAATATTTATTTATACAATGGTGTAATAATAATAAAATTATATGCTCAATATCGTCAAAGATTTAATGCAAAGTTGAGTTGTTTTTTATAAAGTTATGATTCATGTTTTAATATTGTTTAATTATTATTTTGGCCTTAATGTAACATCTATTTAGAGTTTATGAATCATTATACAGATGCCAGTTTTGCAATAGTTCAAATATTAATTTGAAGGTACCTAAAAATAAATAAAATCAATCAAAGTGAAATAAAAATTGATTGTGATGGTAAATGAAATCCCATTTGTTAGTCGTTTCGGGGAAACTCAATAGTTTAACATTTACATGTTTCGACTTAAATGTTTGATTCAATTTTGTTAAATTCAGGTGAAAGGCCTTCAGCATGAACAGCGCCCAAGAAAGGACACTTCATTGTGCTTAGTTGGGTTTTCTTGGAAAATACAAATATCAAAACCAGTATAAGGACTTACATGAATGCGGCTGTCTGTCTGTGTTGATATGTGACACGTGCGAAACCGCACAATGATGTGGATGCTGAAAAGGACATAAAAGGACTTTGCGCTATAGCCAAACAATACTCGAGTATCTTCTACACATACTTATAAGTTCGGCGCTTTAAGCTGTGCTGCACGTAATTAACACTTTAAATAAAGCCGCTTTTCCTGTTCCAATATTTGTATTTTCAATGCGTAGTTTCCCCTCTCACTGTTCTTGGGCTGCTCATTTTTAAGGATTTGCCGAGTGGCTATCACCGAGAGGGGGGAAATCAAGGACACTTCCCCCTCGCTTTCAACTGTGTGTGTTGTGGGAAAGTAAGGGAAAATATGGAAATTTTATTGCTCGCTTATGTTTGAGTTAATTTGGCAACAATTTTGTTGAATTTTAATGAGTGTGCGAAAACATAAGTCCCACATCCAAAGTCCTAGTTCACATCCCTTGCGCAGCCACAACCACGACGAGGTCCGTTTCGAGTGCCTAACAAAGCAAATGGAGGCGACGCCTGAATTAAGCCGTTGACAGCAACGTTGACGGGTTGCAAATGCGAGGGGGGGTTGCTGATGACGAGTTTCTAATTAAGCCAAAGCCTTGACAGACACTGTCAATCTGGATGCCAAGCCATCAGACCAGAGCAGGACCATCAAATTATGCGAAATCTTAAGTAATTTACAAAATATTTATGAATCGAATTAGCAAAATCAACACGGCGACTGCCAAAATGGAGACTCTAACATAGCAGAAAATAAAAAAACAAAAGCAATCGCACAAATGTAAATAAAAATCTTTAATGAACTTAATGTTGATTTTGCAACTGTCTGCCTTTTAATTGCTCTTCCAAATACCCTGTAAAATATGCGCTTTTAGTTTTTAGCTCTCGCCTCGTTGAACTCGTCAGCTGATGAATTAATTAAAACCGCCTCATTTGGCCAGCGCAATCAACTGTGTCTAATATGCTCAACTTGGCGAGACAGCCCCGCCCCCTCTCCATCCCCTTTACTGCTTCCCCTCCCTGTCTTGGCCAGTCGATTTGGGTCGGGTTTTGGGTTTGTTTCGGGGCCAGAAGTTCAAATTATGCGCTACTTTTTGGCATTTTCATAATTTTGCGTATGAAACGTGACTTTTGCCATGGAGAGCTACTCGTCATCGTTTCGCTTCGCCTCGTGTCAAGTTTTCCTTTATTTTCCCTTCACTGTGTTTTTTTTCCATTAATGCAAAATTTTAATTTCAACCTGATTCCTTTTTTTTGCTGCTGTTGTTGTTGTTGTTAGCTCTACGCATTGTTTGTCAACTTTTTTGGCTCTCGAAACTGATTTTGTTGTTGTACGTTTTTGGCAACAAGCGCGTGCTATAAATTTTGCGCAAATATTTGCTGGCCCGCCCCTCAGGAGCAGAGCAAAAAAAAAATGGAAAAAGGCGAAAGGTGGCCGCTGGTTTAACAGGGCGGCTACTTGATTATGTGCCCCAGCCAGATCGTTTGCATTGCATTAAGCTTGCAAACTCGATTTCTTTTATGGCTTTTGATTTGTTGGCATTGGACATCGGACACTCAACGCTCAACGTTCTCCGTCGAAACGTTGTCGAGCGAGGCGTGCACACAATTTGTAATTTGTGCCAAAAGGTAATTAAGCTGCCTCTTTGACTGAAAATGCGAAAATTGTACTTGGAAATTCAATTAAGCGTTTACTCGACGCGCATCTCAAATTGAAATCAGTCGCCTGGCGTTATCTGGCGCCCCATTTACACATCATTCTTGCAGAAATCATTATAAAATGACGCGTAAAATTTTAATGGCCTATGAAACAAAGTGAATGAGTGAGTAACTGACTACATGACTGCCTGGCAGCTCCGTCTATTGTTTAAGTTTATGGGCCGAAACATAAAACTTGTAGTTACGAGAATGTCGTATCGCCATCAGAATATAGAGCAGTTAACCATAGTCCTAGTTGCCAGAGGACATTCAACATTATAATTTCGAGTAACGTAATCAAATACCAAATGCTTTTCGTTCTTTTATAGTGCTCTTAGATCGCATGACATTATGAAAATTAAACGTAGCTTATGACATATACGTTTTTTTAAGGATTGAACAAAACTGACAAAATAGAAAAGATGAAATGTTTAATTAAAATATCAACACTTGCTTTGAACTATTTTACTGCTAATTTTAATAACATTGTCTTTTCTGAACATTAAGGAATCAATAAATATGTTTGTCTATCTTTTAAATTCAAGTGTGGTAAAAATTCGTTTTATTTGTATTTTAATGAATTTGTTTCGTAACTGCAAGTATTTGTTTTTAATTTACCTTCGATACAAAATAGAATAAAGTTTGTTGTTTGTCATGTTTTTGTTTACATTTAGCAATCAGAAAAAAAGTATTGTTGCTGACAGGAATCGAACCTTCCCACATAGTGCCCGAAATCAAGCGCTCAAAACCCTCAGTAGGTGCGTAAATAAATTTTAACATATTGAACAATTAATTTAAAATTAAAATTTCTACTGCCACTTGTGGGAAGGTGTCCAAGCTGCTGGACACTACGTCTGAGAGTTTGCGACTCTGTTCTGAGGTTACTGCCGTTCATGAGTTCAGAGAATTTAGCCATTCTCAAATTGTGATTAAAAATAGTTAGAATTGATATTTTGAGAAAATGTTTCTTATAGCACGATAAAAAGTATAGAGCAACATTGTGTAAAAATTTCAGTCTCATGCTGTGCGTTGATAGTACAATCTGTAAGTGAGTGAAAACAAACAACGTTATATATATATAGATTTACATATGGAGGCGTTTGTCGACCATCGATTAATCATATGGATTTATGTGCTTATATATACATATAGAAAATTGTACAAATCAATATATTTTCTGTTTATTCTTTATTTTATGTATTATCCGATATATGCATTTTTCCATGTAAATATCTATACGAATACATGATTTTATTCGTATTCAGCTGCCATTTTTGTAAGTTCGCTTTCATGTAGGATATGTTCCAACTTTTTTATAGTTCTGTGACAAGTGATACTTTCAAACAGGTCTGCATGCTGGCATCCTTTTGAAACAGTTTCTGCTTGATTCACTTACTTTATTTTGAGTACAGAGCATAATTCTGCAACACTCGCTTCTCACTTTACACTTTATCCAGTTTGCCACAGTTGTTGTTGTTTATGAGTCTGGTTGTTGTTGTTGTAGTTGTTGTAGCAGTGCATTTAATAACATGCACTCAATTACACCATGTGAATGTTTTTCGAGTCCAAATTGAATGCAAAGCGTTGTGCTCTTAAAAAAAGGCGGAAAACTAAAGGGAAGGAATGAAAGAAGAGGGTCAGCATTTCTGCAAGCGTTGCGCTTTTCATAATGGAGAAAATGTACACAGATAGTGCACGGTGTATGTATGGGTGAGCGAGAGAGAAGGACAGGGGGCAAAGAGAGAGATAGAGAGAGAGAGGGCGAGAGGCCATAACGTAGTTCAATTTATGCTGTTCGCCTCGCTTGTTGGAATGAAATTGAAGCGCATAAATTGTTAACGCATGATTAGGTTTTGATTTCACTAATTAGATTTATAGCGGAATTAAAATATGATGAGCTTCTCCATTCTCCATTCTCCGCGTTATGGAAATTAAAAACTTCAGCTTGAATGCGTAAGAGCTGAGATTCACAATTACCATTGAGCAGTGAAAACAAAAGCGAACATTGCGATAAAGAGAACGAGAGGGAAGTGCACGTAAAGCACTTTGATTGCCGCAGTTTTGCACACAGATTTGCCAACATTTGTTAGCCACACACACGAGACAGAGACAGAGACAGATACAGAGAGAGAGAGAGACAGCAGATTAAGGCCATTCGGTGTCAAGTCAAACCGAGACTAAATCCGTCATTGGGTACGTCTGATGAACTGGCAATGTGTCTATCAGTCTCTCAGTCTATCAGTCTCTCGCCCCCTCTCTACGGTGACGTTGTTGGCCCAAAGGCAGTCCAGGCTAATGGCGGCCAAAACGACTGGCAATCAGTTGTTTATGCCAAGCAACGTCCATAGATACGGATACACTTACAAAGCGCAGTGTTAAGTTTGCCTTGGGATTGGCCTAACGCCAGCTGTGCAACTGCAACGCCGACAACGACGACGCCATGATGCATGCATCAAAGTGACGCTTCAGAACTCAAACTGAAACTGAAATTGAAGCTGTTTCCCGAGATAGTGGCAAACAACTCGGCCAAGCTGAGAGCTCAGCTCTGCTGAACCGAGCTCAACTACGCTTCGAGGCAGTCCTGCCTGGCCAAGTGTGCGAAAAACTCATTTATTATTGCATAAAGAATGACTTTCAATTACTTGCAAGTGAACAAACTTGCTTCCAGCACATTGACAATGCCAATAAACTTGCAACGTGTTGTCTGTCTGCCAAGTGGCAGCGTTTGCCCAGCTGCAGCTGCAGCTGCTTCGGGCCTTGGCTAATAGCCGCATTAATTATGCCGCTTTTAAGTAGCGAAGCGAATGGCGCTAACTAATTCAGTTCGAATGCATATTCAAATTGAATTCGGTTTGGAGCGACATTGACAAATGAAGTGGCAACTGACATTTACTTATTACTCCCCCTTCCCGCTGCCCTGTAGTTGCAGCTGCTTCCGCCTCGCATGGACTGTCCCATAAATCACGCGAGTGTTAAGTCCCCGTTCGTGCGATAAAAGTGCAAATTTGCCTCGATTTGCATCGTAAAAAAAAGTGGCACGTCGGGATTGCCACATCATCCTCGTGCTAACAGCATGCAACTTCAACATCAAATCGAAACTGTGTCAAACGATGAAACTACAAAGAGGAGTGTCCACAAAGGTTCCAGACTCCAGCAAGCCTGCGGCTGCTCCTGCCAAACACACACACACACACACACTCGCAATACACACACACACACACAACACGAAGAGAAACACAGACAGCGATAAAGCAAACGCCATAAATAAAGCTGTCGATTTTGTTATTTTTATTTTTATTGCTAGAAATAAAAATTGTCGTATCGAAGTGAAGAGTTTTAGCTGTGACACGGCTGGCTCTAGCCGTTATTCACACGATCCCAGTGTGCATAAATCTGAATACACTCACTACTCACTATTCACTATTCACCATTCACAGCCACTTTGCATTTATTTCGCTATTTAAACATTTGTCGCCAGTGAAGAGAATCGAAAGGTAATCAACGCACAGCGAAACTGCTTATGAAATGTATATTAAAATAAATAACTGAACATATTTTGTTTATGAAAATAAAGCGAATGACAAACAGATTGTTGAATAGTTAAAAATGAGACTATAAAGAATCTTTAGGTTTATTCAATTCGAAGTAATTGATAAAATAATATACTGTTTCTAGGTTGAAATAAAATGAATACAATATGACGATTCAGTATGAGATTATTTTAAATAAATTTTGATAAAAATCCAAATATTATTTATTTTTGAGGGAGAGTGAATTTTTCTTAAATATTTAAAAATATTTGTAATAGTTAATCAATTTAATAGGAAAGAGAACTTCACTACAAGTAATTTTAATCAAAGTTGGGAAATCAAATGATTTTAATTAATTAATTACTAAAATAATAAACGATAGTTTAATGCAATTATGATAGAATAAATATTAACGAATAGCAACTATTATTAGATAAATATATTGATTTTTGCAAATGTATTCAAAATAATGATGCAACAAGTTGGGACTGCAATTAAATATTATCGCTTTGGCTTTATCTAATTCACAGATTGTATGTATTACATTAGATGAATTTTATACGCAGCGCTGAGCTAAATAAGCATTGATTATATGGATTTGTTAATATGCTCAAACGTTTGCCGCATGTCAACTCACATATAGTTTATTTAATTTTGATGTTAGCTCAGCCGGCCATCAATTTACATAACTAAGCCATATTAATGCCACAGTATTACAATATTTAAATTAATGCATATTTTATTTTGCATAAATAATCCACAATTTAATTAAGGCAATGAGCAGTTTTTCATTTTCATTTAAACTGGATTAACGCCGAAAGCCGCACAATAAAAATTGGCTTTATTATAGCACAGGTGCGCCGGGGGGAAGGGCGCGAATCATTGGCAGTACACTGATGCAATAATAAGCAAATATATATATATATATACACATACTTATTCATGTCATGTCCTGGTGTCCAGTTTAAGCATTCATTTCTTTTCATTGCATATATAAAATAAATAAATGAAACTGCGGCCAACTCCATTAGTTACCTATGAAAAGTTGGAAAAAAGTCACACAACGTTTGCCATTTTAATTTTACAGCGATAAAATAATAAGCCGACCGTGCTACAGACCTGATAAGAATGGATTTAAGAATTAAGCGCCATAAAATTGCATTCGACGTCCCTCACGCCTCGCGCCTCATCCAATCAGCGATCATGAGGCGCGCTCATAAAATCCCACAAAAAGGAGAGGGAAGCTGTTTTAGTCCGGAGAGCTCGTTCAGCTAATACCCTGTAGCTGGGGAAGAGGAAGCGCTTAATTAAGTTGGGAGACAGCACAGCTACCTTGTTATGCTCTTTAATGCCAACTAAAAGTAAATACGAACACAAATATTTGATATTGACAATGCTCAGATTTGCCAAAACTCCAATGGGTTGCCTTCATTTATAACAATTTTCTAGCAGCATTTTTACTCTTTTATTATTTTATTTTTGTTATTTTATTTACGTGTGCTCGTATAGGGTATAGTAAATATAAATCTATAGGTTGCACGTTGCTAGTAAGGGGAGCAGCAAAACAAGAATCATAAATAATCTGAATGGCAATACAAACCCGAGAGCAGCTTATCAGCGTCGGCCAATGGACGCAAAACCGGGGACAGCAACAAAATACAGCAAAAAATATCGAAAAAGCAAGAAATTGAGAAAAATTGTGTAACAATTTTTTTTGGGCGAAAACCAAAGGCAAGTTTATTATTTATTTTGGCGCGAACTTTACGAGCACACGAAGCTGGAGACCTGAAGTCCTGTTGGCCCGGCCAATACATTTTATGACAGAACCAGCTTAGGCAGGTTTTTTTCGGTTGTGTTTTTATTTTGGCCGTAGAAAAACGGGCAAATAAAAAAAATTAAATTTATTTTTTCACGCGCCAATAATCACAAAGCGCCGCGTAATCAAATTTATTGAAAAATGAGAGTAATAAAAAATACGTGCCCCGTTGAAAATTTCCATCGCGTCGACCGATTTTCCTCTCTATTCGTCTCTCTCTCCCTCTATTTTGGCCAGCACACTAAATTCATCATGAAAATGAATTTATTAAATGAAACACTTTTTCAAACAACAAATTTCTACCTGAAGAGATTTTGAATATTTTTGAATATTTCACTCAATTGCATTTTCAAAAGAAGTTTTAGCAGACTTTAAGGATTTGTCCGGAAATAAAATCATTCAATTTGAGGAGTCGTTGCCATGTCCACTGTGATACCGTAGATGTGAAAATACTATTGCGAATACATGTAATATTCATTTACCCCTGCAATATTTTTGTATCTATGTTTGCATTACAAATTGCAAAAACACAAAATTTATTGCACCCTCCCTCGCCTGGCCATTGCTCAATTTGCACTGACAATATTTTTGTATTGATGGCAATGATGGTTGGGAGGGAGCACTTACTACTACAATTTACTCTGCCACTAATAGCTGGCAATAATCATGATGATTTGGCCAAATTAATTTGTTTTTGATTGCGTTTCGAATGAGATTTAATTTAGCCAGTGCTTTAGCAAAAATGTATTCAGCTCTTCAGCATATGCATATTTCAATCTGATTGGTAAACAAATGACGTGGATGCGGTGGGTAAATGGTAAATGAAAAACGGAAAATGTGTGGGTAAAATGTTGAAATATGCTAATGTAAAGCAAGAAGGTCAAAGGTTTTACCGCAAATGATTCTATAGATTTTGCTGTGGAGGACATCTCAGATTAATGTCTGCAGATTGACTTTGCAGAGAATGTGGATTAAATTTCAAATTGCAGGTCAACGTTCCGAATACTTGTTATAATGAATTCTACTTAAAAGTATGAGTTTGTTTTATTTTGTTTATCTATTTTTAGTCATGAGTTTGAATTGAAATTAATATTATTTTGTCGTGATTGCAGGTGATAAGTTTGAGAATGAGTATTTTAAAATACTTCCACTTAAAAGTATGCGCTTGGCTGCTTATTTTAATTATCTAATTTTATTTATGAATGTCTCGGAATGTTTAATGAAAAATTCATTAGACACTCGTGTTAAAGACGAATTTTAAAAATACCATAAACACTTGCAAACTACCATTTAACAATTAAATATTTTAAATTAATTTCCTAGAAATGTCCACCGAGTGAAGTTAATTTTTCTCAGAAATGCCCCAATGACTAAGATATTTGTATGCCTTATACTTGATGCAGTTACACAAGTTTCATATAATTAAATTCCAAGCTCACATTTTGATGAAATACCATAAAGTGTAGGAAAAGCTTTCAAGGCAATGCGCTTTTTTTTTCGGTTATTTATTTTCATTTGATATGATTTTTGTTGTTGATGTTGTTGCTGTTGTTGTTTCAGTTGTTGCCTGCATTTTGTTTTAATTGCTTTCGCTTTGCTTTCTTTCACCTTTTAACCTATCGCTGCAGGGGATTGCGTTGAATGCTATTCTTTTGTGGCTCTGTTAATATTTACGCCCCCATTCCGGCAACTGCCACGCCCACAAGTCCGCGCACACAAAGTGAATATAGCAAAAGATTTAGCACTTTTATTATTACGCTCGAGTTAAGTAGCAAACTATGTTGAAAGTTTTCTACGCTGCACATTATCAGAGCCAGGGCGGGATTGTGGATAAAACCAGAAGCAGAGGATAGTGCTGGGCTGCAAGGGGCTAGTGGGCGTGTCATGGTTTGGCCAGCGCGTCGTTGTGGTTAAAACTCGTCGAGAGAGGAGCACAAAATGCGAAACAACGTTCAACGTTCAACGCTCACGTCGTTGTTTTTATTGTTGTTGTCGTTGCCGTTGTCGTTGTCGATGTCGATGTCGATGCCGGTCTCGTTGTCGTTGTTGTTCATGTTGCTCCCGTGTTTGTTACTTGCTCCCCGTTGTTGTCTGTTGTTGGCTGGCATTGTTGCTGTTGTTGCTGTTGTTGCCGGGCTGCAGTTTTGTTTAGTTTTGTGCAAAAGTTTTCAGCTGCGCTTGGTTGGCTTCATAAATTTTTAAATAATCAGCACACGCAGCCACGTGCCGAGCAAGAAATGTGAGAGAAGAGCAGCAGAAAGCAAATAGCAATGAACAACAGGGAAAAAGAGCACTTTAAATGGTGCTTAAAGCCGCAAATGGAAAAGCGTTAATGGTCAGCGTTTCGTTATGGAATAAGGTTAAATTACTTTTGTCTGAAATAACAGAAATAAGAGAAACAGCGAGAACAAGCGGCGATAAGAACAACAACAATCGGGCAACAACAGCATTGACAACATTAATGATTGGCATTTCAATAAAGAAAAACAAACGTAATTTGTGCAAAATGTTGTCAAAGGTATTAAAGGTATTTCAATTTCATTTGTAGTGCGCAACAACAACAATAACAACAACAATATCAAGAGCAACAATGTCGCACACAAATATACAGTTACCATGCCTGAAAACAAGATAATCACGCATCACGTATACGCAGCGTATACGCCTTGCCAATACACAGACTCAAACACAAACAAGCAAATATATAAACAACACAAGAGAGCGAGAGAGATAGAGTGAGAGTCAGAGACGGAGACGGAGACAAACAGACAGACACAGAGACAGGCAGTCAACGAGTCCCGGGTATTAAGAGCGCGCCTTGTTGTTGTACTCGGCCGTAAAAACACACGTAACAAAATGATAATAAAATCGTACGAGTTCCTCTGCGTGACATAAGACAAAACGCAAAACGCAATTGTAATTTTTGTCATTTTGGCGGCGACGCCGTTTTTGCCATTGCCATTGGCGTCGTCGTCGTCGTCGTCGTCGACGTCGTCAGCAGCATTGGCCATATGCTCATGTTGTTTGCCTCTCTGTCTGTCGGTTTGTTTATCTGTCCGACAGTTCACTCGTCCCCCTGTCCCCTTCTCCGTCTGTCGACCAGGTGACGCATACGCAGCGATGTTATGAGCATTTGCTTGTCTGCCTGTCCAGGCTTCACTATAACTTCCTCTGATTTATTTTTATATACTATTGTTTATTGAAAACCTGTATTCCAGCTCTATTAGAATCTATGTTTCTTTTGCATCTCGCATCAATCATCACTAAAACATTCACTAAATATAGATAAAGAATAATTATCTGTATGAAAAATGGGTTGTTACCCCTATAAATAAATCAAAAATTAAATTTGCGGTCAATAACACAAAAATTAAAATTTATTTATATTGTTATTTGCAGTCTGCTTAAATTTGCTGCAAATATAACATAAATGTATGTATGTTATAACACACATATAAAATAGAAAATTGAAGTGCAAAGTAAAAGCTGCAGCTATATTTTCTACTTAATTTGCTGTATATCAATCTAAATAAATAAATAGCAATGTTTTATTTGCATTGAACAAAAGTAAATAACTCGCTATTTACCATGTATTGACTTTTTAAAATTAAATTTGATCTAAAGTTTATTGAAGATATAAAACGAAATATTGTGTCGTGAAATAATGTAGAATTTAATAACATTGGAAATAAAATATTTTAAGATTAAATTCGTTTGCTGAAAACATAGAACGGAATATTGAATTGTACTTTGAATTTTCTTAATTCTAATCGGTTAACGCAATCCTCAAATTTAAATTGGCACTGTATTTGAAGCGATAGTCTAAGTTTAATCAATGCCAAAATCCGATATTATGCTAAGATACATGGCAAGTATTTCTGCTTATTTCCCAGTGGCACCGAGTTGTTCTGGTCACTCCATGACCCCAACAACAGCAGCAACAACAACTCGCCGAGTTAAAGTCCCCGAAGTACGTAACATGAATATTACATTTGAGTCGAGCTCATGGAATTCCCAAGAGCTGCTGGAGATGAACCTGGTTCAGGGTCTGGCCGGGCAGGCTGAGTGTTGTGCGCATCTGTTAACCAATTACGGTTAAACAATTAATTTGCATATCAAACATTTGCCATAACTGTTCAAATTAATTCAGTTGAAAAAATGATACAACATCAAAATAATAGTTTTTGCTGTTTTTATTTGAGTTTGTAAATATTTTTTTATGCAATTCTACGATGCTTCAAACAAGTTGACAGCACTTAATGCACAAGAGTATGTCAACAAACACGGACAACAACAGTAGTGACAACAGCAACACGAGTGTGTGTTGCAATTGTGAGTGCATTAACCGTGTGGATAGGTGTGCGAGATGCTTTAATTAAACGTTACGAGCAGCGCTGACAGCGAGGGGCAAACAAAGAGCAGGAAAACTTGCCACAGAAGGGTAAGGAAATCATCACGTTTTGCTCATTAGCGTGGCCAGTCAAAAGGGAGGCGTTTGCGGGGGCGTGGCATAATATGAAGTTATGAATTATGGGAATTATGTAAGCGCAGCGAGTGAAGTTAAAGCCAAACATTATGCTCCAGACATTTGCTAATTAGCGCAAAAACAACTTCTTCTTGAGTGCTCTGAGCAACCTGCACTCGACTTGCCAAAGCTAAGGCAACAACAACTACAACAACTACAACTAACTTGATGTACACGAAATGTAATATGGAAATATGTATATAGAAGGAGGGCGGCAGGTGTGAACGGAGCGAGGCAAATGTTGGTTAATTGAATTGAACTGCCTCAAGGAGCAAACTGGAGGTCAGCAGCCATTAGTCATCGTCCAGGGTGAGTGTGTGTAAGGACCATGAACTGTTCGGCCAAAATCTTTGTTGTCTACAATGTGAGAGCGAGGGGCTCACTTCAGAGTTTGTTATGCGTTAAAATTACAATTAAGCAATTTCTCACCTGTTAACACCCAAACACACACACACACTTAGACACACACAGACACTCAGCGGCTAAATGCAGCCCCTGCTGACCAGGTCAAAGCAGGCTGGCAGCCAACATCGGGCGGCAAGAGCAGCCATAACAATGCCTAATGACTTAATGAAACCCAGGTAGCCTGGCATCCTTCTGCACGGCAAGTGTCAAGGATTTGTCAGGCGTGGCAGGCCGAGGGGCTGCGGTGCGGGGGCGGGGGCAGCGGAGCGCATTAACTTAATGCCTAACCAAAGACATGACAACCCAGCGTAACCCAAAGCCAAGCCCTCGCCCTGGCGATCTTGTGGCAGACAATGGCCAAACTACTAAAAGCACTTCTGCGGCCAACACGAATAGCTGTGCATAGGATGCCGCAGGACGCACGACAAGCTAAGCCAACAACACCAACACAACAATGGCTTTTAGCGTACAACACTCACACACACACACACACATATGCGTGGAGCGGAGAAGCGAACATAAGTTGGCCATAAAGCAAAAACCAAGTTGAAGCTGCGAAAAATGCTAATGCGAGTTGTTGCTCTCATTGTCGCTGTTTTTTTTGTTGTTGTCGCTTTTGTTGTTGTTGCTGTTGCTGTTGCTTTTGTTGTTGTTGTGGTCGCCAGTCACCCTGGCTTTGGCTCCCTGATTATGGCCATGAACAACAAGTTCGCGTTGCGTGTAATGAGCATGTCCTTGAAACACAATATGCCTGCATACATAAATTACTCTCGTCGCACACTCTGACTTCGAATGACAGCAGGACACATGGACAGACGGAGGGCGGAGGGCGGAGGCGCGACGGAGGGGCTAAAGGTAAGACCAGGTGTCGCGCTAACAACTGCCGATGTCCTTAGCACATACCTATAAGGAAAACTGATGCGTATCAATTGCGTCTTCAAGTGGGGCGACATTACATCTGGCAATCAAATGATGAAAAAGTCTATTTAAGTGCGTGTTCTTAAACAAAGTTTAACAATACATTTTTATAAAATGTGAAAGGTATTTAATATTAAAGAAACCCACAAATTTACTAACTCTGCAATATTAATATTGAATATTCTTGAAAATATATTAAAAAAACGAGTCAATTTAAGTGCATGTCCTTAAACGATTATTTTATACAATTTAATAGTTCCATTGAATAACTATTTTATTTTATTTAATTTGTATTTAATAATAAGAGGTTTTAATTAATTGAATGCAAATAAAATAAATTATTGACAAACTCAAAAAAAATTCAAATAAGAGAAGAATGCTCAGTAATTCCGAATGGAAATTAAAAACAAGTCTATTTAAATCAAAAGAATATTACTAATTATTGAAGTCTATTTCAGTGCATGTAATCGAATAATTAAATTGATACATAAAATATAAATGATTAAATACAACAATTGAAAATAAAAACATATTAAACAATAACTAACAAAAATACGGTTGCTGAATATTTGCTGAATTGAACGATTTGTTTTCCATAGCTAATTTAGTGAATTTTCTTCAAAACTAAAATCGACTCGTGTATGGATACATTTTCTATTCAGTCCCCTTCTGTTTGTTGAGTCAGAAAAGAGTTTTGGGCTTGGATTAAATTGATCTTATATTTTATTTACAAATCCAATAAATACAAATATATTTTAACCATTTAATTTTGTTGCCTTTCATCGCATTTGCTGCACAAAATCGAATTCGTTTCCCTTTTTTTTGAATGTCTTGTGAATATTTCATAAGCTAAAACAAATTCTGTAATCATTTAGATAAGGGAGACAAGAAGCTTATCCATCAAAAGCGAAAGCAGGCTAATACACATCATACATATAATCAGCAGTCGAGCTGATCACTCAAGTATATATAATCTGTTTTTTTGCCATTGCTCTCCCTACTCGATAATAACAAATACTTACAAGAAAGCAGACAAATTTTACACAGAGAAACAATTTAATCAACGCACAATGCGACAAAAGGTATCCATTTAAAAAAGCTTAGCGAAGGCCACACACACACACATACACACACACATACTCACACACACATACACACGCATACATAGAGAGGCAGATGTAGAAATGCCATCTGATATTATTCAGCAAGTAAGTATTAAGGATTTTTTCTCCTTTCTCAGCTCGATTTTCAATAACATGAAAGTTTGCTGCTTTTTTGATGGCAAATGCTAACAACAAATTCACAAGCACAAGCACACACACATACATATATATATAAGTATTCACTTACACACACAAACAAATATGTGGCGTTGATGTGGCAAGCAGCTGTGTTGTCGTAAGCACCTTACCTGTACATAGTGTGAACTTCAACGACCGCAAAAAGAAATCGCAAGAATAAACATGCACGAAAGCTGTAGTCACGCGTACTCGATGCAGAGATACCCTGTGTCTTATAATTAAATTATAGAATTTAAAATATATTTCATTAATTCAATGTTGCTACCTTTAATTGTATTTGCTTCACAGAATCGATTTCAGAACCCAATTCAACGTTCATTCATCTTAATTTTTTTTGAACTGCTTCAAACTGATACAGAAATTCAGAGCATAATATGCGGTGGAAATCAATTATCTACTTTTTTGTTTATAATTTATTATGTTTTAATGCCAACTACTTTGTAAAATCATTATTTTTGGAAATATTCAATTCTTAACTGTCTGGAAATATGTATAAATACTTTAAATTTTATAAATATAAACTGATGATTTATATATAACTGAAATAAAATCAAAGCAGCACGTCATAATTGAAGAATAGGTCCTTCAGTCTGTTGCTCAGTCTTCTCGTTAATGCTCCTTTTTCATCAGTGCTGTGCAAGGTATAGTAAGCAAGATGAAATCCTGAGACATTGACATCAAACGTGGCTCCAGTTCCCATGCCAGCGACTGCTGCCCGCGTCGCCCTGTCGAGCTCGTTTTATTGATACGCACTACGCACATCAAGGGTTTATGTTCGCATCCTTGGCACCCCAGTTGTTGAAGGCAAACATTTTATTTTCGTGTAGCAAATTGAAAAGGCATCAAATGTGCCACCATCCGATTGCCCCCCCCCCCCCCCCTTCCCACCTTTACTCCTCCTGCCTTCTAGTTTCCTTACCAGGTGCTGCTGTGAAGCTCAGCTGCGAAATTAGTTGAAGGTAGACAAATCAGTGCTGAAAGTTTAATGAACGCCAGCGAGGCGTAACGTCAATGACATGCTGCCAGCGGCTGCAAGTGTGTGCTTATAATGTTGCAGGAGCAGTTGTCGCTTGCCACATGCCACTTGCCACATCAGTCACGTGTCTAATTATGAAGGTTGCAAGCGATGATATGATACACGGCACAGACAAGCAGATTGGTCGAATAAATGTATACACAGTTTTAATTTGATAGCTGCAGGCGTCGACTTATTGACTGGCAACATGCCGCACGTTGCACACAATATGCACACACACACACAGACACGAGGTTGCAACAAACGGTGACAACAACTGTTTCGTCGTTTTATTAAGTAAACTGACGCTGCATGTGGCCTTCGTTGCAGGCAGACTCCGATGATTGGCCGCTTCCCCCCATCCCCTGTCGACCCATCGTTCATAAGTAGCTAAATTTACGATGCACTGGGCTGCCTGCTGTGTGGCACGGACACGCTGCATGTTGCCGCTGGCAGACAGCAAAACGGAACGAAACGAAACGCAACGAAAAGCGGGGGAAACGCAACGCGACATGGTAATTACTTAAAGCGACAACTTCAAATGCTCCGGGAAGCTCTACAAAATGCAAAGCTCATGAGGATTGTCAACGACACAAAACGTTAAGAATGATAAGAAGGAGAACACAGAGACTGAATGCAGTCAACTGCACAGCTTGACTGCAGTCGAGAGGGGGACGAGGAGCGAGTACAATTACGCGCTGACTTGAGATGTGCAGATTATCCTATGTAGGCACTTAACTTGGGGCCAGGGACCAGGGACTGTCATATCAACAACAGCAGGGGCCAAGGCAGGGGCAGGACACAGACAGAAGTCGAGCGAGAAGTCGAGTGAAAAAAAGGCATTAGGGCAACAGCGACTGAAGGAGCGGCACATGTGGCCGTCGTCTTAGTTGGCTGGATAATGGCGTCAAGAGCAACTTGAGCAAGAGCAACTGTTGGGAAGCCGAGCCAGAGACAGAGTCAGAGTCTGAGTCTGAGTCGGCCACTGCACCGCATGGCGGCGGCGGAAAACATAATAAATAAGCAAGTGTGCGAGCGGAAATATTAAACAGCAACTGGAGATGCAACTAGCTGCAAGCCAGCTGGCACCGCACAATAACAGCAACAATTGCACGGCAACAGCAGCAACAGCAGCAACAGCAGCAATGGCAATAAGCGAATGAGAGAAGGCAACGAACGAAAAAATGAAAAAAAAAAAACTCATTTCATATGTCATGCGTCCTGCCCTGACATTTATGCACCAAATGCACAAGGCGATTCCTTATTCAATGTGTTTCGTCTCCCTCTCACTTCTCTCTCGCAGAAACTATAGCATACTTTACTGTGCTGTGCGCTTGAGTTGATTGCAAAACTGCCAGCGGCAGCAACAGCAGCAGCTGCCACACATACGCATGCAGTTGAAAGTGAGCAAGGGACAAGCAGACATCGGTAGAGGGGGCAAGGGAGAGGGGAAGGGGAAGGCGGCGAGTGTACAAGTCTGACAAGCGGAAGTGCTCATTGTTATACTGCCAATGGCCTAAGACCCGCACACAAAAAACATAAATGAAAATGATAGTAAAAAAAAAATGAAGATCCACACTCATATTTCACTAGCCACATGACGTTGTGTCAACATTTTGCATCCGTTTGATGAACGATAAAAGAAAACAAAATTCTGAATATTCAATTGCCCAGCAAGCTGCGCACTTGGAATGCTCTTAAAAACAAAAACAATTCGTCAATAAGCAAGGTCAATCTAGTCACAAATCAAAACGGACACAGACCTCACAACTTTTGTATATGAAATCACATTCAATAACATTCAATAAAAACACAATATTTTAATAAAAATTGAACAACTCATCAAGAAGTTACAGAACTTATTCATTACTATATTTTGTTTATGATATTATGAAAATACATTAAATATAATAATAATATATAAATTATTTGTATGTCAAAAAAGAAATATGTATTCAAAAGGTTATAGAATTTATTCAAAAGTGTATTTTCTTTATGATATTATGAAAAAATGTAAAACACTTAAATGTCCACTGTGCGTAGTTGACTTTAAATAAATAAATAAATTATGAAGCATAAGATTTCACCAAAAATAAAATATACACATATACTTTTAATAATATTTATAAAAAACTTATTAAGATATAACACACAAACAAAGTCTGCGTTTTGATATAATAATGATATAAATATAATTATATAGAAAGTTATTGTATTTGTTGTATTTATTATTGTATAATAAATTAATAGTGACTTATGTAACTAGCTTTTTGCACTAGGATGAATAGAATTTTATTATTATTCATTTAAAGTTGTGAACGTAAATTTGAATATTGTGGGGCATAAAATAATAATAATAATTTTACAACAAGTAGAAGGCTTTGTAAACAGATTAATAACATCGTTGTAGCCGTTTTGAAGTGTATAAGAATAACAAAAACTCATTGCTCTTTACTGAATTTAGTTTACGCTCCAATTAGTTGCTTCCGTCGACAACTCAGAAGCCTCTGAAAGAGTGAGAGAAACAGAGAGAGAGAGAGAGACAGAGAGAGAGAGTGAATTGAAGACTCTTTGCCTTCTTTTGTGGCATCCTGTGAAACGGAAATCAAAATAATGTTTTCATACTGATTTATGAATCTATTTACACTGACCGTCGGCAGTTTGTCCGATTTGCATGTGATTCATGCTCTGAAAACCATGAATGATTCTCTTTGTTGTGCCTTTTGCAAAATGCAAAACTATCTAAGGCCGTGGCTAAAATAAATGACTTCGGTTTTGAGCGGGGTAGACAGACACACAAACCTCCAGAAAGTCAGAGAATCAGAGAGAAGACGAGGCGGGTTTGGTGTAACCAATGTCAGATTATAAGCTCACGGTCTGACCATAAAATCCTTTACGCTTTTCTCAATATTTATTTGTGGCCTCAGCTGGCAGAGCAGCAGTTTGAGGGCCAAACAAATTGTTTTCTAGCTCCGACATTAAGTTGTCAAGTTCCTTTCAAGTTGTGCAGCTTAAAAACATGCCAAGGCTGTTGCCAGGCTGCTGCTGCTACTCTCTTAACCCCTCTTACCCTTCTATATCCACATCGGCAGCAAATTAAAGTTCATATTATGAAACTGTAAATAAGCAAAGTTGCAATATGAGAACTGAAATGCGATATGAAGTGCAAAAAAAAAAGGAAAAGAAGTCGGAGAAAATCGAGCACAAGGAAAAAACTATTACAAGCTGCCACACGTGTAGAGACTTAGGACCCGGCAGCATCCGTTCCATATCCGCTCTGTCTCTGATCGGCCTTCGTTGTATCCTTGACTCGCTTTGAAGTCGCTTATTGTAAACGTTGAACACTACACTCTCGGGGTATTTATGAGTCTTTTATTTTGATTTCATCTGCTTTTTTGTTTACTCCTTTTTACACACTCACAACTAGAGGGGGATACTTTTTGGTTTGCAGCGACGTAGTCAAGAGAGTCGCTTTGTAAAAGAGTTAAGCTAAATTTGCTAAGCTTTCGGATTACTTATTTGCTATTTTATACCCGCTACTCATTGGGTAGAAGGGTATTATAAACTGGCAACAGGGAACATCTATATCTTCGATCTCTAGATTTTTATGAAGGATAGTTTTAAAGTTACTCATTTAATATCGAATATTGTTGTCCATATTAAAATTGGATCAATGCCCCAATCCATAATGAAACAATTTAAAAATACATTATTGCATACAATAATTGATCGAAAAGTAGTCGATATATTCTGGACCAGTGTCATCGACCGAGACAATATAGCAATGTATGCATGTCTGATAGCGAACACCCCAACACTGTGAATAATGCAATAATTAGTTCACGCTAAAGAACTTTCGTGTAGTAATTTTAAATTAAAAATTGTTTTTTGATAAAACGAATGATGTGTTAGAGACAAGATATAGTTTAGGTCAATCAATACCAACATGGCTTTTCTACGCTTTCTTTTTAGTGGATTGTATTTGAACTAATTCAACCAGTAATAAATGTGTTTAACCATCGGTAATCTGACGTTAGCCTCCCTCGCTATTTTGTAGTTTCCTCTCGATATTATTGTCGTGCTGTATGAAGATAAATGTCTTTGTATTTTTTATCATTTAAGATGCGTTTGCTCATGCTGAGTTCCACAATAAATACTAATAGCCAAAAAATGGGACGCCTCAGATAAACAATAGGCGCGAAAAGTTTTCGTATGGCAAGTAATAATAATGAAATTGCTGGAGAAACTTGCCTTCTTCGTCTTGTTCGCACAGCAGTGGGGCAAGCTCAAGTTCATTTATTTTTATTGTTTTTCTGCAGCTTTCGGCGACAATTTATGACCAAACGAAATTTATATATATACAGATTTATACATATAAATATATAAGTGTACGAGTGTGTGTGTGCTGCATGTCGGGTCAGTTTTGCAACAATTTTATTCTATTTCATTTTATTTTATTTTGTGTTGAATGGAAAGTGCACAAAGAAAAAGAAAACGCTGAAGAAATAATTTACTTTTCTTTTGCTTTTCTTCGTTTTTCTTCGGCGCTAAAGAAATATGAAGAAATAAGGAGGGGGAGGTGGCGGGGAAAGGAAATCATTCTATCTTATTTTGCACTAAATTTTAACAGGATTTAGCCAGAACGCTCGCTGCTGTCAGTGCTAACAAGCTGCAGAGGAGCCTTCAAGGCGATGCCCAGCCTTCCGTCAACTCTGTGCTCAACCGACCGCACCGAGCCAGTCCAAAGTCCAGCTGGTACTCGGACTGGGACTCCGAGTGGACAGGGGGGAGACAGTGGGCAAGGGGAGCACTGAACACTGGGTGTGGTCAGAGTCGAATGAGTTTTGTCGCAAATCCGCTTACGACTACGCCGCAACAACGAAAAATTGTGATGGCAGCCGCCGACGTCAGTTGATGGGAATGTGATGTTAGCCAAGGCCCAAATGCCCAACGCCCATCTCCCCTCCCCGCTTTGTTCCCTCGTGGGAAACGTTGCCTCATCCTCAACATTTGCCGTTGGCATTTTTACAGGCACATAAATAAATTTCATAAATCTTTTGCACTTTAACGCTTCTGCTTTAACTTGACCCCCAAGCAGGAGGTGTGAGTGTGTGTGTGAGTCGAGTGTGTGCCTGTGTGTGTGTCTTGTGTGTGCAGGCTTGATATGATATGTGTGAGGTTTTGGCTACGGTTGGCATTTGTCGGAGCTTTTGCCTGCCGCATAAATGAATGAATTGCCAATTATGTGAAAGCCCTTTTAAAGTATTCCTCCATCCGTTCAAAGCGTCGCAACGTCCCTCTCCTTCTACATGCATGTCAGTCTTTATAAATCAGGCAAGTGGTGCCATCTCAGACTACAAATTTCAAATTACATATGAGAAAAATTGTTCATCTTAAATCAATTTACTTCTCAAGTAGCAAGATGTATCTTTTAGTGCGTGAGCTAGGTAAATAAATACTGCGAATGGATGCTAAAGTAATATTGAGCTGGAACTTAAGCAACGATCATCCGAGAAAAGCGTTGCTTATGTGTGACAATATTTGGAAACGTTTGGAATAAAAACTATTATTTCTAAAATGGACTTAAAAACGGCAACATTTTAATATATCATATGCAAAAAAACTAATCCAACAATATTGTCTGATTCGCGATATTGTAACACATGAAAGTTTGCATGAAAATTGTATGTCTAAATTCATTAAAACTTAATTGCATTAAAATACTAGCTACTAACATTCATGTAGCATAAATAATGATGCCATTACTGTGGATAAATTTACTACAACTATAACTTGGAAATATTTCTCAAAACTTATTTTGATGAATTCTACTAATATTAGTTGAATGAAATATAAGCATCGAACAGAACATATGAAATTGGAATAACTGATTTAAAGATAAGTCAAAAAGAAGTGCGACAAAATAAAGTATACGTGAATAAAGAATATTAAACATACTATTAATATACTAGAACACGTTGCGTGTACGTATACTTAATAAATTGTGGTGGGCTGCGTATACTTCATGGAGTTCAATATTACAACTAAATAAAGTATAGGTGAATAAAGTGTTCATAAAATTAACCATACGTAACATAAATAAAGCACACGAGAATAAAGTATACGCAAATTAAACGTCTAAATGAAGCATACTTCAATTAAGGAACTCGTAATATTAAGCATACGTAAATGAGGTATATTCCAGTATGCGTATATTAAGCATACGTCAATGAAGTAAATTGAAATACACGTATATCAAGCATACGTAATTGCAGTATATTGAAGTATACGAATTTCGTATTACAAAATTTCATATGAGAAAAATGAGTAAATCAAAAAACTATGCAAGTAGTAAGATATCCCTTTCAGTTTGGGAGCTAGGTAATATAATTGAAACCATTAAATAAATACTCCGAATGGACAACAAAGTAATCTTAACGTTAAACAACCATCTGCAGAGAAAGGTGATGCTTATATGTGGCAATGCTCAGATAAATTCCAAATAAGACAAGTGAGAAAGCTACAGTCGAGAGTGCTCGACCGTATGATACCCGCAACCCATTTCGAGAGAAAAAAAAAATTTTAATGGTATTTTAACAACAAATATACCAAAAATATACTGAATTTTGTGTTTTGTTTGTATATATTTGAAAATAACGGTTAAAAATCCACAACACCGACATGGTCACACTGTCAACTAAACAAACAAAGCGCGAGCAGCTGCAAGTGAATTTTGCATATAAAATTGATTCATTAATAACTTCCTTGTTTTTCACTCGATCTCAACCAAATTCACAGGAATCATTGAGAATATAATTATTATTATGCATACCAAAATTCAATGCTCTAGGTCTATTATTACGGCTTTTACAGTTTTTGGGGGCGGGAAGGGGCGTGGAAAAAACCCTAAAACAATCTTGATCTGCGTAAGACCTACACGAATACTGTCACCAAATTTGATATCTCTAGGTCATTCACACACTTAATACGTCCATATGCACTGGGCACAAAAATTTTGATAAATAGTTTCACGAATAACTTTTGTTCTACTTATCCGATTTGTACCAAAATTACAGGGTATATTAAGAGTGTCAAGCGCAGATGGGCTACCAAATTACACATCATTACACAAAGAACTTTTGGAGTTATACGCGATTTACTAAAAAAAAACTTGACTTTTTCTAGATTAATGCTTATTGTGAGCGAAGGGGGCGTGGCATCCAACTTTTGAAATAAACTTGATCTGCGTAGGGTATGAAGGAAACTTTTTGCCAAATTTGGTGTCTCTGTGTCTTATAGTCTCTGAGATCCAGGTGTTCATACGGACAGACAGACGGACAGACGGACAGACGGACAGAAGGACATGGCTATATCATCTCGGCTGTTGACGCTGATCAAGAATATATATACTTTATGGGGTCGGAGATGCCTCCTTCTGCCTGTTACATACATTTTCTGTTGGCACTAAGTCATAATACCCTTCTACCCTATGGGTAGCGGGTATAATTATAAAGCTACATTCATACGTTGTTATTTCAATATTTTGTTTATTTAAAAAAACCCTAGTTATAAAAAGTTATTTTATTTTAAATGCACTTAAAAACGACGAAAGTTGAATTTTTTGTTATTACAAACAATAAAAAAAATAGTACAACAATTTTTCCTGATTGCCATTTTGTTTTACACGCTACGTAACTAGGGAAATAAAAACGACTTCTCGTCTTGAATATCGTTTTTATAATTTTGAATTTAACGAAAATTAATTAAATTAAATTAAGCTCTGTAGCTAACTTTACAAACATTATTATTTTATATAATTTAAGCAAATAGTTTTGTACACATTTGTGCACGTCAAAAGGTCTCGACCAGTCTTTTGTCATGACTGAGATTGATGTATCATACAGACAATTGACCACGGTCCTCGAATGCGTCTAGACTATTTTGGGCTGATATCAAGTGTAAAAGACTTTGCAAAATTTATTTTAGGTACCACACATTTAAATTGATTCGTAGTGTCAATGAACTTCTTAACGCTGGTTTTGAAAACTTTGAAGAAGGCCAATGGCTGAAGATTTTCTGCGCTGTCAATAATTGGAGCAACGTAAATGATTGCCGCGCTTCACAGCTGCTTTTGAAAAATCACGCTTGTTGATTTTTCAGAGGCACAAAGATGCTGAAAAGTCAAGCAAAAGCAACGACACTATCTGTATTTTGTTTCGGTTTGTTTGTTTGTTTCTTTGTTAATCATAAACAGAGCGAGGCATGAAATCAAAGACATCTGTCCATATTGCCAGGCAGGCCTTCGGCAGGCGTTCACGGTCATGTTCAGGTTCAGGTTCAAAGTTCAACAGCGTCTGCTGCTGAACTTAACATATTCCGAATATTTCTCGATTTTTCTCCATTTCGCAACGTCTTGAACATAGTTCTGCTCTGGCTGCTTTGGCTTCGGGGCGAATTCTGGCCATGTGCTCAGTCAAATGAATTTTACATGGCGTTTAACATTGACTCCTGTTGAAGTTGATTTGCTGCAAATGAGCGCTGATGTTGGCCCAGGCATTTCCCTCTTCTGCAATCCTCAAGTCAAGTTCAAAGCATGACTATTAAATGGCGGCAGGAGACATCGAGAGCGGTGCGGTGCGGGGCCAACAGGCAAGAGGCAAGGGGCATGGACATGGACATGGACTTGGCTTAGACTCGGTTTGTCTGTGCAGTGTTGCATACAAAAGTATTTCGCATGGAATCGGAGTCTGTTGCTTGTGCCACACGCTCGAATAATTTAATACGCCATCCAGTTGGCAGTGCTGTTGCTGCTACAAGGACATGCCAAAAGCTACCATATTCATTGGCCAAAATGTCTCTATGTGCGTGTGTGTGTGTTTGTGTGTGTGTGTGTTTGTAAATGTGTGCACATTTGGCATGCACAGAGCGTGCCATTTGACTGCAATTTAATGCGCTCTCAAAAGCAGCTTCCACTCGCTACGTATTCGTATTTTGTTGCCGTTTCTTTATGCTGCAAAATGACAAATCACATTTATTTATTTTCCTACCTACACAAATGCAGCTTTGCATGTGTGTGTCCGCTCAGTCGCTTCTGCTGATCCACCTGCAGGTGGTCTTTAGATCCTAGTTAAAGGCGATGCGAATGATTATTTTGACGCGTGACTGGATGATTTGCAAGGGAAGGCAACACGCTTTAGTTTGCTATATACTCGACGCACGGAATACCCGGCTCCTTGGGGTGCATTCACGCAGCTCTTTGTCATCGTCTTTAGCAGGTAAATAAAGATGTTGAAACTAGTTGTAGGGTGGGAGTTTTTAGTACTATACGAAAGTGAAATGTGATGCAAAAAAAGTATTCTATTACAGTAAAATAGAGAAGTAAAATGTTTAATACTTTTCGTTTTTACGGGGAAAACAAGTTTCTACATTGTTGTATACACGACTTATAGATATTCTGTTGTTGCATTCCTTATTTTTTATTTATTTGTTAAACATTCTTGTCTCTCATAAGTTAACAAAGCCATTTAAGTCGCTAAATGACATCTTATTTATTTTTCAAATTACAATGTAATTATTCAACTAGAAAAGATCCTGTATAAAATGAAAAAATAAATTATTTTTAATTAGTATACTAGAAGAGACCGTGAGAGCGATGGATTTGTGAAACGAAAATATAAACTATTTAAAAATTATTAAACTAGAAGAGACACTTTGTATCCGTCAACATTTCGATTTGTTTTATAAAAGGGCTTTCAAGCATTTATTTTTAAATTAAAACCTAGGGTATTTCACTTGGATTATACTCAAAATAAAGTTACAAAAGTGTTTCATTTTTCACTTTTGCAAAGCTAAAATATTGTTTAAGAAATGTCTGTGCAGATTTCATGACTTTAGTGAATATGGCAACTTACGAGCGTATTAAATAATTTAAGATGCTAAAGAATTTTATTACGATAAAACTTTGTGCCTCACCTTGGTTGCAGCTTCAGCTTTAGCTGCTAGCTTTGCTGGGAGCAGCTTATGAAGTAGTTGTGCGCACAATATGAAAGCCTTTGTCAATGGCAATTTAAAGCCATGGCTGAAAAGCTGCCGGGAATTCCTGTGGCAAGTTGAGTTATTGATTTACAAAACTCGACCATAGTTATTGCCCAGACAAGCCCAGTTGTTGAAAGTTGCAACTCTATGTGGCAAGTGGTTTATGCCACAGCCTTGGCTCTGCTCAATCCATTGACACCTGCACACAACTGGGCCGAGAAACTGGGTCAGCTTCAAGACGATGACAACATTTTGCGCTGTTGACGCATTTAATTAGTTGAGGGGCAATGGCAAGAATATTTCTGTGCTGGGGCAGGTTGATAAATGGAAAAGAAGATAAGTTTAATGACTGATTGGCGTATTTGTAGCGAAAGTTTAATTAAGGGAATGTGCTCTAATGACAACTAATGGCCATGGGGTTGGCATGGCGCGCACCTTGTGGCCGAAAAAGCGGCTTAAAAGCTGAAATATTAGTTGTTAACATGGGGGCAGCAAGCATGAGGCAGCCTGCCTGTGTGGCAGCGTCGCTATAGGAGCCAAAAAGACAAAGCACATGATCAATTTTCATTTATGCGCTGCCTTCAACTTAAATGCCTTCCAAAAACGCTAGCACTGACTGTGACTGCGACTGTCGCTGCGACTGCGACTGCGACCGTGTGGCAACATCCGCGTGGCAGCAACAACAGCCAGAGCGGCAGCAGCTCGACTCAATCAAGTTAATGGCGGCCAAATGGGTTTTTGATGCGCTTCGCTCGCGCTGCTCAAACCAAGTGCCTTCATAAAAAATGATTGCTCTGCTTGGCCCCGGCAACAGTTCCAGCTTTCAGCTCGCAGCTCTCAGCTCGCAGCTCTCAGCTCAGCTCAGTTGGCTGCTTTGGCTCTCGTGGCCTAATGAAGAAGGCCTGGACATTTAATGTGTGTGTGTGTGCCGCCGAGGTATAAAAAGTAAATAAGTTCGGCTTAGCTCCGAAAATGCCTTGGCAAGGGGCGCGCCAACTTTCTTATTGACAATTTGAGCATTTGTGCGTTAAATTCTTATGAGGCATAATGCCTTCGAAAAGTTAACTTGCCCCCCCTGTTCCCCTGCCTGCCACGCAGTTAATAACGGCAGTTCATAAAGCCACAAGCCAACAGCTTTTGAGGTGTGTCCAACATGCAACATGATGTTGCCGCATGTTATTTTTTCGCTCCCTTTCCCTTCTATTTCTTTTGCATTCGATTCGCAACGCAGCGCAAAGTAAAACCCTCAAACGGCTCGTCCTGCCTGAAAGTCTAATCAAATTAATGGAATATTTCCACGCTTACTTCTGCAAATGCCTTCTTGTCCTTTTCCTCCTTGAGCTGCGTTCCCTGGCTTTTGAAAGGGTATTACGGGTTGTCAAGACATTCTCAATTGCCTCAAATAGTTTTGCTTCGTTTGGCAACATTGCAAATTTAAGCATCCAATTATTCTTTTCTGTCGTATTTTAAATGAATACGATTATGGCTTTGGGTCTACAGCTTTTTCATACTTATCCCCATTTTATATTTCCTTTGCCTTTTGTTGAGCTGCACTTTCATTCACTTACCATTTTTGCTTTTGTTGCTTTCTCCGCTTTCACTTTCGCTGTTTTCAACTGCTTCCACTAATTATCTGGCTGTCATCGTTTTGCTTTCGTATTCGCGCTTTAATTGTCTCGATTTCATTGTTTATCCCTTTGTTGTGGTCACCCCGATTTAGTGCTTTTGCGCTGTCACCCATTGTCCTTCTGGCTCTGATCCTCACACAGGACTCTTCAAGTGTTTGACGCTCTCTTTATTTCGCATAAGAAATTAACAATGTCAGAGGTATCTGATGACTGAGGTATTTGAAAAATTAAAGTGGATAAGCAGCTGAGCAATGCAGACATAAAGTAAAAGAGACGAACGAACGATGTTCATATTTGTAGCGTTTAATCAAGACATTATTTAACACGATCTGTAAGTTTAACCTAGCACTAACATAACATTTGCAGTATGAGTTCAGTGTGAATAACATTGAAAGTATATTTGATGTATTGAATTAATTCCAATGGAGATTAATTAAAAATATGTTTATGACCTTCTTAGATTCGTTATTGTATTTTTACATTTGTGAGTGCTAATGTCGAGTACCCCGGATTTTATTTTTCCTGTTACTGTTATTGAGTTCTTACTTAGCCGTAAGTGATTTCTGCTGACATTGAAAGTATTTCGTGTAGAGCATTTTAATATCGTTGTGTTAAACCGTTTTAACCCTCGTTCGCTTTTTTGTCCGTATGTGTTTTTTTTTTGTTTTTTTGGTCGGATGTGTATCAAATTGGCCAACAACATTGTTGTTGTTGTTGTTTGCTGTTGGCCCTTCACTTCACTCCTCGTTGACTCGTTGGCTGGCTGCCTCCCTGTTTGATCGTCTCGCGCATTGTTTTTGCCCATTCGCTTTTTGCCCCGTTTGTTTGCCGCGTGTGCGGAACGCTTTTAATAAACTGTCTGCCGCATAGGAAATGATTCCGTTAACTCTGTCGGTGGCATAACGCGTTTTGATTGCAAATCGTTGTTGTTCTGTTTTTCTGTGTTCCTCCTTATTCTGCTTCATCGGCATCTTCTGGTTTTGTGCTGTTTGTGGCCCAGCGATGTTGGCTTTTTATGTTGGCCAAGTCGCTCAATGTAAGTATTAAAATTCAATTACATTGCCCGTTCCGTCATCACGTCTGTCGCGTCTCGCTTCTCGCTGGTGGCAATCCGCTTAACATTTACCACAACCAAAGAGATTCTAATTAATTGCATAATCACTCAAACAAAACCACAGCTCGCCTCCCCCTCCCCGCTTGCGTCTCGCGTTTGCCGCTATCCGTGTCCCAGCTTTGAGGGCGGCAGGAGGCAGCGCAGCTTGTAAATGAAACGCAAAGAAACAATCAAAATTCCAAAAGTCAGTGGCATAACACAGATCTCCTGCCTCCCTATCTACCTCCCTCCCTGCCCACGCTGTTCCATGGAAAACTTGCCTCCACTGAGCCTCATTGGGCGAGACAGTTGTACAAGTGTTTTTAATATTTAATTGCTTTTTAAATGAGTCCAAGCATTTTATTTTATTTGATGATGTAAACGTTACTTAGGCCACCTCCAGCAGGAACTGCGCGAACCGAAGGAGGAGCAGTGAGCAGGAGGAACCGTCGTCGACAACTCGCTGGCAACTTTGCAAATTATTCAAAGCGTCCTTGTCGACAGTCGACAGTCGACAATCGAGAAGGCAGAGGCAGAGACAGAGACTGGCACCAGCAGAGCGACAAGTAATGGCCCAAGTGGCAATTTATCAATTAAAATTGTGCTTAACTACACGAACACCAAAGGACAGTCATCAAAAACAGGGCAAAAAAACGTAGCCAACGCAAGTCGGCAAGCTCATTTGCAGTGCACCGACCTCTGCATACCCTCGACAGGCAATTTAATTGCATTCTTTGACACTGACAATTTAATCGAATGTGTCAAAAACGCAGACTATAATCAGCATATAAATTTGGGTGAATTTGAAATGCAGACGATTAAATGCTCTCATTGAATCACACATTACTTTGATCTTCTACGAACACATATTACTTATATAATGTAATATTAAGGTCGTTGCATGTCAGAATTGTAATAAAAAAAGAATTTGAAGAGCATGTCTCATTTCGTTGTTGTGGCATGTTGCTGTCTGGTCCCATTGACACTGGCAGGTCTCGTTGTTCTTGTTGCTGTTGCTGTCAACGCTTGCCACAGTTAATGTTTGATGCTTGCTGCTTGCTGCCGCAAACCAACTAAGCGCAGGTGGCTGCAACTAACCGTTGCAATTGTGCTGCAGCTGCGGCAGCTTGTTAACATTGCGTTTGCTCTGTGTGGCACTCTCGTCTCTTCTGTGGCAATTTAATTAAAGCTCAATCGAGTGCTGCATAAATCTTTCAACCCAATGCGATGAGAATCTTATCTGCGGTGACACAAATAGCAAACAGCTTCAAACCCAACATTGAATTAAATATCTACTCAAGTGTGGAATGCAGCAGTGAAAAGAAGAAAGCTGGAAACATACGACAATTAACTTTTAATAAAATAATTAGCAGCTAAATGCTGCTTTTATTCCAGTTTATTGTAAATCTTTGATACAGCGGAAAGTTAAGCTGGTTAATGGAATGAAAATCTGTGTAATTACATTTTCACAAAATTATGTTGTTTTGCAAACCAGCAAATTAAATGACAAACAAACAAAGTTATAAGTTAGTTTTATTTTACAAAATTGTGTTACTAATTTAAAAGTCATAACTTTCAACTTTATTTCTAATTAAAAGAATTAAAATCGAGACGACCTTAAAAAGTTAGCATTATTTATGGATATAAGCTTACTAATGTAAGGAACAAAACTACGAACTTTATTTATAGTTGAAAAATAAAAATGTGTTTAACTGACCTTAAAAAGTTTGCATTATTTTTAAAAATTAGATTACTAATTTCAAAGCCATAACTTTAAACGCACAAGTATTTTAACATTCATATTTCTATTCGCTTCTATGAAGCCTTCTGGAAGCCTTGTCAAATTGATTTCACAATGCAGATGAGGCAATGCTTATTGCACAGCCTTTCATTCTGGGAAATTGATTCGTAATATAACGTAACATGGGATTCAGAAATGGATTCACTTACTTTAACTGCAACAAGCCATAAAGTAAATGTTATATGAGCGTAGCGTTGCTTTAGTTACGGGCCACTTAACCGCAAGCATTTTAAGAATCTTCGGCATTAAGTACACGTCGGAACGTTGTACTTATAAACAAATAAAATATCTTTTGAGGATGCCATTGAGGCGAGTGTTTGTTATTGTACTTTAAATCCCCTACTTGAGCTTGAAAAGCAATTTACTTATGACTTTTATCCTTTGCTCTGCTCCCGACAGCGTTTAGGGCCCTTTTTTTCTGTGCTACATTACCAGGATTTTACATACGCCACAAATACACCCACACACCCACACACACACACACATACACGAATGTGAGAGAGAGAGAGAGAGAGCTAAAGAGTCTGCCACGAGTGCGTCTCAATTGCAGGGAAATTTGCATAAGTTGCCAGCTGTCGAGCTTCGACGAGTTGAAGTTGAAGGCGTCGCATCCTGCGGGATTCTGTGGACACGTTCTCATATCTTAGATGCATTTTGCAATTTAATGAGTTCAAGTTGCGCATGAATCTAAGCGCCAGTTAAAAATATGGCAACGAAAAACTTTTGGCTTTCGTTAAAGTTGCTTTCGCTTTTCACTCGTTTCTTCAACGAGAAAGGATAATGTGGGTGGAAAGGGATTGATGTGAAAGGCAATCTGAGCAGCAGTAACTATGAGTGCAGAGACTAAATCAACAAAAAACGTTGAGCAAATGTTTGCAGTGCCCGCAGTCAGCTGAGCAGGATAACAGGAGAGAAGAACTCGGGGAGAATTGGATAGAGAATTGAGGAGAACATTCCCCCATGGAAATCTCGACGGCGCTTAACCTCAAAGGAGGCAATGCAATTGCAACAATAACAACGACAACGATGGCAGCAACAACAAGTGGAGCCACTAAACAGAATGCAATTTGCTTGTTTGACCCAAATTGTTGTGAGATTTGCTTTGCAGCATTTTGTATGCAACAGAAGAGAGAAAACAGAAGCCCCTTGCCCCATTTGGCCCAGCTGCAGCGAAGAGTTTATCTTTTAACAATTGTGTGTTTGGGCCAGAAGCAAAGGAAGCAGACAGTAACAGGACGAGCAGTCGTCCAGGATAACAATGAAGCGTTCGCTTTCACTCTCACTTTCACCCATTTCGCTGTTCGTCTTTCGTTTCGCCTTTCGTCCTTCGTTTTTTGTATGTTGCCCCTGCCCCTGCCCCATTCCTTCGCCTGCACTTGCCCCATTTTCTATCTGCATCCGCATCTTCGCTTAGCCCATTCACACTCACATGCTCACGTTGCCTCTTGACTGGCTGCTGGCTGCTGGCTCCTGCCTGCTGCCTGCTTGCCTCTTCCTGTGGCAGAAAGAGCCTTCTCTTGTTGCCTGGGGCAAACAGAGTGGCTTGGTTGCCAGACATGCAACAGGCTACAGCCAACAGACAATTGCCAGCCAGCACCTGCATCTTAAGCCGGGCACGTTTTGCATTTCGTTTGCATTTTCGGCTGCTGATTATTGCCACTTTAAGTGTTAGTTTCACCTCGTTGCATGCACCCAGCTAAATTGCAACAATCGAAATAAAAGCGAATCAAATTCCCAAAACTCTGGCATCCATTTCTCATTCTCATTCTCTCTTCTGTGGCTATTTCTGTTTCTTACATTCTCTTTATTTTGCTCGGCTTCATCTGCAACTACTTTTTATGGTTTGTTTTGATCGTTAACGCTCGGCTACTCACTTGCTTTAGGCCAAGTTATTTCGTTTGTTTTAACACACAACAAAAAAATAAGTACAAAAACTTTGACAGCGCCCGGGGCACAAAAGTGCTGCGCAACAACTTTTCATTTAGCAGCAATGGAATCTGCTGAATATAAAAAATAAAACAGGGAAACAAAGATAACAGAGGAATGAATGCGATAAGCAAAGACGGTGCTCAACGAACAATTATCCTCTACAGCTAACAAAATTGCCTTCATCTTATCAAGTGCAAGAAATACTTTTAGGCCATCTGAATTATTGATGTGTATTGATTTTGGGTAATCACTAAATGATAATTCAATTCAATAATTCGCAAATATATATTTCATATTTGTTAAATTTCAATTTCTATTTTCAAGTATTACAATTGGTGCAAAGTAAATTAAATTTTAATTATCCGTTATCATTTAAGTTGCGAAAATAGTTTTGCTGAATTCAAAGAATAACAATGTATAGTGGAAATTAATTTTGCTAAAAAAACTACTTATTTCAAGTTATTTACTGATCACCAAATCTTTACAATTTCAATTCTTTCTTTTACTTGCACTAAGAAGCTGTATTCTCATTTACATAAACTATTCAATGGCGCTATAAAGCCAATTTTATCTGACACAAGTACAGGGTATATTAAGGAAAACAAAAATATATATTAAGAGTGCAAAACTTTGAACTTTGCGGCTGTGTAGATTGTTTTAATTTCCTTTAGGAATAAGTTGGATATCAGGCAGCTTGCATGGGGCATGGGGCAGGAAGGCAAGGAGCGATGCGAGTAGGTGGCAAGATACGGCTGCTGTTGATTCTCTCACATGGCTTTCTAATGTCTGAAGCGCTGCTTGGGCTAATATAGCTCACTTATGCCCTGAATTATTTACATTTATTGAAAATCCCTGGCAATGTGGCCTCGACGCGTTCCCAGTTTGGGGGCTCTGCATGTTCATAATTTATTTAAATAAGCCCTTATGACGTTTTTAATTCACTGACAATGACGGCAGTCAGGGCTGAATAGCGGCTGGGTTGGCTGCCAGGCTGGCAGGCTGCCAGGCTTCCAGGTGAGTCTGTAGTGGCGTGGTTGCCAAGCAAACGCTGACGACATTGCGCGTAGAGTAATTTGAATATTTTGAACATAAAAATAACAACACAACAAACAAAATCAACAAACAACAAGTACAACAAAAATAACAACGAAAAGGTTTTCATGCTGACAATGATGAAACATGTGTGCGAAGAGCAGCACAATATCCAAATACCCTTTCATTAAATAGAATAACTATTAAAAAAATATTTAGTTTTATTTATTTAAACTGTTTGTTTCATCATTCAATGAATTAATCTTAAATAATAGTATAACTAGCAATTTGAAAAGCAGCGCTAAATAAAATACTAAATGGAAATACCAAAGTCATTATTATACTAAATGAATTGCACCTGCAACATAACAGAGGTCGCAATTGAGAGCAGAAAATAATGTGGTTTGTTGTTAATTTTAACTTGATAAATAAGTCATTTAAATTAAATTAATTAAATAAAGTGTAAGTGAAGAATGTTAAAGTCTTAATTTATTTTCCACATTCAAAGTTGAGTTCAACAGTCAAATATTCGCACTCAACTACGCCGTCAAGATGAGCGTATAATTTATGTGTAGTGCGTCAATCAACTTGTGAAAACAAAAATACCCCACACTACACTGCAAACGTCAAGGAATGACAACAAGAACAACAAATGAGCGTAAGCAAAAATCTTGTCGCAGCACAAAAATTTTCATAATTTTTCTCCTGGCATTTGCAGCATAATTTTTCTCAATTCCAGTTTTGCTGCTCTTGGTTCTTGCTGCTTGATTGTTGTTGCTGTAACTCGCAGCTGCTCGTATTGTTGTTGCTGTTGTTGGTTGTTGTCGCTGTCGCGCTAAATGTCAACGGGCGGCCTGTGCAACATGGCGGCATACAACACGTACATGAGGCAAGATGTACTTAATATGCGCGTGGCTGCCTCGCTTGCAAATAATATGCCTGATGAAGGAGCGGGATCAGAGGACTGCCTGTGTGTGTTAGAGGGTGTTGTGATGGGTCTGCAAGGGGGGTGACAGTGAGGCAGGCAGTCAGGTGGCATGTCCGGGTCTGTGTCGCCTGCTGCCTTAAAAGGTATTCACTGCAAAAATTAGCATATTTAATGCGAGCGGCACGTTAGGTTATTAGAGACACATTCTCACCATGGCATTTGCCGAGAGTGTTGCAAGTGCCGCTGCCTCTGTTGCCATGTTGTTGCAGCATGTAAAACAATCACGCCCACTCACACACAGACGCAGACACAGACAGAGATAGAGCGGGGCAAGGCGAAGCACGTTAAGTAAGCAGCGTCGGACAGGACACAATTTTGCATAATAATGCAACACACACAATAATGCATAAGAGATAGAAAGAGAGAGAGAGAGAGAGCAATGGGCTTGTAAGCTACTTAGTTTTTATTACACTTGCCGCATTGTTTTTCATGCCCCAAAAATATCGCAACTAAAAAACTGAAAGCATAGTGAACTTCGCTTTCTCGCTTTGGCCTCCTCTCGTAATTTGTTTGCTCTGTCAGAGATTTTTCATGCTACTTTTGAGCTTAAACTGGCATGCAATTGCTCTTTGTGTGCCATGTGGCGTATACTTAACGTAGAGAAATGTTTGCCCAACGGGCTCACTTTAATTTTGCAATTATTGAAGCACATGCAACAATAATCAGGTGACAAAACACAAACAACACCACCGAGTTCACAGTTCATGGTGCCGCCGCTGACCGTGATATTCCGGCCAGCATTTACACGTGTTTCGCTCGACTGCGATAAGGCCAACAAACCCAGGCATTGGCTAACGACCCACAGACCAACCGACCAACCGACCGACAGGCCGACAGACCGACAGACCGTGCTTTTTTTTAACACACAAAAATATAAAAACCAACATGTGTCTCGGTCGCGTAAAATATATACCACACGTGTCCTGCGACGCCAGGACTCAGCTAGAGTGCTGCCAGCGTGCCTTGCCCTGCTTTTCTGGAACGATGGTGTGTGTATTTATGTTGAGATGTTATCAATCATGGCTTTTGGTGTGGATAGTTGCGGATAGCGCGGTCAGTTGTCGGGTCAAAAACTGTGCCACATTGACGTTGCAGCTGCCACACGCCGCTGCCAACCCTTCTCAGCCAGCAGGCCTCTTTCAGCCGCCGTTGCTCATTAACGCTTTAACGCGCAATTTAATTTATTTACAGGCCGAGTACAGCAAATGTTTCGTTTACAGTAAATATCTTTAATGTTTCAGTTCTTTTGTGGCTCCGAAAGTGCAATTTTATTGTAATATGCATTTATGTATCATGAAAGTTATGCAAAACACACAAAATAATTTTGCTGTGATACAACAAAAGTTGCTCGACTTAACAAATGAAGTTGAAAACAAGTTTCCATGATGGATTGTAGGATACTAATTAAGATCAGTGAAAACTCGTAGAGCGGACACCTTTCGATGACCCTCTCTTGACCGGACGACAGAATCTTTTTAGACATGCCAAATATAATAGAAGCCTTGACTTTATGCTTATGGTGCAGTTCAAAGCATTTTCAATCCCCCCGCAAAGCTGCTTTACAACTTAAAACTGCACTTTTGTGAGTCAAAGTCAAATGCAGTCAATTCTCGCCTGCAGTTGGGCTTCCATAATACTTTATAATACAAAGCGGATATCCGAGCTGCTGCACTTCAGAGCAAACGACAATCGGATGTTTAAGTAGATGGCAGTCATAATGAACAGCTGGACAATGCCCACAAAAGTCAAATGGATAAATAGGGGCCAGCCAATGACCTCCCGGCGTCTGGCCTGCATTCATCAGTGGACAGTAGACCCCAAAAAGGCCACCAACAAGTTGTATGTATTGTGATAAATGTAATGCAATGTCTGGTCAGCACTTTTACGAGCATTTTTATTTGCAAAAAGCGGAAAACATTGTGAAAACTTTGTGTATTTTTTTGGTGCGTGTTTCATTTTTTATTCCATTCATTTTCTTCTATTTATTTTCATAACACAATAAGTATTTTGTAGCCAGTGCTGTTGCGCAGATGTTTTCGATGTTAAGGTGCCAAAAGCGTTTGGTCGTTTACTCCTTTATCAGCTGACACATACAAACACACAGACACACAGACAGTTTCACACCTTCTCGCATTGCTGCAAGTCTCAATCTTGAAGTGGGTCTGAGTTCCGCCTGCTTTATGGTCCTGCTCTGCAGATTTCTTGCAACATGGCGCAAGTGGAGTGGAGCAGCTTCTGCTCCAGCTTCGCATCCGCATCTCCCTCCCTTTTATATCCGCTTCCTGTGCTCCTGTCTCTAAAAATAGTTGCGCTGCTATTTGGAGCAC
The DNA here is from genome assembly GCA_035045625.1 of Drosophila formosana. Classification (NCBI taxonomy): domain Eukaryota; kingdom Metazoa; phylum Arthropoda; class Insecta; order Diptera; family Drosophilidae; genus Drosophila; species Drosophila formosana. The sequence goes on from JAWNOW010000232.1 coordinate 21,196,996, forward strand.
ACTTTGCTGCCTGGCTGTTGGTGTTGGTGTTGGCCAATGCTTATGCTTTGTTGTGGCGTCTCCAACAACAGTTGAGCTTTTTTGTTTGCCGGCACGCAACGCTTGTTAGTGCGCCCCAAAGTATGCACTGCGAAATTGTTGCTTTTTGTTTCGTTTCCTCCCTGCATCCGCTTTTAAATGCATTCCTCGAGCAAGCTCCTTCCCCAGTGCTCGGCGCTGCCAGTTTGTTTAACTTTCAGCTTAAGCAGTATTAACCGTATTTTTGTGCTTATAGTAAAACTTGCCTTCATCGAATGCCAACGCACACTCTCTGGCCTCGTTATTACATACATATATTATTACTGAATTTAGCACTTATGCATAAACCAATCTGATTCAAAAGTTATCTAAATAAATGAAGTTCAACTCAGCTGGCAAATCGAACATGTTTCTCCCCTTTTTCTCTTGGTTGAGTGCTTTTTGGCTGCAGGAAGTTCGCATGCAATTTTGATGCTAACTCAGAAGTGCATTCTAACTGTATACCCTACTATCAAAAGAGGGGGTTCGAAAGCCAATCTTCTAGAAATCTAGTGGGTTGTACTTTTCGGATTTCAGTCTTTTAAAATTAACTTTTTTGTTTATAAAGTGAACAACCCATACAAGTGTAGAAAGACGTTCAAAATATTTACAATTACAAAAATAGATTCAGCATTATTTTATGACAACTTCTTAAATCTCATTAAAAACAATTAAATGATTCTAAATATTTTGAATAACATTATATTGGCGCATCCTTCATTTAATATATTATTTGTATGTAATCTAAATGGTAGAAAAATAAATAAATATATTACTAAACAAATAAAAAAGTATTTTTCAGGGCATTCTCTCGTCTGTCTGACCCGCTCCAGCATACTCTACTTTGTGTATACTCTTACCATGTGTGCGCATATTTCGAATTCGATTTGCCGTTCGTCGAACATGTGTGAATCTCATCAAGTTACAGAGTTTTCATTATTTACAATATGATATTGTGAATGTGGCATGGTTAAACTCGTTGCAATAACTTGGAAAGTCAGCGAGAGTATTTGCACAATGCTTGCGAGAAATTCGAGCGCAAATGCAAACACAAATGGGAATGGTAAATATCGATGCTTAAAGTTCGCAACTGCAAAATGATGCGAACGCACTTAACAATCCTTCAAATGTCAATATTGTGGCAAAAGCCAAGAGAGTGGCAAAGAGAGAGAGAGTGGGGAAATGCAAAACGAATGGAAAACAAAAAGTGTTGAGAATGTAAATGCCATAAGCAAATTGATTTCTAGTGTTCGAAGAGTTTGACAACAATGCAAGTGATAATGACAATCGCATTTTCCCAGATGGTCATAAATAATTGGTAACCTGTGAGCAGCTTAAATGTTGAATATTACAGGCATTTACTAGAACACACACAGGAAGATCTCTGCGGCTACAACATACAAGAGGCCACACAGCTGAAGCGTTAATAATGCATGTCCTTAATGGCAGGGATTACTGGGACAGAGCGCTTAATGAGACGGACTAGCCAAGGCGAAGACTGGCCGGATGTCCAAGACAGCTCCAGCAGTTAGAGGCAAGCTGGCCATGGACAGAAAATAAATAAAACACCTACTGGCTGTGTGTGGATGTCACTGTGATTATTGCCATAAGCCCCACTGGGGTCAGCTGAGCTGAAAGGAACGGAACGGAACGGCATGTTGCATGCAACAATGCGGCACAATCTTACAATGTGATTTGCGTTGTAATTGCAATTTAACTAACACTCGCACAATAATGCATCCACAAATACGTATACAGAGAGATATGCTAAACCAAGAGTAGACCAGAGTAGTTAGAGTCGCCACAAAGAGAGGCAGGCAGCGGAATGGACAAGGACATCGCATGGCAAATTTGCAATGTGCCACAAGCAACAACAAGTGAACTACGCACATTGATGATGACGACAACGACAACGACGACGACGACATGGAAAAACAACATAACAATAACAATAACAATAATAATAACAACAACAGCAACTGCACACAATGTGCATGACAAACAACCCGAATGGAAAATCTGTTGATGCCTAAAAACCATCAAAATACACACACACACATACAGAGACATAGACACACACACGTTTAGTTGACACACCGACGTGCATATGGAAAATCAATGCAATTCAGCATTTCGATGCGGCCTGCGATAGTTTTGTAGCAGCACCATTGCAACATTTATCGCTCAAGTCCGTTTAGTTATTCAACAAAACTAAAGTGTCGAGCAATTAGCAATCAACTGAGCTGTCTCTCCGTTTGTCTCGAATGTCTCTATATCTGTCCATCAGGTGTTAAGACAGCCAGAACTATTGTAAAATTCATTTGGCCAGCGCCCTTGTTCTCTTGATTCCCAAATTAAATTCAATCAATGCGAACAGCATGTAATGGAATTGTCAAAAAATATGTTATATTGTCTGTTTTTGTCTTGGTTAAATCAATTTCAGAAAAGCATTTGCACTGTCGTGTATAATGAGTAGACAATTAGAAAACAACATCTGAATATTTGACATTGTAATCTTGTGCAAAGTTACGACTAGATTAAATTGCTTAAGGTAGATTTTGTAGGAATGTTTTCATATGTATTGAAATTAAATAATTGTACCACTTTTTTGGCAATGCAAAAGCACATCAACGACTTTCTGCTTGTGCTTTTCAACAAAGATTCACTGCTATCTTCTTTTCTAATAATATTCTAATATATTCTAAAAATATATACAAAGAAATACCTTAATTTAACCATTAAACTCGTTGCTTTTTATACCCGCTACCCATAGGGTAGAAGGGTATTATGACTTAGTGCCAACAGAAAATGTATGTAACAGGCAGAAGGAGGCATCTCCGACCCCATAAAGTATATATATTCTTGATCAGCGTCAACAGCCGAGATGATATAGCCATGTCCGTCTGTCCGTCTGTCCGTCTGTCCGTCTGTCTGTCCGTATGAACACCTGGATCTCAGAGACTATAAGACATAGAGACACCAAATTTGGCAAAAAGTTTCCTTCATACCCTACGCAGATCAAGTTTATTTCAAAAGTTGGATGCCACGCCCCCTTCGCCCACAATAAGCATTAATCTAGAAAAAGTCAAGTTTTTTTTTTAGTAAATCGCGTATAACTCCAAAAGTTCTTTGTGTAATGATGTGTAATTTGGTAACCCATTTGCACTTGACACTCTTAATATACCCTGTAATTTTGGTACAAATCGGATAAGTGGAACAAAAGTTATTCGTGAAACTATTTATCAAAATTTTTGTGCCCAGTGCATATGGACGTATTAAGTGTGTGAATGACCTAGAGATATCAAATTTGGTGACAGTATTCGTGTAGGTCTTACGCAGATCAAGTTTGTTTTAGATTTTTGCCACGCCCCTTTCCGCCCCCAGAAACTGTAAAAACCGTAATAATAGACCTAGAGCATTGAATTTTGGTATGCATAATAATAATTATATTCTCAATGACTCCTGTGAATTTGGTTGAGATCGAGTGAAAAACAAGGAAGTTATTAATGAATCAAGTTTATATGCAAAATTCACTTGCAGCTGCCCGCGCTTTGTTTGTTTAGTTGACAGTGTGACCATAACGGTGTTGTGGATTTTTATTCGCTATTTTCAAATATATACAAACAAAACACAAAATTCAGTATATTTTTGGTAGATTTCTTGTTAAAATACCATTAAAATTTTTTTTTCTCTCGAAATGGGTTGCGGGTATCATACGGTCGAGCACTCTCGACTGTAGCTTTCTCACTTGTTTCAATTGAAATACACACAGGGGTTATTGCCTTTTATTGGAGCGATACGAAAAACAAATCAATAACTAGAGCTATTTTGGTTTGCGAATCAGATAATCTATTCTCAATTTTTTTTACATGCTGCCTGAATAGTTTGTATGTTTGGTTAGACAAAATTCAATTTTAATGTATTGCAAAATGCAAATACTGTGTGTGTTGTGTGAATGTGTGGTTGAATGCTGTGCATCAGCAGCTGTTGCAAAATGCGGCACAAAATGCAATTTTTAGACAACAATTGCTGTATCTACATGTGTACAAATACAATATAAATATATGTATTTCTTTGTTTTTTATGGTTTCGGCTTGTTGTGTTGATTCTCCACGCATTTGCCATGAATTTAGACAGTTTAATTTCACAATTGATTGAAACCCCCCGAATGCAATCTCTGATATGCACACACTCGATTTGTTCATTTTCATGATGATGACGATGACGATGACGATGACGATGAAAGAAATGTTTAATTTATGCAATTTCTAAATTGTTGTGCTGAATGCAATGCCAAATGTATTGAATAATATAATTTTCATTTAAATTGAGTTGAAACTGTCAGTTGAAAAAGGGCTCAGCAAATACAAACAGAAAACCAAGCAAATTTGCAACTTCTTCTTCAACGCTCTCACACTTGGCTCCAAACTCTTTTTGGTTTCTGGGGACCGCCGATAATAAATAATATTTTAGTATATCTAACTGGGCACTCCATATAGTTTCAAGTAGCGCTTATGGTCTTTCTATGCAAATAGCTCGGAGTACATGCGAGTACGAATATATATGAATGTATGTTATGTATGTATGTGCATACAAACATACACAAATAAGAATAATAAAATTGTATGTTGTCTCCTTCCGCTGGGTAAGCCCGAAAACCAAATCCGAGCCCAAGCCGTATTGTTGCTAACCAGACAAAACAAATATGGCGACAGCAAAGCCCACACCAAAAAAAAAGGGAGAACACAACGCAGCAGCGCAGATTGATCGACTGGGAGATACCGCTCGCAAGCTATGAGCGGTAGATGGCGCCAATACACTGAGCATGTTAACAGCCTGCTGTTGGCATAACAGCGGATCGTGCTGTTAACATTTCTGTTAACGCTTGATGTTAGCATAACATAATGACATGATAAAAGCTCTTCCGTTTACTTTTTAATAAACAATTTATATAAAAATGTTGTAATTTCATTTGACAACTGCAGGCATGCATATCTCATTTACTCGCCTTATTCGGTTTAAAGGGTATCAAAAAAGAATAGCAACAAAATGGCGCAAGGAAATTCAATGGCGCTTGCTGAAACATTGCGAAGGCCGCATATTTTACGTTACTTATCTTTATCATTGCCAACTAATTTCACAGCGGTGGAGAGGGAGCGAGGCATTCAACGCAGAGGAATAAGTAAACACATACCAGCACACACACACAAACACACACACACACTCACACATGCATGGAGAGTGAATACGAAATATTTGTTTATTTCTAGTTCATATCTCTCATGTGCGCTACACTTGTTTCTTTCTCTGCTGTCTTCCTCTCGTGTTTGCTCTGTATGTGCGAGTGTTGGGTGTCTGTCTATGTGTTTGTGAGTGTGTGTGTTTGTGTGTGTGTGGCATGTTTGCGCCATTTTGCGTTTTTGTTTATGTTTAGCTGGGTCATTTCAAGCGGCATTTCATGCATGTGTGTGAGTGTGGCTGCTTTAAGTGTTTTTATTGTCCTTTGCTTTGGGTTAAGTTTTGTCATTGCCACGCTTTGTTTATTGCCCTCCTGCCCTTTACCTCGCTTTGTTCTCCAACTGTGTAAGCTGTTAGTGTGTGTGTGTGTGTGCATGCGCCATCGAGCTAATCCTTTTGTTTTATGGCATTTAATTTATTTTTAAAGCCCGCACTCGCCAAGTTGTTTATAGGCCGCAAACAAAGCGTCGCTTCGTTCAAAACCAAATGCGTCGCATACTTTCGGGCGCGCACAAAATATTTTCTACTCTCTCGTTTTTGCTGGTGACATGTCCGACTAAATGTCTGACCTCGCCAACAAACAAATGCTGAATAAAGTGAATGCAACAGGCCAACAAAAAAATATGTGACCGTCACAATAATTGGCCACAATTCGAGCAGGCAGCAAACAAAAAAAATAAACGTTAGAAACACGACTGCTGCACACTAGTTACCCCCACCCAAACACACAGACACACACCCTGGCACTTAAGCACACAAGTAAATGGCTACAAAATTGCAATAATAACAATAACAATTCAATATGCCCGCAACAGATGCTCTCGTGTGTTTTCTGCTAATGCCACAAACCCTTCAAGTACAGCCCAAAAGCAGCAACAACAGAAAAAAGCAGAGAAGCAAAATAAAGAAAGGAGGCATTTCTTCTAACGTCCAACTTCTCCTACAAAGACGGCTTGAGTTCTCTTGTAAGCTGGCCTAATTGGAGCTCATTATGTCAAAGAGTTTTGCGTGGGGAATTCTAAGTACATATAAAACTCATATGCTGCTCCCCATTCAGCTGCTTTCATGCCATCCTTATTTGCCGCCCCCTCAGCCATGGTAATGAGTTTCAATCTGTCGACTTTGACCAGTTCGACCAGAACGGCGCCCCTGCCTCGCGTTCTATATATATATATTTATTTCTATATTTAGCTAACAAGCAGAGCGACAACTATACACTGTCAAAAAAATTGCGTTGCAAAAACATGAACAAATTTGAAAAATTTGAGAATTTTTTAAAACCCAAGAGAAAATTATTGAATTAAGATACAAATATTTTTGAGAAGAGATTTTTAATTCATTAGATTTTAATTGTTTTTAAGATCAAAAAATGTTGTTTCTTAAATTATTATGTTCGAAAATTCAAGAATTATCCTATATTTATTTTTAAAAAATGTTCTTTCTGGGATCAATTATGGCAAGTGGGCTTGCTTTGTTCTCTGTGTAGAAGCGAACATGTAAAGCTGGTAACCTTTTGTGCGTATACGCAATATTCAAACGGTTTAGTTATACCCACAGTTAATCTGTTATTGAGCGCCTCTCTGCGTGTGTGCTTGAATAGTTGACCGTCTAATCGTTTTCAATTAGAGCTGTAATCGCTGTGGCAATCATCCGTAAGCGGCTTCAATGCGTATTAATCAAATGCATTTCTCACAGTTTAAAGTGATATCATTTAATGGAATAGCCTCTTATAGCTACAAGTTGCACTTAAAGTTGACTTCACGCTTAAAGCTCTCCACTGTTTGCCTGGCTGCACTTGGAGCCAATAATTTTCAAGTGGTTTCTAGTCGAGTCCAGCTCAAATGTCAGCTAATTGACTGCTCGTCTTTCCAAATTGAATGGGCTCCCGTGAGCGAGTGAGTGAGTGGGCAGGTGAAAAGTTTGGTGCCTGGCAAGTTTCATCTCATCTTTAAATTCAAGGGAATTACATACAATCGACTATCGATTTCAATTCATTTCATTTGGCTGGGCTATAATAAAACCATTGGCAAAACGTTTTCAACAGGCCGTTGCCGCTTGTACGTGTCTGTCATGTTGAATTACTTTTCGACGCAAGCGAATGTAAAATGTCCTGCAATGGCAGACAGAGCGATAGACATGGCGTATGAGCAACGTCTTGTAAATTGCTTTGCTTTGCATTTGTATGGGGACGCCGCGCCCAAACTGTCAGCTTGTAGCATAATTGTGCGTCGTTAACTTGATTATGAAGTGTGCCCTTCACACACACACACACACACACACTTAAGCACACGAACACACGCACACACGCAGTTTTAATGTGCAAATGGCGCACTTTAACTCAAGCAATTGGAAACTAAATTGGAATTTTTACGACAGGCATCAAGAAGCTCAGCTCATCTCAGCTCAACTCAGCTCAGCAGCTCAGCACAATAGCTCGGGCGAAAAGGGGGCGTGCCATATTATATGGTACTATATGTGTGAGCTCGTATTGTGTGTGCGCATTTGACCGACAGCAACAACTCAACAACAACATGAAGAGCAGCAAACATTTTCACATAATGCTCCTGCTGATGCATGTGAACATTTGTAAAATTTCCCTTAGGCCCCGTTCTCGTTCTCTGTCTCTCTCTCTCTCTCACACTCTCACACTCTGTCATTATTTCCCTCTCACTCTGGCCCGCTTCGGCTCTCGTTTGAATGAATTAAATGTTGACGTTGCTAAAATTCACGCCTGACTTGGCCGCTGCTTAGTCGACCATGCAAAGCTGTCAGTCCCAAAAATGACTAAATGAAAATATTGTTTGGCTTAAATGTGCCGCAAAATGCGACAAAAAATGGAATGGAATAAAGGAAATACGTTGCAAATATGCAAAATTAAAAATTAACTTGCATTTAAGCCATAAATAAATGCAAATTATTCAAATCACTTAGTTCCACACAAATGAATCAACAAGTGTCACTTCACAGCATGAATTAGACATGCTATTGAGTCCCCCACTCCTCGAATACCCTAAGTGGATATAAAATGCTTAAGAATGGGATTTTTGCGGCATAACTGAACCACGTTATGAATATATTAATTTAGTTGTCACATATGGTGTTTCGATCTGCATTTATGTTTCATAGAAAATGCATATAGTAAATAATTTATGCTTCGAGGAGAAACTCAAGAAATATAAAAAAATATAAGTATAATTAAATATTTGTTTTACGAAATTAGTTTTATTTGTAAATTAAGAATGAAAAAAGAAAATATACGTTAATTCGAATTCGTGTTTTTTTTTTTTAAATAAATTTTAAGATTTCCATTATATTTTTAATTGAAATTGTATTAAATAACATTCGAATTTATTTGTTTGTATTTTATTAAAGTGAATTGCATTCGATACTGGTAAAATCTGTTATTCGTACAAATTAAATTTATTTATTTTTATACTTTTTATATTTCAATATCTTAATGAGTGCTTGATATTATCTACTCACATAGCAAAGCGTATTTACTAGTCGAACTCACTCGTTCGTTGGACTACTTATTTTTGGCACTGTGATAAAAGATAAAGCCAACTTTTTCAGACACAAATTGCATTATTGATGTGGCGTGCTTGCAACTGTAGCAAGTTCTTGTTTGCCGCTTAGATTCAATAAATGAATGCCGCGCAGTCAATAGAAGCAGGAATTTGCATAGCTGGCAGTGCCAGGCAAAGGATGTGTGCCATGAAAGGACTTGCGTGAAAAGGACACACATTGATGCTGTTGCTGCTGTGGCGCATAGAAAGAGCTGCGCTTTTTGCCTTCGGCAAATGTGCAGTAAAAACGAGTGTGTGTGTGTGTGTGTGCTTGGCTTTTGATAAATACTTATGCACATATTATCAACATGTTTGTTTGTGTGAATGTGTGCAAACTGTTGCCAGATTTTCCCTCCTATGTGTGTGTGTGTGTGTGTGAGTCTTATTTCCTGTTAACTATTTTAGCTGCCTGCAATTGCCTTTGAGCTATTGACACATTCACAAACACTTTGCCACAATCTGCCGTTGCCGTTGCCGTTGCTGTTGCCTGCTGCTTCTTCTCTTTTTTATACTTTGTTGTTGTTGTTGGTGTTGTTGTTGCCTAACAGCAACTTTTGTGCATCTCATGTTGATTTTTGGCTTTTGGGTTTTCAGTTTCTGGTTTCTCGGTTTGGGCAAATGCAAAGCATTTTGTACGGTTTCGTGTGTCAATGTGGAATTTTGTATGCTCAGCGCAAATAATGCAATTAATTTGAGCTCAAGATTGTGCAAACACACACACACACACACATAGACACTCTAATGCAAAAAAGATATAAACGCAGACAATCACACACAAGCTCTTATCATGTTGATTATTGACTCTTTCTTAGCATATTGCAGTTTTAATTGACTTTGCTTTGCCAAAGCGAAAATCAAAAATTGCATTCTGTGCGTGCAAAGACTCTAATATGCAAAAGAAAATTGCAGTTCATATTAACGTAGATATTTTATTAGTTGAATGTGTTTTCCAACAGATTAGTTCTCAAACTATCTTAGCAAAGTTTCTGCAGAACACATTTTCCATAAAGATTTTTGAAAACGACTCCAATTGTTTCGGAAGCAAAATACCTTCCGGCATATTGTTCTGAAGAATATAACGCACATGCGAAAACTTAAATTGCTTTTGAGGCATATTTCCGTAAGATATTTACTTTACTCTCTCTCTCTCTCTCTCTTTCTCTCTCTCTCGCTTTCGCTTACCTTGAATACAAATATTTGCCCGTAGGCATGAATATGTGTATATTGCTCTACCCACTTTTTTTTGACGTTTTGTGACGTATATGAAAAGTTTATTTCAGAGTGCTTTAAAATTGTATTTCTCGCAGGTCCTGAGTTTTTATTTTTAGCTCATGCCGACTGTCATGCTCGACTGTCTTGTGAATTTATTTTAAAATGAATATCCAAATATAACTCTTCTATTGTCTTGACTTCAAGTGGCTGACAGCTTGGACATTTTTAAAGAAATCAGAAAGTTGTTTTATATACTTGCAAATTTCTCGTTTCTTTTCAAGTCAATGTTTATCTTTAATGCCTATTTAATTACGGCAGCAAATTAAGTTCAAGTCTATCAGAAACCCACACAAATTGAACTATTTTGTGGTCTTATCCGATACATGGCCGAGCTGAATGGTCAAAAGTTTTTAATTTCGAGAACTATTTTGCATATTGGTTCATTGGTTTGGTTGTGGGTCAAAGTTTCTTCTTGGAGTTTGTTGATTAGCTAGGAAATTTAAAACGCAATTACTTCGATTGCCATTAACTTGTCTTTAGACTTTAGCCCAAAGCAGACCGATAAGTGAGTCAAGTGGCTTTTGGAATCGGAGCAGGGGGCATCAATGACAGTTTGCCAAGCGTCGTCTCAGGGTGAGCAACATCATCTTTGGTCTGAACACCATGAGCATGAGAATGCTGCTCAGGCTGTTGATTGTCATCGTCGTCATCGTTGCCGTTGTCTCCACGCTGTCATCATTCTCAGCACACAATTCAGTTTTATTAACTGAAGCTGCAGCAGGACACGAACGGAGGCAGGACGAAAGCAGGCGCTGGCAGAAAATGGCACCAAGAAGAAAAATGAACTGCACTTCGCGTTGCTGTTGCCGTTGTTGGTCCCCAGTTGCTGATGTTGATGGCAGCTGCTGATGCTGATGCTGCTGTCGTTGCTGCTGCCTCTGCCTGTTGACAGCAGCTTGGCGGTGCAAACAAAGCAGAGCACCGCCCGCTTGCCACCCCGGGACGAGTCTAGCCGGCAACCATTGTTGGCCATCATGCATAAGCCAATCTGCACACCAGACAGACACTTCAAACTGCAAACCTAATCAAAATGTGAGCTTAAAGATTGACGCTGGTAGAGCTATCAGGAAAGCATTCATAAATCAATAACAACTGCACACATTTGTTTTGCATAATTTTATTATGTTTTATTTGTTTGTTCATCTTGTTGATTTTTGTAATTTTTATTACATTTAACTACACATACTTATTCTCTAGGTATTATTTTATTTTTCCTTTTTTCATTTACCATTTGCATTTTCACTTCAATCGCAATCCTTTTGAATGAATTTCAATTAAATTTCTTATACACATCAATTATAATTATTATTTACACTGCAATTGTTGTTGGGCACACTTTTTGGGGATTTTCTTTTCAGAATTCCTTAAAGTTAGGTTTGATCTTCGAAGTTAAGCCCTTCGTTTAAAATACGAATCTTAGGCTTATGCTAGATAATAGTTTATTTTGATTACTCTGTTTCGTTTGCTGCTGCTTTTGTTTGTTCTTTTGATTACCAACTTTTCCATATGGCCAAAATTTTTCTACTTTTCTTTTGGCTATCCTTAACGCTATTTGTTTTTTTTCAGATATTCTTTTTTAATTTAATCGGATTTTTGCTATTTATAACTTTTTGTAATAACAAAAAATATATTTACAATAACTTATTTCTAATCAATTTTTTTGGAACTTTTTATCGAAATCAAATATTAAGCTTAATAACAAAACTAGAAATTTATTTACATTTTTCAAGTGAATAAAAATATTCAAATACTCCTGCAGCGGAAACTCGGTTTGAGATCAAATCTAATATGAAGATTTTAATTTGATATTGTTATTAATTTAATAGGCAAACAAAAAGTGAAATGGGACTTAAAAGGAAGGGTTCTTACTGCAGGAATATTACATCTTCGGCAAACCGAAGTGAGACTTTCCGTTTCTATTATTTGATTGTAAAACTAATTTGATTTATAAAAGAGATTTAGTTAGATTCGCTTTCTAATTAGTTAAATACATATTTTGTATATTGTTATTATAATTACTTATTATTGCTAGTATTTTATGTTGATGCTAATGCTAAGTTGACTTAAAATCACTTACATAAAAGCTCTTAACGCTTTTAGTTGAATTTTTTAATACACTTTCAAGTAATAAATGCACAGGAAATATTTATTTATTTTTTTTTAGGTATTTTATTATAATGCTTATATAAATATACGTACTTGGATTGTTGGTTTTGGTAAGGAATGGAAAAAGCGCAGTGGCAAATGTTTGACATGCCTCTCCAAGAAAGCAAGCAACCAAATGAAAGGCTCAAAGAAGTGCTGTCAAGGGATACTTGTCACTCTAGACGATATATTGTTTGTAGTAATAGTAGTATTATCCTGCAACACTTTTCTTCCAAATTACAGACATGCACACATATAAAATTAGTTGTACACACAGACAGACAAACAGACACGCACACGCCGAAGTTAGTTGTAAAGTTAAGTAGTTGATATCCTAGTTTCATTTGAATGTCTCGCCTCCGCCATGCTCTGCTCAAAGGATCTCTTAAACTCGTAATTCTATTGATTTCATTTGTTTTTGGTTTTTGTTGTTGATGAATTTAGTTACAAATGCGCCGGCTTTGTTAATTGGTTCGAGTCTCCGACTTACACAATCTTGATGTACACGTTTGTGTGGAATATCCGATAACCGATGGCAATTACCACCATCAGATTGTGCAGCTGACGTTGCGTCGTTTTTGTCGAGCCACCCACATGTCCATGGTACATGGCCGCAGGATTATCGCCTGGATGGATGAGAGAGGCAAAAAAGAAAGCACAGTATGAAAATCATGAGAAAATGTGTTAAAATTAATTAAGCTAGCAAACAGGTAACAACAACAACAACAACAGCAGACGGAGCAGCACATGTTAATGAACGTTCACAGTGTCCTCACAACTTATGCTGGCTGCCTTATAAGTTATGACTCTTTCATACCTACCTACCTCCCTCCCTCCCTCTTCATCCCTTTTATGCATGTGTGCGGTTTAGTGTTTATGGCCTGACTTTAATGGCTTGCCGCGTGGGTGGCGTCGGTGGGCATTTTTAATCCGCACGCCTGCGGCTCTGTAATTTTCATAAATTACTTTTATTGTTCTCTTTATTTTTTGCACCACTTGATATATGAACTGCCAAAGAGCAGCAATACACACACGCACGCACACACGCACAAATACAGATACAGATACAGATGTAGATACAGTTTCTGATAGGCAAAAACAAATATTCATGCACATTTATATTAAGCACTGTAATACCCTTTACTTCACTGGTGAAAGGGTATGCCTAAGAGCGTCGAATGTTATTTAGTTAAACCTTAGTGTCTCTGATCTCAACAGATGATTACGTTGCTTTGAAATGTTGTAATTGTGTTTGGCCAGTTTCTCATAAAAATATGAAAACTTAAAGCTTAGACAATTTGCGTTTAGGAAGCTGTAAATATTAATTTTGAATTTTTATTGAGATTTTGTGATTGCTTTATTAGAATTTGAATTTCATCGCACACGCATTTTAAAAACAAAGTAAAAGTTTATCTTTGTTTATAAAAAAAGGGATTATGCGAATCGGAGTAGCTGCCATATATAAAATTTTATATTATTTTTCTCTCAGCTTATTTTATTCTTTTCATTTGTATATTATAGATATTTTTGCATTATATTATTATTATTGGTATTAGAGACAGGGTTTACTTTAAAATACTTTAATTCAAAAGTTGTATTTTTAAGTCATTCTTAAGTAAAGTATATTCCCTAAATATCGCTTAATGAAGTACCAATTAAAAAATGTTTTAGTTTGTACAGTCTATCAAACAAAAATAGAATTAATTTAGTAGCTATTGTTGCCATTTAAAGAGCTAATTCATACAGGTCATCAGCTAGTCGAGCCTTTGATCGCATTGATTAAATGCCGCTCGCGCTTTTATTGAAAACTTTAATTGTATTCGCAACTTTGTTGCGTTGCAAATTGCATTTGTGCATTTGCTTTATTTAATAAAACGGCAGCAAATGAAATGTAAATAAATTTAATAGCGCCGTGTTGATTGAAGCGCTGCCAGCAACGTCCACAAGCATTTTGCAGACTCACAAACTACATGCGGTATAAAAAGTGAGCGAGTAATCGCAATAAATGTAAGCTCACCTTTGAAAATGTGAACCAAAACGCTGGCAGGCTGCGTGTTGCTGGCCACGCAGGTGAAATTGCCGGAGTGCTCGCGACGGGTGCGTTGAATTGTAAGCTCCGATGATTGAAAGTCTGCAACGAGATGGACGCAAATAATGCAATAAGTAAATGAAGAGAGACTCTACGAGAGAGAGAGAGAGAGGGAATGGCGTAAAATTCACAGTCACACACTCACCTGGCTCGGTTGACACATTAATGCCCCGATCAATGTCATAATTAATCATGCGGTTGTCGTGATACCAGAATATATATTCAGATGCCTCGGTGTTCTGCACAACCCGACATTGCAGTCGCAGCGTCGAGCCCGGCGTCAGATAACGTATTGGCGGTCCTGATATTTCAGCGCGCGCTTCTAACCGAATTGAATGACATTTTGGAAATTGAATTGCCGTTCCCGCCACAATCGGTTGTTGTAGTTGTTGTTGTTGTTGTATGTTCAAGTGTGTGTGCATCCGCGAGGGGGAGAGTGGAAGAGCAGTTGAGATGAAAGATTCAAAATTTAATCAAATGTAAATGCAAATACGTGTCATGAGTGCCATAAACTAAGGCCGACACTTGATATGCATGTTACGCATACGACATGTCGAACGCCATATCTGATCTTTGCTGATTTGCTATTAAAATCCATTTCTATCTCTATTTCACTATGTTTTACTGTCAATAGATATTGTAAATAATTTTATTTGCTAAATTAGTAGAATTATCTGTCATTTGTTAGAAATGTTAATTTTTTGTATTTAACAATTTTATTTTATTGATGTGTATATTACGTATACGACATGAAGACCGCCATTTCAGAACATTGCTGGTTAGCCATTAAAATCCATCTCTATTTGTCTACGCTTAACTGTTAGTAGACTCTTGAAAAATTATTTTTTGCTAAGTGAAACTTTATTGGATATATAAATCTGTTTAAGGCATTGAAAAAGTCAAGACGAAAGAAAGTGAATAAACTCTTTGTTTTTATCTGTTTATATTATTCAAAATGATGATAATAATTTTCTATACAAACAGAGACAAGAGAAATTGTTCAAATTTAATGTTTTATTGATCCAAAAATTAAAAGTCATATTACATTATTTGTTTGAAATTGTAATTTTTTATATTTTACTTGAACTGCACGAATAATTTTCCTTTTGCGATTAATTATGCAATTGCTTCTAAGCAATCTGCAGAAATAATAAATATACACTATATTAAAAGCAGATTTTGTAGATGAATTTGATGCCGAAAATTGATGGATTGCTCAAGATTCGCTTAGCTGCAAATGAATAATTCAAAGGCCGGCCTTCTTTGAAGCTACTCTTGAGCACAAGTCAAAAACTCGTATATATATTATATACTTATATATATACTCAGATCCCCAACTACTTCAACTAATGGAGCTTTGGCTGAGCTGCTAAATATGCCTCATAATGTACGTGTATCCTGCGTTAAAAGGACGCATCTGATTAAGTGTGTCGCATGTGCAGATTCATGCGGGGCGTTACCAAAATGTCTAGCATACTTTTTTGTGTGTGAGACATCCTAAATGTGGGTGTGTGTGCGTGTGTGTTGCGATATAGCCTTTTGTTTTTGTGCAGGAAAACGCCATTAGGCGCAGCACATTCAAAGTAAATTGTTTGTTAAATTCAGAATAATGTGTGTCAGTTAACGTTTCTGGCCAAGGCCGAAAATAGAACAAGCAGAACGCGTTGAGGGTCTCTAAGTTGCTGAGTCGCTGCCACTTTGAGCATTTTGGGCAGGTGCAGCGTCTTCGTTTTTCTTTTTGTTTTTCGTTTTTCATTTTCATCTCTATTTATTTTTCTCGACTTTTTCCCATTGAGCTGTTTCGCTTGCCAACTCTGGGCCAAACTGGCATATGGACATTTCTAATTTCAGCTTGAGCGCATCGAAAGGCAACGCCACCAAACCAGGAGGGGAAAGAGTGTGACGGGGTCTGTGTTGACCGACCGGAGCCGCCAGAGCGAGAGAGTTGACAATTTAACTTGATTTTTTGCTATTTTTTCTGTGTTGGCCTCGCAAGTGAAGTTTGTCGAGATTTTTAAAAGCTTGTCCAGCAATTTATTTTTGCTTCAGCAAGTAAATAGTTTGAATGGGCAAATCACCAAAGCGTGAAATTATACATAAAAAACAGTAGAAGCGAAACCATTTGACTGGATATACACAGACAGACGGAATGATGATTCAACTCACCGACAACACTCAGATGCAAGAAGATCGAGGTGGGCGGATGCGTGGACACTTGACACTCGTAGACGCCTGCATCGCGCTGCTGCACAAATTTGATTTGCAAAGTCCAGTCCTGTGTGGGAAATGTGCCAAATGAAAACATTAGTTTCGAGTACATTGCGTATACGCCATGTGGGGCAGAATGAACTCACCTCGGAATGCTTTAAATGCGTCGCACTAAAACGCTCATCGCTGCTGTAGGTGGTTAAGCCGACAGTAAGCAGATGATAATCCTTTTTGCGTATCCAGGACACCTAAAAAAGAATCGAAAAAATGTTTGTTAGAAACGCCAGCTGGGAAGGAGATGAAGCGCAGAGGCCAAGGGCCGCAAATGCGGCGCCATTAGTCAAGTGGAATCGCTATGCAACGCTCGCTCTCTTGGCCAGGACATTAGTCCTGCTAAAGCTGCAAATGTTTAACATATGGCCAGAACACAACGCCGCATTGTCCGTTCGTGCGTGCCAGCGTTCGTCCTCTACAAATGTTTGTCAATTCATCAATCCATTTGCTACTCCAGCGACGACGACAACGACAACACGATGATGTTGCAATTTTTCAAAACGAGCAAAAAAAAAAAAAGACGCAGATACAACTTAAGGCCCATGGCCATAAAAATAAACTGGAAAAAAAAACACATTGGTTACGTGGAAAAAAATCAAAAAGCAATTACTTGTAGGCAGCAATAACAATGCAACAACAACGAGATCAGGACAAAGTATAATAAACATAATAGCAGATTGATTGATCCACGGTTCAAAGTTCAAATTGGCTGCTTAACTGTAAATAGACAGGCAAACAAACAGAGCACAACAAACATGTTGAGCCCAAAGTGCCACGCCCATAGCCTCCCGCTCCCGGTTGTGTATCGACTTTAGCTAATCTCAAATGACCATTAATCATTTCGATTTCGACATCGTCTATAGCACCTACGCACACACAGATACACACACACACACACATGAACACCCACATCTATTAGAGCATTGCTGCCTCATATGGCGTGTTCTTCTGGCCAGGCCCAAAAGGATGTGGAATCTGCTGGTTGCTTTGCTCTTTTCGGCAGCGCCAAGTACGCGCGTGTATCAATCAATTTTCAATTGATAGAAAATTTTATTTATTGCCAGCAAAAAATCAAAAAAGAACGAGAGAGAAAATAGCGAAATAGAAAAGCAAGCAAAAAGCTTTGTAGCAACTTTCGCTCCCAGCGCAAATATTGACACACGCACATGACAAGCACAGACCGAAGAGGAAAGTGAAAGTGAAAGTGAAAGCGAAGGCGAAAGTAAAAGTAGAAATTAAGTTGAAAGCGAATTGTTAAATCGTCGTCGGCAATATACTCGTACTTGGCAGCAATCACTTGCTCAATTGCTGTTTAAATGCTTCACGTGCCGTCTGCAAGCTCCACTTTGGAATTACATAAATTCCTTGAAAATCTGTGCTTGACTTGTGTCGACAAATTTATATGCGACATATATACATATATATATCGTGTGCGTGTGTTCATTTGTATTAAAAATATTTTACGCCTTGCTAAATTTACAATTGAATCGTTGAACAACAACAGGAACAGCAAGCAGCACAGCACAACTCGACAATCATTTATTATCTAGATTTCTTTTTTCTCGCATTTCGGTGTTTTGCAAGGCTAGAGGAAGCCCGGCCCGCATACGTTATGAAATCAATATATCTATTCAATACAATCTGCAACAGTAAAACACAAGTGTGAGGCATAAATTGCGCATAAATTCAATGTGAACCGAAAACTGGGACAGCAACAGCAGCAACTTTTACAAGCTCTTCTTTTACTCTCACATACCTTTGGCGTCTATAGCTACATATATGTATATGGATAGATCTGCCTGCCTTCAATTGGATGCCCTGGCATAAGAGTACTTTAATTTATGCAAGCAATGTGTTACGCATTGGGGCAGGCGTGGAGTAACTTGTAAATTAAGCAGTTGTTTGATCAAAGAATTACATCAAATGTTTGTCTCTTTCCTGTTGCTGCCTTAATTTGTTTCTCAGTTCGGCATAAGCTAGAAGAACATTGACTGAAAATGATGTTTCTATTTGTTTCGGGCTGTATTTGATAATAATATTTTACTTATAATATTTATTTAATGTCGACGGTTAATAAATTACTTTTATTTAATTACAATTAGAAGACAACAATTTTAAAGTACCTTACATATATACATATTAAAAAAAAAAATTATTGGAGGTCACAAATAAATTTAAAAATAGGTCAAAATTAGTCTTTGATGTATAATATTTGAAAGTGAACTATGAACAGTCGACAGTAAATAAATTACTTTTATTAAATTAAAAATGGAAAATAAAAACTTCAAATTAACTTAAATATATAAAAGCAAATGATAAAAATACACATATTACGATAGGGAGTTGGGTTCTACATTTAATTCTGTATAAACTATTGTTTTGGTACAAATTGGCTGTAAAGTTTTCACTTTTAATAAATAATACATAGAGCAAACGCTTGTTCTATAAGAAAGTGTATACAATCTTTGGCAGCTATTTCTTCTTGAATTTTTTTTATGGTTTTTTATGATATTTATGATTGCTGGAGTTCTCTGAGGATGTGTCTGTGAGACTGCGTCTGTGACTGCGCCTGGGACTGCTACGTGTCTGCAAATAAACCCTGAACCGTGCAGCCAGCGAGAAATATGGCAAAAAGCGTAAAGCGGAATGCGAAAGGATGAGCTGTAGCATGTAAAGAGTGTGTGTGATCAGAGTAGAACCGATGGAGAAGGAGAGAGGGGGAGGATGTGTAGCCCAAGTGAAGCCATCACAGGCAAAAATGTGTCTGCTTGAATACTGGCAAGCTGCAGAGCAAAGCAAGCCAAGGCAGGGCAGCAAAAAAAAGCGAATATAAAATGTTGCGGCAATTAATCAAAAGCATGCGAATTCCTTTGCCAAAATGTCTTTGCATGGTATGTGAGTGTAACTCTCTGTATATGTGTGTGTTTGTGTGTGTGTGGGTTTGGTGTGCGTGTGTGTGCCGCATAAATCTCAGCGCCTGTCACGTGTGCATGCGTGGCGCCTCCTGCGGCTGACTGCTGCGGTTGTCTGTTGACTTTCCCTCCTGCCCCCGTGCCCCGCTCGAGTGCGTGAATTTCGCTGTGTGAGTTGCAGCTGCGAGCGCGCAGATAATTGTTTACATTTTTACCTTTTTTTTTTGGGTTGTTGTTTTAAACACCAAACAGAAAAGATGCAAAATAAAAAGTGGCATTTTATTTATGGGCAGAAGCAGCGTCGCTTCGCCCCGGCCACAAATCACTTGTTAGCAAATTTATGGCAAATTTATGCTAACTACATGTCCTGGCTGTCGTCCCCTCTCCCCGCCCCTCCTGAGTGCCCCTTGAGGTAGCCACCAAAACCAATCCTTCCGACTGCCAATGCAAAAACATTTGGCACACTTATTTGCGCTGCGATTTGTCTGCGCTTTTTATGTATGGCAGCAAAGGTATTGAAAAAACGGAGGAAGGGGAAGGAGATGGCGTTTATCAGCTTGGCATCTTTCGACAGCTGGACGCATATGCAAACTGTCTAACTGCAGGCGGATAAAGTGGGCAAAGTGGGCGTGGCGCTGCCGCGGCAAACAATGAAAACACACATCCTCAATATGGAGAAAGCGATTGTAACGAGTTTTACAATTCGCATTTTGTTGTTTCTGCACTACAAACTTTAGATTGCCTTTTGTTTGCGTTGTTGTTGTTGTTGCTGTTGCTGTTGTTGCGTGTTATTGACGAGTATTTTGTATGCTTTATTTCGGTCTGTCTAACCAATTTCCGTTGCCACAAGCCGAACTCAACGGTCAGCAACAAAAACGAAAAAAGGTAAAAATTGGCAACAACTCTTTTTGCCATAACAAAAAAAAACGAAAAGTTTTTAACAAGCGATTTTAATAAAATTCTATTTAGTTGCTGCTTTTTGGCAGCCATCTGTTCAGCACAAATACATCCACAGAATACACATACACACACAGTCGCAGCTACACACACATGTTTCTGTATACATTTACACAAGTCTTTTGCGGAGTTTTAAGTGTAAAAAAACTTTTCACACAAATACGCTCAATTTAGTGCGGACTGTGAGAGTGTGTGTTGTGTGTGTGTGTGTGTGTGTGTGTGTGTGAGCATGTTTGTAGTTCGTATAAATGTGTGTGTGTGTTTGTGTGTTCGCATGTTGATAACTATTTTGTTGTGCTCGCCTTGTTCCCTGCTGCAGTTTCCAAAAATTGCCATTGTTGCGCGAGTGAGCGAAAATATTTTGCAACGACTGTACATGCACAGCAAATAGGTGTGTGTGTGTGTGAGTGTGTGTGGAAGGGGGTGTAAATGGCCATTTCAATGGCTGGCATATCCACAACAAACTATTGCCCCAAATTGGGTCAACAACCGTGCCGCATAAAAAAGCACAAACTTTTCAGGTAACTTTCAACTTTGCGCTTGATTTTCAAGTTCAACCGAAGGATGTGCTTATTGTTTTTTGTTTTGTTTTAGCATTGTTCTTTACGTATCTAAGGGGAATTGGCTGTGCTCGTGAATTAATAAATGATTTTAAGCGCTGTCGCTATTGGAGCAGGCGATGAGGGTTCAAAAAGTACTCGGAAAATTCTCGGCTTGTTCGCGGTGCAATTTGACAGCCTTCAATGAACTTTGCGCATTATTCATTATTATTTGAGCGGAAGTGCGCATTAAATGCAATTAATGCATAATTAAACACTGAGCATTTGCTAATTGTACCGCAAATTAGCCTGTCTAATTAAAAACGAAGACCGCCATTAAATATGTACACACACACACACACATACAAGTACACGAGTATTTTTCGCTGCTCAATAAAAGGGCCGAAACTTGAAAATGTAAATTATCACAGCCTACTTTTCAGCTCAGCTGTCAGAGTCACACAAATGAGTGTGATGTGAATGGTTTGAGTGTGAATTATGACTGCCTGCGGGCTGAAATCGTACATTTTTGTGTACTCTCTGTGCGTTGAGAATGATTTGCAGTTAGGGTATGACAGACAAGAAAGTGAGCAGAAAAAAAGTGACGTGCAAATTGCTGACAATTCAACACATCAAAATACATAAACAAATGTGTGAAATGTCTTGTAATTCTATAAATACATGTCACTTATTAAATTGTACTAAATTTGTATTAAGAAAAAAGACATTCTTGTTTTACATTCATAAATAATTGAAATGTGTTGCAACACAAGCAGCCGAAAGAGTGTTGAGTAATTTTCTGACAATTCAATACACATACAAAAACTAAGCTAATTTGCGAGACTTCTCATAATTCTAATTTAAGTTACAATGAATTTGTGAAAGGAATGATAATCCTTTATTTTCATATTCACAATTTTCATGTGGTAGCAGAAAAAGTGTTTACAAAATTGTGTACGGAAAAAAATCTTTGTGGCATATTTGTACTTCACTTAAATACGTTATATTATGACAATAAATAAAATAATTTTTGAAACTTCTTAAAATTCAACATTTACAAATCACAAATTTAATTTCAAATAATGAATGCTTCTTGTTCTACATTCACACATCATGTAAATGTTTTGTAACACAAGCAGCAGAAAAAGTGTTGAGAAAATCGCTGACAATTTATATATACCATACCTAAAAACAAATTTGTGATACTTCTTGTAATTCTATAATTACCGGTCACGTATTTATTGTAATTTTAATTTGTGCAGGGAACGAGAATCTTTCTTGTTCTACATTCATACATAAATCATGAAATGTGTTGCCCTTACAGACCCTTAGCACTTTACGCTTTACACGGTATCTGTCCCTTCGGTCTTTGCTCCTCACACTGCTTTCATTATTTTCGCATTTTCTTTGGTCGCTTATTTATGTTCAACAATAATTGTTGTAGTCATCGTAATTGCATTGCAATTAAAATAATTAAAATTTAAATGCAACAGCGCAAAACATTTCTCAACATTTGTTTGTGGGGTCTGAGGTTGAAACAGGGACGTACGAGGACGAAGTTGAGGCTTTCTTAATTTATTTGTCGGCATTGAACCTTCACCTTTGCCCCCAGCCTCTGGCTGAGTTCCAACTGAGACCCACATCAGGCAAAGTTGCAGCGATGCTTAATTGTTTCAGCCCTTCCCTTGCGCCTTTTGTCACAACACACTGAACACTGAACACTGAACTTTATAGAAATGATGAAGCCATTTAGCTCACACGCACACCCGCACAACCGAATGAAAATCTGGGTCAAAAATTGTTGCCTTTTGTTGCAGCATTTGTTTTAATAAACATTGTGACAGGCAACGACAGGCCAGAACAAAGGATTCACTCACTCACTCATTTACTCACTGCGGGCAACAGCATCAGCCTGATTCTCGAGCCTTTATTAAGTTGTCTTGGCCAGCGAAGGAATGCCTTATTAGCTGACAAGCAGGAGACGAGTCTCTTTGGACCGTCCCTCACTTGTGTAATTACGGTTTAGGGCTGCTAGTGAACAAAGTGATAATGATTTGTATTCAT
The DNA here is from genome assembly GCA_035045625.1 of Drosophila formosana. NCBI lineage: Eukaryota > Metazoa > Arthropoda > Insecta > Diptera > Drosophilidae > Drosophila > Drosophila formosana. Next base: position 21,220,097 of record JAWNOW010000232.1, read on the forward strand.
TAAAAAGGTTTATGGCAATTTCGAGCAACATTTACTTTTCGGTCTGCGACGCCTCGGCCACGCCTTCAGCACACAAAAAAGGCTAAGTGGCTGACGCTTAGTTAATGTTGTCTAAGCCCAGACACCAAAGGAGCCGAGTTGACAATGTGGTCGTCCTGTGGTTGCCATCAACTTTTAGCCATTTAATTGCCAGCTCCAAACTAGACAAATTCCTCAAGCAACATTCTTTATGATGAAATGCAAGTAGTGCAGCGCAATCAGGAGACTAGAATCCAGGCTAATTGCTTGTTAAAAACTTTTGGTCTAACCAACAAGATGCCTCACTCAATGCCTACTATATATCCGACTGCGTCTATTACAAACACTTGGGAATTACAAATTACAAATTACAAATTATATTATGTTATGTAAAGCAGGCATTTGGGTTTGCCTTAATCATCAACAACATTTTAATGAACACTTGAAAATGCATAAAAACAAACTTAATTTCCATGCATGAGCACTCAAAATAGTTGAGAATTATTAATGAAATCACGCACACTAGGTTTTTTGACTGAGTTAAATAAATTCTAAATATATTCTTATGGTATATATAATATCTTGAATTATAGGGCTAATCATATAATAGAACAGAAATATTTGTAGCATTACTTTTTTTAATTTTCAATTATTGATTTATTCATCTATGAATAACCATTAATTTAAAATTTTTAAATATAAGATTCTAACACATATTTTTTTATTTATTTATTAAATAGGAATTCAATCCAATTTTGTTATGAAATATTCCCGAGTACCGTAAAATAAATAATAAGCATAATGCATCATTTGTAATTTATTTATTAGATATGAATTTGTTGAGTTTGTCATATAAATAAACTTGAATATTTCCAGCTGCTTTGAATTATAAATCAAATCAAGTAGAGTCTGCTTTAAACTGCACTTTAATAAATTATTCACAACCAGACCAAGAACCATTCAGCTAGCTTCTGGTAGATTTTAATATATATTTTTGAGATGTGAGCTCAAGCATTGAGGTGAAAACTCACAGCTCACAACTCAAGCAACATGAATTTGAAATATGAGTTTTAGATTTGGAGTCATTTATGCTTTAATCATTCGGGAATTCGAAAGAAAATTATCGCATAACTTTCGTGCATACATCTGAAGTTTGTTTTCATTTAAAAGTTATAAATTGTTGACATTTTGCTTTCAACCGAAACATTGCGTAAGACACAAACGCAGGTCACTTGGAACAATAACAAGCAACGGCAGTGGGCCGAAACATATTGCATAGACTGTGACTGTGCGGCCAGTCAAATGGCTGGCAGTACAAATATTATATAATTTATAATTTTATGTTCTCTTGCTGACGACGAGAGTCGTCGGAGACTTGCAAAGGCTCAGTAGCATATTGCAGAGCACATTGTTGGTCTTGAGGATGTGTGTGTGCGAGTGTGTGTGTGTGTGTGTGTGTCATATGAGTGCAAGTTTGCCTTAAAGCTCGCCGAGAGAGCGCACAAACAAAAATGTGAGCAATAAAAACAGGCAACAATAGTCACAACAACAACAACAACAACGGAGTGGAGCAAAACTCGGCACAACAATAAACAATCTGCAAATAAAAATGGCACAAAATACTCGCACATCTATACACATACTTTTGTATGTGACTGTAAGGGTATACAGCATTATTATATGGCCTGTTTCTCTCTCTCTGCGCCTCTCGGCATGCATATAAAACGTAATTCATGTGCACGAAAAATAATAACAATAATTTATGGACAACTAAAAGAAAAAGAAGCCAGAAAACAATTGCTTTCTGCTCTAGACGAATAGCAATTTTATTTTATTTTTTTTGTTCCCCATTGTTGTCTCTAAATAAATACAAATTATTAGGCACAAAATTATGTGCTTGTTTTGATTAAAAACGCGAACTGTTTTTCTATCTTGTACAAAATCCAGTTAGACGCGTGTTTAGATATTCCCAGCAGCAACAGCAGCAAATGTGGCAAATTTAGTGGCGACCCTCATCAATGTATGTCTGTCTCTGGTATCCTGTATAAAAGCAATCTAAACAAAGGGGTGTAATGTGGTTTGGAGTCCAGAAAAGATGGGCAAGTTGAGGGATGAATTTAATTTCCCTTTGAATTGCAATTAGGAATGGACTCACATTGAAGTAATTTCATGATTCATTTGAATAAAAATACAATAAATACAACAAACCATATTTAATGAATATTAAGTACTTTTCAAAGCATTAAAATGTAATTAAATTATTTTTTTAAGTACTTATTCTTTTGAACAATGTTTCATAAAATATCAAGAATATAACAAAACCTTTTTAAAGTAAAAATGTATGTATATAAATCAAAGTATTTCCTTTATTTGATTCAATTATTTAATTTTCCAGTACAAATTCTAGTTAAAAACGTATCATAAAATACCATGAATATAACAAAACCTCTTTAACATCTTCTTTCAATGTATTGTTCAAAGCATTTAAATATAAGCCTACTTAATATAATTATATTATTTAAAAATGCGTGATTCCCAGAAGTCTTTGTTTCATTTAATTACTCCAATTGACTTTGATTTCAAAGAAAGACGACCAGTCTATTTTTTTCCTGTGAATTTGAAAGGTCGGCTCTACAGGGTATTTGGCTAGTGTTTTTCAAGCAGTAGCTCTTTCTAAATTGTTATTACTGTTTTCGGTTTGTGCCTTGGACAATGCCATTTGCGTCATATCTGATCTTAAACTTTTAAAATTCTAACAAGCAAACACAGACAAGTTATTGTGCATAGAGATACAGAGACAGAGAGAGAGGGAAAGTAATAGAGGAAGAGACTGAATGTGTGCCAGGGCTAGGGCTTAAATATTTGCGTAACCTTTTTTTTATCTTAACGACTTATCTAACTGCGGGCTAACCAGCAAATCCAGGCGACAGTCACCCGACCAAGCTGAGCGAGAGGAAACCCTTGAGCGTTAATTTTCATAAAATACCAATTTCGGCATTTTTATCTGCAAGTTACTTGGAAAATATTTGCCCTCTTGAATGAGTTGGGTGTGTATGCGTGTGATGGGTGTGTGTGTGTGTGTGTTGTAGAGAAAAAGAGAGAGAGAGAGAGCGAGAGGGGACGCCTGTCTAGGCTAGTCAAGATTCACCTTTAGCTGACATATAATTATATTTTCCCTGGCTAATCTGGAGACATCTACAAGAGAAGTGAGCGACTGCAAGTTACTTTAAGGTAAATTACAATTTAATTTTATTTGAATTTACTATCAATTAAATATACATAATCGTAAAAACTTGCAACTGATGGTTGAAAATAAATAATAATAACAAATATAAATTAAATATCAGTTTCTTTAACAGCTTATTACACAAATGAATTCACATTCTCTTTAGCCCTTACAGCGTATAATTTATATTTTCTGAATGTAATGCTGTCTAACATTTTTGCTCTTTACTTATTGGACTTAAAGCTGGTGCTTTTGGCATTTGTTGTTCTCTACAAGAGAAGTGAGCGACTGCAAGTTACTTTAAGGCAAATTACAATTTAATTTTATTTGAATTTACTATCAATTAAATATACATAATCGTAAAAACTTGCAACTGATGGTTGAAAATAAATAATAATAACAAATATAAATTAAATATCAGTTTCTTTAACAGCTTATTACACAAATGAATTCACATTCTCTTTAGCCCTTACAGGGTATAATTTATATTTTCTGAATGTAATGCTGTCTAACATTTTTGCTCTTTACTTATTGGACTTAAAGCTGCTGCTTTTGGCATTTGTTGCTGTTGCTGTTGCTATCGCTGTTGCAGCGTTATGTCATGCTGTGAGCACATTTAATTACTGCCACTTTTCTCTATGAGAATATCTAGAAGTCTAGACATTAAAAACGACAATTTATCTAGCAAGTAATTAAGTGCTCAAGTCGCACAGGACGCCGCACTCACATACACAATAATTTTTAGTTGCAAGTGCTGATGAAGCTGCTGCCCCATTCTGTTGCTGCATTTGTTGTAGCTGCTGATTTAGTTCAATTTATATGTACCAAGTGAGAGGGGAGCAGGAACGAAGGCAGCTCGTTCAAAGTGAATGCAAAAGGCAACACGCTTGATAGCTGACAGCGTTCACGTATTTGCTCAGCTTAGACGAGAGACCAACGAGAGTCAACGTTACGTATACGTTATACCCAGAGCATACACGGAGCGGACACGAATGCTACGTATAACATACTTATTTGCTTAGTTTATTTTAAATGCCATTTAAGCTGCACTCACACACTGAAACGGACTAATTCTCTAATGACATATTTTAATGTCGACTCTGTCTGGCCAAAATGTGTCGTAATTTCTAATTTCCACTGGGTTTTGCCCTCTTTCTCTCTCTGTCGGTCTGTCTGTCTCTGTCTGTCTGTTGTGTCTCTTTCTGCTGCAGCCCATGACATTTTGAGCTTGCTGCTTTGTTTTTGCTCTGCACATGACTGCAATTTGATTTATGTGTTTTAAATTTGCTCCAAAATTTACTGATATTTGCTGCCGTTTGCCACTTTCAGGCTGCAGCTGCTGTTGCTGTTGCTGTTGCTGTCTTTGACTATCGCAGATTTGTTTTATTGCGTGTTGAACTGCAACTGCATTGTTTGTCATGCCAATTGCAAACTTAATAGCTTAATTGCCTTTAAAATCCCACAATAAAATCACTTCCATATTTAATTGAAAACATGCACACACGTACAAATATTTTTTGAAAAACCGATATTAATTTAAAGTGCGAATTTAAAAGCTTTTAAAGCGCAAACTGAATCGTATAAGTATTTTGGAGAAATCAGACTAAAAGCGGCAAACAATTTATTTGTTCTCTCAACAATCTCTCGGCAATAACGATTTACAAATTTGTCTTGGGGCGGGGCAGGGCGGTGCGGTGTAGAGGGGTGACATAGTAGAAAATCACGACGCGACTAAAATTAAAATTGCAGCAAAATGGTTGAAACAAAAGGCGCACATTTTGCTTCTCGCGGAAGCAATTCATTTATTTAATGTTTCCTGCATTTTATTGTCGTCTGAAGCTGAACAAAATTTACGACAATACTAACAGCAGCAACAACAACAATGGCAACAATCAGGAGCTAGGGTAAAAAGCGCGGAAATATTTAGAGTTGGCTGCAACCCCCAACGAGTCTTCATTTGGGGTGCGACAAACAAACGAGAAACCGAAGCAAAGTCAAAGGGGCGCAAACCTTTGCCAGGCCGAAGACAATAGCAAAAAGAACCTCTCAAAGCAGCAATGCATTAGTTAAATGAACTCGACTAGCTGATTTGCTCTACAAACAAGGAATAAAGTTGCTCAAACGCTGAATTGCTGCCACGTTGATACTGTGTTAACAATTTTTTTCAGTTTAGAAGGTATCGCAATTCTGCTGAAATAATGTTGAAGATACCGGATGTAAAGCAGTTGCCTGAATATAGAGTGAAGTTTCTGTTGAAAAAACACACGGTTGAGCAATTTGTGTCCTGCCAACGCGGGTTCTCCGAAAATTCTAAGCAACAAATATTTTGTAATTTCACCCTTTGTCATTTTGACTACAAGTAAGTTAAAAACGCTTCAAAAATTTCAGCGACATGAATTTGCTTTTTATATTCAGTTTTTAATAAAAAAATAACGAAATTCAAATATTTATTTAACTGTTTTAGCATAAAATTATTGTTTTACAGATGGTTCCAATGCTAATAGTATTCTTAGAAAATTGTTTGCCACCTTAACTTATTTTTTATTTCATGAACATTTTGTATATTCGTTACACAAATAAGCTTCATTTTTATCATCATAATATAGCATTATAATAAATACTAAAAGAAAATTTGTATTCTAATAACATTCTTGAAAAGTCTGAAACAATTTGTAATATTTATGTTGTATCTATTTTTGCAAACAGACGTCATTGTTTCACAACGAATGCCGCACAAAAAGTGTCCACACAATGGAGGGGGGTGTCCACTATGGAAAGTTTCACTGCACATCTATTTCAATATGTACAAATCTTCTTAATGTGCACACAAGTTTCCTATTCATTTAACTTGCTTTTAGCACACTATGCATATTTAATATTCACATTTTACTGTCGTGCACTTAATGCCCGTTCATAAATTTCAGCAGTTATTAATGCAGTGCAGTGCAGGCGGGCAGCAGGTGTTGAGGGGGCCACAAAACAGCAGCCATATATCGCATATCGCACATCTACAAATGTATATAAATGAGAGTACAGAGGAAAATGCAACAATATGAAAATGTATTTATATCAGCAGGCAACTGAGCGGCCAAAATGGAAAGGCTGCAAACATGGTGTCAATAACAAGCCTGAACTCATAACTGTAATGCATGAGTGTGCGTGTTTGGTGCGTAGTTATCTGTGAAATTTGCTTAGCGTGTGTCGCTCTAATTTGAATCTTTGGCAATTACGTGGCGTATGCGTAATATGCCATTGTGTCGCCTCAAAGTATGCAACGCATATTTTCGCTAATGAATTTCATCAGCCTTGCACATTTGAAGCTGCGCCCCATTGCGTCGACAAGTCCAGAGCAGTATCTACTATGGAACATATGTGGGTAAGTAAATAAACCCCTGCCGGAGGCAATATCATCAACTGCAGAGTGCAATGCATGTGAGGGTCATTAGGAGTCTCAACTAACTGCTGACTTATTAAGCAACTGCTGACACTAGGGCCAACTTCAGTTCAGCCAACCCCAAAGACACTTGAGCACGAGCTCGAGCCCAGCTCTGAAGTGGTGGAGTGCAAACTGGCTAACCAAACACACTACAACGACACACACACACACACATCAGCGCAGAGAGCGTATTAACACACTTTGTTGAGTGTGGCCCAAAAGGCCGCACGACGATGAGCAGAGTTACGAGCCTATAGGCCAACCAGAACAGACCAGCAAAGGCCTACAGGCGCTTAAGTGCTTATTAACTTCTGCACACTTGAAGGCACAATTATGAAATCGTCAATTTAAACCAGACACGCACACGCACACGCACACGCATACGCACACACACATCGGTTGGATGGGCGTACAAGACACGGTCATATTCGTGTCCAGCATGACAAGACATAAACACATTCGAGGCTCAGAGAATTCCCAGAACATCGTCTGGGTCTCTTATACAAATATGGGAGACGTGCGTGGCAAGCGGCAGACGCTGCGTATGAGTAATAACTCTAGACAAGCGGAAAATTAATAACACTTGAGGCCCTGCAATGTCAATCTTGCTGGCCCTCTTTTTCCTGCTCCCTTTCCTTCCCTTCCTGCTCACCTTCGTGCCCTTATGTCATCTGCTCGATTATTTGTAGTTAATGTGCATTACCTAGAGGTGTAATTTGTTTTCCAGCTGGCAAATGGCAAAGGATTCTCAGCAGAAGCAAACTATACCCTCGCCGCTCCTTTCAATCTGTCTACCTGTCTGTGACTTTCTCCGCAGTCTGTGTGTATATGTATAGCATAATATTAGCTTTGCCAAACGCTCGATATAGTTGCTCTCCAGAGTGCACTCAATAAGCAAAAAATTTAATTAATTTTCTGCAAATTGTGTGCCTCTCGCACTCGCAGCATTTCGAAGTGGCAAATAAAATTGAACTTCTGTTATTTGCAATTAAAGAAGACTCGAGGTAGCAAATAATATTGGTTTACTTTTAATAAAATAGACAACAGCACTGCAGAGAGTTTGCTATTAAGAGCACGAAATTATAAGTTCTCTACTTTATTTATGTCTTTAAATACGTATGCATTCATTAAAGTAGTAAGCAAGTTGGCTATTAAAGCTCATATATTTTTTAATTGGCTCAATTTATTATATTTTATGTACAAAATATACACACATTTTTAAAATGAGTTAGTTTCTATCTAAAATGTGAATTAAATAGATGAAGCAAAAGCTTAGTATTAATGTAAGACTACGAATTACAATAAAGCACTCAAAATATGGAAAATAAATCACATTTTTCATCAAAATATTATATGATGTTCATTAAAATATATTTTCGGATATGTTAAATTATGATTGATTTTATATTTAATTTTTCGAGAATTTGTATAAATAACTCTCATTTAAAAGTGAATATAAATCATTCTCAAATTGCAATTGTTTTTTTTCCCTCACTGTCTGCTCAATCTTCGTAGATTTTCATTTTCAATTAAAAAGCCAAATGCGATCTATTTTCGAATGTGAATGACACTTTATTAATTTATGCGGCGGGCAGAGAGCAGGAACTGAAATGAAAGAACTGAGAGTTGACAATCGAGACTGAAGCTGGCTCCCCGACAGTTGGCCACAAGTCAAACAAAGCAGCTGATGAATTGATTTTAAATAAAATATTAAAACAAAGCCAAGAGAGAGTGCGCCAATTGCAGAGAGTAGAGATGTATATATAGAGGTATATGTTTACTTACCACACCCTCGCCAATGTGATGCACCGTGCAGGGCACGTGTGCCGTGGCGCCAATCTGAGTCGTCACCACGGTTGAGTTCTCGGTGCCAAAGTACATGGGCGTGCCGAACACATTATCCGCGCCATCGATGCCACCGTGCGTCGCCTCCAAATGGTTCTCGACGTGCACAGGTATTGGATACGGCCCAGCCGTGTCTTTGGCTTGGATGCGCGAATGTTGCTGCTGCTGGTGATGCAGTTGAGGCAGCTCGTGCTGTTGCGGCAGCCGTTTGTCATCGATCAAATTGTTGGAATCGAAGCTTGTTATGCTGCTGCCACTGCTGCTGGAGGATGTCGAGCGCTGCTCGGGCGCTGTCAGTGCGGCCGCCGAGGCGGCGGCAAAGCTCGAGGCGAGCTGAGGCTGTGACATAATTAAATTTTGATTTATATGCCGCTGTAATGCCTCACTTTGGCTGCCTGACGACGTCGCGCTGTGCTCTTGTTGTCCTGGCGCCATTGTTGTGGCTGCTGCCACTGCGGATGCCGCTTCTGTTGGTGATGCTGATGCTGATGTTGCTGGTGCTGTTGTGGCTGCCACATTGCCGCCTGTCGAGTGCGAATGGAAGAGAAGAGCAGTGCAGAAGCACATTTTAAAATGTGTTAATATATGCGCTGTCTGTCGTCGGATAAACAATAACAGCGTGAAGTCAATTAATTTGAATGCGCATAAGCGTTGCGTATACGTAATATCGTAATATCTTTTCATTGGGATTTTCATTAGCAGCAGGCGGGCAGAGCCAAGCAGAGCCGCAATCCCACTGTCCGCCCCTTCCGCCCATTTGCATAAAATGACATAGCTAATTAAGGCGCCTACAAAACGACATTATGATGCGCTAACCCCTGCCCTGCATCCTGCCCCTGTCCCTTCCCTTTCCCCTTCCCCCGATTCTTCTCTCAAATGCTTTGCCCTTGAGCATTTTGCTTGTACTTATTTGCCCAAAAATCTGCGCATAATTTTCATGAAATTTGTTGTCTTTCCAGCACCAGCAGCAAAACAACAACAACAAAAAGGAAGATAAATATGTAAATATTGTCTTGTTTATTACACGTATTTCTGAAAATTGTTGACACACGTGTTGTTAGCAAATAAAACAAAGCATAAATACGACAAAAAACATAAATGTACATTAACATTTTTCTGCCCTTATTTGCTGACCGAAGTTAATTTACTCTTTTTAATGAGCAGCAATTGTTGTTTTTTAGTCATTTAAATAAACTTTAGTCTTTCACAGGGCATACTTTATTAAGCGTGCACAAATATTGATAATAAATACTACAATATAGTTTATTTATAGCCACAGCAGTGGTTTAATCTACTGCGATATGCTTCGGTTTTAAATACTCCTTTGTACGCGTATTGCGTATACGACCCCTTATCACATTCTACAATTAACCAGTTGATTTTCGTATCGCATATAATTAAATATTGATGACGCAATTACTTTTAATTATTCTTCGATAATCACTGATAATTGTGGGTGCAACTGCCCTGTGGAAAATTTAAATGATTCCCTGCTGTTAAAAGATTAGATTCAAATTCAAATATTATATTATATTGCACCTAAGAATAACGCAAAATATTTATTTAATTTATTTCTCAAATACTAAAAGTTTTTAATCATCATATGTTGCAGATAATTCAAGTTGCTCCGCAAGAGAGTATGCAAATTAAATTCGCTGTTTACGCAGCCAAAAAATATGTTCATTCTGTATAAACCCCAACAGAGGCGAAGGGGAGAGAAGAGGCAGCACACTTTATAAGTCTGTGGCTTGTTTTTAGTTGATTTTGGATGGCATTCGCTGGGGATGGTGCTAAACAAGGGACGCGTTTGCCATTAAAGCAACCGCATAACACGTTTGTGCTTCGGTGAATCTCATTTGCAGTGCGTAATTTGTGTAAACCAAATAATATTTCACAATTAAACATAATTGCATTGGGCAAACGGATTCGGTTTTGGTTTCATTTGGTTTGCTTTCTGCCCTTGATTGGCATTTACCGGCAAGTCAATTAAGTCAAATGTTAAATTTCAATTGGTCACGCATTCGAATTTAGCACCTTTTCCCACACTCCCCCAATCACCCACAAAATCGTGCAGAATATTTGATATTTTGATTTTCGTAATGGAATTGTCGTGTTTTTTGGGTTGTCCTGAGAGACCTGTGCTCATTTGTATGTAACTACAGCTGCTGCAAGCAGATTTGGTATTCGGCCATTGTTCAAATTGAAATTCAAAATCGATATGGGAATAACTTTGAAATTAATTAGTACAACATCAAATGCTGTCATATCTCACTGCTCACTGCTCACTGCTCACTGCTCACTGCTTACAGTTAATTGATGAAACTTATGTTTTAGGTATTTCCATTTAGAACAAAAGTAAACGAAAGCTCTTGGCTTTTTGAAATTTGTCTAATTGATTTAAGCAGCTTACAAGTCCATTGAACATGTTTGCCCAAATACCTTTCAATTATTAATTAAAGTTTAAAGATCAATAAAATTGCAAAAGACATGAAATTTAAATATACAATTTGTGTGGGCAAACAAAAAGGTAAAGTAATTATAATAATATTTGTGGTGCTCCGAGCAACAACAACAACAACAGCAGCTGCAAATAACCAACTGCGTGAGGACAATGCAAGTTCACATTGTCCTGGCTCATTCCGGCCGAAACGCATCATCGTGGCAGTTTTGTCACGTTCGCACGTGACTGTGAACGGAATTCAGCGAATATTTCCCAGTTTCTCGCATAGTTCGCATCAACTCGACTCGGTGGGGCAACAACAACAACAGCAACAACAGTTGTTGCAGTTGTAACCGCAACGCACCACCAAAACTGGCTGCTGTCTCTTGTTGGGTCTCTGCTCTGCGCTGTTGTGTTGTGTTGTTGCGGCATTTGCATTTGCATTTGCCCCAATCCCAGATAGAACAGCAGCAGCACCAGAAGAATAAAAAAAAAAAAAAAGATATATAGAAGAGAAAAATAGAAGAAAATTTGCATTCTTCGGCTGCAGTTGGGGGACTTTGTAATTGAATTTTTCACAGCGAGTGGCTGTCGTTGTTGCTGCTGTTGTTATTATTGCTGGTGGTGGCGATGCTGCTGCTGCTGCTGCTGCTGCTGTGGTTCGTTATGTTGCCTGGTTGTGGATTCACAAGCACTGCGCATTGTCAGCTCAGTGAGGTGCAGCTGTAACAACAAGAACAACAAGAAAAAGGCGCGCATTATGCCGCAAACATTTTGCGCCAACAATTCCCATTTTCTCCACTAGACAGCTGCATTTGTGTGCGTGTGTGTGTGTGATTCAGATTATTAAGGCTGCAACATTCAGCGAACTTCACTCATGACATTTTAATCAAAAGTTTTCGCTGCGTTTTGTCAACTTAATATCAAATGATTACTCATGTGTCTGTTTGTGTCATCAGTGCGTATGCGTAATGTTCAACAGGCCATAATTCAAGGGCGTTTACTGCGTTTCATATACAGAAAACTAATAAATTGCGTTCGTAATGCTATTAATATTATTAGATTGCAACATTAACTAAATCATCTCTAATTTGATTTGTGCTCTTGCCAACAAATGTTAATTACACAGCCTAATTTATCTGCAGATGCATTCAAACGCTTCCTGCGCTCACATTAATTACATTTGAGTTCATTTTTCATTTAATAACATTAAAATCAAATAAAAATAAAAGAGCGTTTTTTTTTATCTATATCTATATCTATATCTATATCTATATCTATATCTATATCTATATCTATATCTATATCTATATCTATATCTATATCTATATCTATATCTATATCTATATCTATATCTATATCTATATCTATATCTATATCTATATCTATATCTATATCTATATCTATATCTATATCTATATCTATATCTATATCTATATCTATATCTATATCTATATCTATATCTATATCTATATCTATATCTATATCTATATCTATATCTATATCTATATCTATATCTATATCTATATCTATATCTATATCTATATCTATATCTATATCTATATCTATATCTATATCTATATCTATATCTATATCTATATCTATATCTATATCTATATCTATATCTATATCTATATCTATATCTATATCTATATCTATATCTATATCTATATCTATATCTATATCTATATCTATATCTATATCTATATCTATATCTATATCTATATCTTTTTTCTTTATTTATTGTTTTATTATTTCGTCTAGTATCATCGATATACACAAAGTTAGAGCATTTGTAAAATATATGTCATGTACGTTTCCGATTTGTTCTTCCTCTTCTTCTCTGTTCTCTCCTCCTCTCTTGGTGCACATAATTTATTTGTCGTCGTTAACTAAATTTGTGGTCTGCACTGTAATTTAAAGCATGCAACAAACAATTGACACAAATTTTTCGTACAACGAATTTGCGACAATGGCCCGCAAGTTGCTTAGTTGAGCTGCAAATTGAAAAGTTTTAATTAAATGCTTAAAATTTATCAATTAGTTGGTGTTCTGAATATGTTGCCGTTGCTGCTGCCGTCGCCTCGCATCCTCCCGGCTGCTATCTAACTGTGAAACTCTCTCTGCCAGTTTCTCTGTCTATTTCCCGCGGTATTTGGTTTTGAATTTTGCAACAAAATTTGAAAATTTGGTTCTGGAACAAAATGAGCATTCGCAGCTTGCTAACGGAAACATAAAGAACTCTTGCTGTTGGCATCGCTGTTGCCAAGTTTTCGAGCTGTTTTTCAGCTGCTGTTCATTACGGCAAAAGTTCTATGAAATGCGGGGCGGCGGCCAAAGAAGTTTTGCGAGCAACGAAAACTCGCCAAGTTGTTTTTATTGCAAATATTGTTCAAGCTAAATGTTTGCATTTGACACTTGGCGGTAATTTTGTGTAAATGCGTCAACTGGCCTCTGGCCATGAACTGGCAACAACTCCAGTAACAACTACAACAGCAATCTGCGGAGCAGGCAGATGAGGCAGCATTTAATTGGGGCACGCCCACACGTACACAAAAATGGACGCCAGAGCGTTTAACTTTGCGACTGTCATAATTTTTATAGGACGTTAACATTAACAGCCAACAGTCAAGTTGAACAATGGTGTCGAGTCCTGTTCGTTTTCCCAGATGCCAGGAATCCAGGATTCGAGCTGCGGCCTTGACGTCAAGTACAAGTGTAAAATCAGATAAGTGGCGACTTGCAACTAGCGACTATTTGCCATTTATTTTCCAATAAAGCGTCACCGAGCTGCGTTCTTAACAATCATTAATGCCACACCACCGCTCTCTCTCTCTTCTGGCAAACAGCTGGAAGACATCACAAAAGGGCCACTAACTGCGCGTGGAGGAGGCGCACATAAAAAGGCATTAAGACTAAAGTAAAGTGCCTATTTAAGTTGAGTCATAAAATTGGCTTTCTATCTGGCAAATGGCAGCCAAGTCAAGGCAAAGCAAGGCTGAGAGACTCAGCGAGTCCTGCCAAGTCCTTTCAAGCGACGCGATTCCGCGATTCTTCTAATTTTATTTATTTTATTTCAATGCGTGTCTAAGTGCTCAACTTTGACTATCTACAGAGCAACGAATACAATATGCCAAATGCCATAATTGTACTCGGTGTTTATAGAAAAACATTCTCAACTTTGCATAGTTCAAATTACTCGAGTGCCAGCAGCAAAAACTTGGCTAATTAGCCGCAGCACTTTTGAGGCATCCAAGAATTTAATTAGTTTGTTAGCTAATCGAAATTCCAGTGCTTTTTTATATTGTTGTCTGTTGTTGTTGTCGCTTTTTGCGTCTTCCAGCAATTCATCAGTCAACTTCTATTTTTGGCAGCATGTAATGCTGTCATAAGTATCAAATTCTGATTTTTTCTGCCACTTCATCAAATGAGGCATCAACACACACTCTCTCAACGGTTTCTTTTTTTTTTGTCAATAAGTGGTGTCTGTGTAAGCTTTTCTGGCGCAACATTGTTAACGTTGTTGGCATCATATTTCCAGGAACGCCTGCAGAAAGAACTTTAGCCAGACGACACGACTCGGTAATATCCTATATCTTCCATGGGGGCTTTAAATTAATGTAATTGAGTAGCGTCAAAGAGATCCGATTTCATTGAAGGAATGTACTTGAGCCTAAAAGGATATGAAAATAGCTCCTAGATACTTTTATATATAGACATAGAAGTCGTGACAGAGCAATACTTTTAATTTAAGCAAATTAATTAAATGTCTAACCATTGCTGAAGATATTGACCTGCAATATTGATGTCCAATAAGAGAAAATTCAATTCAATTAATTGGTGTAATGAAAATGAAAAAACGATATTAAAAAAGTAACTGATTTCAATAAGAACTGAAACCGATAACTTTATAAAGCAATTAGATTATTCGAATAAAAACAATCTTTAAGAATTGCAGAACATATTACAAGTAATACTGAAATTAACAATAATTTATCAAATTCAATAATCTGACTAACGTTTAAGAAAAATTGATATTAAAATGGATTCAAGTGAACTATTCAATTCAATAGTTTAAGTAATAGTTAACAATTATTACTCTTTCTGTGAATCTTATTAAATCAAAACCCTCTCAAGTTGTTTCTTAAATTGCACATTGACAATATACCCCATTTATTTGAGCAGTGCGCAGCATTAAAATCCATGGGAGACTGGCAAAAAATCGAAAGAGAAAAAAAAACAAGAAAAGTATGCGCAACATTAATAAATTATGCGAACAAAATAAATAAGGTACAAATATGGTACAGTGAGCTTTTATATCTGCAAAGCCGTTGAGCTGTAGCCGTGTGTGTGTGTGTGTGTGTGTGTGTGTGTGTGTGTGTGTGCGAGAGTGTGGGTGTGAAATCAAACGGAAAAGTCAGCAAAAGAGGAAAATATAAAAGAGCATAAGTTAAGTGCGTCATGTGGCAAGTGAGGCACGGCTTTGGGTTTGAGGGAGGCATGTGAATCCTTACCGTTTGCCGTCTGCTCTCTGCTGTCTGCGGGCTGTGCTGTGGCTCTAATGAAGATTTATATTTTCTATAGCTTCCACACAGATACACAGAGACACACACACTAGCCCACACACCATTAGAGGCTTTGCAATGCGCCGCATTTGGGCAAATTGCAAGCACGTGCAAATTAGAATACAAATACGAATACGTCTGCGAACAGCGTCTCTGAATACAACGAGTGCCGCTTTCCATGCTTGACTAAGCACTTTGAATAGTCCGACCTCGGGGCAAAAGGGCAACAACGGCAACGACGGCAACGACTTCAATAAATGTTTAGTATCTGCCCCGTCAAAATGTGCCAAAAGCCGACGCTAGAAGCGAGAGTGAACCGACCGACAACTGAACTAAGTTCCGGCCCTCGACTCTACTCGACTTCGAGTCGAGTCCTTCAGTACATAAAATTAAATTGTCAACTTCCGTAATGCGGCGCATAAACACACAAACTGCGGAGCCAAAACGCTGCTGCCATGTCCTGACCAAAGTGGCCGAGCATCAAAGTGAAAATATTATTAAAAGCGAAATAAAGCAGAAACAAAAAAGCGAAAAACCAAAAAAAAGAAAACCAAATTTCATATTATATATATATGTATAAAATAACAAACACAGCAACAAGGACCACAATTGGAAAAAGGAACTTTTGGCAGTCCACTTAATTCGGCTCCCAGCTCCAGTCCAGACACACTTGACATTTTATACAAAGCAGGCGACGTCGCGTCGCAGTCCATACTCAGTTCAGTTCGGTCTCAGTCTCAGTCTCAATCTCAATCGTAGTCCCAGCCTAGCCCTCTGGCCATACAAAAGTATATATATATATATACATATATACAGAGGATATAAACTGCTTCACCGGATGTGGCAAATTTGGGGTTCAGACGTAATCAAAGCTAAACACTTTTTGCCTATGCTCTACCAGATTTCTTTTTATAATAACTGCGTAAATGTATCTCAAAAGGAGCAGTCCTTTTTTTAAGTGCTTTCATTTCGCCAAAGTTGTAGTTGACTCACAAAGGTGAACGATAGAAAATCTATTTTAATTTTTTTTTGCCATCTAATATTTATCGTTTTTTGTTCTATAGAGGAACTGCGTTAGTGAAGATTATATTTCCATTGATTATACTTTTAATATAATGTGTCTCAATTTGAGGGATATCATACAAGCAACTATAATATTTATTTTAAAATGAATTTCCACAAAATAAAGATAAGATTTTTGGATACGTTAAATATATAATAACATATATAAATTAACAACATAATTTTTAATAAAATAAATAAAATATTTACATGGTAGCATTTCAATTATTTAAAATATTTTATAAAGTATTTATCTTTTCAGACTTGCATTTAAAATTAACACCAATGAGATGTTTAAAATTTGTCATTTCCTAATTTTAAAATTTAAAAATATATATAGTATTTTTAGTTGAACTTGAATTGGAAAAAATCGAAGTTTTCAAATATGGCTTCGTATTAAAATAATATATTAAATCAATTTTAATACTGTAGTATTTCCACATATTATCAAAAAAAAATTTAAATGTTAATTCAAATATTTTCTGCAGATACCCTTTCACTTCGCCCAATAAGTAGTGCATTCAATCGTCGTTGTTGCTCAGGTGAAATCTTACCTTTGCTTCCGTTGCTTGAGCGCATATTACATTTAATGCCCTTGGACGTCACCTATTTAAGTTCAATTTATTTTGCGGCCGAAAGGACAGCTAAACGAATGCCATTGATCGATTCCCTTTCCCTTTCCCATCTACATCTACATCTCAATCTCCATTTTGCCACTTCCTGCCTCCCCCTCAGTCTTTGTGACGCATTTCCAAACGCAATTCGCATTTCAAATGTGACATTGGGCTCTCCAGATTGGCCAAATCTCATCGTGGCTTTTATGTACCAGTTGTTTGTTGCTGCTTCTTAACACATTTTTATGCGCCAATGTGAACTGTCACATTTTGTACTACATAAAGACAATCTGACACGGGGCTAGGGACAGGACAGTTGAGACTGGCTGATGGAGTGAGCAGAGTGTTTGCCCTTATCCATTTGATGCCGTTGACATTTCGCAATTCTAAGCCCAAATCGCAAATGGCTTTCCACACAGGATGTCCAACATTCGCTGGGCGCTCGCTGAATGTCAAATGTTTTCGGCCCACAAAAATCGCAAAATCAAATTGCGGTTTTATTTGAGCATTTTGTCAAATTACTGCGATATGCGTTCACTCGATTTGCTGACAGATTTAACACAGGTGAGTTCGGTTTGTGGTTCGCTTTTAGCAATTAAAATGCCAGCAGAAATTAATTTATAGCGCCAGCTCACAACTTGAGGTCCCAGCAAGCCGCAATTGTTTTCGAATCTCTGTGGAACTAAAGAATTTCCAAACCACAAACATTTGTGTGAGAAAGTCAGAAATATCATTAGAATGTTTTTGCTGCAAATTAAGCAAATTTTTTGTGGTTAACAGTTTGTTGCACGATTGGCAGCCCAATCTAAAAAGTACACACTTCCGTTGCCTTGAGGCAGCACAAGTAGCCAATTTCAGCTGCAACAACAACAACAATACTCAATGCCTTCATTCACAAACTTTCTGCACGCACACACTGCGAATGCGTAATATAAGTTTTAGTTTCCACAACTTGCTTCTCTCTGGGCCGCTTTATTGTTGTTGTGTTTACCTTGCGCTTATTATCTACAACAAATTGACTTTAATTTTGCTGTAAACAGAAACTGGCGCCAGTGCACTTTGCATGACTGCCGTCCATTATGTTTGTTGGCCCGTTCGCACCCATGATTGAGCCATGATTGAGCCTGACGTATTTTGCGCTGCATTCGTGACTGGACAACATTTGGCTTAGACCGGTTAAAGTAAACCTTTTCGCAGACAAGTTAATTGCACAAGTTTCCGTTGCAGTAATCAATTTGGTGCAACTTCTGCTACGTATGCTACACGTTTTGTGGCAAGGCGCAGTGGCAGTGTGCACTGCAGATTAAAGTGCTGCTTGTGCAGAGGAGTGTCGAGTCCAGTCAGTCTCCCGGAGAAACTCATCAGAAAGTGCGCCCGCGGTGCACTTTGATTCGCAGGAAGTCAAGGCACGGCCAGTGCAAACATTTTCCCATTTCCACTTGCCAAATATACACGACTCCCTCTCGCTCTCTCTCTCTCGCTCTCTCCCTCTCTCTGTATGTCTGTCTCTTACTGTTTGAGTTTTGGTTGGCATTGCAAAGACGCAGCTGGATTTTGGTCGTGCTGCAATTTGTGGCTAGAAACTGCGCACAGCCATTGAAACCAGGTGACTTCATTTCATTTGGTATGTGCTGCGGGTATTACGATTTCTATTGTTGCGGCAAGCTTCATCAAGAACCCGTTTGTGGCATTATTATTCCCGCCACTCCCATTTTTCTCTCACTCCCTTTCTCTCTCTCTAGCTCGCTGTTTTGCGTTTGCCAAATTAGCCAAAGCAATTTCAAGAAATTATTATCATTGACTAAGTGATAAGCATGGAGAATGGGACTCGACTCTGGCTGTCATAAATATATTGATTTGCCAAAGGCATTCTCAATGAATTATGATAATTAAGTCACAAAATGCCTAATGAATGCCTGTCACAAATGCTAAGAGTAATTTATACGTTTCACTGCGCACAACAGCAATTCCCGATCAATAAATCAGTTTATTAGCTTCCCTTGCCACACCAAAAATAAAAGAAATCATGACTAAATACTATGGCTACGTCTCCGTCCGTTGTTTTTGCCACATGCCCCGTGCCACCATCACTCATTCCCAGAGGCGAGCGCCAGGCGACCGAGGGCATTGCATTACAAGAATCAAGCGAAAAAGCCAGCGGGTATAATAATAATGCCAAGTTTGGACTTAACTGAGTTAAGCAACAAACTTTTCCACTTTTGAGTTTTTAACAGCAGCAAAGGACATTCACACAAACACACACACACACACACACATACAAATCGAGAACCCACAGCGGCAGAGAGAGAGAAAGAGGAGAGCGAGGGAAAACAGGAAGGAGGGGAATAGCTGGCAACCAAAATTGTTAAGCATGAACATAAAGCTGGCGCATTGGAAATTAATTTTATTTTATTTTAGATTTACTTGTTTGCAATTCTATTTGCGTAGCAATGCCACGCCCACTCCGGCGCCCACATTCACGCAGAGACACACAGACACTGAAGCCTTGACATCTACGCAAAAAGCATAAATTTTTGCGGGCAGCATAGCAAAAATGAATGAAATGAATGAGAAGCATGCGGCTGGGGCAAACATTCTAACATGACGTTTTGGAATACCCTGTATTAAAAAATACGCACTAAAATGGGTTGCTGAACCAATGCACAGTATGGAACATTTTGTGCTACTGCTAAACATTTTATTTACCGATTTGTTGTAATGTTCTAAAATAAAGCCAGTGCAATTTAAACCTTCGCTGTTTTAGTTTATATTATTTTCTGAACTCTGCGATGAAATGCTTAGAACTAAAAATCAGTTCTATATCCTAATGAGTTTACTTAAATTAAATAAAAATAATTTGGATGTTGATAACGTACTTATTTGTTTTCCAAGTTTAAGCGCAATAATCCTGAATTCAATTTAATTATTTTTGTTTACTACTTCTAGTACTACAAACATTTAAAACTTTTTTACAAATGTCATAAATTTCTAAATGTGCTCAAAATATACAAATAAATTAATAAAATAAATCAAAAATAAAATAAATATTATTACTTGTAACGTAAATATAATTAGAAGCACATTTCTAAATTGTTTAATTGATATAAACAATGTATTGTGAAAAAAGTTAAAATAAGTATTTATTTTCTAATATATATATTTTAATCACAATAATCCATATTACCAATGGTTTTGTGTACATTTATTATACTAGCAAATACAAAATACTTCAATACATATGTAATAAAATGATAAATTTACACCAATACAAAAATAATAAAACGTAAAGTAATAATATAAATATTGTTGTCAAATACTCAAAACTCGAATTATATTTTAGACGATTCCGACGAACCTAAATTTATGCTGGGTATGCTGCAGTTGTGCATACTTCTGAAAATTATTTGTGCTTACTTTTCGCGATATGCTGGCAAATCTGCGTCTGAGTCAGGAAATATTCAATCTATGCGGTATGTGAAATATACACAACGACACACAACCGTAGGCAGGGAAGTTACCTCATTGTTAAAGCAAAGTCAAGTGAATAAATGCAAAACAGTTGGGGAGTGAAATGAATGTGGATTGTGGGTATGTGAGTGAGTACTCATACTCGCACTCACACTCACACTTACGAATGAGAAACTGCCTTTTCCTGTGGGCTGTACGTTGCTGGTTGATGTCTCTTCGCGTGTTTGTCTTATGCGGTGTCTGTTGTTGCCTCGTCTGTCGTCTGCCGCTTGCCCCTTGTGCCCCTCGCTTGCCACCGCAGGCAAGCAGATACTTTTACAATACATGCTTGCTTACAGTATCTAATGGCGAAATTTGTTGTCGCAGTTGCAAAGCGCGAGAGGGACAAACAAAGAGCGAGCGAGAGAGTGTCTCTGAGAGTGCGACATGTAGCAGTTGCTCTGTGGCAGAGTCACAGAGTCTTTGCTGTCATCATCATATTCTTCGCTGGCGCTGCCGTTTGTTGCCGTTGTCTTTTCGCTTTGCCAAGTTATTTCTTTTTTTTGCGTTTGCTCTTGCCAACGACCCCGCACAACGAAGCTCCTCCCCCCTTCACTTCACTCCCCCGCTGCACACCCTTTTGGCTTTTGTTGACAGTATCATTAGGCATTGCTGCTGCTGCTGCTGCTGCTGCTGGCGCTGTATGTTAACCGTTATCATTTGTTGTCCTTGAGTTGCGCTCGAGTCTTTTGTGAGCTGAAACTGAAATCGCGTAAATTTCTGGTCTGCCCGCT
Source organism: Drosophila formosana (assembly GCA_035045625.1). NCBI lineage: Eukaryota > Metazoa > Arthropoda > Insecta > Diptera > Drosophilidae > Drosophila > Drosophila formosana. Next base: position 21,241,544 of record JAWNOW010000232.1, read on the forward strand.
TTCCCCCTTCACCACCGTCAACCGCCTTGGCTCAAAGATTAAAGGCAACAAATAAGAAGGCAGCCAAAGAAATCCGCCACTTTTCTTTCCCATTCTTCTTTTCTCGGTTTTTTTTTTGCTCTTTGGTATTTTTTTTTGTTTTTTTTTTTTTGCTTAGTCGGCTGCCAGACTAAATTTATCTGGCATGCTTTATGTGCCATATACACTCTGTATATATACATATCTATATATATTTATAATTTGCGGTTTTTTGTTGTTTTGGTGGCTTGCGTTGCGTTGCGCTACTCTGAAATTTAAGCAGTCAGCCATAAATTACACTTGTTGGGCACTTTCCACTTTCTATTTTCCACTCGCCACTTTTCCACTCTTCCACTTTCCTCCGCACTTTCACTTGAGGCCGAGCGCACAAATATTTGCATACTTCTGGGCGCCAGCGAGTTTCAATACGTTTTCGGCTCATTATCACAGAAGTCGACGCTTCAATTGCGTCACTTCGTCCCTCCGTCTGTCTGTCTGTTTGTTGGTTAGACTGTTAGTCGGTCAGTCAGAAATCCGACCACAGAACGAGTGCGAGTCGCAAACACCCCTTGCAAAAGCCTCGCCAATAATTTCGAGAGCAATTTTCATAAATTAGCTTGTCACACGCTCCGCGCACTTCACAAGTTCCCCTGCAGTGCCAGCCTCCTCTCAACTGTCAACTACTTCAACAGTAATCCAAATTGTTACGCAAGGTCTACACACACACACACACCACACTAGCACACACACACTCAGATATATATATGTATTTATTCCATGCGCCCTTAAGGCAACTGAATTTGCTTTTTAGTTACAATTCTGCGTGGGCGGCATCGTCGTCGTCGTCGTCGTCGTCGTCCTCGTTGTTGTCGTATGGCAGCTGCCATGCTTAGAAGTGGGGCATGTAGTTGGGAGAGAGTCAAATTTACTGCGCTTTAAACTTTAATTTATGTAGAGCACAGACAGAGAGGCAGAGACAGAGGCAGAGGCAGAGCAGCTAAATGTGCAGCCAGCAAATGGGCCAAAAGTTAAAGCGAAACCCCTTTCCCAGTTCAAGTGTAAATTATCAACGGTAATTAAGTAAAGCCTAGCATGCATATGCGTGTCTCTCTCCCTCTTCATCTCCCTCACACTCTGTGTGTGCTTAAGCCATTAAGTGTGTAGCCCGCGTATCGCATTGACTATAAATTTCAAATTTAATTCCAAAGACAAGCGCATAAACCGCACAAAACAACATTCAAATCATACCAAAGTTGCGGCCAAAATGGCGAATACAAGATACGAAAAAAAATTGAGAGCAATGTTCATAAAATGAGGGAATTAATCAATAAACAAATGAAAAAATGCAAACCGCAAGCTGAGCAATTAAAATGGTTTAATTAAATTTTCGCTTGAGTGTGTTGGTTGTTAAATTAATGCAAAATTGGCAAATTGCAAACTAGACAAAATTAGGTTTGTTGTTTGATATGTCGATCGATTGTTTTTAGCAACTAACAATTACCAAGTACACTAAAACAAACAATAAGTTTTGAAAATCGAGAACATTCATCGACAAATAAGAAAATTTAAAAATCAAAGTGCTACAATTAAGAATATTATATATAAAATTTAAATACTCAACAAGCACGCAAAACTTACTTTACAACAAATATTTGCAAAATCCAAAATATAAAATGTGGTATTTTTTAAATCTCATAATAATTTAGTAATGCTAAAATATTTGTATTTTTTCCCCTCTTATTAAATGCTTTTAGAATCAAGAAGCGTTTCACTTTCAAAATCTCGATACTAGAACATTTTTTATTTGTGTAAAAGCAGGGAGATTAAGATACATTAACCCAAAGATTCTCGAATGTTTTCTCTTTTATTTTTGGTTCATTAACCGTCCAATTAACTCGATTTACAACCCTCCAGCTAATCATTGCCATCGATCTCTCTCTCCCCTTGTCTATGTCTGTTTCTAATTGTATATCTCGTGCTGAGAACGTTTCTAATGTTATTTCTGTTGAAATCGTAACTCTATCTTCATGTCTGGATATCCCTTTTCACAGACCCACCGAGTATCGTTCTGATTCAACCGCTGCGCAAAATGCCTCGACATGCATATTAAGTGGCGTGTAACCTTGAAAACTATTCCGGCAGTCGGGGCCGCAGAGTCCAGAGCAGTGTTATGTCGCAACTGCTGCCCCTCCTCCGACTTGGTAAGGTAAAAAAAAGGGGGAGGTTGGGTGGAAAAAACGCTGGTGGAAAATTAATTACCGCATCATGGCGCGAAAATGGCCGCCGCGTTCGCTAATGCCTCAAAAGTCATGTCTAACTTTTGTGCGCTGCCAACTAAAAAGTTTCTAATTACGACCGTGAAACCGGCTGGCGGTTTTTTATTCACTTACAACGGAGCAGCGGGGAGAGGGAAGAGGGAAGAGAGGGTGGGAAACACAGAGGTAATGTGTACTGGCAGGCGCTTATCATTTGGTGTTTAAGTTTTTAATACAAGCTTCAGTTGTTGGGCCATATATAAAGCGCTCCCCATCTGCTCTTTTGATTCTCAGGTTCCGCTTCTGCCGGGTTGCTTGGGGAGACGAGGAGGGGCAAGAAGGACGAGGGGATGGGACAGCGAGGAGTCGGTGGCGAATGGAAGCCATGTAAATTGTAATTACACTTAAAACCATAATCCGGCTTTATGTGTAAAGCGCGCTTCGTTTGATATGGGGCGTTGCCGAAAAGGCGCATTAAAGGACTGCTAAGCAGGGAGCTTTAGACAGACAAGACAGCCGTGAGTTACAGTTACTTAAGGCACAATCCCAAGGTGAGCCTCGCCAGCAGTTTTCTGCTGCTCGCTCGCCGATGCCACGGCTACAAGATACCCCGTAAATGCCCGTAAATGTAAATCTCTTTCTAATCACATAAATACAATTTATGTCCATGGGAATTTGAATAACAAAAGGCGGTGTCCACTTATTTTATGTCGCGTCTATAGAGAATATATTGGAGCGAAAAGCAATAAACTGGAGGGGAGAAATAAATGTTGGCCAAGAAAAGGAAGAGTCAGTAAGGAGGACAAGGAACCAAATCTACAATAGTAGAAAAATGATAAACAATATAACAAGAATGTAGAAAGATCGGAAAAATTATAATGATTATCTAAGCGAATTGAAGTGATAAAGTAATTGGGAATTGGGAATAGTAAAAGATAAGTGAGTTCTATATTGGAATCTGAAAATAGTATAATCTCGAAATGATAATTACTATCATTATTATAATTTTTGAGAATTAAATTCCAAGGTAATAGGAGCCAGATAGAGCAGTTAAGGCCCTCAGGCTGCTAATGCTTAAATTAATTCAAGTGTGTGAAGAGAGAGACATTCTACAAACAAAAATAAAATACAATCCATTTGGGAATATTTCGTTACCAAAAATAGTCTTGATCTTTTAATAAACAATTTGTTATTATTATGAAACGTATACAAGCATATTTTAGCAACGTAATTAGAATGATGCATTGCTCTAAGTAGTGGATATTCCCACTTCAATTAAATAGTTAAGTAGAAAAAAGAAACAAAACGAACGCGTTCCATAATGTGTTCAAAACTTAATTGTCAAGCCATCAGTATTCCGAAAACTTGCATCGGAGAACACTGAGAAAAGTCTTCAAGCAGTTTAATCTACAAAGTCAGAAGTTTGGTCGAAACTACAAGAGTACCAAAAGGGGAATCGAGCGTGGAGGGGAGGAAACAAATTCATTCGCATACGCCGCCGACAGGCTGAAAGACAAAGTGTAACACATATGTCTTTGGCAGAGCTTTGGTTGCAACATAATTTCAATTTTGGAAATTGTTGTTGCAACATGCAATACGTTATCCTGATGGCTGTAGCTACTCCAGCTGCTTATAAGGATACGCAAGCTATGGAGGGAGAGAGCATTTGCTGACGCCATTTGGCTTTTAGCTTTGCATTTTGGCGTCAATGTGCTCGTTGGCATTTAAAACGCAGACAGTTTGCTCCAGTTGCTACAGCTCGCAATTACTTAGTATACACACACACACACGCACTATAAGCCCCCAAAAATATACATATATATGCGTGCATGTGCGTTTCTTACAAAAAATAAAGTTGGCCAACAGGAAAAAAAAGGCAAAAACCAGAAAGTTTTTACTTGAAATTCAAGCAATTGCTTTTGAAAAGTTTCAATTTCTGCGAGCTGCGAGTTGCGAGTTGCCAGTTGCCAGTTGCCCGTTGCGTGTTGCAAGTTGTGAGCTGCCACATAGCTCGACTTTCCAGTTTCGAGTTGCTGCCGCGCGCCACGTCGAGACAAATGATAGGCAAATTCTGTTTCAGCTACATCCTCGTCTTCGTCTTCGTTTTCGTTTTCGCATTCGTTTTTATTTTAGCGCTGACAACTTTCGTAATGAAATTGTGTCAGCGGGATTTTCTTTCACTTTGCCGTCTGTCTCCTCGCTCTCCCACGCTGCCTGTGCGTTTAACTTTAAGGAACAGCAGAAACAACGAGAGCAGCGAGTAACAACAACATCATGTCAAAAGTGACATGAAAGACACACACACACACACACAGCGACATAGACTGAGACTGAGGCACAGGCAAATGAAATCAGGCGCGCATTTCAGCCAAATTAATTGCGCAAATAAAGTGGCATTCCCCAGAGAGATGCAGAAAAGTTCTATCTCTCTTCTCTTAGCTAGTCAAACCCTTTCGACTGATAATTACAGCGTATCACAGAAAGAGAGAGTCAAGGGGTTGGGACTAGCCACTTGTCAAAGTTGTCCGCACAACAACAGCTCGTTAGAGCCAAAAGGGTCCGGCCAAACCCATTTAACTACTATGCACAGCATCATCATCATCATCACCATCACCATCATCGTCATCGTCATCCTCGTCTTCCACATCAACATCAGTGATGATGCGCAACTTTGGCGGTTCGGCCCAAAGTTTGACCCAAAAAAACTCTCAAAAACGCAGCAGAAAGAAAGAAGTCTCGAAAAAAGTGAACGAAGAAGACGACAGCGAAATAGACGCTCTATAGCTGGCAGGATGTTAGGTAAATCAGAAAATCATTTGCATATACGATAAGCAGGCCAAGTTGAAGTGCCTGTCAGGCAGGTAAGTTGACTCTTTACTTGTCTTTAATGGATTTGCATGATTCGCAGAGTCCAAAAAAAACAGAACCAAACAAACGAGCAAAAAAACCACAAAAGTTCAGTTCTCTTCAGTTCGAGCAAATGCTGCAGACAGCCAAATAAGTTCATAAGTTTGGAGAGGCGAAATATCATTAGAAATGCAGCCTCAACTAGGCGACCTTCTACTTAATACTTGTACAATCACTTTCCTAATAAAAACTGTTATAAGATGCCAATCATTCTGCATAAAGTTGACAAAACTAAGCAATTCTTTTGAATTGCAAACAATTGGAAAAGGCCAACAATTTACTAGTTATTAAATTGCAATTCATTTTAATGTTAATTTGTCATTGTTTTAATATTACACTGAGAGGCAAATAATATAATAAGCACAAGCATTAAATAATTAAATTTGAGAATATTTCGATCTAAAAAAAATGAAACAGGACTTGGTTCTTTTTTATTTCCATTTTAATTTGTTGATAAAAAATAATCTACTTTAAAGACATTTTTAAGATCGAACGAAATTAGCGATGTAACTATTAAAAAAGATTTTTAAAAATCGATGACTATAAATCGAATACATTGAAAACAGTAATTAACTAAATACTAATAATTCATAATTAGTAGAATTGTATTTAACAATGTAAATTAAAGGACTTGTTCTATATTCAAGTATTCGCCTTCCTGAATTGTGAAGGTTTCTCATCGATTGTGTTAAATTTTGACATCTTGATTTTAGCATAGTTTTTTCACTCTGTAAAATCTTGACTTTCGCAAATTGAAAATGTATATGAAATATATTCAAAGCGGAAACGAAATGTTTAGCATTTTATGAAGGTTGAAAATATGCGTTTGAGTTTGCTTACACAATTGAGTAATTTTAATAATTTATTTGCTCGCGCAAATATTTGCAGAGATCAAAGCGAGAGAGACTGACGATTTTTGTACCGTGAACCGTTTTGGAAATCGAGCATGAATTTATCTTTAGTAAAAACTCGCTTTGCGCCGCATGAGTTGTAAGTTTATAATATGCGTTTATGGCACATCTACGTATCTGCAATCTCAATCCCAATCTCAATCCCGTTTGCACTACTCGCATCCGCATTCGCATTCTCATTCACATTCGCATCCGCATTGAGATTTCACCAAAAAGGTGGTAGCTGAATTATGTTGAATTTACGTGCTTTCAGCGCCAGCAAAATGCATGCGAAAGTGCAGGCTCAGCTCGAAGACACAAGCACACACACACACACACACACATGTGTAGAGAAGGCGACGAGTGTGTGTGTGTGTGCGAGTGGGTGTGTGTGTGGGTGTGTGTGCGACCATTAGTTTTTGTGCTGATTATTATGGCTGCCATGGCCGCAGCAACGCCCACGTGTCGTTGCATTTGTAACAGGTGAACTTTATGGCTCTGTTGCAGTTGCCAACCGTGAATGTGATTCTGTGTGTGTGAGTGTGTGTGAGTGTGTGTCTGTGTGTGTGTGCGTGGGCATGTTGCTATTAAATTATGCTTGGCAACGCGCATATCGGTTGTAAGTGAGCGTACTCGTATGTTGTGTGCGCTCTGCTCTGCTCTGCTCTGCTTCGGCCAGCTTCGCTCCCCGCTCTCCGCCCCTCTGCACTGCTTGTAGGCCTTGACCCGTGCAAGGGCTCAGCCTCAACCCCGTCGCCATCCTCTCCTTCCTCGCCCCCTCTCGCCATGCGTTGCCTGCACCGCATTGCTGACAGGCGGACTTGAGTTTATTTAAAATTATTACGCTTGAGATGAAGAAATATTGAAGTACGTGCAACCAGTGAGCGTGTGTGTGTGTATGTGTATATGTGTGGCATGCCCCTTTTGCTGTCGCACACACACACACACACACACACGGTGAGTTAATGCTCTTACGCAATTGCTTCTTTTCTCCCCATTTATTTGACAGTTTCAATTAAATTCGCTGCCTCGCGCACATTAAGTATACGCCCCAAGGGCGCACTCGATCTTGGCAATTAGCAACGTATTGGTTGAGGCCAATCAAATGGGCTCAATTTGCACGGCAGCCTTTGCACGTGCCCAATTAGCTGCATTTCCCACCAAATTGCGCAAACTAATCGCCGTTCACACACACATACTAACCATGTACATCAAATGCATTCCATCCGCTTTTTACATCCCAACATCTATTTTTTCGTTTTTTTTTTTTGTGACAGTTTGGCACACAGACCCTAAAAGGGAGACAGCGAGAGGATTTGTTTATCTGCATGTTATGCAGCTTGCATATTGACGGCAAGCTGCTGTCAATGCATCAAAATGTGTCTGCACGTAGCTGCCACAGCACCTGCGACTGTCGCTTAGGTAATTGTCTCCACACATTTGAGCGTGGGATGTGATAGACGCCTCGAACATCCACAACATTCATCTGGGTACTAGTGCAATAAATGTAGATTTAAAAATTAAAATAAAATAAAAATGTTGTTGGGTTTCTTATTGGCCTTTTAAACATATGATTAATTTTGTATAGCCTAAAAATAGTATTAAATTAATCCATATAATCAAGATGAGTATGTATATGTATCAAGATATACATTTTAAATAGTTAATAACTTTACAAAATGTTATGTTAAGTATATAATATGTTTAACAAAATTTCAAAAAGTCAAATATGTGGTGCACAAACAAAATATTTGAGCGATTAAATTTAATTCCTTTTTCATATAAAATATATGAAGTTTTCGATAATTTTGCTGTTTACAAAAAAAAAAAATGTAAAAAAAAATTATTTCAAATTTATTTTGCAATCATACAAAAAACTTTTGAAAGTACGCTTCTAATAGCATTTTTAAAAACTGTTGCTAAATTTAGGATAATTATTTTAGTTTACAATCAAAAAATTAGAAAAACATTAATAATATAAAAAATGCGAAAGCCATAATATTAATAACCTAAACAAATTATTTTGAATTTAATATGTTATCATACAAAAGCTTTTGAAGCGGATAAATTGACTTCCTTTTTAGGCAAAAACAAAAACACGGAAATACTCTACTAACGGCATTTGTAAATATTATTTAATTTATGGTAATTTGGTGTGAACAATAAAAAAATGTGAAAATTGTTAAAAGCTTTTTTAAACTACACCAGAAAAATTGAAATATGCATGTAAATTGGACTATATTTAAACAAGCAAATAAAATTGAATTTATAAAATGCAGAATCAAGTACATTCAATTTTCAAGGAACACAAAGGCAGTAAGCAATAAATTTAAAATTTACAAAAATGTTAAATATATTTTCATGATATATTCCCTCTGCGACTAAATATTGCGAATAAATGCGCTCGCCAGGGTATTTGAAGCCATTTTTTATGTGCAGTTCATGCCCAGTGACAATACTCGGTATTCTGTGATAGATATTTATATATATATAGAATGTATACACTTTGCAGTTGTCGTATCAAAATCAGGTGAATGTTTGCATTGAACTGCAGATTTGGAGCTGAATGCAAATGCATTTAAATGAGAAAATATGAGAGGTAAGCTCAGTTTCTTGTTGTCCTTCAATTCCCAAAGCTTGTGACATGCATAAATATTGATTTGTGAGCATGTTCGCTAGCTAAATATTAATGTGCTCTGAATGCAAAAAGGAGGAGAAGCGAAATAAACAGCAGAAGCTGAAAAAGCAATGAACATGGCACAAAATTGTTTTTATTTAAAAAGTAAGCCCTTGTTTGCTTTGTTATTGTGCCTCTATGCAGTTTCATTCTTTCATATTTTCTTTTTTTTTCTCCGTTTTTGTTGTTCAGTGAATTTTTCATTACAACATTGACAGTGACAGTTGAAGTGAGTTTGTGTGTGTGTGTGTGTGTGTGTGCGAGTGTGCAACCCAAAAAAGCAGGCTACATAAGTTGGCATAACATGCAACAATGGATGTGCTAGATGTGCCAGAAGTGCACAGCTCCAGGGCCAGCAACTGGGTCGGTTTATTTGACGATTTTACAGACCGTTTTGTGGCCCAAGGGAGTGCGGCAAGGGCGACGACGTCGACGTCGACGTCGACGTTGCCCGTGTGTGTTGCACGCACAAATGTGCCACAGAGCGAGAGAAAGCTCAACGCTCGACGGGTAGATGCGCCAACGCCAACCAAGTGCTCCAGTTATTCTGAGGGCCAGCAAACCACACACACACACACACACGTATCACACACACACACACACGCATAAACTGATGTCAGTTCTTTGATCGGTTTCTCTCGTTCTTTGTGTTTTCCGTACTTTGCTTTTATTTGTTTCGATGATTTGGCAACAAACATTCGCATAGCTCAAGCGCAAAGCGCTGCCACCTTGGGGCTATTCCACACGGCACCCTCGCCCCCTGCCACGCCTCCTCGCGCGCCCCTCTGCGCATCAGCTGAGGGCAATTTCTGGCTTTGTTGATTGCTTGACAAATTGCCAACAGCAGCGATGGCGGCTCTGGAGCAACACACAGTTTGCCCTGCAGACAAGTGTTCGCATTCATGTTCGTTTTGTAGTTGTTCATGTCGCTCTTCTTCTGTTTGTTACTGTTTTCGCTATAGCTATTGTTGTTGTTGTTGTCGTTGTCGCTCTGTCAGCCACTGACAAGTGATGCACGATTTCCGCGCCATCGTTGACCTGTCAGTAAGCGACATTGCCAATAAAATGTAGCACATTTACGATGCGCTCACATCGTTTCTGCCCCACCTTAGTTTACCTTTTATCGCCACTGCAACTGCCTCAACAAAAGAGTTTATTCTATCCGTGTCTACGTGTTGCTAATAAAAGCAACAACTGCAAATATGCCTGGCGTTAACTATTTTCGATTACTTACATTGTCTGCTCGACTGTCACGAGCTGCAATTGCAAACATGTCAAGCAAGCAAGTAAAGTGCATTATGATTGACAACGAATTCCAACTCTGATTACATTTGCCAAGAAATCAACAGTTTCTTATCAAGACTAAAACATTTCCAAAGCTTCAAGGGGGACTCATTTAGCGCACTAAGCTGTTGATGGAAGCGCACTAAGCAGCTTGAAAACATTAAGCCAGACACAGACGGTTACAAATGAACTTTAAATTAACGAGCACAAAGGTAAGAAGACACAACAGCGTTTTTCAATTAATCATTTGACGCTTAGTAGATCAAACAAATATGCAATACCAACAACGAAAAGAGTTTGTATTAATTAATTGATAAGAAATATACAGAAGGTAATATGCCAAACCCATTTTAGAATTAATCAATGCATACTGCAGTTGAACATTTTTTATTAATCATTTGACCTATATTAGATTAGCTAATTATCCAATATCAAATTTTTAGCATGAAATATATTCAAGTTAGTTTTTATTGCAACATAAACATTTGCCCCATTAATACCTCAACGTTCGTAATTTATGCGTTCTTGTGATTGGCAAAGAGCACTAAATTATTGTTTTAAATTAGCCATATATCATGCTCGAATATTGCGTGGCTTTGACAGTTTTTGGCGAATCATTCGGAATTTAATTATCCGTATGCATTTCCGCTCGTGGCGCAATGAGAAACCGCAATGAAAATTTGATATGTCATAATTGTCATGAATATAAATTGTGCAACAAAGTTTTTTGCCGTCTCAGTTTCTTGTGGCATTTCGGTTTTTCTGTTTTATTGAGAAATCAAACACACACACACACTCTCGCACAGAGACAAAGGAGTGTGTGTGAGTGGGGGGGTGAGGACGTGTCATATTTACCGCAAGTGCTGCATGCCGCAATGTATGCTATAAAAATGAATGCCGAGGTTTTTTGCAGAGCGGCAAGGACACGCCCGTGCTTGATGCGATATAATCCACTTGATGCCGGCATTTTGTTGTTGTCGCCCCGCTGCCGCCGATGTTTGTTATTGTTATTCTGGTGGCTGTTGTTTTTTTATACTCGATTGCCTTCAATTGTTTTGCATATGTAAATCAATTTGATGAATGTTTAATTTAATTCTCCACTCTCGCACCGCATTATCTCACTCAGCCCACGCGGCGTATGCGTAACTTGTTCACTTTGCTTTTTGTATATTTTATATATGCATTGATTTCAATGTAATTAAAATGTTTCTAAATAATTCACTTATTCTGCTGCGGTAATTGTCGTTAATTGATTGAGTCCTCTGCGCACTGATTAATTGCCAATTCTGTTTCAATTCAATTCGATTTAATATGCACACACACGCACACACTCACACTCAATGAGCCGCATTTTGCTTGGCTGTGATTTTGTGGCGACAGTTTTGCACTTGGCTCGCACTTTGGGCTTAGCACCCTTTTATTCCATTTATCTTTTGTGTGTGCTTTTCTTTTCGCTGTCACGCTGCCAGTTTATTTGGCTCTCGCTTTCCGCACGAGTTGCACGAGGCAGCTGCCATATGCCACTTGCAACATTTGCCGCAGCAGGGCAAACACTTTGAAACTCATATTTCACGTGACCAGTCGCGACTGAAAGATGCGGCTAACAAAAATTTCACATTGCCGCCAAAGGTTTCACAGTTCACGTTCGATTTGTCCGAGAACGAAGAGGAGCGCACGCAACGCGTTTGCCGCTGTGGTCAGAAATTAACTGACTGCATGCGGCGTCAAAGGATGTGGCAAGCAGGCAGCCAGGCTGGCAACCGATTAAAGGCGTCGCTGTTCGCGTCTCTGCTGCTGCTGCGAGTCGCTGCTGCTGCTGCTTTTGTGGTTGTCGTTGGCGACGTTTGCAACTTCGGCGCGCTTCTGCCGCTTTTGCAGGCTCGGACGACGCTTGTCTGTTTACTTTACGCTTTCGCAAGCGACTGACGATGGCGAGGACACAGCCACAGCAGCAGCAGCAGCGGCAGCGGCAGCATCGACATCACAATGCCCAGCGTGGTCTGCGTCTGCACAGACAGCGACGTCGTCGTCGACGTCGACTGCGCTCTCTCTCTGTCGCTGCTCTCTCTCTGTCGACGGCTCTCGGCTGCTCTCGGCTGGTTTGTTGTTGGCTCTCGATTTATGGCAGCTCCACTTCGTTGCGCTTGAAGTGCGTGAAATTGGTCCACGGAGGATAACTCTGACAAGCATCGTGATAAGCCACGTTCCACTTACTTATTTGGCGGTCTGTCGCCAAATGAACTTTAGTTTATTATTTATAATTACGAAAACTTTACCATGTCAATATAAGTGCGCATAAAGTTTCTCCACATTATCTTGGAATATATTTGGCCACATATTCGACTTGGCACAATATTAATTATGTATCACAAGCTTTAAATGAATGTAACATCAAAAGAGGAAATAAGATTGCTATTTCAGTCTTTTACTTGCAATTCTCTTGATGAAATTATCAAAATAAGTAGAACCGTTTAAATTATCAACTTGATCAATATTCAGAAATGAACTATTTTTAGTTATTTCGGTTAAATAAATTGCTAAATATGTTAATTAACTGAGAAGTTAATTTATGCAAACGAGTTATAAAATATAATTATAAAACGTTATATTTATTCTAACAAAAGAAAATTACTAATTATTAAGTGGCAAGATACATTGAATTTTTAATAAGTATATTCAAAAGCAATTTTAGATTTAATTTCATTATAGAACAATTAACCTTTTATATTCATTTCGCTTCAATAAATTGCATAAATATGTTAATTACAACATAAAGCTAATTTATTTGCCATTTCTCTCACTTTATGCAAACGAGTTATAAAATATAATTATAGAACGTTTTATTTATGCTAACAAACTACTAATTAATAACTATTAAGTGGGAAGATATATTGAATATTTAATAATTATATTCAAAAGCAATTTTGGATTTAATTATATGACAAAACAATTTACTTTTAATAATCATGTCGCTTCAATAAATTGCATAAATATGTTAATTACAATTATAAACAATATAGCTAATTTATCACTATGCAATCGAGTTTGAAAATATAATATTTCCACGCAATATCGTTTCTTAAATTTGTAATTTCCAATATTAGTTTCGTTGTTTATATCCTCATTTGCGTTTATCGATCAAGAAAGTGAAAGTGCTCTGGTAATATTATTAACAAGCTGTCTTTCATTTCGCTTTGTGCACTTAATTGATGCTGTGGTGTTTGAGCACAAAACAAACAGCTGTTTCCCTTTTTATGGCAAACATTTCAAGTTCTCTCTTTCGCTCTCTCGCTCTCTCTCTCTCTCTTCGCGCTCTCTTTTCCGCTTGTGCGCACTGCAGGTTGCCATAAAAAATAAATGCTGCTCAGTTTTGTCTCTCGTTTCCGGTTCGCTCTCGGGTCGTTGTTGCGGCGCTCGTCTCGTGTTTCGACAGCTGCAAACAAACCCCGAAAACCGCTTTAATTTGGGTTATTGTGCTGAAATTAGTAAAGGGCCAAGTTTTTCTTTCTTGGCCAAGCTCGCCCCCTCCCTCCCCTCCCCTCAATGGCCACCTCCTGCGCTACCGTTTCGGCTAACACGCATAGTCTGAAGATTTAGGTAAATAGCCGAATGTTTAGCATACTTGTTGTTTGGGGAGGCAAACCTGCAGCTGCATTGCATTGGCGCAAAATAAATTGACACAGTTTAGACGTGGCTGGCAGGCAATGCGTTAGATGGACCCCGAGTTGGCCAAACTTTTTATAAATCTCCTGCATGCTGATACGACATTAATTTCGTTATTGCCTTTTGCCTTTTGGCCAGGCCTAAAACCAGCAGCTCAATTTCGAAGAACGTTAATTTTTTGGCCATTGCCAAATAAATGGGCCACAATTTCAGAGCAAAGCACATAAAAAGTTACATTCCAGCCAACTCTTACTTTTATATACACACACACACTTAAATAATCTCGCTGTATCTCTGTGTGTGCTTTCATTATCTAAAAACAAGAAAATCACAGACAATCAGTTAGCGCTGCGTAGGAAATAAACTCGTCAAGAGTTTCTGTTTTAACGGGGACGAGCACACACAAGCAGCCAAGCAGCCAAGCAGGCCAAAGAGCAGGCGGCAGAAGAAAAGTTGCGCCGGAGGAGAGCAGAGACATGCAGACAGACGGACGGACAGACGGACGGACGGACAGCCATTGTGCGGGCAAAAGTTTGTCGGACGAGCTGCTGACGCCAAGGGTTTGCCAGTTTTGTTGCTTCCGTCGCTTTGCTTTGCCCAGTTTGCAGTCAGTCAATGCTACGTCATTATTTTCATTTATTGGCACAATCAGTCAACGTTTTATTTCCGGAATGTAATTAGGTAAACACACACACACACTCACACACTCGCCGGAAATACGCAGACGAAAGGACACTTTTCCCACAAAGTATTCTTTACGAGCTCATGCTAATGTCTCTTATGACATAGTATTACTATGTGCATGAGCAGCAGCCAGCAACAATTGCGGCTAGAGGTAACCAGAGTAATGTTGAGTGAGGGGCGTCAAAGGGCGTGGTCACACACACACACACACACTGACACACAAGCTGTTGTTGTCTGCTGTAGTGTGTCTGGCGGCTGCTCAAGTTTATTTGTCTGCCAGCTGCCAGTCGGCTTGTTAATGTGCACGTATTTCCTTCGCCAGCCCTGAACTTTTGATGCTCTTCTTTAAGCAGAGTCGCAACAGCTTTAGAAAGCAGTGAAAGTCGTTCTAATAATATATTTGCAAAATTAAGTATTTAGATTACTATTTTATTTTGCTTGCACGGATTCTTCACCTACTAAAATAAAGTTATTTTTATAAATCAATTAATGAAATTATCAGAACTAATTCTGAATTGCTTTGAAAGTTTTACTAAATTTTTAACTGACAAATGAAAATCATTCCATTAGTTTGTATCAAATTAAACATCGAGCAAACGAAGTTGACAAGACAAAGAAAATGTTAAAGCCACTGAATAGGAAGCCTTTAATGCATTTTAATTAGTTTCGATCACCTTGGTTTAAGCAGCCATTACAGTCAAAGTGTATTGCGAGCTCGTTGTGTGCGAAATTCGAAATTGTTGTTCCCCCTTGTGTTTATTGTGTTAGCACAATGTGTATAACATCGTTTAATTGTGGCTGTTATTGCAATTCATGAGTTTACAATGGGTCAGGGTTCTGCTTTTTCTCTCGCTTAATTGCTCTTGACACACAGAGTAGCAACAACAAAAACAATAACGACGACCACCATAACAATAGCAACAAATTGGCACAACACAAAATCAATAGAATTAACATTAGTTGAAAATGTATGCTGCAAAACTGGAAACCATTGAGCTCATTGGGACAAAAACAAAGGGCAAGAGTTGAAAGGCGGCTGGCAATTATTTGCGACTTATGGCTGCATAAATTGCATTCGCCCGAAATAACGAGAAAAAAATGCATCGAAAATATCTCAATAGATAACGCAGAAAAAAGCGCGATGTTGAATGGTGAGATGCTAAGAGATACCCTCGAGAAAGTTGAGATTGTCAATGCAATGCTTTCGTATTTATTTAAATTATTAAATTGAACTTTTGGGTTAAATTATAATAGGTTAGGTGGCTTCTTGACTTACTTTTATTTTCGAATCGTAGATTCACAAAATATTTTCAAAATTTGTAACTTTTTTCTATAATGACTTACTTTTTATGGTTTTCAACGATATTTTTCTGCTCTACTGATGGATACAGCAGCGTTCCCACATAAATAATGTAAGCACTATGATATTTTCACCCATAATAAAACAATTTTTAAAATTGTGCTTCAACATTTACAGGATATCAAACCGAGACTGCAGCTATAAATTGCAAATTGGATGATTACTCATACGCCACGTGTTCACCACAGTGCAGTGTCGAGTCGATGCGTTCAAGTTCGAGCTGTACCTGAGCTAATGGCACGCTGACATCAAATGATAAAAACATTTTGCGTCTATGATGATGCTGAAATTGAAAACAAATACAACACAAAGGCCAATGTAAAGCAAACAATAACAAAATGCTTAACAAGAATAACAGCGTGGCGGTAAATTGCGTGGCAATTGGTTGTGGAAGTAAATGCGGAACGGCAACTGGAAGTTGATAGCTGCAGCCAGCAGCCAGCAGCTGGCAATTGAATGAATTTCATACTTGCGCCACCTTCAGCGAGCTGCATGCCAAAAATTGCCAAGATGAAAATAAGGCGAGCAAAGACACAAACTCGCTCGCTCTCTCTCTCTCGCTCTCATTCCCATTGCTGGCAAGCTGGAAGATGAATTGTTGAGCGCCGTGAACAGGACTCAAAGGCTCACACTCCGCATGGCATCTACCGTATCGATGTCGATGTCTGAGGCAGAGTCAGAGTCAGAGAGCAAGCGGCAGCAAGTGAATTGAAGCGTTCCAGATAGAATTTCGAGCGCAGTAAATTTTTCAATCGACTCGCTAATAAAGGCAATAAATATTCGATGCGATTCGATTCGATTCAAATCGAATCCTTCAAGCTGAAGTTCGAAGTACATTCCGGATATTTGCAGTTTCGCAGCAAAGGTTGTATTATAATTTGACTCGTTCATCTCTCGCACTCTCTCGCTCTCTATCAGCTAAGCATAATTTCGCCTTGGCTACAGTTTGGCCTCCAACTTGTGTTCATTCAGTGCAAACTGAGACTGAGACTGAAGCTGAAACTGTGACTGTGACTGGGACTGAGCCTGACGACTGACAGCGAAAATTTCATTACGTTTCATTGCATTTCACGTTAAATTCAATTTAACGTGCTGGTATTTTTCACTCAAACAAAACAAAAAGAAAACCCAACAACAGCAGCAGCATCATCAAGGCAAAACTTGCACTATTTTCTGGTAAACATTTCTGCTGCTTTTCACTTTTCACTTTCGTTTCGTTTCGTTTCGTTTCGGCTCTTGTCGTTGTTGCCGCAGTAAATAAAAAGCACAACGGCAAAAACGGAGAATGAAGAAATGTTTCTTGCCCCCTCTCCCTCACCCTATGAATACTAGGAAAAGAATGAGAAAAGGGAAATGTGTCACACAGTTTTCCCTCTCGCAGAAATGTGCTAAACACATAAATGAGCTACAGTCAAGTGAAATTGCATGGCTATGGCTTCTAAATTGCTGACGTTGACGAACTGGCAATAGTTTAACTTCATTTCGGACAAACACACCAAAATCTGCGTATTATTTATAGAGTGTGTCCGCCTTCTCCCCTCTCCCCTCAGCACAGATCAAATGACCAGCTGAAAATAGCAGCACAGCACTTTTCCGTACTTTTTTTTCACACACACTCTCACACTCTCGCAGTCGCAGCTCATTTTCATTTTTCAGCCGTTGTCAAAGTTTGTCTATCTCGCTCTGGATGTTCTACACTGTGTGTGTGGGTGTGTGTGAGGATGTGTTTGTGTGTGTGTGTGGGCGCCACTTAGCCAAATTGAATATGGAAATTGATTTTTATTGTAATTTTTGTCGATTATTTATATTGAAAGGCGGTCGTGGCCTGACTTAAAACATTGAAATTAGATTCTTTTGCGAACGGCATTTGGCATCGATTTTCCTTTTTATTTTTTCCCTTCTTTCGCTACTCTGTTCTTGTTCATTTGTCTGTTTTTTTTAGGAGCTGCCTCCCCCGCGGCATCTTTGGCTAACTTAAGTAGATATCCAAGTTTGCCGTGGCCGCAAAGTTTATTGAAATATTTAGCCCGAAAAAACTTAAGTAATAAGTTGCCAAATCAGAACGCAAAAGATTAAACTCTAATAAAGTCGGTCTTTCGCCTTGCAGCCTTGCCACAAAGTGCGGCACGTAATGGCCGTAAGTTCTCGAGAGTGTCGTTTTAAAATCACAAATTAAAATCGTTTTGCCGTTACACGAACGTAATTACAAGTGTAAATGTCAGTGTTGGTCACAACAATGGTTTTCTTCTTTGGCTGCTGTTGCTGCTGGCATTGATTTCCTTTGCACTTTTATGTGAAATCAATTTCAGCGCAGAGTCGTTAATTATTTTTGCACACAATATCTTCAGTCAGGGCCATGTGTGTCTGTATGCCTGACGGCCAATTATGGGCCATAATTCTGTGATTTAATTTAAAATGCTGGCAGCTCCCTCCTGCTGCCTACCTGCCACAATGCCGCATGCCACGCTTCCACACTGCCACATGGTCGGTATCTCTCATATCTCTTTGCGCGCATCTCAATCAGTGAAACTGCAACTGCAAACTACTCGGGTAAATGGATAAAAGCACGAAAATTGCATGCCTTTGCTTTATATATCCTGTTAATTATACCCTTGAGTGTGGCTCGCTGGCTCGCCTTGCCTCCTGGTTATGGTTATGGCTGCCCCAAAAATATGAAGCTGACAATGACAGTGGGACAGTGGAGAGCAGAGAGGAGAGGAGAGGAGAGAGAAAGCACCTTGCATATGTCCAAATGCTGCAATTTACGACATAATCCCCCGCTTAACCGGCTCCTCAGACAATAGTCTACCCTTGCAACCAGCGACAAAAAAGGCAAGAAAAGTTGATTTCGACGCAGGAATCGAATCGTGATGCTGCAGCGCTGCCTCATGGCTGATGCCTGCTGTCGACTGCCTCTCGTCCTGCCCTCGTCCTTTTGTTTGCTGATTGCATTACGTTGTCGTTGTCGTTGTCGCTGGCGTTGTCGTCCTCATTGTTGTCGTTGTCGTTGTCGTTGTCGAGTGCCTTTTGGCAGAGTGCAAAACTTTTAAATTAAAAGTCTAAAGCTGGCTTATGGCTCAGTTTATATCCGCTTAAGCCGCTTCATTACGACTAACTCAAGCGAGCCACACACATTCACACACTCACTCGCATAGCAGCCGTAAAACGCAGAAGTTTCATATTGCTGCAGCGTTGGGTTAGTCGGTTACTTGGCTTAGTTATTGTGCAAAATGGCGAAACAATGCAATTAGCTGGCCAATATCGACAGCTTGTTGGCTTGTTTCCCCCCTCCACACTTCTTATGCAAACTAGCCAGGGAAAATCTCGGCAATTTATTACCATTTGATGATGGTGAAAATGGGGGGTGAAGTGCATCAACTTGATCGAATGATGAATCGTCAAAGTTTTACATTCCATCCATTTCAAATTTTATCAACTCCTTAAACGTATTTATTTATAGCACATTGAAACGAAACGAGGAGCTGGCTTTAAGGCATTTATTAATAAAAAAATAAATATATAATGCGAAAGGGAAGAGAAGGAGCCACGTGTGTGTGTTTATTAGGCAGCTAATTTGACATCTGTCGTTGTGTTTGTCTTGCCAAAAATAAATTAAATTCCTTGTGTCAGTTAAAAGAACATTTAACATTTGAACTTCGACCCCACAAAGAAAGTAAAACAGACGCTGCCAGCCTCGCAACCTGCTGTGACACTTGTCAAAAACAACTGAAGCTAAAGGTCGAAGTTCTACATGAGCTGAGAAACCAAATGGGTTCGCTTTACACACACTCATCCACACACACACACACTCGCACACACACACACACAGTGAGACACGACACAAACGATACTAGACAGAAGTATTTATATCAAATGTGCGGACGCCACAACCGTTGACAGCAACAGTTGCAGCTTGCCACATCAAATGGCAGCAACAGTTACAGCATTTGTGCATGCCTCTAACCACAGCGCAGTCCTGACGACCAGCATGCAAAACAAGTGGCCGCTTTTGTCAATCCACCGACTCCCAGATACCCTGCAATAAGTTCCTTTTGGACTTGATCAACAGAAAGTTCAACAGCATGCTCGCTATCTTCCATTAACGATGAGTCCAAGTTTTTTACCGCTAATGAGAAATAAAATAGCCTTTGTCATGCTTAATTACTCACTAAGAATATTTCTAACACTTTAAAGTTTTCTTTATCTTTGATAGATATAGATATATAATATATTTGGTAGTGCAAGAGCCCGCTCATGGCTTATTTGTTTGTTATACGTTAACTAGTTGTGGTTGAAAGAGAGAAATAAAACGGAAGTAAGTATTGTACTATAATAAAAACGTGAAAATATAATTTAAATTTATTCGAAACGAAGAATTAGCTCAAGGCCTTTTCATTAATATATTACTTACTAGAAGTTGTTTAAAAAAAAAAAAAATTAAAATTAAAGTGATATTCATTATCAACTGTTGTTTTATCATTATCATTTAAAATTCACTATAATACAATGTAAATTTAAATAAAAAAAAATTATATATAATTTTAAAACTCAAAATTGAAATATATGCATTTTTTATAACAGTTTACAATTCATCCCATTTAAAGATTTGTCAAGTATGTATGGACATAATATACATATATGAAAATATTCCTAATCAAATTCAACGTGTTGGGTATAAAAATGAAAGTAATGAAAGTGGTGTTATTTATAATTGTAGCCTAATAACAACTTGTAATAAAATTTGTAATTATTTTTTAAAA
This sequence comes from Drosophila formosana, assembly GCA_035045625.1. Taxonomy (NCBI): domain Eukaryota; kingdom Metazoa; phylum Arthropoda; class Insecta; order Diptera; family Drosophilidae; genus Drosophila; species Drosophila formosana. The sequence goes on from JAWNOW010000232.1 coordinate 21,262,042, forward strand.
TACATAATACTAAATTTGACTATTTGATTTTTTGTATATTTTGTTTGGAAAAGTCTTTTGAAAATTTTTAGATTCCTAAAGTAAAAATTTAATTTCCTAAAAACAAAGAAGAGAAAACTGTAATTTATTTAGAAAAATTAAATAAATAACTTCCAATTTCGATTAGCTTCAAATTTCATTTCAGCAATTCCTCCAGCAAAAATGTAAATGTAAATATTCCCAAACAAGTCTCAAAGTATTATTGGGTATTCGAAAATTGTGAAAATCGTCAGGCTTACGAATGCAGACAAGTACTAGTGGCGATGTGACGATGTGGATGTGGCCAAGGGCAGCTGCCGGTTCCGAGGCTGCAGAGCAGACGAGTAGCCTAATTAGTTTTCATTGGGATGCACACGTGTCCGCTAACCTGACGCAATGGTCAGTTGGTGACACAAACAGCGAAGCCGGGCGATGGGGCATCAACTGAGCGTTTCCTCTACGTGGCTTGGCGCCTGCCGGAAACGGACAAGGATGCGGATGCGGATTCTGCGTGCTGCACGGCTGCAGTTGCACGGCTGCAGTTGCACGTTGCACGTTGCAGGTTGCTGTTGCAGTTGCAGGTCTGGTTTTCGCGTCGCCAAGCTTCAGTGATTGCGCACACCGGTTCAGGTGCCACAATAGGTCAGAGAGAGGGAGAGGGAGAGGGAGAAGGGTGCGTGTATTCGTTGGTTTAAGTGCAAAACGCATCATGTGGTTAATGGACTTTAATTGCTTTTAGCTGGTATCGGGTATCGGGTATCGGGTAACGGGGATAGCCAGGTGGGCGGCCTCCTGCGAACCATTTAACTTGATTAAAGTTCATTCAGAGCAGATCAGAGCAGAGCAGAGCAGCGCAGCAGAAACCCAACTAACTAACTCAACTGCGCTGAGCTTTAAATGCGCTTAAAATGTAACAAAAGCAACGCACTAAAATGTAATAGTCCCTCTTATCCTGCCTGCAAAATCAACTGTAAACTCGCATAAACTCCAACTGTAAATCTACAGCACACAAAGGCCTCCCCGCCGCTTCCTCCCGTTGTCCTGGCAGCAACTGGTTCTAGGTCCTAGTCCTAGTTCCAGTTCCCCAACGTGCAATGAAAGCTTTAATAAATTTCCCGAACGCAGCTCGCATAAAAACGCGGCGCTTTCAAATGCAAATCTCATTTTGAAAACCGCTCCTCTGACCCTCAGAGCTTCGCTCTCCTAACTCTCTCGATGCCTTCGCTATTGGAAAATTTAAATCACATTTTACAATCGGATTAAATCTAAATTCAAATGCCGTTTTGCCATTAGGCCACAAAATGTTGTGTTGCCTTCGTTCTAACTGAATCAGTTTCAAGCATTTCCAACCTCAACCTTTACAGCCTTTAAAAATTGTTTGCGTATTGGTTACCCAAATTTTCTAATTTTTTCTCTTTTTTTTTTTTGGGTACACACACATATGGCGCGTTGTTGTAACTATTTAGACGAACATGCAACATGGCGAGGCACGGCAAATGTTGTATCGAATTAACATATAACAATTTTGTTACATTTCGGCTTGCGGCATCCGTACAAAAGTTGAGTGCGTGCAACAAAAACAACGACAACGACAACCAAACTACAAGTTACACATTTTAAATGTTTTGCTTTTGTATTTTGCATACCCTGTAAAAGGGGTAAAAGCGAAGTGGGTAGCGACTACAGTACAGTACTTAGTACACTGAACAAAAATATGAGAAACGTATTAGAAATACAAAATTTTTTTATTTAGTTCCCTACTGATACTTATGCTCAATTTAATTATTTTTTAAATAAAAAAAAACATTTATAAATTTTCTATTTAATTTTGTTGAAAATAACTATAAAATTTGGTAGAATTGAATCACAATGATCTATAGTTCAGAATATCTATTTGCATCCAATGCTTTATTTAAATTTAATTTTAAAACAAAATTATAAATTAAAATTTTAAAAAATTTTAAAAACGTGAATTCAATAAAAAACAGATAAATTAAGTCATTTTAATTTACTGACCATTACAAATGTATTCTATAATGATATACAGGTCAATAATCTATTATTACGTCATATGAAATTTTAATTCCAATCTAAATAAAACCTATTAAATTTACGTTATTTTAAGTAACTTGGAGTCATAACTTAATACATCCAAAAAACGTTTTGCAATTTAAATCATGCGATCAAAAATCAATGTTTTACAGTTCAATAACCAATTTCTCATCCCACAAATCTAATCACAATCTTTCGCTTTCTTAAATTTATTGCATTCTTTAAATAAAACAATATAAAGTTATCAGCAAGCTAATTATTTGATAACACGTATAATTTATTTTGCGCACTTGTTAAGTTGATAAGCGAAAACTAATTGATCTCAATATGTTTTGACTTCCCATTAGTTTATCGCAACAATCCATTAAGTGGGTGCATAGGATATCAACATGTCTAACACGCAATACCGAAAACGTTGCTTCATTGCTATTATTTCGTTTTTTATGGAACTGAATACACAAAAAAAAGACCCGCATCGTATAGAAATAATTTACAATGAAATAAAATGTGACAGTCAAAAGTTTTACACGCCAACGCCACGAGTAAATTTGCATAAAAAACTCATTATGAATTTCAATTTAGTGACCGGCAGGAACTTGCAAGGATGCAGCAACAATAACAGAAAAAAACCCGCAGTGAAAACGTGAAAACTCAATGTCGTTTGCATTAGCGCATGAAATAAAGAAAAAAGCAGCAAGAAATTAAAATAAAACTGCTAAAATATGTTTTATAAATGTTTGTAATTGTGTAAAAGCAAATGAAATAAAAACGTAATGCTGGCTTTTAATAGTGAAATTTATTTGTTATTTCTGCTAAATTAAATTATGTTGAGCTCTTTGTGGGATTTAAGAGTTGAAGGTTATAAACATATTGTGTAAATGTTTAATCAAATTCAATTTTGCACATTTCGCTAGAACTGGAATCCTGTATTCATTTTTTTATCTAAATACAATATATTGTTGCATATGCTGACTATAGTCGATAATCGATTAGTTTTCGGAGTAAGCATAAAAAATAAATCAAGTTTTATCCAGGCAGAAATTGCTACGCCAGCAAAATATGTATTTTAAAAATATTATTTTTAGTTATTAAACTATAAACATATTTGTATTTTTTTTTAATATTTACGTGGCCACACAACTGCCGACGAATTCCATTCTCACATGCCTAGTTTTGAGGATGTGCAACAAAAATGTTCGCACTCCTCGCCACATTGTTGTTGCTGCTCTCATTGCTTTTGTTGCAGCCTCCGCTGTTGCAGCATGCGGCCCACAGCTGGCAGGCACTTTTCAAATTAAAACTGCCATTGTGCGTGCCCGTCTAGACCGCCCATTTATTTGCATACAAAGCTGCAGTAAACAAAAGCCTGCGAGAGTGTGAGTGTGTGTGTGTGTGTGTGTGGCAACAACAACAGAAATGTGCAATGTCAGTGTTGCCGGTCTTGAAAATGCGCAACACTCATAGCTGCGTGTGGCATGTGAGGCATGCGGCATGAAATGCCATTTTTTAATGATAAACTGGCGCAGGGCAAAGCGAGAGAGAGAAAAGGAGGAGGAGGAGCCAAGGAGCAGGAGGTGGCTCGTTGAGAGAGAGTGAGCATTTAATCCGTGGCAGTTCGCCGCATAAATCATTGTGCATTTCGGCGTGTGTAATGAAAATGCTTAACAGCTACTTAAAAAGCAAACAGCGACCCAACCAAAAAGAGGCACGCAAGCGGCAAGCGGCAAGAGGAAGGCAGCTGTGGCAGCCGCAATACAATGCGCGTGTAAATGACACTTCAAGCCGCATTACATGAGGCCCACTCGTGGCAAGTGGCAAGGTGGCAGCTGGCAAGGTGACAATGGGTGTCATTAAAAGTGCCAGACATTGAAAATCAACAATCCTCTAACGGAAGCAGCAGCTGTCACACTTCAAGCCTCCGACAGCTCAACGTAATACTCAACGAACTCCAGCCCGAAGCTTGACTGGAAATTAACCAAGATTGGCAAGCCAGCGATACATGTGGTTTTTTTTTGGTTTTGTCTAAGTTCAAGTCTTAATTTGCTTCGCTGTCACTTTGCCACTCGAGCTAAGCAGCTGCTCGTGGCATCCACACGGAGTCGACTCCATTGGCCGCCCTGCCCCATCCGTACTTCACATCCACCCTTTTAAACAAAAGTTGCACCCCGCTTGCATTTTATACTTTTGATTAATCGTCTGAGTTATGCGACGGTGGCAACCGAAAAATACATTTTCTTTTTGGGCTGCGTCGACTTTATTTCTCAAGAGGTGCTCCAACAATGTTCTACCTTATAAATCTTGTTTGGTGTGTCGCATGATATATGACACTGCCTCACACATCTACATATGCCATATATATTTATATATATATATGTGTTTTGTGTGTGAGTGTGAGTTTGTGGGCTGGCATGTTGTGATAAATTTGTTGGCAACTGTGAATTCAGCCACTTTTCAAAATTGTTTTGCCAGATTTCGCATCAGAGCCATCGTTGGCTCTGATTTTTACCCCCAGCTATGAAAAATGAATTGAATTTCCTTCCTTTGGCGCTTTGTTTGCCAATTGAACTGAACGTTGAACGTGAAAAGGTAATTCCTCATTCAACTAATGAGCTAACGCTCAACTGATTTATAGGCAATGTTACTAAATTAAGTCTAATTGTCAACAAGTCAAAATTCCACATCAATTTGAACCTCAGCTTAGCTAAACTTTGGGACAGTTGCTTCCTGTGTAACTCAAATTCCAAATGTGAATTAAAAATGTTGAATGATTTTCATTTTCATTCCTTCTCTACTTTTAATACGATTTAAATCAACGTTGAATATTTACACATAATAGAACATTTTCAGAATGAAATTAATTTGCATTGCTTCTTCAATTTAATTTAATTTATTTAAAATGTGAAGAAGTTGAATATTTACACATAATAGAAGAAGAATTTAATTTGCACAGCTTCTCTAATTTAATTTAATTTTATTTAATTGAAATTTGAAGTGCCCACTCCCTTCTTTCAATACGATTAAATTAATTTAGTTAAAATGTAGAGAGTTCAAACTTTTAAAAAGATTAATTTTACACATGAATAATACTGACAAATTTCTTAAGATTAAAAACATAAACAAGACGGTCTTAAGTTCTTTGGTCTAGATTTACCTGTTGCTCTATTGAATTTAATTGTAAGCTGCAATTGTAAATAAATAAATAAATAGTAAACTAAAATCAGAAAGGGAATTATCACATTGCTTCACAAATTGAATTCTAGAATAATCTAATTTTGTTATGAGCTCCAATATGGTGAAAATAAAAATCAAAAGTGACGGCTTTAAATCTTATAGCCCTTTATCTATTTTCAATTGAGTTTTTCCAAGAAAAGTTTAGTTGGCCTTATCGGTATTAGAACAAAACACTGGCCACTCAATATTTTTATAATATTATTTAAAGTTATTTTAAAGAACAATAATAAATTTCTCATGATGGTATTTGCTAACTCTTCAATTCTAAACATAATCTAGAATTGGAAACTATAACAATATGTATTGAATTTTTGAATAATCACATTTTTTTTAGCCCCATTGTTCTCAAAGGAAATCAAAAGCGGCATTATATATTATAACTGTATATTTATAACCGAGCTCTTCCAAGAAAAGCTCAATCGGCATTCTCGGTATTTGAACCAAAAACACTGACCATTCAATATTTTTTTATTTTTCATTAATTATATTGCAAGTATCTTAAGTGGGACACGTAATTATCAATTCATATCCGGTGCAACAAAACAAAGTAAGCCGTATTTTCCGATTGTTCATTCATAATTTGATAATTGTAAACATCCCGATTGGAAAAGCAAAAAAACCAAAATACAAAACGATAAGGAAATTCATGGAAATGATTTTGTTACTATCGTGATTAAAGCCTTTAAAAAGAGTGTTATCACACATGGTGGGCATGGTGCTATCAGTTCTGGGAAAACTGCTTCGATAGCCGCTTGATTGACGTTGCAAGTAAAAAGCGTTTCAGCCAATTTATGGCCCAATCATGTAAATGCTTAAAGAAGTCAATTGACACTTGAACTCAGCACGCTAAGTAGCGCCTCGTGGTGGTGATTCAGAGACCTGGGAAAAATAGCTTAAAATAAATTCTTATATCATATGTTTGCTTTCGATAAGAATGCAGACATGTAGACACCGTTGCGGACTGTACGCGATAAGGCGGCCCAATGGGACATGTGCACTGATTAGTCGCAGTCACGGCCCACATCCGACAATTTGTCATGTCTCGAGTCGAGTAACCTCGAAGCGAGTGTAATCATCTTAAAACTGCAGAAAGCCAATTAACTAGTACATCTGTGCGTTTATCTTATCAAAATGCTGCAGAATTTTCTGCACTATTCCAGGAGAAAATGTTTGCTATAAAAGCGAAATCATTTGAAGATGAGCAATTAGTACGCAATCGAAAGTAACTGAAACATCAAACTTCAACTTCCAATCGAAGAAAGATGCAATTATTCACACGGGTTCTACTGCTGGCCGTTACAGTGCTGGGCGTAAGTATTATGCCGTCATCGAGAACATGAGTGCCACTTGAAAACTAATCGATTTCTCTGTGATTTACGATTACAGGCCAGCGCGTGGCCAAGTATCGCCAACGAGCAAAGCCTCTTTCGCATGGTCATGGCCCAGGTGAGCTCCGCCCTGATCGATGAACGAGCTTTGTCTCCAGCCGAGACGGCTTGTCTCAATAGCTACAACAACGCCACCAATCAGATCAGCAACAATCTGAGCAACAGCACCAGCAAGTGCGAGGAGGCTGCCAACAAGACCTCTGTGGCCAACAACCAGAGCTCCAACTCCACGGTCAACAACATCCGCAGCCAGCTGTTGTCTGTGCAGCAAAACATCCAACGTTGCCTCAACGAGAGTGACTCCGCACTTCTGACCAACTGCACCACGGCCCACGTAAGAATTACTAAAAATAACAATCTTGAAAGAAGAAATTGGAAGTCACTTCTGTCTCTTTGTAGTTCTCTGCCAATCTGAAACTGCTGGACACCTCGAACTCGCAGAGCTATCAGGTGCAAGCCGAGTTTGCCGCCAACACCACGAACAATAACTTGAAGCGCGAGGCTTGTATTTTTGCTGCCGCCGATGACATCAAGGTCCAGTACAATGAGGCTGTCAACAACTTCAATAGCTGTGTGAGAAAAATCTCCTACCAGCGTGATCAGCTTGTACAACAGGAGCAGCCCAAGCCAGTGCTGCCCAGCGAGCAGCAGCCAGAGCACAAACCAGTTCCGGCTCAAACTCAGTCCCAGCCTCAGCCCCAGTCGCAGCCTCAGCCTCAGTCGCAGCCTCAAGCCCAACCTGAGAAGCAACCCGAGCAGCAGGCAATCAACTAATTGAGATATGGTATAAAATATGGTACCGATTTTAATTTTAATGAGCGCAGTGAATAAAGAGAGCTTTCAAAATCAATTTACTTGACCTTCTCAATATCCCAACAGCTATCGCAAATCTTGATACGCTCCGAAGCCACTCAATGCATTCAATGGCAGCTATAAATATTCCTCGGAGTGTGATTGCCAAAATTTAAGTGTCTTCGCAATCTCCATTCCCAGAATTTGTCTTTAGGCTGCGTCTTACTCACAGCGACACAGATATCATATCTTCATACAGTTTTTATATGCATTATATTTATATACATTTGTGTCTACATACGACTACCACATGAACTGGTATGCAGATAATTCTAATCATCCATCAGGTGCTTTTTGCTACCTTATCACTGAGCGGAAGGCCCGCAAAAAACTTTTGCTTTTTGCTATGTGCGCCTTCAAATCGTTATTGATATATAAAAAAAAAAAAATATACAACTAATTCAAACGTCATCATTTTTTATTGTCACGGTTTTTATTTAAAATGGACAGCAGAGACATTGGGGAACTCACAAACGAACCGAACCGCCATCATGGAGGTTCTCCGCAAACTTATCCTGCTTTTTGCAGTACTATTCAGCGTAAACGTGAGTATTTTCAATTGCATAACATATCTTGATAGCATAATGTGACTCAATCCCATATAAATTAATTAATTCTTTTGTTTTTATAGACCTTTACGGCCGCTGAGCCCGTAAACTCGAATGGCCTCACCAATGAGTTCAGTTTGGGCAACTTGTTGTTCGATGCCATCACTGGGGAGCTGAACCTTCCTGGTCTCGACATCTTGAACAATCTGGATCAATGTGTCGCCAATTATGTCTCGAAAGATGTGGAGATCTTGATCAGCACTGGTGCCAAGATCCGTCGTTGCGGCAATCTGAAGAAAAATGTCCTCGAAAACTATTTGCAGCAAAGCAGTTCGTCGGGTGTGAAGCAGTCCTTCATCCAGCAAGCAACCGCCTGCAATTCTCGTAGTTCCTGTTTTACCGATCTGGTAAGAAATAATTAATAACCATTTAGTTACTAATTGATTTACTCATGGAATTATCTTTATTGTAGGTGATGAATCTGCTCGGCGACGTTCAAAACATTGAAACGAATTTCGGCAAAATCCGTCATTGCGTCCACAAGCAAATAGACAAAGCTGAATTCCATTTGCGAATTCAACTCCTCAGCTTGGATAACTGCCTTTCTGGTTATGCAAACGATCAGAATAACACCACCCCAAGCTGGAACGTGACAACCCCATCATGGGGAACACCCAGCTGGAATTTCACCACTACCACCTGGACACCACCAACCTCGAACTTCACAACTCCATCGTATGGAACACCAAGCTGGAACTTTACAACTACCACCTGGAGCCCTCCATTGTGGAATACCACAGTTACGACTACTACCCCAGGATGTAATACCACCAGGTATGACAGTACCCCCACCCCTGGCTGGAACTTTACAACCACCTCGAGCCCGCCAATCCGGAATACTACCTGGTTTGAAACTTCCACCTGGAATACCACCACTGGCTGGAATGAAACTTCCACCTGGAATACTCCCACTAGCTGGCCAAATTTCAATACTACCGCAGGATGGAATGAAACAACAACCACCTGGAGCCCTCCAATCTGGAATACTACCACTGGCTGGAATGAAACTACTACCTGGAATACAACTAGCTGGCCAAATTGGAATACTACCACAGGATGGAATGAAACAACAACCACCTGGAGCCCTCCAATCTGGAATACTACCACTGGGTGGAATGAAACTACCACCTGGAATACTACCACTGAAACAACTCCCGCGTGGAATACCACAGTTACGACTACTAGCCCGGAATGTAATACCACCAGGTATGACAGCACACCCACTCCTGGCTGGAACTTTACAACCACCTCGAGCCCGCCAATCTGGAATACCACAACTGGCTGGAATGAAACCACCTGGAGCACTCCAGCCTGGAATACCACCACAGGTTGGAATGAAACAACAACCACCTGGAGCCCTCCAATCTGGAATACCACCACTGGTTGGAATGAAACCACCTGGAGCACTCCAGCCTGGAATACTACAGCTGGCACTCCAGCCTGGAATACTACCACTGGCTGGAATGAAACCACCTGGAGCACTCCAGCCTGGAATACTACCACTGGATGGAATGAAACTACCTGGAGCACTCCAGCCTGGAATACTACCGCTGGCACTCCAGCCTGGAATACTACCACTGGCTGGAATGAAACCACCTGGAGCACTCCAGCCTGGAACACTACCGCTGGCACTCCAGCCTGGAATACTACCACTGGATGGAATGAAACCACCTGGAGCACTCCAGCCTGGAATACTACCACTGGCTGGAATGAAACCACCTGGAGCACTCCAGCCTGGAACACTACCGCTGGCACTCCAGCCTGGAATACTACCACTGGCTGGAATGAAACCACCTGGAGCACTCCAGCCTGGAATACTACAGCTGGCACTCCAGCCTGGAATACCACCACTGGCTGGAATGAAACCACCTGGAGCACTCCAGCCTGGAATACAACCGCTGGCACTCCAGCCTGGAATACTACCACTGGCTGGAATGAAACCACCTGGAGCACTCCAGTCTGGAATACTACCACTGGCTGGAACGAAACAACAACTCCTTCCCCAAACTGGAATGAGACTACAGTTAACTGGAATACCACAACTCCCGCCTGGAACGAGACTACTCTGAACTGGAATACGACAACCCCTAGCTGGAATGAGACTACTCTGAACTGGAACACCACCACTCCTTCTCCAAACTGGAATGAGACTACAGTTAACTGGAATACCACTACTCCCGCCTGGAATGAGACGACTCTGAACTGGAACACCACCACTCCAAGATGGAATTCGACAACAACTGAAGTTCCAACTGAGGCTCCAACGACTACGACCACGGCCAGTTGGTGGGAAAAGCTCTGGCATGACATTTTCTAAATGATGCCATCAGAGAGCTGTGGCAGCAGTAGCAGCAGCAGCATTTGGAGACTCAGCATTGAGTTAACTAACTAAGTAATAAATTGATCAGCATTAAAATGTATATAGTAGAATAATCTTAATTACGAGTATGCCCAAGCGGGCCAATGAATGTCCAATAATATGATAAGTTATCAGCTTCAATTGCCAGAAAGGGAAACACAAACAAAACGTGCAGTAAGAAGGCGAAAACGAAGACGAACACGACGATGAAGAGCCAAAAAACAAAAACAAAAAAACTGTTTATGGCAGTAAAAGCCACAAATTGGCTACGCCCACATAGCTGCGGCTTGACTTGGTCAGCGGCTGATTAAGATTTATTAGCCAACTGAGGACCACGTGTCGCAGACGGCTGCACAAAATGATGGATCTGAGCGAACCGTCAGCAAAATGTTGCACAATGTGAGGGGCAAGCAATGCTAATCCAAAGAAATGGAAAACGGAATGGCAAGGCAAGACTGTCAATAAGTGCGGGGGCAGGGAATAAAGCGAGAGCGAGCAGCAATAATTAGTTACACTCGGCGAAGCTAAATAATGAGCTGGCTGTCAGCATCTTGCGGCACAGCCTCGGCATCAGATATCCTGTTAAACGGCCAAGCAGTTTTTCCTCCCCTCGCTGGGAATATACAAAAAAAGGGAGACCGATAAAATAATCATAGTTAAAGCAAAAGTTGCGAGAGATGAAGTTGAAAGCATGGCCAAAGTTTAATAATTGCGGACAGCATTCAACCTTAGCTGAAGGACTACCATATTATTCAACGACGTCTGACAGGACACCACGCAGAGCATTTGCATAACCCCAGCACGTATGTGGGCCTCTCCTGCTGTGTGTGATTGCAAGCATTGTGCATACAAAGGCAATCTGACCTAAACAATGAGAGTATGCGCAAAACTTTTAACCTCAGCTCTAGTAGATAAATCAAGCTGGATCATCACCCTCGGCATTCATTGCCCGCACCACAGCGCCATTGTGTCTCTCTCTGTCGCTCTGCGTAGGTGTAAATTTCACAATGTGTGTGCAGCTGCAGGTGCTGCAGATAGACTCGATTTGCGATTTGCGGCCTGTGTCTGGTGTTAAAGTTGCTGCCAACATCACTGACCACCACCAGCTAGACAGCGTCCAGCATTGTGAATCTGTGACCTGGCCAACAGGCCATAAATTATGCCAGGACCTGTTCAACTGTCTCCCCCCCAACCCGTAGGACTCTGTGTAAACATTTTTTCTTTTAAGTGTGCGCGTAGATGTATTTGTGTGTGTGTGACGGCAACTTGAATAAAGTTTTAATGAAAATGCTTAAATTAAAGTGATCAATTAACATTAATTGCAGGCAAAGTTCATAACATAAAATGTGATGCGCCAATCGCAAGAAAAGAGCATTCAATAAATGGGCCCGAGAAAAGAAAAAGCGATTAGATTACGTTGCTACAAAAGGGTTTTTTCTTAGCTGAGCATATAATGAGATAAACAGCCAAAGTTAAATACAAAGTAAAACCGATCTCAAGGTGGTGAACTAAGGGCTACCCTACAGCGAGTTCTGCATAAATCATTCGCTTCAAATTGCAGCCAAAAAAAAAGGATAAATCCAGCATACCCAGCCAACGAGGCTGAGCAAGTTTTTCTTTTTGGAAATCAAAAAACTTCAGTGAGTGAAGCATAACCGTAAACTTTAATGATATGACTGGCCAGCGGCTAGGCAGCCATATCTCTTAAATGCCCAATTAAATTTCCTTTTCTTCTTGGCATTTTTCTAAATGTTTTGCATGAAGCGGGCGACGACAGCACAAGTCAAAGACAGCAAACTGAAAATTAGTAAGTCATTAAAGTGAAAACGCCTGCCCGTTAAAAGGCCAACAGCAGCGGCGACGTCGAAGCTTAACCAGGTGGCAGCACGGTACGAGCAGCGGCAGCGGCAGCGGCAGCGGCAGCGGCAGCTGACAGACTGACGTTTAGGTAACTAATAGGCCTTATTTGCATGTTAATTGCTCTTGACTAAGTCAACAGCAGCAAGAGCAACAGCAACAGCGACAACGACAACGACAACGACGACGACGAAGGCAGAAAAGTATTCTAATAACGGCAGCGCAATGCGAATAATGAGAAATGAGGCAAATGGTGAAGTGGCAACAACGACAAAAACAAACAGACAGGCAGCGAAAAGACAAACGCGAAATGTTGCATGAATACATCAAGTACTGGCAGAGACAGAGGCAGAGGCAACAACGTGCCCCTTAAAAGTAGGCAACACTCATTAAACGCAGCCATTACATTTTTGAGGCCTCCGTAAAGTATGCAACACTTTTTGCCACTCGCTTTGCAGGCTGCCAGAATGTGTCGTGTCATTGCCATTAACAGTTAAATGTGCTCAATGCGCATGCAAATAAATTACGGTTATGTAGGTATTGCGCTTCCGCCATTGCCCCCTTTCGTAATTGTTTTGTTTGCATTTCCGGGAATGCGCCGAATATTTATGCATTTTTCGGGCGCAATCAGCCAAGCGTTAAACATTTGATGGGGCATTTCACCAGCAGCGAATGTGCAACATTTTTGCATTTAGGCGCATATTTAAAATTCGTTTCAGACCGTAACCACACAAGCACACACGCTTAAATGCAAATGGAACTTTTTCGAATACTAGCATAACTGCACATTATTCAAATTATTCAAGATATGCTAGAATTGAATATGCGGTTGTGCCGCAAATGGAAACGCGTTTGTTGTACGTATAAATCAAAGCAGCTGACATTCTAATTAAATTTGATTTCGTATGCTTAACTTTTATTGTTGTTGTCGAGTTCTTTGATAACAAGCCCGATTGTCACATCACATCGCACAATCAATTTGCCGGCTCTCGGCTCACGGTTTTCCGGTTACAGCGACAATCACGAGGGTCGCCCTCCAAGTGGTACCGCCGGTTGATGGTTGATGGTTGAGGGTTGCGGTGGAGTGCTGGTAACCACATTAATTGCTCATAAAACGTTTCCTCCCATTTTGTTGAATCGATCAAAGTTAATTGGTCTGCGACCGCCATTTGCATGTCATGCATATTAAATAAACAACAACAAAAAGTCGAGAACAGCAAAAAACTGCAACACAGCAAATTAACATACACAAACGACAAACGACACGCAATCACACCAAAAAAAATTGAATAATTTAAGTAAGAGGGCTGCAGGGGATCAAAGCACACCCTGTAAACAATTACAAACTAAAGAGCATTGCTTATTATTCCTGCTACAATTATGAAATTATTTTAAACCCCCAATATAACAAGTAGAATACAACTTACCATAAATTTAAATCGGCATACCCAACATCCCTCGAAACACAAACCATTTTTCTTTCCATTTACCCAACTTAATTATACCCTTTGCATTCAATCAATGTGCACAGGGTATAATGTACTAATAAAAAAGATTTGCGCCCTGCGTGCTTTGTTGCAATTTGCGGATAGTTCTGAATATGTAACTGTGAAAAGAACTACAAAACTAAATAATGCCGCATAAATGCTTCCGTTCCCCAACAAAAATATGTGGCATATAATTTGGCAACAATTTGTGAGCACGGAAAAATGATTTTCGAAATGGCGATGAGCAGTAGGGAAATCAAAAGAAAAGAAGAACAACGAACAACTTGTAACTACACCGAGGTTGTATTCAATTTTAGCACATCATAAATAAACCATTAATTCACAATAAGAGAGCGGCCAGATGGGGAACAGGGAATGGGAAAGTTAAAGGAACAAAAGGAAAAGTTCAACCCTTGCCTGAAGACGCTCGAAGACAAACGCTTTGCAGTTTTAAGTCTTCGGTTGCTGCCACGTGCCTTGCCCGCTTTTATGTGCCGCATACATTTTTAAAAATCACATGCTATAAAAATTGCAATTTGTATAGTGTGTGAGTTTGCGCGTGTGGCAAGGTGTGGCAAGGTGCGAAGACTGCCAAGCCCATAAAATAAGTGCGAAGCTGCTAAATGTATTCCACACGCAGCTCCAATACAATCACAACAAAATGAGAACTTGTGCGATCAAAACTACTTGCTACATGCTACTTGCGAGGGCTGCTCCCAAAGTAACTAAATTAATTAGCAAAACAAAATTGTGCGGATTGTAAAACTAAAGAAGATGAGAAGGTCTAGCAAATAATTATATGCTAATATTAAAAATATATTGGAGAAGCATACTTCATGCATAAAAATAATTAAATTAAATCACTTATTCTCTTTACAATTTAATATATTGTCAACACATTTTTGTTTAAAACAAAATCACGGTATGCAAGTCGTAAGGAAAGTCATCGATGAAATAGTCACAAGATACAAGTCATAATTGACTAACTAGAAACATCAAGTTAATTTTTTAGTCTTACATTCAAATGAGTTCATCTTTACTTTTCGAGCAGCCCTCGTTTGGCACTAACAAACTTTCTTGAGCTGTTCACGAAACTTTGAAGGCTTCCATGCTTCAAAATAAAAAAAAAAACTGTGAGGCTGCGACATTTAATGGGCGCACTTGTGAATTTATGGGCATGACCGGTGGCTATCTTTAGCTTTTAAATGCTTAAACAGCGGATGAATAAAACCATTTGAGGAGTCATTCATGGAACAAGCTGGCTGATGCTCAACTCTGGCCTTTATCATGAGCATAGCCCGAGGCCATGTTTATAAACTAGTAGGAAAAGTGCTCATTGATTAATTAACTATTTAGAGAGCCATCTGGTTTATCAGCTGACTGCGCATTGGAGCCTGAAGACACCGCAGGCAGTGTCCATAAATTCACAAGTGCTTGGCTAAGGCTCCGGCTTAGTGGATGTCTCTTAAAGCATAGCACCGTCCGTGGACGTTGTTGCCACACTGCCTTTGCCACACCGTTGCTGATGCTGCTGTTGCTGCTGCCGCCGCATTGCCATAAATTTGCGCGCTTAATACAATGTCGCCTCAGCCGGGCCCATATAATGGCCTAAGTAAGCGGTTAGCGGTAGTCAACACTTGCGGACCGCCATCTTAGCCGCAAATGCGCTAGGCTTCAACTCCATTAAATCGCGGAGGATGCGCGAAGGCAGCGAGCTGGAGGAAGTAGCAGACAAAGTAAAAGAATATTTAATGCCATTGGATTTAAATGCGCAACAGTCGCAGTCGTAGTCAACTCCAAATGGGAAACGAATGATAAAGACAAATATAAAAATGGCTGCCCGACTTAAGAGATATCCTCTTGAATTGGACTTATTATCATAAAAATATAAATAAATAAAAATATATAGAAAACATTCAAATGGGTACCTGCCTATTGAAATATCAAAAATACTTAATTTTTTCTTGAATTACTATAAATAAATTTGTAATTTTGAATAATCAATAAAAGAAAAATAAATATGGAGAGAAATATAAATAAAATAAATATAAATATTAAAATATGTGTCAGTCTAATAAGTTATTCAATATATTTTTTTTTGCTTTAATCACTGGCTAGCTATAAACTAAAATAGTAATTCAAAGTTAAGAACAAAATAATATTGAAAGACTGTCTTACATTAAAGTTAAATGCTTGCTTATTAAAATTTATAATTCAAATAATTCTGTTTACATTTGAATTCAAATTCATTTCTAAATTTGATACAACAAATTACTGAATATAGGCACGCTTATAAAAAGTTTTTAAATTTAAAAGTATTATCTATTATTTCCCGAAAAATTTTAGAAATTCATTACACTCAAATTACGACCCTAACGACTGCTCATTAAATTCTCTGGCCGCCGTACTCCTGCATCCTGTAGAGGGTGCCACAAAAAATATATATTACGTAGTATAGTCCACCGCATGCATATCGAATCGCGTAATTTAACTTTACAACTGTTTAATTTACTGCAATTTTATGGGGTCCAGGCGTGGACCAAATGGTGCACGCTGATTGAAATAAATCGAAACTTAATGCTGCTGGCATTGAAAAAATTATTTCGCAGCCAGCGCGAATGTATATTGAATTACGCATACGCCGCGTGGCCCACTCGCCATTTGGTTTGCTCGCGCATTTGTTTTCAATTAAATCATAAAATGTGACGTAAATTTTCTACATTATTCGCCAATTTATGCGTAAAATATTAATCAAAATTCATGTGATTAGCGCATAAGCAGATCAAATTATGATTACCCACCTAATGAGAGCATAAAAGATTCAATCAAACAAAACAAAGTAACCCGATCAGTATGAGCGGTAACAAAAGGTCAACTGAATCACTTTTAATGAATGGATAACTAGTTTCAGGTTATTGTATGTGAATTGAACACAGAGCTTCACATAAATTAGCGAGGTTATAACTGCAGCGCGGTAATCGCTTTTTGGTAATGTGGTCATATTTGTTATTGTTCTCCGCTTTTTCCCTGTTTTCGCCAATTGTAGCTGTAATATATGCGCTGGTGTGGCAGACTTTTTGTGGCTCATGTGGCACAATGGTCGTCCGCCTGTTTTGTATGTGCATGCGGTTGACTGCATTTGTTTATATTTTGTGGATTGCGACCATTTATGGTTTAGCTTTGAGCCGACTCAGCGGAAGCCATAATGTCCATTTAATGTGCCCGCAATAATCGTAATGCAACAAAATACATGAACCCCACATCCTCATTTATACCTTTGATTCACACCATTCATTATCATTTCATTGGAAAATATTCCAAATATGTCCACGAAGCTGCAGTTATTTGCATGCGTATCTCGCCATATATTAGACGCATTATTGGCGCCCTTTCAGGATTAATGGCATTAAGTTAAAGTTATATTTGTTGCAGATATATGTTAAAAATATTAGTTGATACGGCAGGATTGTACATAAAACTAATTAACAATAAAGTCGTATAATAATTAATGTTACGAGAAAATACTCACAACTTTAATATAGAGTTTAAAAGAGAATTTATTATTATTTCACATTATTAATAACAACAAAATTGAATATTGTATGTATTTCTTAAAATAACAATTGATACTGCAAAATGTAACAACAAAATAATTCCATAAATATTAATGATTTCTAAACACTTTAAAATTGAGTTTAAAACTAAATTAAGCCCAAGGTTCACATTCATATCAATAATTAGGATTTGCAGTGCATGGTAAGGAATTTTAAACAATTTAACAAATTAAATCAGCTTAATATGTTACTATGAAACTGAACTTAGAAAAAAAGGAATTCAATATTTTCCCAATTAAAAATCATTATTATAACAAAAGTTGCAATATTCTCATTGATCTCAATAATTAATTGCAGTTTTCTTGCTAATGCGCATTGTACGGACTTAACAAAAATCGAAAGAATGCATTTTGTTGCTGTTATTTTAATTAAAAATTTGCTTGCTGCTTCGACTGTTGCTGTTGGTGTTGCATGTAAAGGACAAACTGAGCAGCAGACTGACAGGCTGTGCAGTTTGCGCTGAGATTAAAATCAATGTCCTGCCAGCTTTGCCCCCGTTCATGCCCCTGCCACAAGGCGGCCAGTTTGTCAGGGCCAGGCGGAAGGCCGATTGCCGAGTGCCGAGTCCCGAGATGAGGCTGAAGGCTGAAGGCTGATGGCTTGCCGAGGAACAGTGGCAAAGTGGGATATGGGATAGAGGGACACAATAAATTTCATATTGCCATAGGACATAAAAGGGCGTGTATAATATGCAAACACAATCAACGCGTCAGGACAGTTGTGTTAGCTGCACACGCACTGCGGGTCAGAGGGAAGAGACGAAGGGGTTGCAAAAGGGACTTGAAATGAAAGAAAGAAAGTCAGCGGGTGACAGGGAGGAGAATGCAAGACTGAGTGCGAGGGAGCGAGAGAGGTAGCATGACAATTCAAATGGAGCTGAGTTCGAGGCAAACACACACACACACACTGACAAGGAGAAGGGATAGAGAGAAAGCATTACACACTTACAACTAACTGTAAAGCTAAACTTTGAAGTGCCCAAGCAGGCACATATTGTGCTTGTGTGTGTATTAGTAGTGTGCGTGTGTGTGTGTGGAAGTTTTTTTTTTTTTTATTTCGGTAAAAAAAAACAAGATAAAAGGAAATTTAAGATACAACAAAAAAAAAAATAGGAATGGAGGAAGTTACAGTATGAACAAAGGGAGAAATTTGGAAAGATTTGTTGAGCGGAGCGTTTCTCCTGTGGGACCACCGTTAGGTATTGCTTCACAGAAGCTCCCGCGCCGCTCAATCCAGCACTCCTCTTCTGGCTCTCTCTGCCATTCTCTGCTTGGACATCACCACTGCCGCGTAGTCGCTGATTGCAGACCACTTCGCTTCCGACTGAAGCATTTGTGCAACGAGGTTGTCCACATTAATGGTGCAACCTAGAGCCACTTCCAGACTTGCCTTTTCACCTGCGTAATTAGCGCATTCAAAGATGGTGTGCTCCACATCCTGCACCACGCCGGGTCCGCACCGGGGGCATTCCGCCGACGCTTCGTGGCCGAAACGGTGCAAATAGCTCCTGAAGCACCCGTGCCCGCTAAGAATCTGGGTAATCCAGAAGTTTACCTGCCCGTGCTTCCTCCTTGTCCACTCGCCTATATTGGGAATGAGGCGGTGAGTCCAGCGACCTTTGGTTGACTCGTTCCAGCGTCGTTGCCACCTTTCCAACAGGGCCCTGCTGGCTGTCTCGCGAATCACTTTTTTGTCGGTGGCTTCGAGACCTGCAGTTTGCAACTGGCGATACACGGACGCCCGCTCGGTAGCTAGCTCTTCGAATGGCGCGACTCCGGCGATGACAAGGGCCGCATCGTCGGATATAGTCCTGAAGCCACTTATGACTCTTATTGCTCCCAGCCGGTGCGTCGCCGCAAGATCTCTGTAGTAGCTTTTTGTTTTCAATGCAGTTGCCCATACTGGAGCGGCGTAGAGGGCAACAGATCTTGCTACACTGCTCAGCAGGACACGTCGGCTTTGCCTAGGGCCACGTGTATTGAGCATTATGCGCGAAAGAGCTCTGCTAGTTATGGCCGCCTTGCAGCTCGCAGCTGTGTGGAAGTGTGTGGAAGTGTGTGTGCGCATAAAGCAAAGCAATATAAAAGGAAATAAACCGGCGACAGCGCTGCCAGGCAGCCAGCCTGAATATGAGCAGAAACTAAACGAAAGCATAAAAAAACGAGAAACAAGAAGGAAAATATATAAAAAAAAATATATATAAATGCAGAGGAAGAGCGACAGAGAGAGAGAGTGAGAGACAGAGAGAAAAAGTTTTTTATGTAGAAACGTGCAGAAATTTTTAATTTGCGGTTTGTTGCTGCTGCTGGGATGGGAAAAGGGGAAGGGGAAGGGGAAGGGGAGAAGAACTCAGCCCTTATGCGTGCCCAGAACTCCGAGCAGAGCCCAAAAGTAAAGCCAGTACCAAGAACTTGACTCAGCTCAAGCGGTGGGCGTGGCACGGGAGAAGGGGCGGTTAGGGAATACTATGCCGCTTATTATGATTTACATATTTTCTATGCCAAGCTTTGCCCAGCGGCTGCCTTCGAGTGCTTCAACACACCCAGATACAGCTGGGACGAATGCAAAGCGTAGATTGTAATTAAAGTTCACGAGGTCAAAGCGAGGAGCAAGCTGCCGCTGCCAGCATCGATAGACCAGTTGCTGCCCCAGCTCATCTTGCATTGTTGCATCCTCTTGGCCTGGCATATTCATAGCATACATTCAGGCGCGCGTCATGCCACAATATCCTGCTCCTTCTTAGCTGCAAAACGAGTTAAGTGCACTCTAAAATATGTGGCCTCGTGTTGAGTCCTTGCCGCTCGGAGTTGCACTCAGTCCGTCTGTCCGTCTGCCCGTCCTTCCGCTCATCCGCCACGCAAGAAAACGCAACGCAACTCATCGCCACCATGCGGAGTGTCTGCATCTCTCTGTCTGCCTCTGTGTGTGTGTGAGAGTGTGGCATGTGCAACTTCCGCAACGTCTGTCATTTGCATATTTAAGTTGCAGCCAAGCAGATTGTCATCAGCGCGTTTTAAATGTTGATAAATGCGTGCCATAATTTTATGTCCCACCAACAGCTCCGTCGTCATCCCCCTTCACCCCCTCCGACCATCTGTTTGCAATGCACATTTTAAATGCTCAACACGGCGTATGAGTAACTTGCGCAAACAGCTGTCATTGCCACCAGCAACAGCAACAGCAACAACCAAACGCCGTTGATTAACAAACTCAAACTTTTTCCATTTACTTTTTAAGCAGCTTCAGCAAGTAAGCCCTAAAT
Source organism: Drosophila formosana (assembly GCA_035045625.1). Taxonomy (NCBI): domain Eukaryota; kingdom Metazoa; phylum Arthropoda; class Insecta; order Diptera; family Drosophilidae; genus Drosophila; species Drosophila formosana. The sequence goes on from JAWNOW010000232.1 coordinate 21,282,770, forward strand.
GCCAATAAATTGCTTTAGTGACAACAAGCTGACATTACGTTTGATTAAAGCCAAATATTTGCACTACACCGACAATCGAAATCAATAACAGAGTGTTTAGTTTAGCGCTCTGCGACTGTTAAATGCTCTTTGGAAACTTACTGGTAATAATAATTATAATAAATGCAATTAATTACCATTTCCCTTATCCTTTCCAATTTAAATTTTGATTTAAATTACTCAAAAACATTGCTTTGGATTTTTTAACTACAAAATTAAACACAAATATTACTTAAAAAGTTGATTTATTTTCATGTTCGATAATAGTTTTTGTAATTTAATTAAAAGTAAAAAGGGGCTTTTAGATAAAAAAAATTTACACTTTTATTTAATGATATTTAAACATTCTTTAGGATATTCTTTCCAATAAGTAATACACAAATATTAACTTTCACTAAAATAATATTCTTATTCAGGAGAAAATACAATTCTTAAGGACGATAAAAATACGCTTCTTAAGAAAATTAATATGAGAAAACTATAACTGAAAATAAGACATATACGAATATTTTTGTAGGTAAATCATTTAGACAACCAACTAAACTAACTAATTATGTCTCGCCGTTAACTTTAGTTTTAACTATGTATACTACACAAATATTTTTAGTATAACTTTAGTATTCTTGAAACGCTAGTTAAAAGTGGTATTTAATACGCAAACTGTTACAATGAATATCTTGATGCATATAACAACTTGCAGGACCACAAACAATTTGCCATGACAAGCACCTTGCAGTGTCTAACTCCGAGTTCAGCTCGTTGTGCAAGCTGATAAGATCCTCGGTGAGGGTATAAATATGTCATTAGCATTTGCAGATTGCTGACTGCAAAACAATCGACTGTCAAACGCCTCGACTCTGTTCCCTACGGCGAAATGTGTTTGAAAAATTATGCGGACATTGGCTGTGTGTTGGATGCTTCGTGCTTAGTCCTTAGTCCTTGGGCTCTTATTTAACAGTTGTGACAAAAAAGTTTGTCACGTCACAAAAAGCATTTCAAGCAGCAAAAATTCAACACTTTGTTAAAATGTCAAATGAAACATGTCATTTATCATGCCGGCACTGGCACTTACAGTTGCCTCATGCCACACGCCCCATGTCCCCATGCCACGCAGAGCGAGCGACACAGGGAGACACCTACCGCACTGTGTTGAGAGTGCATATATCCTGTGTCGCTCTTATCTGTTTTAACAAGCGTTACACTTTCAGCAAATACGTTTATGCCTCGCCGAGGAGGACGTCGACGACGACGACAAACAACCGCACGCTGTTCCGGCTCTTCCGCTTGGTATTTCTTTTGCTACTAGACAGCTTCAGCTATAGCTATTGCTGTAGCTGTAACTGAAGCTGTAGCTAGGAGATTGTAGGAGAGGAGGCAGCCGTTGCCGTTGCCGTTGCCGTTGACATTGCTTAAGTGCGGGACCAACCTTTTCGCACTCGAACGCTGCGTCGAAACATTTTCAGTGGTAATTTTTTTGAGTGCGCAGAACAGAAGCAGCAGCAGCAGCGGCAGCGGCAGCGAAATGCCAGCAAAGGCACAAAGGCACGCCCACACAGCAGCACACAGTGCCCGCTAAAACTACACACACGCTCGCAGTGAACATTCGCACTGAAGCAGCTGCTCGTCGTGCGCTACCCGCGACAAGGCATTTAAAATTGAAACAAATTGTGAATGATGCTGTGGGTGAGCCACAACCAGAGGCACACCCAGAGCAACAGCCACAGCTCCAGCTCCAGTTAGAACTAAAGCACGAGCTGGAGCTGCAGCTGAAGCTAGACCCTCGTCTCCCCTTCTTGTCGCGCCTTTCAGCTAGTGTATCCTTGTACTCCTCGTGCTGCTCTGTTTGTTTCTCTAACTCTCTTGACGGTTTGCTTTATTGCTGTTTGCTTTTTGCACACCCAACACCCTCCACACTCTATGAATATGTACGAGCACATTCATACTATTCATATATAGTATTGCAGCGTCGTTGCGCCATTCGCTGTTAACTTGAAGAACTTTGTTACACAAGCATACTGGGCTCGGACTTGCGTAATTGCGAATTTAGATTACAGAATGTAACACGAGAAATTTGAAAACCTCAAGAACTTACTCTCTCTCTCTCACACTCTCTGTTCGTGAATATTCATAAGCCACTCAACTCACTCGTTCGCTCCTTTCTGATAACAAGCAAACAACACAAAACATGTTCCTCGTCCAATACACGTTTGCACTTCTCTCCATGTGTCTGTGATGTACTTGTAGATGATTCTGTCCGACTCTGTTACGTGTACTCTGCGAGTGTGTTGACACTTGTTCATTTGATGCTTTTCACAACTGGTTTTTTTTTTTTTTGCTTTCTTGAGGTATCAAAGTTACCATGACAGCGGCATGAATCTCTTATGAAACAACTAAGCTGCGGCATGTCTGGCTCAAAGCAAATGCAATGCCAATTTTGACATACTTTCTTTAGAGACAGTATGTGGCTATAACATATTATCTCAGCTTTATAGAACACTACAAAAGCTATTGCTTAAATAGCTCATATTATAATCAAAATTAAGCGTAGACTATTGCGCGATACAAATAAAACAATAAAGAAAGTAATTGTTATTGTTAAATTCAATAATGTATTTATACATAATTCAGAATTAAAAAACGTAGTGAAATCATTATGTCAAAATTGAACTCAGAAAGCTAATTCTTACCTGTTTTTTTAAATTTTTTTAGGTTCGAAATATTTTCATATTTGCCAAGAATATCATAATTAATAAGCTTAAAGTTATAGCACTAAGATGAGTATATGAATACACATACAAAAAATAAAATATACAAATTATGTGATTGCTTGCAAAGTACACTTCAATTAGTTTGCTTTAATTCGCTTAGAAAATATAGAAATTTTATTAAGACGCTTTCGCTTATTTATTGCACGTTACAACTATTAAATTTCCTTTTTTGTATATCTATTATGAATTTAAATAAAGTTGAAAATTTTATATGGTCAACAATATTCAGCCATCGTAAGATCCTACGATAATTTCGCAAAAAGAACTCAATATAAATTGCCCATGTATATTGCAATGTTTATTTTTGCACATTGCAATTAACCGAATATTCAATGTAAAATAAGATAAAATATTTTTTAACAGTAAACTTACTAAGAAATCTTCCTGTGCATTTTAAAAAGAAATAAATAATTACTATTTGACAAAACAATTTACCATGTAGTCACAAATTCTGAATTTTATTTAATGAAGCCACCTCTATGGAAATATGAATTTTTCGAGTACTTTTAATCGCTGGCATTGCATAAATGCCACAATTGACACTGCATACCTATCTGACTAAGCTCGCAACTCAACCAATCACAACAAAAATGTGGAAAAAAAAAAGAAAATCGTCTAGGCTATCGCACATTTAATGCACTTCAAATTGACAAGTAAAACCGCAAACATTTGCTGACCCAAAAAATTCATAGCCAATGTGAAAAACGCTTGGCCAATAAAGTAAAAATTGCAAAAAAGTAAAAAAAAAAAGAATAACCGAAAATGTGTGCTGCAGTTTAACTGGGTTGCAAATACGCTTAAAAAAATTGAGAAGAAAAAATATAAATAAAGTCGTGCACACACGCACACACATTTATTTTGTAAAATGGGCAACAAAAAAGTGTAAACATTTAAATGGTATGAGGTAGAGGCAGGCACAGAGACACACACACACACACACACTCGGTGTGTGGCAAATGCTGAGGCGCAGGCTGTGGCAGGCTGAGACTGTTGATGCGGCCAGCGGAGAGGGTGAGGCTGAGGCTGTAGCAGAAACGTTGCCAACTCACTAAAAATGTTGAATGCTGCAAATAAAGCGCGAGGAGACACGCAGCGTGCGCTGCATTGAAACAAAGCCAAGCCATAAAAATAAATATAAATTTAACAATTCAGCTTGTTTTTTTGTTGTCATTTTTGGGCTCGAGGTGCCGCGGAATGGGGCGCAGCACGCATACCCAATGTAAACGCTGGCGGCAGCTGCCACGCCCAACTGTGGCAGCAGCAGCAGCGGCATGTGGCAGTGGGTCAGCCAAAAACGCGAAAGCCTGTTTGCAGTTGAAAGGTAAACGACTAACAGATATCCTGTAGAGATTGAATTCAGAATTCTCGTTGAAAAAATATAAAAGGTAACGACTGAAAATAACGCTAAACTATGAGAGACAAACCGCAGCTACAGCTACTGCTAATAAACAAATTAATTACTTAAATGCTTAAATCATTTAGAAAAGTTTTACAGACCAATAACTTTCCCAGAGTCAGTTTGAGATTTATTTTATTTAATTTATTTTAAAGTCGACAACATTGATTTCATTTGTATCTTATTGCCAATAAAAAATTGTATAAAGATTGCTGTTATAAATGAAATATTATATTTAAATTTTAAAAATTAATTTTCATCTCGAAGTTATGCCATCGCTTGTAAGTTCATCATGTCGCATGTTTTATTCCAACAAATACTCTACAGGTTTTAATCGGTTTAATATAATTTATGTATTCATTATATAAATTGAAAAAAACTAGAATCTCGGAAAATACAGAAGATATCCTTTCAATGCAAATTGAGTATTGCAGGGTATTACAGAAACCATTGCTCACCTGAAGCGCCCGGCGACTGCGGGCAATGGTGTGAAGCGTGGCCACATGCGTTTTTATGAATTATTTCATAATAAATTTGCAAAAGGACTTTTTCGTTTATGGCAGGGACAACACGTTGCGGCCAACGCCGTCGCTATCGCCATCGCTGTGCTCTGACCAGACCAGACCAGACCAGTTGACAACGAGACCGACACCAACACCTGCACAACCAACAGCAACACCAACAGCAGACGACGATGGACAATACCAAAATTTAACAACGCATTGACTTTGTTGGTCCACAACAAAAAAGAGGAAAACCGACAGCGGGCATTTTTGGCGCGACCGAAATGTGATAGAGTGGCGTTCGAGTGGCGCCACACAAAACAAATATTTAAATTTAATTAACTATATTTACAAAATGCGAAGCGAAGCGCAGGCTATTAAATTGCCACACGCATATGCAAAGTGTTGATTCTAAAACTTTGCGTCAATCAAATCGAAGCGTTGCAAAGGAAAAATCATCTCAAGGGGAAGTGGATTTTTATGCTGGCACACGCAAACTTCAACTGGCAATGAAGCACGGCTAAAATATACCCTGTTAAATATATTACAACCCATATATTTTAACGAATCTTAATTTAATAATCACAATTATTAAACTTCAAAAAATAATCCATAATGTTGTCTTATTTAAGTCTTAATAAGTCAACAGAATCAGCTTCCAAGATTTAACATGTACCATAATTATCCTTTTTTATGAATGCTTATTTTTTTTTAAACTTGCCAAATTAGTAAGGCTAATACACAGCTTGCTCTCAAGACCTGTGTTCTATGATCAGAAAATGTACTGGCAGATACAATTTTCGATATCAAAATTCCTTCAAAAATTCATATCATTTGATAACGAAGTTTTTAAATAAGAGTTACAATTTTATTACCTTATTTTCATAAATATATAAATATTATATTGAAATCGTAATGTAATTGAAGCGCTTAAACAAAAATTTCGTCAATTGAGTGAATGATTCAATAGTTGAAAGATTACCAAGTTGATAACAACTTTTTATTTGATCGTTTACAGGGTAATGCCAGCTGTCATTCATTCGCGCGCCTCGAAGTGCACATCGCTGAGCATGATGTAGTTCCGTTTTTACGACTTCTTATCTATCCATTTTTGGTTCGTCACTAATTTAGTGGCACAAAAGAGTATCTAAAGTGGCTGAAACTTTGTTAGGAGTAGAATCAGCTCCTGCTGTCCTGTCTGCCGTATGCACAAAGGATACACAGAATTAGCATTAAAATCAAATGCAGGATATGGGCTGGACGCAAGTGTGTGTTAAACAAATAGGCAGTCAGGCGGGAGTCTAACTTATCCCTTTGCCATAAATGTGCGTTTTTGGACATTTCGAAATTGTAATACATCCGCTCTATCACACACACAACACACACACGGACAGATGTGTAGACTCGGCATTTGTTTAACTCAAAACTGTAGCGGAAACGGAAATAAATGCTGTCAGCATTTTATTTGTTTGGAAGTGCGTGATTTTTATGCCTACGCCCAGGCAAACAAAGCACACCAAAAGGACTACAAAATACATAAAAAAAAGCGAGGAACCATGAACGAATGAAAAAAAAAAACCAAAAAGAAATAATAAACGACTAAAAGACGTAACGGAAAACGGAAAGCGACTTAGCCAAAGCCAAATGCTGCTGGTAATAGAGGCGGTACGTGGAGCGGGAATATTGTGGCACAGAGGAGGGAAACCTCGGTCCATTGTACATAGCCCGAGGCGTCACATTTAGCCGCCATTTGCGGAAATGGTTCTCATAGTTTGTAGTTTTTGTTGCCCAGCCAAAGGCTTGACATAGTTTTATATGATTTCATTTTCATTTTAGAAACTTCAATTTACCCATCTGCCATTTGCAGGCACTGTAATCAGCAATGCAAATGTGAGCCGCTCCGGTCCCAACAATGCCCCTCCATCCCAACATATTTTTACCCCATTCTCCCTCTCCCTGTCCCTCGCACAATATTGTTCACACACTCGAGCGAGTGAGTGGGCTGTTAAGCTGCAATTGATTTTGAAATTAAAGCCAGTTAGTATTGCCATAAAAAGCAGTTTCGTTGCCAGCGCAAAACTGTGTGTGAAATGCAAACAAAAAGTACAAGTTGTCGGATCAACAGAAAGATACCCAACAACAACTGAACTTTATCACAACTTCGCTCAAGAGTGCAGAAACAATCAAAGCTAGATGGCGCCAGCTTACCCTCAACCGACAGCTTTAACAGCGCATTTCGATCTATGTTATCTATGTAGATTAGTAAATGCAATTAACAGAGTTATGTTATGCAATCGATGTACGACAATTTGAAACACGTTTAAACGCACTTTGTTAAATAAGTGTATTCATTGTTGTGTTTCTTTCCGTAATGGGTTAAAAAGAAGAGCTTAAAAAGTCAAAATTTCAATTTCAATGATTGCGGTTTATTCGGCGATGTTAAAAGAGTAAACAGAAAGAGGTAAGAAATTGAGTGACCACACTATGGACAATGCATCGTCCTACTATAAAACGAGATTGGGATCAGAAGCAAGGAAATTTTTTTTTTAACTCTAAGTTATTATACCCTATGGGAAGCGGACATAGCTAAATCACATTCTTTTATTACGCTTATCAAAAATATTTTCATTTTGTATAACGAACCCGCAACATCAATTTTAAACTTTTGGAAAAAATTAATTAATTATTTTCAGGCGCTAGTTTATAGAAAACTTTCCAGGATGAAACCAACGCACATCGGACAATTACAGCAACTGTGAATAATGACATCGACATCCCGATAGAGGTAATGCTTGTCTAGAATCTGATGATCGCTAAAAGAGTTTGTGACGCAACAATTCTGAGCACCTGCATCAGATTTTCATAATGACAATGCCTTGGCGATGGGTTCAAAGACAGGTAAAGATGAAAGTAATATTTCAGATGTGTGTTGAATGTGCGCAATGGCTGCTGCAGGAGGAAACTGCGACCGATGGTAAATCGTCGACTTCGGTACTCCATCAAGCAACGAATTTTGATGCATTGGCGACTGTGCTCTTAGGAGATTTACTTTTAGAATCAATGCGCCTGATTCCAATCTAGCAGTTAATGACCGACAAGACGTCGTAATTCAGAAGAACACTACTTCATCCGTGGCCGAGACACTCGTTTTTGAGTTTATTTTTGATAATATGAGTTAATAATAAATAATAAAGTATGGATAATATTTCAATATTTCAAACAGGGTATATTGATATTTATTTTGAAATATATTATAATTATCGCTGACTTAATTAAATTATACATGTGCTATAATATATCAAATTTCTGAAGATGAAAAGTCGTAACCAGCCAGCTGTTCTCTGCGAATTCGTATAGGGTATATATAAATGTTGAAATGCAATGGGCATATAAAGACGGAAGGGGGAGCTAAAAACCTGTGTGCCACTTTGTTGCCATAATACTTTTCTATTGTTTATCAGGTCGAAGTGGCCGAGCAGCCACACAGGCGACGATGACGTTGCACTGCACGAGCGCATAAATAACTGTAACTGCGAGTGTGCCAGAGTGTGTGTGTGTGTGTGTGTGTGAGGATAATGGTCTGGCGGAGCACTCGCTCTGCCTTGCGGCCACTCAATAGACAAACACACACACACACACACACATGGAGCACACAATGAGCAAACAAAATTATTGCTTCCGGTTTTTGTTTTCATAAATTACGCCGCATAAATTCCGCATTCAATCGTGTGTGTAAAAGGCAACAAGAGGCGGCCACTGTAAGTACTCGGAGTGTGGAGTGAGGCTACCGAGCTGCCAAGATGTGTGTGGGGAGTGCCGGACGGACAACTGCTTCCTGGGTCCCGGTTCCGAGTCCCGAGTCCTGCTGACTTTACGATGTTTTTATTTACTTGGGCTGGGCGCGTGTTTGCGCTTATGCTTAACCCGGCATCTACAATTCAATTGATTTTTAGCTGTTATTTGTAAAGTACGCAACAGCCTAACACTTGGCCAATTATTTAGCCAACTGACTAAAGCACAAAAGTGCCTCCATTCCACATACATACATATATAAAAGTATGTTTGTGTGTGTGTTGCTAAATGTGCGTCAGGTGGCAAAGTTTAATAATGAAACACATAAATTGACAAAGGTTAGCAGCAGCCTAGCCGAGCAGACAACCGGCCAACACTCGCTCATTGTTGCTGCTGTTGTTGCCACATAAAAACTCTGCCCACTGCCACGCCCCGTTTGCGGCTGGACTGGACCCGGCCCAGTCTTGAATTTGGTCGGCAAGCAAAGTGCCATCGAAGTCCTAAATAACTACAGGTGCTGGTCACACTCTTTCTCTCTCTCGCTCCCACTCTCTGCTCTCTGCTCTCTCGCTCTATTGGGCCGGCAGGACGCTTTGGCTTTTCAATTTTGTGTTGTGCACACAGACCAAGTAAATTAGCAGCTAGTTTATTATTATAAATGTTTGTGTTAAATTTTCGCAGACTTTTGCGGCATATTGTAAAAACTTTGCAATACATTTTTTTTTGCAGCAAATCCAATTAAAATACTTTGGCAATGGCTGGCCACAAAGTCGAGCCTAACAGAATTTTGTCCCAGCGAGGCTACAACCTAGGCAACTAACCATAGTTGACCTCATTTCTGCAGCGTGTTGACTGTTGGCCATATTGTGGCGCTTAGTGCCATATGGCGACTGCTCACTGGAGCGTGCTTCCATCCCCATTTCTCTCCCATGGCATCCATTCCTTGAGGGACGTTGACAAATTTGCCACTAATCTTCGCATATTTTGAATCGACTCGCAACGCAGCGCAACGCAACCAATGTCAACTTCTTGACGAGCTCACTTGAACTACACACTGGGTCAAACAGTCAAACAGCTCGGCAAATGAACTCCGAGTGTTCCAAGTGTGTCTCTGTGCGAGGCGAGTTCCATAAATAACACTGCATTAAATGTACAAATAAATTATTACCGATCTTTTCGCACTGCTTTCTGCTTGATTTTTTTGATGCACTTGTTTAACATCTAATTAATATTAATTAGTTAATTTGTAAATTAATAAAATAAATACTTTCTCCATTCTCACGTTATTGCCCCACGTACATAACATCTAAATAGATACATATTTCCGTTTCCGTTTAATACAGCGTGCTTGAAATTTCTAGCCAACACTGTTCGATAACAATCGACGTCTTATCGATATCGTAAACTTTCAATGTTGTTTATTCATGGCAATTACACAATATGCCAAATTGCCCTACGTAACTAGTATGACAAGTTCTTAACATCTCCAAAAACATTTCCGTTTCCGTTTAATACAGCGTGCTTGAAGTTCTATGCAACCCTGTTCGATAGCAATCTACCTTTTATCGATATCGCATTGTTTCAGTGTTGTTCATTCCTTGCATTCAAATACAACTATAATTTATCGCACGGTTTCAGTGTTCTTCAATCATTTCAATTAAATAATATGCATAATGCAAAACATTTTGCCGATAAGAATCGTCAATTTTCCATAATCGGAAGCCAGCAGAGTTGCTTATTTATTGCGATTCCAACTTGCTAAATCCAATTACTCGTATCGATGCCATAATGTGCCGAAAGACAGATAAATATACAGACGGAATATAATTTAAGTGAATGCAAACATTTTGATTGCGTAGTTTATCACATTTTATGGTTTATGTCGAATGCAAGAATTTTTAAAGCCGCCTGTGATATACAGATATGCATTTTAATTCATTAGTAACACAGGCCGGCGAGTGGACGGACGGTGGAGACAAAAGAATTATAAATAAATTGTTAAGCGTTAGCGTTAACGTTAACGTGGTCGAGAGCAGTCTAGACCAAATAAATCAAGATGCAGATGGGTTCATTAAACGCTCGGCACAACGCACAACTCAATTCAACTCAACTCAACAAAACTTGACCCAAACGAGAAGATTGACTGAAGTCCAGAGTCCAAAACCGAATCCCAATACCCAATGGTAATATTTACACATTATCAATCAACATCAAAATCGAATTCAAGTACCTCAAGTATCTCGCTCTCTTTGTGTTAGTTTCAGCTGGAATATTTTTGCCATTTGCCATGGCAGATAAACGAAAGCAGAATTCACAAGATTCCCATTGAATTGGCCATCACGAACCACAATTACCGCTCTTTATAGCACTCATAATATTACTGCTCCAAGGTAATAATTGCCATTTTTTATGCGCTCTCTCTCGGTCTGTGAAAGGACATTGTTATCATGATATCCCTGTACAAACTGTAATGCTTCCGCTGGCATATTTGCATTTCCGTTTATATTTGTTTGCTTAATGAGCTCCGTTTGCTTTTATGCTAACGGCCAATTGGCTCGGATATCGTATGCACAACTACAACTACAACTACAACAAGTATGAGTATTTACAGCTAACCAATGCATGAGATGCTTCTATTGTTGCGTCCACTCCTCGCCAGGTGGCAGTCCATTAAAGCTGTAATTGAAAAATAGCAAAATGTAAGCACATGTTGCTGCCATTCGACGTGCGTACTTAGCCTGGCTTATACCACAGCTAGCATATCATTTAAGCCTCAAATGGCCTTAACCGAAATGCTTCAAGCAGATGAACTCGTGCTGGCGCCATCTAACGTGAGTTTAATGCGCCTTGATGGCTTATTCTATACTTTAATTAAATGTAAATAAGAATTAAAATGTGAAACAAGGTTGAACCGTATCTCGCAGTCGTGTTGTTTCTTTGGTCGCTTGATTGTTGATAAGTATAAATTTGCTCAATATTTATGTGTGATTTAATAGTGGATTTTGTGGTCGAGTTCTTGGCCAGCGTTTATTGCTTTATTACTTGGAAAACTCTCTGGCCAGCAAGGACAAAAGAGGAGGGCGTGGTGTGGAGGGGACATGTGTCGATTTCCATTAGAAGCGTTTGCATTAATGTATGTGAAAGAGCGGCAATTTCTTGGCCAGGGATAATAGGATAACAAATGACAATTGTTGTTGATCGTCGTCATTTATTTTGATTTTCGGGCCAAGAAGCAAAAGTTGTAAGCCACAATCCACACACACACCACGCAACCATAGGCCATTGGCCATAATAATAATAATGGCAATATTTGGTTAAAGTAACTAAGCAGCTGACAACGACAACGACAACGACAACTGCCTGCCTGACGTCCTCACATCCTCACGTCCTCCCTCCTTGGCAAACATGTGTATATCTTGTTCTAGCTGTTGTTATTGTCTTTGGAGTTGGCTAACATGAAATCCGCTTGTTGTCATGTGATTTGGCATTTTATTGACATCCCCACTGATGCTCAATGTGAAATTATGTGCCTAATGTCGCTCACAAACTCATATATTATGATGACCGAAGAGGGGAGCAGTCCCAGTAAATTTTCACAGATTTAACGCTGTCAATGAAAACTAATTGCTTCGGCTTGAGTTTCAAGAGATTTACGATTTTGGCTCAGACTTGTGCTTTGCTGCTGCTTCTGTTGTTGCCATTAGCAACGTGCCACATAACCGCAATTTAATTACGTGTATATGCAACGCGAAGACGTTGCAATATTAACAAGATTCGTGTCTGTCGATGGATGAGCTGACGCTCCAAGTGAATTTAATTTCAAATTATTCGCATGTATTTACGTTCTTTTAAGACAGCCCAGCCGAAACCTGATAACATCACACACACACACACATTTATAAACTTGCTCACATTGTGATGATTATGGGCGCCACATGTTCGTCTCCCTCTTCAATTTCTGTGCACCGAAAACATGAAATTACATGTCAGGGCAGCTGCTCTAAGCACTTGGGGCACAAGGTTTACTCAAGAAATTAATTTCCTTGGCCCACTAAAATCTAACGATAATGTGTACAATTCGATAAGGCTGTTGTGGGTGGGCGTGGCATGCCTGCGGGATGTGGGGGGCGTGGGCGTGGGAAATCCGCTTTTAAGCATGCGATAAAGCCAGAAATCCCCTTTTGGACTGCGCCATACAGATTTTGCTGTTTATTTAATACGAGCGCGTCACGCACACACGCACACACTCCTACACACACACACTCGTACAGTTCTTCACACATATATTTGCTAAGCCCTGTCGCGAGCAACAGGAAAAGCTGTGAAGCTCAGCTAGGCGGCGTTTCCCTGACAACGCTCTTCGCTGCAGACATTTTGCCGCTGTCAGCGCTAAAATTGACGCCGATGGCGTGTTGAGGCTGCACCTCAAATCTCCTCCATTCCACCCCCTCATACAACACCGTTAACTCTCCGCCCCCTGAACTCCCCTTTCATCAGTCGATGGGGTCAAGTTTGAGAGCAGCCTCGCGCATTGCATTCATAATGTTGTGTTTCACTCGCATTTGCGTAATTTTAAATGTTGATTCATTTGCCATCATCAGTTTGTGGCACGTGGAATGTGTATTTTGCATATGACACATGCAAGACAGCTTGTTCTGCGTGTTAAATGCCAGCGACAGCCAAAGCTGCGTATACGTAATATCGCTGAAGAGGGGCCGAAGTTATCGATTTAGCCGCTTGTCGACTGCAACTCAGCCATGCTGCACATGCTGAAACGTGTGAAATTTATGGCTTGATTTTGTTTTGGCAGCGCCAATATGCCACGCCTCCCCTCCTCAGTGTCCGCGTCGTGTCTCAAATATTTATGGCTAATACGTGAGCACATGTGCCGCACAACAGACATAGTTGAATCAGGTTGTTGCCTTTCCATACTTTCCACATAACTACATACTATACGAGTCAAGCAGGCAGCTGTTGCAGCTGCTAAAAATCTGTGGCCAGCTGAATGATTTCCACAGCAGATCATACGCCATAGTTGAGTGAACTTCCCTCTCGCTCGCTTTTAGTGCAATTACTGTGCGAGTTGCACGTAAAAATCACGTAAGTTTAAATTCAACTTAACATCATTAAGACAAAGTGCGCTCTGCTTGCGCTGCGGTTTTAAGCCAAGTCAAGAGACGCCGTGGGTGGCCTGCTTGCCTCCCCTCCCCTCGCTGGCTGCATAGTCAAAGAAAGCAGTCTAATGAAAATTTAAGTGGTGCATGCTTGATTTAGCAAATGAGTTGAGTGCTGAGCCTGAAGCAGCCAACTCAAACCCCCCCCCCCCCAGCATCTATCCCGCTCTCTTCAACTTTCTCTCGCCGCGCAGTGCACTTAATATGAAACGTAATTTTCAAATTAATTAAATGCGCGTTGCCTGTGCGATTTTAATTGCATGTTGCATGCAACTTCACATTACATTTCATAAACGCACGCAACAAGCTCTGCTCTCTCTCACTCTCTCTCTCTCTCGCTCTCTCTCTCTTTCGCTGCTACTTGAGTGTTTCAAGTTTCTGGGACTCTTTGCTTAATTGTGCCAAAGGATTTTGGCCTTATCGACTGCGCTTCATAAGCCTATTTATAAGTTGGCCTAATCTAGCCCAAGGACTCTCCACGACCCACCGTCGTGCACAGTAGGTCCTTTTTAATGGGCGTTGTGGCCATTTTGAATGCAGATGCTGTAACTGTAGCTGTAGCTGTAACTGTAACTGTAACTGTAACTGACCACTGCCGCTGTCGCTCAGCGGGGCGACAACGTCGGAAGCGTTGTGACTTGTCTCCGGGCTCCCAGCAGGCCTTGCCTTGTGCGTAACCTTTGAACCATTAAGATAAGCGCCAGCAGAAAAAAATCCAGAAAAATCTCCCAGCGAGTGCGACAGAGCGCGAGAGAGGCAAAGAAGCGAGAGAGCGACAGACAGAAAAAGCAAAAATCGTTGGCCACAAAACGTGGCTGACAAACAAAAGCGCAGAAATGAATTATTTCACTCGCCAGGGCTTTGTATACCCAGCAAATAACTTGTCACCTGAGCATGCTCGACTTAAATGCACCACAAGAATTTTCTACTGCATTTACAAAGTTTATCTTTCAATATATTATTAATAATGATTATTAGAAATATTATTTTAATGTTATCTAGTATTCAGTTTACATAAACTCATTCGGAAATTGATTGCAGATATCAATATTAACATTTTGAATTTGGTAATACATAACTTAAATCATTTTATCCATATATGTTTTGGTTTCAAATAGTAATTAGAAATTGTTTGCATAGTATAAATATTAAAGTATTTTGATCTGGATATTCTGATATCCAAATAACATTTTTTCAACAATGCTATTTGACTATGGAATCAATAACTCCTGTATGGGTTGCAGTCGATTTTAAATTCTCAGCAGTTTTCTTATAAAGTTAAATTTTTTTTTCCTGTAATACAAAATTATTATATTTATTGGGAAGATATATTAGCCATAGATCGCTTACATTTATTACATTATTTATAGTTTATTTTGAATTAATTGAATATATAATTATGAATTATCAATATGACAATGACAGTAATTTTATCATATTGTATTTCTAATGGCAGAATTAATAAAGCTAATAATAATAAACCATAATTATAAAATAATGTACATCCAGAAATAATGTTTGCCAATTGATCGTGCTAATTACAGAGTATCTGATAGTCTTATCTCTATGGTTGCGTCCAGTTATATCGTTTGATAAGCGGGCCATGGCGGCGTCTCATTAGCGCCGCTTTACAAACTTTGTGCCGGCCGCAGTCGGCGCCAAAGTTTTGTCATTTTTTATGCGCCGACCAACTTGTGGCCATATATCTTCAAGACCATTTCTATATCGCTCTCTCGGTCTGGGGTAATCCCTGTCCCTGTCGCTCTTTAGGTGAACAACGTGCGGCCACTAGATTCAAATCGAAATCGCAAAGCCGCACATCGCATATCCGAAAACCAAATGCGAATGCGAATGCGAAATGCGAGATGCGAAATGCAAATCATTATTTTGGCTGCGAGTTGCAGCTGCTGCTGCAGCATCTGCTGCAGGCGAACGTGCTTGCTGCCACTTGGCTGAGCTGGTGGCATGCCCCATCGACTCTTGACTCTAGACTCCCGGCTGTCGACTGTCGACTGTCTCGCAGCCTGCCCCTCTGCTGCGCTTGTCCACGTCTTATTGCGGCACATTTCGCCTAAGTATCGCACTCCGGCAACTTATTGATGCGCATAAATCAGTGAAACGAGTCCACAAGAACAAAAAAAGCTGAGAGAAAATTCTGGGGAAAAGTCGAAGTCCCTGCCGCTGCCGATTTCCACTCTGCATGCCAAATCACTGCAGTAGAAAATTAGAAAATTTTCAAACAGATACGTCAACTGACAACTGGCAGTCGCCGAGAGTTACAAAGAGTTACAGAGGACTTTACACTAACCGCAGCTTAACTCGGCTCAATCTTACACGTAGCCTGATATCTTTCTCTTTATTTTTTGCAACCAGCTGAAGATTTGCCCAATGAAGTCATAGAGCAGTTGAAGACGTGACAGCCAAAGCAATTGTAAGCCAGCAGACGCAAATTGCAATTAACTTTGTCAGCCCTAATTAGCCAGCACTTGCCACTTGAGAGAGCGAACGCGAGAGCGAGAGCGAGCGAGCGAGCTATGTGTCAGCGTTCTTTTTAAAGCTCACAATTAGCCGGGCCAACAAAAAAATTAGCTGCAAATTGAAGGGAGAATGCGAGAGTTTGGAGCACAACAAAAATTCAGCTGCAAAAAAATGGACACTAAAGCATGCTTAACATTTTTAAGCAGCTCCCCAGTGCGCTGACTGTGGCGCCAATTAGCTCCTCAACCACACTCCCCCACCACCCTCATACGGCACCACATCAGCCAGCCCAACCACCCCAACGTCGTTCAAGTGGTTGGTCTCACATTATCAATTGCTCACATCATCAATCAAAGGTTTAGCAGGTGTAAGGCGCCCACAACTGTCGCGCTCTCCGTGTGTGCGTGCTTGAGACTCTTGAGTGTGCGTGTGTGCGTGTGTGTTGGTGTGTGTGGTCGAGTATGCCTGTCTCTTTTGCACTCGCAAATAATTTGTTCAAAATAAAAAAAACTGACTAATGACAAATGAAACTCAACAGGCGTGGTGGGCACGCAATTTAAATATATATAATTCACACACTGTTCAGCTGCTTGCAAAGGCAACAATTAAGTGATACCCTGTGAAAAAGATATTACTGCTAGCCCCTGCCTCTGTTCTAATAAAAGCGAACAGTATATACAAATATATTAACAAAATAAAGAATTACTATACAATTAAATTATACCCTATGGAAAAAATATTATTGGTAACCTCTGACTTGATAGTAAATAAAAATGTATAAATTAAATAAGTAAATACTACAAATGATATAAACAAATAAATACTTAGATAAATAGTATGCTAAGCTTAAAAACGTGTCCACAGATCAGAAATAAAACTCATTCCTATATAAAAAAAATGAAATTTGTAACCTTTTAAAGAATTAACAATCTTATGAGCCAAGCTATTAAGCTCTTTTAGACATTTCGTCATACACGCTATTCACACCTGGAATCGATTTCCAAATTCGTTAAAATTTATATTTATTAGCATCTTTAGAAAAGAATAATACAATTTTGAAAAGCCCAATAATCATATAACAAAATTTAGAGTGATAGTTAATACTGTAAGCAAAATTAAATGTATTGCAAAAATAATATTGAAAGAAATTAGTGTTGCAAAAAATAGTCATTTCACAATTTAATTTAACTATTAATTAAAAAATGTAAGTGACAATAATTAATAGCTTTTAGCTTATATGCAAAAAATAAAAATATTTGTTATTATATTTTAGATTTAAAACAAGAACCATCAAATACTATTCTGTTCTTTAAAAGTATTATATTTAATCAAATTTATAGGGTACTTTTAAGCGCTATCACTTATTTTAAAGTAAGCATTCATATATTTTCATTCCATGGTGTGGTTTTCGCACACTATATGTTTATATATTGTACATATTATTTCACGACGTATAAAATAAATACTTTATACGAAAATAAATATTTAACTGAAATAAACAGACCAACGATAGAAAAAGTTAAATTTAGTGCAATCACGAGCCATTTTTAGTGTGCGAGCAACAATTCTGTTGCTAGGGCATTTAATATTCTGTCTGCTGAAAAGTGACTCGGTTATCGGGCATTTCGCATGGTATTCCTTATCATATCATTACGGTGAGGTCTTTTATAAAATCGTGCGTAAATGATATCTCGTGATGTCTTCGCCTTAAATCACAATTGTGATGTGACAACCATAATGTGGTTGGCTGTCATGATCTTTGTGTATTTTTAAATACATTTACAATTCCGTTCATCGCGACGAGAGTTTCGTTCTTTGTGGGACGCAAAATCTGTGGCCACAATGAAAGATGTCGTTTTAATTAGCTCGCCTTTTGTTGGACACTGAATAACAGTTGCAGCCATAATACTGAATAAGTTAAGAAATAATATGCAGATATATTGTTATTATTGCCACAGCCAGAGGCTGGCCGAGAGACAGACAGCCAACAAGAAGAGGTCGAGGGAAGGAGGAAGCGGTTGTGGGTTGCGGTGGAAATGCAATATTTGCGCTGCACTTTCATATTGTTCGCACTTCATTTAAAAATAACTTTTAACTTGACTAAAAACGGCGACAACAAGCGGCAAGGCAAAAGAATGACAGTAGGCAGGACGACGGAGGAGGTAGGGAGGAGTAAGGATATCAGTGGGTAAGGGGGGTTAAGCAGGCTGAAGGATGCGTCTCGGGCGAGTGCAAAGTGAAATCTTATGCAATTAACTTAAAGCCAACTTGACTTGGGCCAGAGGACAGCAACTACGGCAAGAAGTCGCGTTTGAAAAACTAATTGACATCGTCGCTCTGGCAGCGTTGACAGCTGGCGCAGCAAGACAAAGACGGCGACAGTGACAGAGAGCGAGAGGGAGCGAGGAGTGTGAGCGAGTGAGAGAGAGAGAGAGAGGGAGGTAGGGAGGTCACACAAATATTTTCACAGTTTCAACTTGCTGGTTTTTTTTTTTTGCTGCTGTAGTTTTGCTCGACAGTTTTAATTTAATTTTAGCCCGAATTCAGCGCCATGTCGTTCGTTGCAGGCGCCAATTTTTGCGCGTCCTTTTGCGGCCTGGCTGTCACACGAACTACCTTCCCTCCCCCGCCCCCTGCCACACCCCTCTCCACTCACCACTCCCCACTGAATTGCCCCCTCGCTGCAAGCAGTTGCAGGAGCAACTATTGTCGGTGCCATTAAAAAAGTTTAGTCCGATTTAAGCGCGCACGCTTAATGGCCAAGATTTTAATCAGAAAATGAGTTAAAAGCCAGCTGACAGCCCAGACCTGGCTTCGACACAACCGTCTCTCAGCTGCCGCTTGCCACTTGCCACTTACCAGTTGCCACCTGCCACCTGCCTCATCGTTGCCCCCTCGTCGACGACTGGCTTTGATTATTGTTGCGCTTGTGTACTATTAGTTGCATACGCTGACTTGCCACCATTTCCCTCCGATTCACAATTTCGCTGGCTTTCCTCCCCCAAAACAAACGGCACAGTTCAGCCCAAAGTTTTAGAGCATTAAAAACTTTTATGCAGCCAAAAAAAT
The DNA here is from genome assembly GCA_035045625.1 of Drosophila formosana. Lineage (NCBI taxonomy): Eukaryota > Metazoa > Arthropoda > Insecta > Diptera > Drosophilidae > Drosophila > Drosophila formosana. The sequence continues at coordinate 21,301,989 of JAWNOW010000232.1, forward strand.
GGCATTAGCTGCAGGCGCAACTTGCAGCGACTCAGGCAGAGAAGACGCCACCAGATGAAGCTACAGTTTCCTTACGATAATAACGAAATTATTCTAATAATATAAAAGAGTATGAGTCCCGTAAATGAAATTATATGCGCAACCAGATTAGAGCTAAAGAGCACTAAGACACCTGATTTGATTGTGTTGCTTAAAGTTTTCAAAGATTGCGTCTTAATGTCCAAAAAACAACAATCTTCATTTTATATAACTGCATAACTATATAACTGTAGAAAGAGAAACTTGACTTTGGATCAAGAATAATCAATAGTAGTTTTAGACATCATGTATCTTCATTAATCAATAATCGAATGGCATTATGCGACAAATCAGTGAAAATATCAGACCTTATTTTTCTAATAATTGCAGACGGCAATTTCAAAGACAGGCTACCGAAATGAATTTAGAAAAATATGAATATAAAAAACAATCTGCCTAATATTGACTGAAAACAATTGGAAACTCTATTAAAGAGAAGAATTTAGTTAGTACTACTGAGAGCTACGAGCAGCTGCTTTCCGGGATTATAAATTGTTTCTAAAAAAAACCTCTTACATTTTTAATTCGACCGAAACCAATTTTTGAGGTATTTCTTGAACTATATTCATTATGGTGTGTACCAAAATCGAGAAATTGGTTGGTTTACTATATTAAAAATAGCTCTAGCTCAGATCCCTAGAACTAGATGTTCATAAAGACAGCTCGGCTGTTGACGGTATTCAAGTATTTATGAAAATGCTTTTTATGGTCGAAGATGCCTAGTTCTACTCGATACATCAACTTTTTGTCAGCAATAAGCTATGCCTACCCTATGCGTAAAATGAATATTTCAAAATCAGAATTGAAAATAGAATTTAATCTGTGCACACATGAAGCACAACTCTCGTTCAATTTGTTAGTCTTTGACAAATAACATAGACAGACTCTTTGGTACACATATGCACAACAATATTCAGCGAAAGAAATGCATGGGATAGCCAAGCTAAGCTTTAATTCCATTGCTGCATTTGCATGGGTGGAAAAGTATTCCATTCGAGGGGCTTCATGGGCTTCATGGTGTTCCATTCGAGGGGCTTCATGGTCTCCCATTCCATGGGCTTCATGGTGAACAGCGGGGGCAACGGGCTGCAGTCGGAGCCACTGCACTGCGTTTGGCTCTGAGTGCCGCTGCCAGTTTGGCTCTGACTCTGGCTCTGCTGTCCATCACCTGATGTTTGTGTTTGACAGCCTGGTCCAGTTTGTGTCTGCGTCTGAGAGCCATCGGCCGAGGTCTGAGTGCCGCCAGACGTTGAGCTGCCATCGCTGCAACGCACCTCAATTGGCACCGCCTGCAAAATTCTTGCAACATGTCTCTCACTAGCTCAACAGCCAAAAGTGTTGTTGGTCAAGACTCATTACCTTTACGACGCACACGGTCATGGCCAGGGCCAGAGCGAGAACTAGAAGAACACTCGTGGATCGCATGTTTAGCACTTGGACAGCAAAGTTGAACTGAGTAAAAAGCGGCGACGAGTCAGCGCCTTTTTATAAGTAACAACAATACTCAGACATTGCTTTGATTTTGATTTGAATTGAATTTTGAACAGTCAGTGATAAGGCGAATATTTCTTTGTTCGAGTGGAAGATTATTTAATTGAACAACAGGTAGGCGGGCTGTAAGAGCTGGGATTATTTGATTTGATTGCGAATGCGTAAGTTAGGTCAGAGATTGTAAGGTGGGTGCGGAATAGCTATCGACCTGTTATCGATAACGATTGCACGCTGCGCGTCAAGCATAATTCAAAACTAATGACAGTTGACTTTGTGGATCATGTGTGGATTACATCGTTATCGGCGACAAGGTGAACACAACATGTTTCCCATTTCATTAATGAAGTCAGACTCATGTGCTGCTGATAACGAGCAGAGTTCAATAAAATACAGTCAAACTTTGCTAAACGAAACGAAATGTAGAATTGTCAATTGAGTTTAATTAAGTTATTAATTATACATCAAGTATAATATAAATACTTATTTGACTGTTGGTAGTCTTAATTGTTATTAAAAATAGAGAAAAAGAAGATATTTAATAAAATACAATCATTTACTGCAAAACACTCAAATTTAAAGTGTTCAATTTAGAGCAACTCTTTATTTTTTGATTAAGTGGGTTTCAGTTTAAATATCGTTTAATATCGAATTGAGTTAATAAAATATCAATTGATGGCAAATGGTTTCCAAGAAGTTTTTTAAGGTTTTCTTTTAGAAAATCGTAAATTTTAATATTGCCTTTTCGCAAAACACTTCCCTCTATTATTGGTTTATTGGATTTTAGTCAAAGCACGCTCGTTTAATATAAATTGAATACTCAATTGATTATTTCCAAGAAGTTGGCAACAGTTTCCACACAATACTTTCCACTTACAATTTATCTTACTTTAATTAAGCTGTTAGTTATTAAGTATATTGTCTACTCAATATATTGATGGCGAAATTGTCTATTGTCTTGTAATATTTTAATATGTTGCGTTGTGTTTTGCATTTGTCGCTTTTACTACGCAACAATAAAAGTACATATGAATATTCCAGCTCGTTTAATATAAAATTGAGTTTATAGAATATCAATTGATTACTCAATTGATCTTGAGTTTATTATTTAAATTTCAAAAATAATATTTTAGTAAGATTGTGTTGTCACAGCATGCTTCCCTCTTAACACCCAGCAGTTATAGGCAGTTTGGACTGTTGCTTTGCTTTTCAATAAATGCTCATTTATTAGTTAACTGGAACTAGAAAACTCACGCTCCCACTCAAACAGTGGCGGCGGCCTTCGTGGTGACATCGTCCGGAGCAGCCGATGAGCTCACAGAGACGGCATCAGTGGAGCCGGTGCTAACATCAGTAGTAGCTGTAGCAGGACTTTGGGTAGTGGTGGGAATGCCATTGGTGCTCACGGAGACGGGAGCAGCAGATGTGGTGGGGACGCCGTTCTTCAAGCAGCTGTCCAGCAGATCGTAGGTGGCGGCGGTGTCGCGAACATAGTTGCTCTCGGTGGTGTTGGTGCACTGGTATTCCGTGTCCTGGGTGATCTTGATGGCCTGGGCCAGAGTGTTTGCGGTGCTGGCGGCATTGGTGGCAATGTCGTAGATCACAGACACGTCTCCTTGGGCCTGAAATAGAACCGCAACTTATCCAGCAATTCCGTTTGCCAACTCAACTCTTCACTACTTACGGCATTGGCATAGCAGTTGAAGAACTGCGTGGTGTCGTTGCCGGCGCTGGCGTCGCAGCTGGTGAAGGCGCTGCAGAGACCAGTAACATCCTGCTGGTAGACAGCCTGTTCCTTCTGGGCCTGAGCGGTCAGGTTGGCCAGCTCATCGTTGGCCGTGGTGATGCAAGCCTGATACGAGCTGGAGAAGGTGGCGGCCACCTCGTTCAGCATGGGCAGGTAGAGGGCAAAGCACTGGGAGGTGACGTCCGCCGAGACGCTCATATCCAAATCGCGGGCATTGGCATTAACCAGGTATTTGTCGAGGGCGCCCTGCAGCTGGGTTTGCACCGAGCTTGGCTTCGCCTAGAACACAGAACGAGATTCAAGTTTCAATTTCCACGCATCACAATTTCACTGCACTTTTATCGCTCATTACTTGAGTGCTGAGCGCCAAGGCGGCCAGGATTAGAACACTGCAGAGTAGCTTCATTGTGTCGTTAGTCTGTTCGTCAAATACTGTTACTGGTGGCCCCAATGCTGGGGCCTAATGCTTTATATACCTGGCAATGCGTAGAATGTTCGCCCCAATGATTGATGCATCCGCAAAGTGTGTGTGAATTTTTGTTGTCAAGTTCCACAAGTCGTAAGTCGTTGTGCCTCATTAGGGCAGTGCAGGGCGGGGGTCCGGGGGGCCGGGGGCAACGATCAATTAGGTGGGATTAATTCTCATGCCCGAAAAACACAAAACGACTTCAAATTGCTTTGCATGTGCATTTCGATTGGATGCCAAACGTAATGCTTCCCAGGGTCAGCTAGCCAAAAATAGACCTCAGACCTCAGACTTGGCTGACTGATAAGCGGAGTGTGAGCGTGAGCGTGAGCGTGCTTCGACTTGTTGGTCTATTCACATGCCTAGTTGTTAGCCTGGCTAATGAAATATTAAGCCAATATATGCGCCAATTTGTCTGTCTACACAAATGCTGGCTTATCGGCTTAGACCGTATTGTTAACGCACTTATAATTAGGCCTACTGATGCGAAGACAGCTTCGCAAATCAACACTTCTGCACATACATCATCGACGCATTAATATTATTTAAATATTCAAATTTAAATAATTTATAGTTTTTGCTTGAATAGCTTAAGTATTTAATAATCTTTTCAAGAGGTTGTCTTCCGGGATTTTGCATTCTTTGTTTACTCCTGCTGGAATGGGGGATTTTTCATTGATTTTCGCTTTGTTTCTTGCTTTTGTTTTCACAAATAAATCAAATTAGTCACAGTGCACAGGGCATTAGAATTTCACAATTAATGTGAACATAATTAAAATTAAATGAATCAAATGCTAGTTCCAAGAATTTTATCAATTAAATAATAATTTCAAATGATGACGCTGAACTGGAAAATTCTGCCGTTGATTGCAAGTGAACTTGCAACTTTTCAACTCTCTAAGTGCAAACGCCCCAAAGATTATATTTTAAAGTGCAAACTTTTCACTATCTATACCGTTGCAATGATTAGGTATTTTGTTAAAACTGCAAAGTAATATTTATTTATGTTTCTGTTAGTCAATAGTGAACTCTAACTCTAGCAATTCATTTCTAATTCCTATTTTATAATCATTAGGAAGACTCACCAGTTGTGCTGACAAATTGACTGTATTTAAATAAATTTGTAGGCACGCCAAACTTACTTAAATTTACTTTGTTGGTTGATTTTTTCTACTCAGTTTTGCTTACATCCATTATTCAAGTTGTTTCTATAATTTTCAATTTTGAATAATATTTATTGTTGCATTTGCAAATCTAATGTTAATGATTCTTAAATTACACTTGGCCATCGGAAATTAATACATAACAAGATTTATATACATTTTCGTTAATATGTTTGGGAAGTTCAATAGAGATTTTTAAAATGTGCTTTCAAGGAGTTGTAGTATAAGGCTATAAAAGCCAACAAAAAAAAAAACAAAACAATTATGTACTTTTATCTAAAATGCTAAAAAAGCCAAATGTATGTATAAACATATATAAATCTAAAACATAATTTTAAGGACAAACACAATGCGGACATAATTTGTGGAGAAACAAAATTTGTTTGGTAAACAATTTTTTTGATTAATAAAAACAGAAATATTTTTAAGTAACCGAACGTTTCCTTTGGGCGGACAAAAATCGCCAATCGGCCAAGACACGATTACGAATTACGCGACACTTCAACTAACTAATCGAATAACTTATCGAATTTTGTTCAAGGGGACAGAAATTTTTACGAATTATTGAGAATTTTGAATTAGCGGGGTACGAATAATCGCGACTCGACTGTAGTTTTAAATATAATATTTTTTTATAATCTATGAACGTAACACGAGATTCATCAACAAAGTAAAGTAATGGCCAAGCGAAATTCAAAAATAAAAATAATCTTTTCTTTCTCCTAAAACCAACAAAAAATTTTTTGTTTACTTATAATTTGCCCTGAAATTGCAACTATTTGTATCAAATAGCGATTTAATTAAGTCCTTAGCCACCTTAACCAATGCTCGCAAATAATGGTTGCCCCGCTCGTACACTCAATAAACAATCCGACGTTAAGCAATATTGCCATAATTTGGCAATCGCACCAAAGTATGCAACGCATTTGTGGCAAGGTTACAGTTTGGCAAGCACAGAGCTTTGTAACTGAGGACGCGACGCGATAAGGGAATTGTTATCGAAAATACGCAAGCAAACAAACGATGCATCAATGTGGCATTTGTCAATAAGCCCTATTATTGGACCTCAACAATTTCTGCAGTTTAATGCCAGCCACAACACATCACGGACATGAAAATCATATACTCGTACATAACATTGCTGTGGACCCCATTGCTGGTGAGAGATTTTTTGGGTGAAGAGGCGAAGAGGGATATTTGTTGACTTGGCTAATGGCCGAACCGCTTCTGTGCAGGTGGCAGAGACATCACGGAGTCTCGACAGCTTGTCGGATTATTTGGAGAGCCATGATCTGACCGGAGGTGGCAGCACAAAGCACTGCTTTGTCAGGTATTTGCCGCAGCTGGAGCAGGTGGGCGACACCTGGTCGAGGGAGTACAACGATTGTGTGCAGAATGCGACCACAGTGCGTGGCGATGTGCTGACCAAAGTGGGCGGTGTGCAGCGGATGATAAGGCAGAGCGCTCTGGGAATAGACGGCTACATTGACAATTGTCTGGATATCAAGGATGTCTTGGATTTCTTCAACTGCTTTGGCAGCCTGGTAAGAGCATTCACCGAGACCGAGACCGAGACCGAGACCGAGATGGCCATGCCAGCCAGTATGCTAATAATTACCATACTCTTCACAGTCGAAGCAGCAGTTGACCAACATGTACCAGATATCGTTCAATGCCTCCGAGAATGCTTTGAGCCTCACACAGCAGCTGAACGGCATCGAGCTGGAGCGTTACCTCTGCACCAATCGCACCGAGGAGAACTATGTCCTGGGCACGGCGCACATCTTCTCTGCTCTGGACAAATGCCTGCAGCAGGCAGCCGCTGAAGTGAAAACTACCAATTAAAGTCATGTCGTTGCTTTGCTAACATCTAATATAACTTTTAATCTGCTTATGCTATATACTGTTTAGTTGAGTGGTCAGTTCGGCGCGTCGGAGAGTTGTACGCGACATTCCTGCAACTCTGCGTACGCCTCTCGCATACTCTCCATGTAGACGACCTGCGCATCCAGGGTGCACAGGAGCAGCGTCTTCTGCAACTCGCTGTAGTCCTGCCGAAGACGTGTGTGTGCGCTGGTGGCATTATTATTGGTCTGAGCCATCAGCTCTATGTTGCGATTGCCCTGCGAAATCATTAAAAATATTAATATTATTACCTACTATTCTCCCATTTTTATTTTTTAAATTTAACCCTTTAATCCGAGCTTAAGTTCTGACTTCTAAAAGTGCAAAATGTATCCAAAAAAATCAAACAATCTTCAGCATTATTTGACATAGCATTTACATAACGTTTACAGCATTAGTTCAGTGTGACCAGGTTAGTATCAACCGAAATGCCGCGAGTAGTGTGGTTGTATATGTGTTGTATTAGTAATCAGTTAGGAAAAGTTTTAAGCTTTACGTTTTAAGTCTAATTTTGCATTTTTAAAAGTGAGAATAATGTAATTAAAATATGTAACTTTGAGGATTGACCAATTGTGACTAATGTAGTAATTCTTGATTTCCTTATTAAGTTTTAAGTATCTGTTATTTAAATTCACTGTTAATATTATATACAAAACTTGAATTCAATATTTAAATGATAAAATAAAAAAACAATTCTATTATCATAATAAAATAACGAATTCTCCTTGAGCTTAATATTTAAAATATAATCGTGCAAGCTTTAAGCTCTAAAGCTATCTAAAAATACACTCGAGTTGATCTTGAAGTGGCAAATTCCATGGAAACTAATCAGCAATTGTTTTGAATATCAATTTGTCAGAGCGTAAGACTTTCGGCTGCAGTCGCAGCTGTCGAGCCGGCATACTCGACATTGGAATACTGGTACTCACATTGTCCCTGACGCACGCAAAGTACTCGAGATCCGTTTCGAGTGCCCCACAGAGCTCCAGATTACCGCATAGCTCGTTGCGTCCCTGCTCGATTTGCTGGCGCTCCAGTTGCTCATTGACATCCAGATCGATCTTCGTTTCGTTGGCCGTCAGCTCGCAGAGTTCAAAGCTCAAGGCGTAGTTATTGGAGGCGTTGACACTCGCCAGTAGATACTCATCGTGGCACTCGTCGAGTGTGGCGTCCGGCCAAGCTGTGGGCATGGCCGATGGCACCTCCAAGCCGCAGGCTCCCCGCAAACATTGCAGCGCCAGAGGGAGCAGCAACAGCAACAACATCGACAACGGCCACTGGCGACGTCTCGTCTCACACTCGAAGCGAGTTCGCACTTCTGTTCCTCGCACTCGTACCGCACTCATTTAGCTAAAGGTTTTGAATGGCGAGCTGGTTGTCCGATGGTCTCGAATCGACACTTGAGTTTGTTTTTGTGACGCTGAGGGTAATTGAACGTTTCCTACTAATTTCTGTTAGTTTACCCGTCGGTCGCATAACTCACTTAGATTAGTCCTATCAATTGACGCTATCTTTACCCGGCTGTCGTTTATGGATTCCGATTGCCTTTCCGGCCCCCCTTAGACAGCGTCTGATCTCTTATTGTTTACAACCGACAACATTTAATTTCAAGTGCAGCGTTTTTATTGCTAATTACATTGCAGCGACTTATCGGGGCACGTAGTATATCTCTAGACTTTATGTACACTGTATTGATTATTTGCGATAAGATTGATTATGCCCAAGCACCAATTTTAATCGAACCCTAGAAATATGCAACTTTTATAAATATATTTTCATAGCAGTGATTGGAAAAGCTATCTTTTGAGCTTTTGCAGATGAAGCTCATTTTTGGATTCCCGCTTAGAAGAGGTGGAAAATCTTCTGCAGCTTGTGTCTGAAGAACTTCAGATCTTCTTCGGGTGATTGCTCAGTTGTGGGCTCATCGGTAGTGGGGTCTTCAGTGGTAACTGTCGGCTCAGTGTTGGGAGTGTCATTTGTTGGACCCGCAGTGGGACCGTCGGTGGGGCCAGCAGTTGGGCCAGCAGTTGGTCCATCTGTGGGACCGTTGGTTGGTCCGTCGGTGGGACCAGCAGTGGGGCCAGCAGTGGGGCCATCAGTGGGGCCGTCGGTTGGACCGTCGGTTGGACCGTTAGTTGGACCGTCGGTTGGGCCAGCAGTGGGGCCATCGGTTGGGCCAGCAGTGGGACCGTCGGTTGGACCGTCGGTGGGACCAGCAGTGGGGCCAGCAGTGGGGCCATCAGTTGGACCGTCGGTTGGACCGTTAGTTGGACCGTCGGTGGGGCCAGCAGTGGGGCCAGCAGTAGGTCCGTCGGTTGGACCGTCGGTGGGACCAGCAGTTGGTCCATCTGTGGGGCCAGCTGTTGGGACAACAGTTGGTCCTACAGTTGGACCTTCAGTTGGACCGTCAGTTGGACCCGCAGTAACTGGAGCATCGGTGGGACCGTCAGTAGGTCCATCAGTTGGACCATTGGTGGGACCGTCAGTGGGACCCGCAGTAACTGGAGCATCGGTGGGACCGTCAGTGGGACCGTTAGTTGGACCGTCTGTGGGGCCAGCAGTTGGAACAACAGTTGGACCGTCGGTTGGACCGTCAGTAGGTCCATCAGTAGGTCCAACAGTGGGGCCAGCAGTGGGACCATCGGTGGGGCCAGCAGTTGGGACAACAGTTGGACCATCAGTTGGGCCATCGGTTGGACCATCAGTTGGACCCGCTGTAACTGGAGCATCGGTGGGACCGTCAGTAGGTCCATCAGTTGGACCATTGGTGGGACCGTCAGTGGGGCCCGCTGTAACTGGAGCATCGGTGGTTTCGGGATCGAGACCCACACAGACATTGAAATCGGAATCGCACTTCTCCAGATTCTGGGCGTAGCTCAAGCGAGCAGTATCCACACAGTCGGCTTCCTTGACCCCGATAGTGTCATAGCTGGCCTTAATGGTGTTGTAGCGCGCGTTGGCATCGCTGTTCAGGGTGAACATCTGCTTGTAGCTGTCGACAGACTGAGGGAAGAAAGCAATGCGATCAAGCCGACTGCAGGTGGCAAAGAGGAGGCCGAGGCAAACCTACCACATCCCTGTAGCAAAGGAAGAATGCGAGACCGTCGTGAACGGAGTCGCAGGACGAGAGGTCGTTGCACATGCCCGTGCTGCGATCCTGCAGATCTGTGCGCTGAGCCTGACTCTCAGCGGTGACGACCTCGCGAGATGCGTGAGCTGTGGTCACGCAGCCGGAGTAGGCCTTGTTGTAGGTGGTCAAGGTGCTCTGCTGGTCGGTGAGATAGTCGTTGAAGCAGGCGTTGATCACATCCGGGTCGTTGGAGATGGCGTGGGCGTCGATCAAGGTGCGCATGGCCTTCTGCTGCAGTCCGAGAAAGTGATTCAAGTAAGTGTCCTCGCTGGTCAGCGAGGCACTGCAGCTGGCGGCCAGCAGCAGGCACAGGGCAATGGTGAACTTCATGCTGGTATTCCACAAAATAAAAGTGTGATCTCGAGGGTGGGAGACGGGAATCGAAAATAGAACTTGCCGTACCGAAATGTTGCGATTTAACTGACTATCGATGCGGACCAAACTCGACATTTTATAGCCGAAAACTGAATGGTAATGTGGGGACTATCTTCTCCATAGATGCACGATTAGAAACCAATCAAATGCTGGAAGACAATATCGAGATTGTCGGATGGTTTTAATAAGTTTTTAACGCACTGCAATTAAAATATTGCTAAATGCTTATAATTATAATTATTATTTGGTATATTGCCGATCATACTTCTATTGCAAATAACGACAACAACGGAAGGCTGGCGATAAGATTGGGCCCGAGTTCCATTGAAACCATTATCTCAAGACGCCAGCTGGCCCATGTGCAGAGGCAACACTGTACTTCTTATTTAATCGCCTCCACTGAGTCACTATCATAGTGGCAGCAATCGACGAAAGAAGTATTTGTGGGCTACTCGAGGAAGGGGATGAACCCAAAGAGGTTTCGTTCTATTTCTAATGCGATTCCGATTTCCAATTCAAACTTAAGTGGAGGCAATAAGTCAAGTTCAACTATAAATTAATCTTGTATTTATTGTGGCATTAATCAACGCTACTCGTTGCTATTTATAATACTGATTTAATTGCGATTGAACCACTTCTTGAACTCGTCCATCATGTTCTTCAGCTTCGTCTGCTCTTCGGCGAGACGGGAGAGATCCTCCTCGGGCAAGTCCTTGTCCGCTTCGGTTGTCGAAACGGTTGATGAATCCGCTGTCGAGTCATCTGCGGTCGAAGAGGAAGAGGTGTCAGGCTCGGCCGTTGACTCGGTGGAGACGGAAGAGCTGTCAGGCTCGGCGGTTGACTCGGTGGAGACGGAAGAGCTGTCAGGCTCGGCGGTTGACTCGGTGGAGACGGAAGAGGTGTCGGGCTCGGCGGTTGATTCGCTAGATGTGGGAGCATCGGTTGGGGCGGAGGTAGCTGGAGATACTGTGGTTGTGTCCTGTTCGACTGGGATGCCCTTCAGACAATTGTCGAGTTCCGCGTAGACCTGAGCGGTGTTCTCCACATAGGCACGCTCCGATTTGTTGGTGCACACATTCTCCTCGTTCTGGATGAGACGGTAATCCTCTTTGACGACGGCCAACAACTCGGCGGAGTTGGCTGAAATCGTGTACATAATCTTGGCATCGTCGGAGCCCTGAAAGCGTCGATCGCGAATATAACATTAGGATTATGCTTGACCGACTAACCGTCCGTTAAACTTACGGTTTTCGAGTAGCATTCATAGTAGTCCAGCGAGTTGGTTTCCTTGCTGCAAGTGGTGAGAGCATCGCAGGCATTGGTGGCCGAAGTGTCGATCTCGGTGCGGTTCTCCTTGGTGTTGTCATCGATACTGGCACGTGAGGCGGCTGCAGCTGCCTCGCAGGCTTCGTTGTCGGCCTCCCATTGCGTGATCACGGCTTGCAATTTTGGCACATATGTGGTGAAGCAATCGGAGTTGCTCAGGGAGTTGGCGCCACCAAGAGCACGTGAGTTCATCATGTACTGCATGAAGCTCACCTCGGGCAGAGCCCTGGAACGACCAGCCTGGCTGAGGCCAATGGCCAGGAACAACACGCACAATTTGACAAACATGTTGAGGACAAAACTGGGTAACTAGTGGTGTTGAAAATGTCTTTTGATTCGTTTGGTTTGAACGTCGGATTCGTTATTGGTGTTAACCGCTGGCGACTTCCATATTTATAGGAGCGTTTCTCAAGTGGTTGGGTCCATAAAAAACAGCAAAAATAAAAACATGAAAAATGGTGTACATGACATATTATTGCTGTTGTTATTACGTTAGATTCGGCTCTATCACTTGGGCTATCACCTTATCAATGCCCCTTGTCGGCTGTTGGCATTATCATTCTTATCGTTTTGGCGTTAACCTGGCTGTCGAGTCGAGACGAGTCGAGTCGGTGAAAAACATTTCCATAGAAACAATTCAAGCCCTTTCTAACCATCACGTCAGCCCCCAATCTTGGAAATCTTTATTGTCTTGCCACAAAATATTTGCTCAAACCCAAATAGTTTTCTCCACCTTTCTTGGAATAATAAAACAAATTGAGAGCATCTGCAAAATGTTGCGTCTCGTGCTCAACATCGACATCGACATCGACATCGACGTTGGCCTAGTCTAATTTTAGGCATTCATCTTATCTAGCTGAAGTGCTTTAAATAACCTTTCCATATTATGTGATTCCAAGGAAACTCAATGCAATTATATTGCTAATCAGTTAGACACTTAGTAGTGATGGTTTTTGCTTAGCTTCCTTATCAATATCAATATTATTTAGCACGTCATCGATCGCTGCCATTGGCCAGTTGGCTTATCAGCTTCTCGTTCGGTATCTAGCACGAGTATTGCATGAACGAACACATTTGTTATACAAATAATACAAATTATTAAATACATTTCTGGAATTCTTCTACGCAATGGCCGCAGCCAGAATTCTCGGTATTTTCTAGCTATTGTTTTACAAACAATTCAAATCGAAAACAATTGTCAATTGAAGGTTGTATTTGTTTACATTGTTCTTAACCCTGTTCGAATCTAATCTCTTTAGGGCTTCTTCATTCAGTCTGCCTGATCCACGTGGGGCACTCGAAAATGATGATATAAATATCGAGTGAATCACTTGCCAATTTTATTGTTAACTAATTCAAATCAAAAGCGCAATTCAATGTGATTAAACTATTATTATTTTTGCTGGGAGTTTCTTTCATTACGCCACAATCTACCGACGATCTCCAGACCTTGAACGCAGTCTAAAGTTGGCCATATATATTTTTAATTTAATCGGCAATATTTATATATATAATTGTTGCATAACTAAAGCTGAAAATAGAAAGAGCAAACAGCGCGACGTATTTAATTGAACTTGTCTTCACGCTCCTCCTTTTAATTATTTTGTTTATATTTCCCAAAATTATTGCAGGTGCTGAATAAAAATCTCATCAGTTTGCCGAACACACGGCACAGCAGGAGGAGCTGCTAATTTGCATATCTTAATTGCGTTCTTTGTGCGAGGACTTTCCACCGTGCCACGCAGAGGCAAACAGGATTGGCCGCGAAGCGCCAACTGCAATTGCAACACCAGCTGGTGGTGGAAGGAGACGGGAAAGGGGAAGGGGAAGTGGAAGTGCATTAACATTGCACACAGCCAGAGGTGCAGCTAGGCGCAGCTTTAAATCAGCTGAAGGCTGCATCTCTTGGCAATGACACGCCCCCCAGCCATTGCCTTTATTTCGACATCGAACTGCAAGTATGTGTGAGTGAGTGAGTGTGCGTGTGTGGGTGCGACAACATTTCTAATTTGTTTTAATTGCAGTGACAACAATGCCGCAGGCCGAACAGCAACGGCAATCGAAAGGCATAAGCAAAAACAAACAGAATTACAATTTAAATGGAAAACTCTGCAGGCAGCAACTAATTGTTTACTTAACAGTTGCTTTTAATGCTTGACCTTAAAGTTACCGATTGCAGTTGTTTGGACTGCACAATGGAGTAAATGAACGTTTTTTTTGAAACATTTATTAAAAGTGTTCAAATAAGTGCAAAGTTGGTGTCAGCGTATTAAGAAAACATCAAACAATTATGCTGCAACATTGAAATCTTCATATTTAATAATGTCATGAACACAACAGCTGTGACTTTTGTTGAAGATAATACAACCTAGAAAACGCTATATATATATATTGACTTCGCAGAGAGTAAAAAAGTCATTTTATCATTTTTAAGATGTAAAAGAAAAGCACGCAGTGCGAAACTTTGTGATTCTTTGTCGTTCTAAAAGGTGAGTTCACATTTCAATTAATCAGTCTGAAGATAATCTTAAAAATGATAATAAAACACAAATATTTCAAATTCTGATGAAAGTAAACAATATTTGCCGATTTAAATTAAATTCTAATCTATATATTTGGAAACCTGTTTTGACATAAATTCCAGTGGAGTACACATTAACACTGCTACTTCTATATCTATAGATAGCGACTAGCGACTTTTCCAGAATACTTTCTCATTCTCCTCGCAAATGGCGAACAACTGAAAAACATTTGGGGGACTTTTATTTTATTGCAAATATTTTTGTTTTATATAACAAATTGTGCTTTCCATTGTATCGAAATCATAAGAACCTTACTTTTAATTCGTTCGTATTAACCACAAATGTTTTTCGCTTAATTTTTAACCATACCACAAATATGGTCTTTATTAATATACCCTTAGTGTTTTCTATAATTGCATTTATTTTTTTTAATTGTTTTATTCTATAAATTTTCATATTAATCACAAACTTGTTTCATAGAGAGCAGGTCCTAAAGAGTATTGCATAGTTGATCAGCAAATGTTATTATGTCCACCGTTAATTACGCAAGTTATGCGCGTTGCCTTGCAATTGGTTCATTGAAGTTTTCCTATTGAAGTTGTGTCACTTGGCGCGAGCTCTGTCAATATTTGACCAACATTATGCTTGGATTCCCTTTTCCGTTTCGTCCTTTTATTTACCTTGAGCAGATTACAAAAGTTTGTGGTGCTAATGTTTTGCTAATTCAGATCTTGGCGTCGAGTCGAATAAGTCAGATAGTTTAGTGGGAGAGAGAATGCAGCAGCTTCTTCAGCTCCGAGCTGAAGCTGTTGGTGGTCGTGGATGGCGCAGAGTTGGTGGTCACAAAAGAGGATGTCGTCGTGGCAGCTGGTCTAGGCGTATTTCTTGAAACTGTAGTCGTAGAAACTTCGGTACTGGTTGATGAAACCGTAGTCGATACAGTCGTTGGGAGTTCTGTGGTTCGAATTGGCGGGCTGTTTGTCCTTGATGTACTGATTGACGAGCTTGATGCACTGCCTGTCGTGGCAGACGGGGGAGCAAATGTGGGCACGGGATCAGTTCCCGTCAGGCATTGTTGCAGCTCGATGTAGGCCTGATCAGTATTGAGTTCGTAGCGGCGCTTTGAGCTATTCGTGCACTGATTCTCGGTGAACTGTATCTGCTGGATGAGTTGCTCCAAGTCACCGTAGTACTCGCTGGCTGTGCTCGAAATATTGTACATGGCTCTCACATTATCTCCAGCCTGCAATGGCCAAACAATTTCACTTAGAAATTCATTTTACATCAAGCTGCTTTAACTTACCACTTGCGAGTAGCAGGACAAACTCTGCAAACTATCGCCTCCAGCGTAGCAACTGACCAAGCGCTGGCAGGTGTAAACAGAGCTCACATTCAGCGAGTCCACCACCTGACTGTACTTGTCGTTCATCTCGGCAGTCGCCAGCTTCGAGGTGTTCGTGCATGCAGCATACTCTGCCTCATACTGCGTCAGCAGCTGATCGAATACCTCGCTGTAGTACTGGAAGCATTCCAGCGAGCGCGAAGGATTGCCCAGCTGCAGATCGCCGGTGGTGCGCATGGCCTGCAGCAGCTTGGACTCCCCCCAAGTGGGATGGGGGCTTGCCCAGGAGCAGCCTGTCAGACAGGCAATTAGCAAGAGGACAGCGCTAATTGAATACATTATATGTTTGAATGTATTTGTTTATTTAATTGACAGGATCGCGGTTAATGATCGTGTTGCTGTCCGTTGTCGAATTCACTGCCAACTGAAAGTGGCCACAGTTTTTATAGTCGGCAAATAAATTAAATGTCAAAATCCTAAGGCTTTGGGCTTGAAAAAGCGACAGTCTGATATGATATAATCATCATTATGCGCTACAGTGTTGGTGGAAAAAGTTAATTTGTTAACTAAAACATGTTGCTATCTCTTGGTCGTTATCATTATGCTACTACTTAAAGAAGTTCTAATTATTAATCGCTCTGCCATACTCTACCACTTCAGTTGATCTTGATTGCAAGCTGCAAAAAAAGAACATATAGAAGCTGGAACTTCATATAGAAGCTAGAACCAGATCATTTTGTTGTATCCTATATATAAATAAATTATATATTTAAAATTAATTTGTGCTATTAGAAACGTAAAAAATAAATTAAATATCGTCTATATCTTTTATCTAAATAAATAAGTTTTATATTAAAAATTATATTTCTAATCGAAATTCCTGATTTTATTAAGTTTTCAACTCCTGTTTTTTGTTATTTTTATTGAACTAACTCAAACTACACATTAAATTACATCAGTACATTTTGAAATTCAAGTTAATACGAACGTCAGTCTCCTGCTGAAAAGTAAACTCCTCAAAACTCGTATTAATTCCGCATGTCATTCATAGTAAACTCAAAGACCCCACGGTCGCAATTATAGCACCCACAACAACGTGAGTAAAATCGTGAAGTCGCGAAATCGTTAGACTTTGAATTGATTTCCATTAATTTAATTTAAATGCCATTTAGTCGTCAAATGAGTTGTCTTCCTTATCGCGCACTAAGCCCCTGGATATATTTATCAGGCATTAATAATTACGCAAGTTGGAAATCAAACGAGCCGGTCAGTCCCCACACACAAGTGCTACGCTGACTAAGCACCCAAGACCTTTCCGATTCGATGCGAGTCGAATCGTGTTAGTTAAGGCATTTCAACTTATCATGCAATTTAATGTCAAATCTGAAGCATATTTTTTTGGAAACTCAAAACAAAAGATTGGGCAATATTCCTTGGAAATTGAGGGAACAAACAACTTGAGATAGTCGGGACAGAAACACTTCATAAAATGCGTCGCGTAAGCCAAAGTCGACGAAAGTGAAATACGCATCAAGTTGCCAACGAAATTCATTTCCATTCTCTCACGAAATGCCAGCAATTTTTCAGCTGTTTGCCGCAACTACGAGTAAACTGTTATTCAGTGTGTCAGCTGCTGCGAACAATGCATTTTCAATTTTCCAATTCCAGTTTCAGCGCTCTCGCTGTTTGATGCATGTCGAGCTGCACCACTGGGCGTATGATTAATTTTATTTACTTAAAAGCAAATGCAGCAGCTTCCGGCAGCACGAAGCGCTGAATACTAAGCGCAATTGCTGCTCCATGCGGCTAACGAGTCCTTGCCAAGTGCCTCAAGTGCTGTCAGCGCACAAAATGAAGTTGCGTGTGGCATCCACCAGCGAACGGGTCGACATTGAGTTACGTTGAGTTAACTCCTGATGGATTGCCAGACATCAGCCGAACTAAGCAGCTGAATTCTTGTTCGTCGCATTGTAATTGCTTGCTAAATGGCTCAGTTTAACTTTCTTTCCTTTCGTCTTCCCGCTCGTGGCAACATGATTCATGAGGTCGCAGTCCGAGCAAAATTCACTTTTGATAAGCGATCAATTCCTTGCGAAAAATCCAATTTAAACTGCCATAATTAAAGCCTCCTGCTGTGTGACTAACGTGCCATTTCTTTGCTATCATTTTGCTGATTGCGATAACTTATTTCCGATTTCGTGACTAGGAATACCCATGACCATACGTAAAACATACTTTACAACTCGAATTGTTGATAACAATTGAACAAGTAATTGATAACCGGCCACATATATTTTCCATAGCGTTTATTACAGCCCTATTAGTTTGTGTTCTAGTTGATTCTAGCATTATCTTTGACTTTGGGGCACCTCCTTAATATGTGTTATTATTCTTGACACGGGGGATTCGGGATTCCCAATTTCGTTCCAGTTCTCTGTTTTTTTGTCGATAATGAGACAGATATTTATGGATATTCTTGAGCATTCTAAACAGCCAATTCGATATCAGTTGATGTCTCTTTATTACCCCAATGTTTGTCTTCGCAATCACAGCGCTGTATAATATAATTAATTATTCTATGTATATGATTTTTTGGCCAGAAATTTCAGTCAATCAGCAAAAATGTTTTATTTTAAATTTCCGCTAGTAATAAAATATTTAGTGTGCAAGACTTTAATTTCCTCATTGTTGCTATCAAAATATACTGCACAAAAGTGCAAGTCTTTCAAGAGCCCCAATTATAGAATTCGAAATTTATTATTTCTGCAAAATGAGGCTCACATCAATGCATTATCTTCTCATTGTTGTTATTTGAAACTGCTGCACAAATTTCTTTAGAAATTTGATTGCTCTTTAACAGCTAGTCTTTCAAGAACCCCAATAAAAACTCTAGATTTATGTGTACCATAAATAATCATTGCTACTCAGTAATCGAATGGATCGCTCTTAGCTTTTATAAGATGTTAATAAAACATTGACACACAGTATATAGAGCGGCTCTTAAGCATACTCAAATTAACAAAATTAAACTCAATTGATGAACAGTCTTAAGATGTTTTCCAAAATTTATTGATTGGCAATTCAAACGGTGTTCAACTAAAGTTGGGCAGCTTTATCAGCAGACTGGGTGACGACAGTATTATTATAATTATTATGCCTCCCCAATAGTTATTGATATTTTGTATATAGCGTGATAGTGGGAAGCCGATGGTTATCAGCGTGTAATTAAAAAGCAAATATTAAATAAGGGACAGAGGGCTTACACACACGTGTATTTGGCAATAATTTCTAATGAACTGCACGCCAAAGCAATTGGCGTTAATTATTTTTACAGCGCGCATTACGTATACGCACTGACATCACACTTATTTTCATATACATATGTATATAGATATATAGTATACATAGATGCCAAAGTGCTGAAGTGCAGTTGGGGTGGGGTCGAGGGGGAAACACAACAAATTGTTGTTGTGCAGCAATAACAAAAGATTTTACGATTGCAATAACAAGAAGTGCGCACAATTAAACACGCTCTCTCAGTGTGGATAGATGGATGTATCGGGCATGAGGACGGATGTGTTTCATGTGCTTGTCGCGGATGTTTCACGCACTCGCAGAGTTCTAGAATAGCAACAGGAATGGAACTACAAATGGAAATGGCAATAAAACTTGCGAACTAGTTGCGAGAGTATTGATGGGCACGCTTCCAGTTTATGAGAGCGCGTGAAATTCAATTAAAACGCTTGTTCGATATTAGTTGCAATGTGTGTCTGCTGTCTCTGCCATAAACAAGCTTATTGAATAAAATTGAAGGGCAACTCCAACAGCAACAGCAACAGATACATATAGTAGACACGCAGCACGAGGCAGCAGCCAGTGGCAATAGCAGTGGCAATTATTCAGCTCCTGCTGGCAGTTTCACACAGTTTCGTATACCCTATAAACAAACTGCGCACGTAATGGGGTAGCTCAAGGCGCAGTGCCCCAATAAATATCGATAAAGTTAAGTTATCATTTACAAGAATCGTAAAAACAATTGTTGCTTACTCTAAATGACGCGACTAGTTGATATTATTACACAAGTCAAGGCGACACCAACGCAATTATTTACTGCTGGTTTTAGTGCCCGTGTTTTAAGCAATCAGAACTTTTAGTTGGACTAGTATAAAAATATAAAAACCGATCGATTATTTATCAGTTCAAACTCTACAGAATTGTGAATCACAATCTGGGCTATCGTACTTTAACGATTTAATTAGACCCACTACTGACCTTTAATACAAAATTCGTTTTAGAGCGACTCGCTTTTGAATTTTGTTTCAATGAGGTATCTTTTCGCTGTGCATTCTGCTTTTCAAAGTTCAACTTTGTCGATTACAATAGACAATAGACAATAGTTTTCATGTGTTTTATGCTCTGTGGGCGTTTGATTACTGTCGAAGCATTTGCGTCAATTTTCTCCGATTAGGCGTCATGCCGCGCTGTCTATAAAGATTATATTTAGTATGCTGATTATAATCAGCTAACGTATCAGCAAAAATGCCATAGCTGGCATACCTCTGGCCCAGGCGAGCCACGATGTCTCCCCTCGTATTTAATTTCTCTCGCTGTTTTTTGTGGCAAAATTAATTAAAGTAATGCCAGGGTGAATGTAATGAACTTGTCGCTGCCTACGACGGGGACGACAATCAAAAGTGTCAGGCACTGCAGCTAATTGTAAACGTAGTTAAAATTTTATTAGCCCAAAAGAGAAGGGAGACGGAACACAAAACCTGACTGACTTGGCTGCCAGCTGCCATAAAGTGCAGACCGAACCAGTGCAGACTGTTGCATAATAATGAAAACTTTTGCCCTGTTGCACACACACACACACACACACACACACACACACACACACACACACACACACACATACGCATACCGCACTCAAAGAGGAAAGAAAGAGCTTGAACACAACATAACCAGCTAGCAAAGTCTAGCATTCGCTTGGCTCCCCAGCCAGTCAGCCATTTGAGTGCAACGAATGGAATGCTTACTAATTAAATTTGTACTCTTACTCTTACTGAAATATTAGAGGAGTTGAGTTGCATGTTGCATGCCGCTTGCTGCAACTGAAGTCTGGCTTCTGTTGCGGCCGCTCTCTAGCATGTAATTGCTGGCCGTTTCAATTATTGTTTTATATTTCTCATAACCACTTGAACAACAACTTCAGTTCCTTCGAAATGAATTTAATTCAGATTTAAGCAAGTTGCAGTTGAGATGTTGCCTGGAATTGCCACTCAATTTATAAGCCAGATTAGACAAGACTTGAAATTTTCTTGAGTTTATTAGTCAGTTTCCTTAACACTCTTGGAATGTGGCACATTTTTCTCACAAAGTTTTCATTTCCCAGAATTATGCATAAACCTTTCTTAAAGGGAATTTTAGGCACACTTTGCTCCGAAGCTTATTTCACTCGCTACATAGAAAGCAAATTGCATTGCACAGCTGGTTTTTCTCGATCTCCACTGCTCTTTGATTGGCAATCAGTCAGTCAATCAGTAGGAAAAGTATTTTTTATGTGCATAATGAAAAAATTATGTGCAAGGAAACAGATTGAAGATTATAATTTTTTTACAGCACCATTTATTTTATTAAAATGCGCAACGAAACAGCGGCAGGAATGCAATTTAATTGCGACCTAGTTATGTTTCTCAACATTTACTGGAGTGCAAAATAACTACCTAAGCACCACAAAAGAATATGCTGAAAAAAGAGAATATGCTGAAACGGAGAACCGCAGAGAAAAAGCGCACAAAGTTGTCGCTGAAAACTATTTGAAAAGCTTGAAGATGGCCAGAAACCACAAAAAAAAAATTGTGTGTATAATATATAAGTATATCTGAAAATATTAGAAAACTGTGTAAAACGAAACTGAGTGATGCGGAAAAGTCAAAAGTTGCTGCCTTGTTGGCCAGGCCAAACAGACGAGAAACATGCAACATGAAAGCCGCAGAAACAAAATGAAGTCAACAACATTGTTGACGTCGTCCTAGGAAGCTTGGAAGGAAGGAAAAGGAAGCACGAAAGCAAGGAAGTTGCTCTCAAAAAACTCAACTCAATAGCCAGTTAGTTGTACCTATTCATAAGTACTACATATACTTGTAAGTATTTAAAGTCTATAATAAATATTTGCAAATAAAGTGGAGGCCAAGAAGCGAGCTTAACGCTGCTCTTGACATCGTTGCTGGTATCTGGAAAATGCAATAAGAGAGCTTAAGCTAGCCAAAGCAAATATGTGCCAACTCCCCAGAGCCAAATAGAATGCACTTCAAGTGGCATGCATTGTCATATATACTAAAGCTGTATTCGCTATTTACAAGTCCAAACTTAGCAACGAAATCTACAAATGACGACACAGAGTTCGCAGAGCCAGAAAGGTGCAGCGATCAACGCCATTTGCCCTGCAGATAAATGTGGATAAAATTGTGTGCGGGTTGCGGAATTTCGCAAAGTGAAATTTCAGCTGAGTATTCAAGTATTTTGCATGGAATTAACAATCAAATGGTACGCTGAAAAGTATGCTACAATTGGCGGACTGCAAACTGCAATTACATTTTCTGCTGCATACTTTTCAGCGTTGCTCTTTTTAAATAATTTCGTTAATGCAAGCGTATTACATTTATGACATTGCGCACGCAATTGATTAATATTTACGCATTATTAACGCCAGCTAAGGACATGATACTTTCAATTGACCTGCGCTAAATTCCAATTAGAATTTAATTATTTACGAGTATGCGTATTAAGGACAAATTCGTGGCATACAAGTATTTCTGCATGCCTAAATAAATACAGCTGTGTACAGTAAAGTGTACAAAAGTAAAACGACTTCCAGAAGCTTATTTCTATATTTCATTTCTTAAGTACAGCAAAATTTACCATAACAACATATTTAAAAATGTGGATTATTTATTTATTCATTGTTTACGGAGAAACTGAAATCATTTCATAGCCTGCGTTTAGAATTTCGGCATTAATTAAAATGTGTATGTTCAAGATTCTTTTTATTTTGTTGTTTAATTATTTATTTATTTATTTATGCTACAAGCTAAACTCTAAAAATGTTTGTTTATACATTTACATCACTTTTATATATACACATATGTCTGTTTGTTTTATAGTTAAGAATTAAATTTATTATTATTTGTATTTCTGGTTTGGATTTAATGTTGTCTATTTGATTAGTTGTTTTTTTATTATCGTTGCGGCAACTTAGACTTGTTTTATAAAAAAAGTGTTAACACAACGAAAAAATATTTGTATTAAATATTAATTATTGTGGGAGGACCTAGTTGCGAATGTAAAGGGGATGATGTTTTTTAATTAGTTATTTAAAACCAATATTTATTTTCCTTATGTTACGTTATTGGTTTTATTTTTAATTCCATCCACACAAGCAATTTTTAAGTTTAATAATTAGCTTCACCTTTTTGATTAATAGAAATTAAATGCTTCAATATGAAATAGGGATCAGCTGTCTAACCTACTCGATTAAAGTCTGTTAGTCAAGCTGCTTCTGGAAGTGGAATAATATGTTTGGTGTTAATGATGTTCAACTGTATCAGTGCTCTTGTTTTATGAGTCAGAAGGATAGTGGTGAGGGAAGTTAGGGCGTATCGGTATCATGAATGGAGTATGATTAAATTTGCGTCGATTCTACACGGCTGTTGTTGTTGCTGTTGCCGTTGCAGTTGTTGTAGTTGGCGTTGTTATGATAAGCCGGCAACAGTGTTTCATGCTATGCCTCATAAATCAAGCCAAAATTCAAATGTTATCAGTTTGCGGAATATTCCCAAACTACGTAATAGGGACAACTGTTGCCCCTGTTTGTATATTATATATGTACATATAATACTCCTGCCTGTGTGCGTATATGTTGGTGAGTGTGTGCGGCAGATAAGCAAGTGGCTGCTGCCCAGTAAGCAGCCACAGCTACTGCAACAGACTCCTCAGCCCCTGTTCGTGATTGTGTGCTAATGTCAAATGGCCAGTGTTGTTCTGCTTCTGCGCCTGGATTCTAGATCAGCTTGCAGTTAATTTGCCATGGCAATTATGCTGTGGGTTCTTCAACTCACACATTGACAGTTGTTTACATAGACACGGCAGATAAGAGGCAACGACAGCGAAACGAAACGAAGCGAAGCGAAGCGAACGTTGCATTAAATAATTGCGTGTTGTCACTTTTGCACTTCGCAAAAGGGCTTTTCCCACTATTTGAATGTGACAACAGCGCTGTGGTATGCAGACACGCACACAGCGGTACAACAGGTGGCATATCTAACAATAGACAGAGCCAGCAGCATTTATTTATTCCATATAAAAATGTATATATGTAAATAGAAATACTGCTGCCTACACGGAGGCGCAGCAAACGCAGCATTATAAATGCCGAGGTGTTCAGCTGCCTGACGTTCATTCTCTTCACACTAACCGTCGCGATCCCAACGCAATATAAATACAAACATATAGTTTTAAGCAACTGCAACCTCGCTTTGCTAATCGTATTTTAAAGCCCATATTAAAAACTTGTGATTGGTCTTGAATCGCGTAAATGCATGACAAACACATAAACATAAAAGAAACGACAACGAGCAGCATCAGAAGTTTCGGCATTTAACCACGCAACGACCATAACACGTATGCGTCATGGTGTCCAAGGCTTTGGTAAGTGCAGCAATCGTTGGCGTCGTCAAAAGTTTCAAACTTCCGGGGCCGAGAACAATATTTTTTTAAAAAAGAAATAAGGAAAACTACGCTTTGGAGAGAATATGAAAACTCTAAAGTGAAATTGTTTGAATATTTTCATTTTTGAATTAGTTTCAGTGTGACAATGGCGGAGAAACTTCAATTGTTTTCATTAGTAATTAAGAATCCAATAATTATATATATAGCAAATAATTCATGTGAAATATTATACAAGACTTTGACTTCACTTTTAAAAAAAAAATTATACCCCAAGCTGGACTGAAATCAATCAATTGTAATTGAGTTTACAATAACTGTTTAGAGAGCAAATAATTTAAGAAGAACACAAGTTAAGTTCAACAATGCTGATATAATTTGGATATTTCTTAAGCAAATTAAACTTGAGTTCGAATGCAATCCGAATACAGCCTTTTTTAAATTTTGAATAAGTTCCAGTGTGATAACGGGAGAGAAACTTAAATTTAATTTACCAATTATTCATTTTAAATATTTTAAAACAGATAAAAAGTTTTTAAATAAATTATGCCACAAATTGGACCGCAAGGCAAATAATTGATTTAGCAATTATTAAAGAAAAATTCTTAAAGAAATTGTTTTACAAGTCAACCAATCAATTGGAATTAAGTTTGCAAATAATTATTTAGACAGCAAATAATTGATCAGCCAATTATGCATTTTAAAAATATAATTTGAATCATTTTTGAAAACTATGGGTTGCAGCCTTCAGCTAGCAGAGAATGTAAAATAAACCGAAAAAAGGACACTTCAAAATGCTTTGCATTCTTTCAGGGAGCAACATGAGCTCTTGCAATATGCTAAAAGAAATTGAATTAATGCCATGCCTGCCTGTTGGCCAGTGTGACCAGCTGAAACCATGTAGTGAGTGTGAAAAGAGAGATGGACGAGTGAAAAGTGAGCGGCAGGCAAATGGATTTGGTTGGCAAAATTGCAAATTAACAAAAAGCAGGCGTAAAAAGCGCTGGCACAAATTTAGCTGAAACTCCAACAAAAAGCTGCTTCCACACACACACACACACTCTCATGTATTTGTTGTTTGGCTTTTGCTGCTGCATGTTGCAAGCTGCATGAGAATTAGTGTTGCCACTCGACAGTTTGGCCAACAAGGAATCAGCCAAAGAAACAAGTCAGGCGCACAAGCACAAAAACCCAACAAACTTGCACCAAATCAGAGTTGAGCTCCCCAAACAACAAGTGCAATGAGCGAGCAGAAAGAGACAGCGGACAAAGTGCGAAGGAGAGCGAAGAGTAGGCGAAAGTAGTGTGAAAACAATGCCTTGAATGCTTAACGTGTCAGTCGCCTGGTAAAAAGGCGACGGCTTCTCGGGCAGGCTGTGAAAAAAATATGCAAATTAGACATCAAAAATGCTTTAATGAAAATTCCGCCCGCAGCTAAAGGCATGAGAATGCCTCAGAGAGGCAACAAAAAACGGGAGTAACTTAAAAAAGAAAAATGACGGATAAAACTGCACAATTTCACACTCAAGGTGTTTCTAGTCGTTCAAGTGCAATGAACGATAAACAAAGCAAATAATTAGAAAAGGCTCTTCGCAATTGCCGCATAATTGCTGCTGAAGCAGTTACTCTTGACCCTTTTTTTTATTGTTGCATGCAAACAACGCGCCGCAAATTCGAACAGTTGCAATATGCAGGCGGTTGTGTGAATATTTCATGCCACACAGGACACACACACATACTGTTGCATGCACCTGAGCCGCCGCAATTTGCGTTTGCTGCCAAATTGCCGCACTAAGCGCCGCACAAAGGCTCACAATTTGCCATTTGGCCCCCTCAAAACATGAATGCCATTGCAGCTGCCAAAAAAAAACCGAAATGAAAATACAAAAAATGGGGAAATTTCAGTCGATGTTGCAGTCGCAGCAATTAAAATGACATACAGCCAAGACTGCTAACTGTGCGGCGATGCCAATCACTAGAATCGAACGCAATTATAAACGATTCAGAATGACATTTCGATGCAGAGTGGCAAACACTCGATAGACACCAAGTGATAATCATATCACGCTAATTTGCGGCTGATTAAAACATTGCGACCCTAACAAACATTGCTTTTTTAATTGACGTTCTTTTCTGAAAAGGACTTTCTAATAAACCCAATTAGACGTGACAAGTTGATTAAGTAATCTTCAGGCCAGCACTCAGGTATTTAGACGCACGCATGCGAGGCAGGCAGCATGGGGCATGCAACTGTAGTTGGCATGAAGGGGCTCGGTGGCAAGGTGGCAACTCAAATAAATTTTGCAATTAAAAGTTGCACTCCTTCGAAAACATTTGTCAACGTAAATAAAAGTAAATTAAGTTTATTTTGCATTTCGCTGCGCAAATTTTCTTTGGCTTGCTTCACATTTTCTCTCAATGGCCAATGGGTTTGTTGTTGCTGTTGCTGATGTGGTTGCTTCTTCCCTTCTGCTGCTTGTTGACTGCTTTTTTGTTTACTTGGCTTGCTGTTGGTCGCGTTTTCTGTTGTGTTTGCTAAATAGGAAGCAGCAGATAGTGAAGGAAGCGAACAGGGGCGACAGGATGCAGGTCAGGGAGGCAACTTCCGTTGAAACTGTAACTCGCATTTCATGTTGTTTTAATTACTTTCTGATTTATTTAACGTGCCCTGCCGACAATGCCACTGCAACTCGCATGTATGTTACTTCTCTCTCTCTCTCTCCATACTATGCGCGTATGTTGTTCGTTCCACAAATTGCGGTATTGTTATATACCATATATCCATTGAATGCTGCGCACCAGGCACTGTAATTATTTGCATTGTCACCTGGGCGCGTCTAAACAAAAACTAATGGCGTAATGGCCAAACATGAGCGGGCATAAAATGCAACTAAATATTTTCAG
The DNA here is from genome assembly GCA_035045625.1 of Drosophila formosana. Lineage (NCBI taxonomy): Eukaryota > Metazoa > Arthropoda > Insecta > Diptera > Drosophilidae > Drosophila > Drosophila formosana. Next base: position 21,329,159 of record JAWNOW010000232.1, read on the forward strand.
AAACTAAATCGCTGGCAAACAGCAAAATTATATTTGCATTATTTAAGTGCACAACAAGGCCCCAAATACGACGACAGAGCAGCAGAGTCCGACAAATATTGGGCCTGCAACCACGTTGTTTGTTCAAAAATGAATTAAGCAGCTCGTTGGCATCCAAAATGTTGTTGTTCAGGTAATTTTATAGCACTTTCCCAGACTGCAGCCTCATCTCGCCCTCTGTATACGCAGTGGCCGCCAACTGACCAAAATTGTATGCAACATTTCGCAATGTTTATTATTTCAAGCGTGCTTGTTATTTGCTAATATTGCCATAGTTTACCCATTCGCCCAATTCAAAAACCCTCATCCGTCGGCAGCTTTTCACAATACCCTTTAGAGCACTGCCTATAGCTATTTATTTGCCTCTCACAAGTTATTGATTTTTTGGTATTAAATACAAATTTCATTTGTCAATAATTATTAATAATTATTTTAACTGCATAGTAATCAAAAAGTTCTTGACTAAAGTTATAGAGTATTCCGACTACGCGTCCCTGATTTTGTTAGTTCTTTCTTGTTTTAATTGTAGCTGTGCTGCCCACGGCCAATACGATGAAGGCTTAGGTCCAAACAAAACATGGCCTTAAAATACACACGCCACACACACATGTATCTATAATTCAAAAATATACAATAGGCATACACAAATTGGATACTTAACATTCGACACATGTTGTGCCCAAAAACACGTTTCAAAAAAAGGTCAAATGAATAATTGGAGACCCGAGGCCAATGTTAACTTCATAATTTAAATGACGCTGTTAAATTTTGCAGCCTGCATTCAGCCGTATTGTTTACACAAGTAAGTTTATTATACTAAATATATATATATATAAATTACACGCTTGAACAAGCAATGTGTGTATATACGATATATTTATATTGAAATATATGTATGTGCGACAATTTGGTACCCTGCAGGCAACTTTAATAGTTTCACGATTAAAAGAAAATAAAAGTGATTGCAACAGAGATTTAAAAAAAGGTCAATTCAATTTATTAAAAAACAAAAAATGCAAGAAATACATAAAATCACTTTCAGCTTAAGAATTACCAGTTGTAGCTTTATTTATTAGTAAATAACAAAAGATTTACAATAAACGGCAATTTATTGAAAAACTATAAACTCATAACAAAATAAATTCGAGCAAATAACTGAGATTAAGAGATTGAGATTGAGAGAATTAAATCACTTCAAGAAACTAATCTACTTGAAATGAGCTAGTTTTCAAATAACAAAGATTTGCAATAAAAATCAATTAAAAGGAATTTTTTGCACAAAGATAAATTCATAAAACAAAAAGAATGCACTTTCAGCTTAAGAAAAAAACTTACTTGTTCAACATTCGTTCAAAATTTGAAGATACTCATTACCACTTTGCATCTCATGGAATATATCACCATATTTTTGTATTATTATTTTACATACTATAGACACTCTTCAATTATATCCGCACTTTCGGAAGATGCAACTTTGCAACTTTGTTGCGGTTACCCTGACAATCGCAGCGCTAATTAAGAGCTGCGAGGCAGGGAGGCAACTTGCAACTGCATATAAATAGTTAATTAACGCAACAACTTTGTGCAACAATATTTGAGTGAGATGAGCTGCCAGCTTTGCCAGTTGCCAAATTCATATATTAATATAGTAAAACATAAGACCGAAAATTACGTATCGCTTGCGCGCTCGCCAAAAATTAATTGGAATGCAAAATGCAAAATTCGCACACAAAAGTGTTTGCAATTTAATTGCATACTTTTTTGGGGCCACCAATTAAATATGACGGCGTTGACATTGTGTGTGTGTGAGTGCGTGCCTGTGTGTGTGTGTGTGTTACGTACTCGTCTGTACAATTACAAAACTAATGCCATTTAATTAAGTTCACACGTGCCACAATTAAATCTTCAACACTAATTGATGAACGTGTGTGCATACATGTCCTGTCGAGGCACTTTTAAGCGGAGTTAACGCTCCTCGCATCCCGTCTCAATCCGATGAAGGAGAAAAGCAGGAAAAATTTCTCACGTAATCAGCAAAGGCAAACAAATAAACGAGTGGACGGAAGGTATACAAAAATTGTGAAAGCTACTGAAATCGTGTTAGGAAATCATAAACAGTTTTGGTTTCCCCCCCCCTCCTCAACCCCACCGCATGCAGGTTGTATCCTTTCTGAATTAAGCAAACATACTCAGACGCACACTCCCACACACACACACAGAACGCTCATCCATATAGCTGTGATGTGCTTTGCTTTGGCTGTGTTTTTTTTTTTGTTTGTTGGCCTTTATCCCTTTCCACTTAGCATCGTTTGTTTTGTTGCTGCTTGCATATTTGGCACGTTTGCGCCTCGTTCTCGTTCTCGTTTTCGGGCCCTGGCTAAGTGGGCGTGTCCAACCCTAACTCTCTAAAACTAACACTGCGTGTGTGCGTATGCTTTTCTTGGTGAGTTAGTGCCATTTATTTTGCTCAACTCTGCACCCGACCATTGGCCATCGCCGCACAAAAATTCGAAAATTATTTAGCAAATTAACACGCTGACAAGTCAACTGTATTGAAGTGAACGTGTTCTGGGATTCTGGCTACCAAGTTATGTGACCAGATTGCCTAAATTTATGTATGCCATGCATTTGGGCCCCAACTAATAAACACAACACGCACATTGCCCCACCTGAGAAGTGCTTTGCCTTGCCCTTAAGTATGCGCAACATGCTGCTCCCCATTAAACCAAATTCAACCATTCTTCTCCTTACAACTTTCTTCTTCTCTCTGCAATTTTGCCAACGTTTTACCATCCCCTCTGGGACGGACGGACGCTGGGGGTATGTAATGCAAGTCACAGACTTTCGTTTGCACCTGAGCATATCCTGTTCCACTCTGTAGCTGCAGTTTGTTGTGGCCAAGCATTTATCGCTTATACTATAGCAAATATTTGCTCCCCGGGTATATTTGCTTATCTATCCAATGCCACCAAGGAGCAGTTGAAGTGTTGGTCGTATGAGTTTCAATTGCAGTTGTTTAACTGAGTGTAAAGTAAGAGAGAGCTTGGCAATTGCGATTGGATTACGATTTTTCAATTTAGATAGACTTATTTATTTACTTTTTACTAAAGAGTTAGAATGTGGTGTATTAAATTACCCAAAAATATCAAATCAACTAATGAATCTAATGAATGCATATACAAAGAAATTTTACTTGTAGCTTTGTGTGAAAAAAAAGTATTTATATTAAGATAATTACAATATTATGTATTTTTTATAAGCTGCCACTTTCACATTCATTACCACAAGCCCAATCAAATAGTTTTCGACTGCTGTGAACAACACATAAATTAACATAAAAAAACAAATAATTGTTTGTAAATTGCAAGAAATTTTATTCAAAGATTGAAGGTAAGCAATTATTAAAGTCATCATATTAAAATAAAATGCCGCATTCAAAAACACATTAAAGAGCCCAAAAAAAAATTAAAATGAAATACTAAAATAATTTAAGTAAATGTATTAAAATTACAAGATATTTAACTTAATGTTTTAAGTGATTTGCAAGAAATGAATTTAATTTAAAAATAATAACACATCCTATTTATTTTTAGTGCACGAAAGCAATCCCAGTTTAACATTTATTAGTATTCTATAGACCTGACCAAATATTTAAATAATTTGTAGTCTCAACAAAGTATTTCTCTGTAAAGACTTGAGCTTAAAGGACATTTGGTAGTCGAGCCCTTGAGCACTTCGAATGAGTATTGCAGCAAACTGGCTGTGCTGTGAGACAACCACAACATATAGTACACGCCACAACAGCAGACTTGGCCAGCTGTTGGTTTTGCTTTTGGTTTTGGTTAGACAACTTTTATACAAGTATGGAGTGCATTGTGTCGGCTAAATGTCTTGTTGATGTCTTAACTACATGCTTTGCTCGTAGTCGCACTCGCTTGCCACACGTGCAACAGTTCGGTTGGGTCAGAGTAAATCCATTGTGACGAGCTCTGCGCTTGACTTAATGAAGTTGCTGCCACATTGGTTTTTGGGTTCATCAAAGTGAAATAACAATGCAAATGCATTGGCATTCATTTGTTGAGAATGCAAAGAAAAAAACTGCAAACAAATAAAGGACGAGTGCAAAGCAAATGTGTAATGAGATTTTTATAAAGTTAATTAAAATTTGGTGGCAGACAGAACTCATAGGCTCAAGTGAGACATTATTAAGAGCTGATGACGTGGTTGTGGCCCTGACTCTGCCTGTGGCTGTGGCTGTGGCTCTGCCTGCGGTTTGAGCTGCAGCTCTGCCGCTGCTGCTGCTGCTGTCGGGGCACGCCTCAAGTATGCACTTGGCATAATTTGTGCAGCAGCCAGAAACTTGCCACGCTCCCATATATCAGACAGCAGGCGACGCTGACTTCGACAAGTGTGCACAAAAAAACGATATATACATCCATATATATAGTAAATCCATGGAGTTGCAACGAGGTCAACGACAGTGCCAAAAACTGGGCACTCAACGGCAGTGTGGGTTGGAGGTGTGACGGGGGACAAGGGGCGTTGCTTCAATGCAATCGCCAGCACTTTGTGGATAATAAAACAATTAAACGCAAGCTCAAACATTGCCAACAAAAAAAAGACAAGCACAAATATACAACTACAGCAACAAAAAAAAGTGAACAACAAAAATGTTGCCTCGCGTTGCCTGCCAAATGAATTGGAATCCAAAACGGAAATGCGAAATGGAACTGTGGCTGCCACACATAGTGTATGCTGGCAAATGTTTCGTCTGCAATGCTGACCAAACTAACCGCATTTGCATGCTGCTGCTGCACATGCAGCCTGGGGTAAATGGGGCGTATACTTAATCAAAACCAAAACACAGACGCACTGCTCTCGGGGAGCATGGGAAGTTGTTCGATATCATGGCCCGCAGAGCGCGCCCGCTTTAGTCCTCCACTTACGCAGAGTTTAATTGGAATTTATGGTTGACAGTCTGCTGCCGCTGTCGCTGCTCATGCAGCCGCTGCAATTGCACTGAAATTTGGCCAAAATTTTCAATTAGTTGTGTATATTTAATGAGCCTAAACCATTTGCGCTTCGACGCCTTCGACTCGCCATTCAGCCATTCCCAGCCATTCCCAACCAGCCAGCCCATTAATTCGCTGAAGAGAGCCGCCACATTACGTCATTTATGATGCCTCAATGCTCCTCTGAGTGACGTTATCCGTTGAAAGTTTTACACGCGCCACGCAAACTCGCAGCTTCTCCCCTTATCCCCTTCTCGGCGCTCGCGTGTGTTTGCGTTTCAGTTTGAGTTTGAGTTTGAGTTCGAGCTAAGGCTAAGGTTAATGGCGGCTAACGGGCATGCCAAGGCTGCTGCACGCTGTACATATTTCATAATCATTAGAGCCCCATGTCAAGCGGCATGCCACATGCCGCATGTGCTACGTGTGGCAGTTGAAGCCAACAGCAATTAAAATTTATATCTTAAAATACAGCAATGATGGAATGTATTTTCTTTCTATTCTAGTTCTTTCTTGCAACAAATTGTATGAAACACTTTTCCATTTCTGCAATTTAAAATAAATAAAATTGAAAATATTCGCATGTTACAAAAAGCAGAGAAGTTTTATGGATTCTCTTTTTAAATTGCCCGATTTGTTCGTCAATTAAATTATTCGACTATTTCACCTTTATTTTTTGAGCTGAATAAAACATTTAATCGACTATTTTAAAAGCATTGTTTTCATTTTCCTCAAAATGTTATACAAAGATTTACACCCGAGATACTTGTAAAGTATTTATTTACACTTTTTTTTAATAAACGTATACGATTGCATTTTAAAAACAGCAAATAAAAAATATAGTTTATTTCTAGCATAAAGAGCTTTTCCATATCCTGAAATTAAAAAAAAAAAAATTGAATATATTCGAACCGTACAGAGAAATTCTTTAGATATTCTACTATATTCTTTGTTTTCGATTTTATTAAAATTTAAATTAAAGCAATGTATCAAAGATACTTTTTTAAATGATTTGATATTTTTTTGTACAGATTAAATGTACATAATTTATACCAAGTCCATTAAAGTCTTGACAAAACCTGCAACTAAAGCAAATTAATACTCTTTATCCTAGGTCTTTGTGTAATTTAAAACGAACAGGTTTTGTTTCGTTCTCCTGAAAGCTGTGTCAATTCAAATGCTTGCTACAAAACATATCAAATATATTTAAAATAGATTCTGCCTTGCAGCTCTTCCCCTACTGCCTTCGAATCTTTTGTTCCGATAGGCAACAAACAGTTTCTATTTCATATACTTTCATTCACATGAAAGGCTTGCAACAAAAACTACGAAACAAATACTGAGAACACTCATGAATAGACTTTGGAAGGCCTTCGCTTCTCCCTCACTCTCTTTTTATTGACTTTGCTTTACATTTGCTACACAGTTTCAGCCTAAACTTGCAGCTTTTTATTTGATTTAAAATATCTTTAAAATGGCCACAAAATGAAACTTCACTTTTCTTGAATTTCAAGTCCAATTAGAATCTATCAAAATATCAAATGCGAGACTAATTTTCTTTTGTATCATTTTAAACAACTAATACTTTACAATCGGCTTAAGTTTCTGGTACTGTTTACAACTTTGAGCAGCTTTGCTATAACAAGCTCAACACTCAACATTTTCACTGCAGAATTTCATTTTACTTGCAAGAATGTGCTGTCTTTTTTTTTTTTTTGAGGAGTGTGATGTTTCTTTGCATGCGGCAGAAACTTCTTATGAATCCCACGCAAGACTGAGTTCATGAAATTTTGGCATAATTAAGTGTCAACGGATAAATGCTCGACATGACGATTCCCTCTAGACTGTGAGCTATCTATGGTCCCCAACTTCATATTTTGGTCTTTTAACTTTTGTACATCATTTTATTTTTGTTTGCATACTTTTTGAATCATGAAGATAAAAGTTCAACATAAAATTGGCAATGAATCAGAAATGAAATGGCATTTTTATTGAATAAATAAATTATTTTCGAGAAAATCTTAACAATTATCAACTCTTTAACACTCTTTAAAAGATGATATAAATAGCTTATAAAATGAATTTGTCCAAGATTTCAAGATAAATGGAATCCCAACAAGTATCAACTAGTTAGAACTTAAAAATAAGACTTCAACATAAATGGAATCCTAACACATATCAACTAGTTAACACTGGAATGTCACAATTTAAAAATAATCTCCATTTTTAAACGATATAAAGACTGCTTGTGGAGTCGCATTCAACTTTTGTTGCTGACAAACCAGTTGCAACTGGTGAGCTTAATATAATACTCAAGTGGCTGAATCAATGAATGGCACTAAAGTGGCACTCACTTACTCTGATTTACATGCTGGATTATTTTCTATGCACATCAACTCAACTGTGGAGAGGGGCGAGAGGAGTGGCTGTCAATTAGGGGGCGGTAGGCCAAGTGTAATTGTGTTGAGCTGTCGATTTGCCACATTATTGCATACCTCAGAAATGTCCCTGAAGCAAGAGATAGAAAACGAGAGAGAGTCATAAAAATGGCTTTAAATATTAAGCAAGCTTAGGCAGCTTTTACGGCTCACTTGTCACTTGCAATAATACGACACACACTAACACACACACACACACACGCGTATATATATATTTTCCGCTGGCCTCAACTAGCCATAAGAATGGAACGTGTACGCTCAACCATAAAATAAAAGATAATCATTATTTTTCTAAGATTGCACATAAATTTTTCGCGTGCGCGCTGTACCGTTAGCCCAGGAAATGCATCAAAATTCGTTATATGAGTGTGTGCGCATGTGTGTGTGTGTGTGTGTGTATGTGTGTGTGTGTGTTACAGGAAATGCGCCAGCGTACAGGAACAGCAGGAACAGGAATAAAGTATACGTAACGTGGCATGCGAGTAAAAGCAAACCCGGATGCAGCGGTTCTCCGTAGTCCACGCTGTCTACCTACTCTCCTCTCTCTCTCTCTCTCTCTCTGTCTCTCTCTCTCGCCGTCTCCCTCTCGTTTTCTGCCTACGTTCTCTTTCGCGCACCCAAAAAGTGCTCGGGCGTTAAGAATGCAACGCTTGCAATTGCAGTTGCCGGTTGCCCGGATGCAGTTCATTTCACTCGGGCAAGCGCAAATGTAGACCAGTAGGATCATACACAAGCTGCAGGACCCAAACACACACACTCTCACACACACACACATACGCTGATAAAGATGGATGCATCGAGCGAAGCCGATGCTTGATTTAATAAATTTTGAAATATTTTCACTTCACGCAAAAGACTTTTACAGGCTGGCAATTTAATAAACTGGCGTGTCAAAGTGCCACAAAAAAATATTACGTATACGTATAAGTATGTGTATGTGTGCGGTTGTCTGTGTGCGTGTGCCTGTGTGTGTGTGTGCGCTGAGTGTGCGCTCCATTAAAACTTGAAAAGTTGAGCGCTTAATTAAATGTCGCGTAAATGAAATCTTCAACATTCTTCAATCAAACACAACAACAAAAACGAAAGCAAGTCGCCCATTGAATTCCCTACAATTGAACTTGACTTTAAAGCAATATTTTGTGTTTTTTGTTTTCATTCACTCACTGATTCTACTATAAGCTAATAAAGCTTAGCATTATTTGCGCAAAATAGCTTTTCCAACTTTCTTTAATCACAGTTTAAAAATATTATGAAACTGCTTCAAAACTACTTGAAGTTACAAACCAACTTTAAAAAAGTATTGAATTGATGGATGGCTAGTATTAAATAATTCTTTTAAATATTTACTAATGTATTTATTTGTGTAAGTTACATTTTTTGATTTTCACCTAGATGAGCTGCTTCAGCTTTTAATTTGGAATGCTATTGTTTTATATGTTTAAAATTATAACATATTTTTGAATAAACACTTTGACCATTTTAGATTCATATACTTCAAAACTATTAATTGCAGACATATTTGTTTAGAATTATAATGCTCCAAGAACTCTCTTTGATTGCCTCATTTAAAATGTAACTTATTGTGACCAACAACGATGTCGCATTCGGCATACTCTTGGTTATAAGAGTATAAGGTGCAAAAGTTGATGGCAGCGGCTGCTTCTTCCTGCCCGCTACCTTGCCCTTGAGTCCCTCAGCTGGTGATGCTGATGCTTCGGCTGCCGGCAAAGTGATTAAATTGAGCAACCATTAAAATAAATATGGCGACAAATGGCATAAGTGTTCGTCGAAGGCAACGGAAAAGCTCATTAAGGCGAAAATGTGCACAAAAAAGACAGAACGTGAGAGAGTGAGTGATAGAAACAGGGAGAGAGAGAGGCAGAGCAAAGTTGGTAGAGAAAGAAAAACGTTGACACGCTGTGGAAAATTGTGTAAGTGAGTGTGCAGCAGCTGCTGCTGACTCGACTCGACTCGACTTGACTTGACCCCGCCTACCTGTTTCGCTTGACTTTTGACACCGAGTTGATGATTTTTTTAATAACGTGGCTAATTGAATTCAAATTAGCTGGCTAATCGACAGAGCCCTATGCAAATGATTGGCCCAACCGCCACGTGCAGCCGTTATGACAAGCCAAAAGTGCCAGTCAACTGACAACGGCCACTTCAATGTCAAGCAAACTAGTATTAGCGAGTGAGCTAGACTATGAAATACCCTTTACTGGCTAATATTTTCAGACGTAAATCGCAAGAAATTTGTTTTAAAGAATCTGTCATTTAAAACAATAATAACGATAGTAATAGTATTTTATATTTACTATATAAATTCAGTTGTACAACGTGTCAACCTTATTCGCAATAAAATTAAACCAATAAATAAATAAATGGGTCTAAAATATTATACATTTTAAGAAAGTTTGAATTTGAACTTTAAATATATCGAAATTAAAGTAAAAAAAAAAACATTTTATAAGCGAAAGTTTTTTATTATTTACTTCGCCAAATCATTTCAATTGGCTATGTTGTTAAGTTGTTAACTCAGATGTTATACTGAAAAAAAGCTCTTACAAATTTTGGTGAAAATGACTTTGGTAATTGTCAATATAATTGCATTTAAATTAAGGAAATATCTTGTACATTATTTTTGCTTATTTTTTGCTTTTATAGTTTGACATTCCCTTCGACTTTTTTGAAGCTGTAGAGTATATAAATATTTCACTACATTCTTTTAATTAAAAAAAAAAAAACATAATGAAATAGTTTAGCTTATCCTTTGACTTTTCATCTAGTTATAGAGTATAATAGCTACTGCACTTGTCGGCGTGCTCAGCCACAGCAACAGCAACAGTCAGCTTCGGAATCTCAGTCTTCACCTCAGACATTGTCCACTTGGGCTTGACTCTGAGTGTTTTCGGTGTTGGCCGAACTGTCATTGTGAGAGCTGCTGCCTTTGCTGCTCCTTGACTGCCTGACTGCTGATGGAGGTGCGGTGGTGTGAGGACTATGGTTGTTGGGTGGCCGCTTCTCGCTTCTCGCTTGTCGCTTGTCGCTTGTCGGCCTGGCAATCATACTAAAAGTGCCACCTGACGCCACGCTTTGGCATAGTTGTTGTCTGTCTGACTGCCAAGTACGTAGTCTATTTGTTGTTTGTTATTATAGCCACAGCTTCTTCGTGCCGCACCCCTGCCTAGCAGGGTCATCCCCTTTGGCGTAGTCTGCCCGTTTGGACGACCGTAAATCTTTCCGCACACTTTAGCAATTTATACATAACCGCCGGCATTTATTGTCACATTTAGCTAGCAGTTCACGGCGTCACGTCTGCTATTTACATTTTGCCATCGCAACAGCATCAGCATCAGCAACGGCAACAACTAGTGGAAAGGGGAGGCGAGGTTGGTGCTGTGGTGCTGGAGGAGGCTGCAAAATGTCAGCCATTTTTCTAGTGCCGATGCCACGCCCGATAGAGTCATCTCATTTGCGGCCCGCGGCTGTCCGTCCGAACTTTGCTTCGTTCCTCTTCTTCCATGACCAAGTGTCACGTTGCAGACTTATTAGCGTGTCTTCTATATTTTCTTCTTGCTCTTGTTGTTGTCACTGGTGCTGCTGCTATTGCGACTTTTTTTGCCCTTTGCATTTTGCCAAGTTCCACGTTGATAAAATGAGGCGCCCCGAAAAAGAAATGAGATTAAACAACTTGGAACACTTCCATCGAACAGCCAAGGCACAACTCCGAGATACTCAGCAAATCAGCAATCTTAAAATAGTTAAATAAATAATAAAAAGAATAGCTTGATGCAATTGACTTTCAGCTGATTAAATAACATTCAGTTATTTATACTCAGCAATCTTAAAAGTTCAACTTATTTCACAAGTCTTAATTCATTTGGAATAAATAATAATTTTCATTTAATTAATAATAACAAAAACTCAAGGCAACTATTATTTACTAATTTGTATATTTTTATTTAATGTAGACCATGAACGAAAGTTACTTTCAGTGTAAATTACTTAATTTTATTGTCAATTTAAACAGTCGACAACGATATTCACAACTTAAAAAAGTAAAATAAACTACTTGAACCCAAAATAAAACTAAAAATCTAGGACATTTAAACCGACTTACATTAATAGCACATGACAATTAATACTCCTTCTCTCGCCCAGCCACAGGGTATAATTATGTATTTTTTGTTGAGAAATGCTTTCAAATAAATAAGCAAGTGTTTACTCCCCTCTCGATGTCCTTCCGGTTCGGCCTGCTGTCAACTATCTCCGTCGCACTTGTCATTTGCATGTCGCATTTAAATTTGCATTTGTCAAGCCTGCAGAACTGAGCTCATACACTAAGTTAGTTTGACGGCAATGCGAGCTGTCTTAAATATTTATCATATTACGCATACGCCGAGTAGGGCACTGGGACTCAATTCAGTCGGTTTAGTGACTCGTCTGCCTGCCTGCCTGCCTGCCTGCCTGATGATTTATGCTCATTAAAGCTGCGAGCCAAAATAAAACCGCAAGACCCAGAGCTAGAAAGCAAAGCTAACAACTGGCTTGCTTGATGTATTACGGCCATAATGATGCATCATTATGCCGGACTAATTGTGGGGTTGGCCAAGTCGTTTGTAAAGGTCAATTATCATAGCATTGAAATGCGCATCGAATCGACAGGACATCGAGGAGGAAATCGAGAGTGCCATCAGAAGTGAAACAGTAAACCGAGCATAATAAATTAAAGTTGATTTTGATCGGCAACAATTGATTAATCCCCCCACCATCACACACATATACACTATTGTATAAATATATATCGTCGTCATCATGCGTTACATATATCAAAATCACGCCACATGCGAGCTGGGGTAAAAGGCAGATGTCACATTTAATTGGGTTTTGCACAGGCTTTTGCACCGTAATAAGCTATTAAATAAACGAAAATCCAAAGCGAAATCCAACGCATTGAAACATAATTGAGCATACGCACACACACACACACACACACACACAGAGCACACACACACAGATACTTGGCAAGAGGCTCGTTCTCTCGCACACCCATAAATAACACGCGAACTTCCGTTTGCCATAAAACTGATGCGCGCGACAAAGCGAAATGGCGCCCAGCAATGGCGGGCGCTGTTTCCGTTTCTGGGCGACAACAGACGACAAGCCGATCGCCAACGTACAACAGGAGCAACAACAATCACAACAATAATAATGACACTTTGCTATTGCTAAAGATGCCAGACCCCAATCGTAAATTTCAATCAACACCGGCCCGAGTCTTTGAAACCTACATACATACTCGTATATACCGAAAACTCAATGACAAACAGTCGCATAACTGTGAATTGCCATCTCTCCCTCTCTCTTCCTTTCTCTTTCTCTCTCTCTCTCGTACACTTGGTGGCAGCAATATGACAGGCTTTTGCTATTAATGCCCCCGCAGCTTCGCTCTGCAACCGGCGACGGCGACTTAACTCATGTTTTATTGCTGCAAATCCCATTTTTGAGCCTCAATGCTGACAATAAAAGTTATAGAGATTCACCATCTACAACAACTTCGCCCCGTTTTCTCCCTCCAACGCAGCTTCAATTTCTTCGCCGTTGACGGCTCTGCATCATTGGCAACTGAAATTTCGTTGTTCACAGCCGTTTAGGCCATGATACCAGCTGAAAGTGCCACCAAAAGCTTCGACTCTAGACAGAGTATCTTGGCTTTTACTATATAAATAAAATTGTATGAAACTGTTAGATAAATGTTGCTTAATGTTTAAGATGGATTTTAAAGTTTTTTTGTAGTATTCAGCTAACCTTCTAATACTTTAAAAGTATTTTCTTTTTATTTTTATTTTTAATCAGATTTAATCCACTAAATATTGAGTTAAAATTTTGTAAAGAAACTGAATAAGTATGTAAACTATTGGATAAGGGAAGCAAGAAAGGACATTAAAAAATAAAGTGCAAAAGTTTAATCTGAAAGTTGTAAATAGCTGTGTCTTTCAGCTCGCTTTTCCCACTTAATCTATGGACAGCATAAGCCAGTGTCATTGTCACACTTTTGATTGCTCGCAATGGAATCTACGAACATTTGAAGCTGACAACCCCTTAACAAGTTGTTGCAACTTTCTGAGAGCAGCAGAGGCAGCAGAGGCAGCATCGGCAGCAATGTGTGTGGCAAAATGGTCGTAAATCATTAAAAGTTCACTCATAAAATGCCAGCCACAAGAGCGGCCACAAATTTCACTGTGTAGTCAAGTAAAGCTTTAGCGCTTGGCCAAAAACTCCTGCCTGCCTCTCAGGCTGTATTGTATTGTTGTGCTGTGATAGCCAAGTCATCTTCATGGCTGTCGCCTGTTTGCCATAATAGTTGTTCGGCCTTGTTTGCTCGACAAACGGCTACGGCTGAGCAGGTTAATCGAAAAACTTTTGAGCAAATAATTTGAAAATGCTCAAATTGCCATTTAAATCGCAATATAACCGCAGGCAGCAGGCGGAGGAAGGGCAGACCACAGCTGAAAGCTGAGAGCCTAATTCTAGGCTCTGTTCTTTATTTTCAACTAATTATTGTGTGGTCTGGAAGCACAAATGTTTATGGAAAATCAATGCGTAGCCATAAAAGCAGAGCGTAGCAGTAGCCTTTGGTTTTACCAGTCAATTGCCAGACAAAAGCCCAAAAATTATATCAACTTAATTAGCGCACATCAATCACATAATTATTTGAAAGGAAACAGGTTTTACCCGCCCATAGACACATATATTTTCCATATTTAATGAACACGCACAAAACAGCTGATTACGAGTACAGAAAAAACCAAATTGAATTGCGAATAATGACAACAAATACACAAAAACGGACGAATATGCTGCGTATACGTAATATATTTTGTTGCTAATGTATTGGATAAATATTTGGCAACGAATTACGATTTTGGGGCACATTTGGCTAATTTCATTTCAATGAATATTATTTTAGTTTGCACTCAATTATCTTAATTGAAATTTAGTTACAAAATTTAATTAGATATATTGTGAATTTAGCCAAATTTGACGTAATGCATATCATATTATTCAACAATCACTTTTTGTTCCTGTCAATGCATTTTTCAATTAGTTAAATTTAAATTCTTCAATTGAATTCATTGTTTGCAAACCGCATTGCCATTCAGTGCAATTGTTGATTTAATCAATTTATTAAAAATTAATTTAATGCACTGACATTCAAAAGAATAACAGCGTAAAGATAATTATTAATAATAAAAAACCGTTGCATTTGTACAAATGAATGCTAACGTCACATATTCAATCAATTATCTTTAATCTCAACATTAAATAAATGCAAACGAAAAATCAGATATGCGTATGGACTTTGACGAGCAAGATTTAATGTCTATACGAATTTTAAATTAAAATTAAAATACATAATATGCTTCTGATATGAAATTGCAATATTGTAAAAATTCAACTTTGTTTTGAGAAATAAAATTACTTACTTTAAAAATAGTTCAGGTGTAATTCGAGTTGGTTCGATCTTTGTTTTATAATGCTACTATAAATATCAGTTGACTCTTTGTTCGCCTGCCAGCACTTCCTAAACAATTTGCGTGTGGGCCACATGAGCATAAACATTTATGCTGTTCAGTTCATATATACATATACACACACTTTGAGAGTACCATATTTATATGTTGTGTGCTGGCAGCCCACTTGACCCTTTTTTATTTTCGTTATGTATTTTATTGACAAACAAAATTTTTAGCTGCCACTAAAATGAGTTAGGACAGGCTGAAAAGCCCCAGAATTCTGGCTTATTGTTTGTGACGCAGGCAGACAGTAAAGGTTTTTATATGCCAACACGAGCTGCGACTGCTCGACTAACTGTGGGACAGTTTGACATAAAATGCTGAAAATAATATTAACTGCAAGTCCAGCCGAACAGCGGACACACTTCCCAACACCAAAGCAGCTAGAACGGTCAATGCGCAGCGGGAAAGGCGGGGAAGCGATTTATACTCTAGACTCTGCACATGTGGCTCTTAATAATGCATGAACTTCTGGTACTCTATAAGCGCGCATATCAACAATTTGCAGCAATGGCAGCACACAAATATTTTTACGAATTCCGTTTGAAACCCTTGCAAAACGAGCAGCACATAAAAATGTACGAGTACTCCTATTATATTATTTATAAATCAAAATCACGCACCGCAATTTCATATGTGACGCTTTGTGAGCTGAGCTATATAATCTGACATAACACACACGCGCACACACACTTGCATAGAGAGACAACAACAAACAGTTGCACAGAGTGCGGTCTTCTCTTCATTTGCAGATAAATTCATTCATTTTCATTTTCATTTGAGTCAAATTTCCGTTTGCTTAGCCGCACGTGCTATGCCTCATATTTTGCTTCTGATTGATATTATATTATATTGTATTATGTGAATGTTATGTATACTATATATATAGCCATTTGGCCGGAAATTTTTGCCTTTTATTATTATTATTTAGGAGTTTCCTTTCCTTTGCTTTCTTGCCACACTGCGTATGCGTAATATAGCCTTTTATGCGATTAGTTGAACGCTCGTCGGGCAGTAAACAACTTCATAGTTGGCCAACACTCAGCAGCATTTCTGGCCTGATTAACGCTTTAAGCTGTAATTAATTAAAACACGATGACAATGCGTTTAATATACATACATATATTCTGCAAACACTTAAAGCTGAGAAAGTTGATGGCGAAAGAGCGAATGCAGGAGAGCGTCAGGTTTATGGAAACACCCTGGAAATGCTCGATAATTGACTTAATATTTATTAAAGAAAAATCAGTTAAAAAAATAGGTATAAATATGTTTCTCATGATATATTTCGGCAGATATATTACAAACTAATTATATACAATTGAATAGATAAATGCTTGAAATTCAGCTTAGTATTTTCCGCGAGATTTATTAAATAGCTTACTCGAAATTCGGATGATTATTCATAATAGAAATTGACTTAAATAATCACAGGAGTATAATTCTTTCTTCGATGATTTATTTCTCTCTCAACCATGTTCAAGAAAAGTTAGATTAATATAAGTAGCTTTAACTTTAATAGCTGCTAATGACTCATCTTATAACTTGCCTTTGCTTGTTTATAGGGTAATAAAAACATTGATAATTAAATTCGTTTCCACGCTTCTTTGACAGTTTTTTGGCCATAGGCAGCAATTAGAGAGCAGTGCGGAAAATGTAAATAATGTCAGCCCGAGTCGAGCGTATGGAAATCAAAATAAATTGCAAAATCACGAAACTAATTTGAATGTCACGAAGCTTTCAAGCGCCAACAGGCATTGTTAGCACAGTCAAAGGACACACGCACAGGACACTCACGTGCGTAAGTGTTAATGAAATAACTGGATTTATGCATTGAATCAAACTTCTATATTTAGTAGTAGTTGTTGATGTTGTTGTGTGTGTGCTTGCTGCATGGTTGACAGCTAGCATTTCAAAGTATTTATCGTTCGATGCTGTGCTGTGCTGTGTTGCTGTTGCACACCAGTTGAACTCGAGCATGTCCTTAATATCCTGCTCAACTCAGTGCATTTACTTATGCTTGTCTTCTGTTGACTTTTATCCTCCTCCGGCTTCGCTCCCCGTCCCCGTCCCCGTCGCTTGTCGCTTGTGTTTCCGCCATTCTCAATGCGAGACTCGATTCCGATTCTGAATTCGAATCCGAATCCGTTTTGGTCATTTTTCATTCGGGCAACAGCACGAGCCATTTTCGCAGCCATTGGGTAAAAGGGAAATCGAAATTAAACTGTCCAAAAGCTGCAGCTGAAATTTACGACCTTTTCGTGCTAAGCGACCAGTCGCAAGTCGCCTTCCCACTCCCCCCTTGTGTTTTCTTCTACTCGATTTCGTAGTCCGCAATTTACCCTCTTTCAGAACTGGCCCACAGTTTGGCCGTCGTCGTTGTCCTTTCATTTGCCCGCAAACATCCGCCCCAGTAAAATGACTTTGTGGCCGCCTTTGCATAACGTGCTGCAGCCGGCAAAAGAAAGCGGACAACCAGCCAAACCAAACAAGCATAGTCCAACTGGGGTGTCCAGTGGCATTGCCGTTTAATCCTTGCCAGGATTTGCATTGCTGCATTGGTTTGCCCTCTTGATTTTTGGCCACTCATCGTTGTGGCCGCATGAATGTTAAATGCGCATTTGTTTTCTCCCAGCAGCACTCACCGAAAACTCATGATTATTTTATTGAGCAGCTGCAGCTCTTTACCTCCAAACCTCCAAACCGCTCTCCCAAAACAGGAAATTGTATTTCTTGAACATTGTTTGCTTAACAAGATTTAGATTATCCCACGATCTGG